>OZ018404.1:20025168-20623122 GCA_963969585.1 Drosophila helvetica | reverse complement strand
GCTCCTGTTGTTGTTGGTGGTGGTGGTGGTGCTGTTGACCCAGCTAGGACACATCCGCATCCACAGCCACATCCACTTGGTCCTGGTTCTGGTCCTGGACACGTGAGACCTCTGGCCCCCAGCCTTGGTGTCCAAATAGTGAAGGTTTAAAAGTGTGGAATGCTCTTGTAAATTGGATAAGGTTAATGCATCGCACGGCCTGGCTAAGATACAGGGTGCTCTATATGGTTTACTGTGGGTGAGCGATGATATCTCTTTGCTGGAATTCCAGTAGAGTGGAATTTACAGGAATTTCCGACATGTTCTCAGGCAAATCTGGCTTAATACTTTTGCCACGAGCACAGCCTTAAAGCACCTACCGAAACTCATTCTGGACGAGAGAGAGAGAGAGGGAGAGGGAGAGAGCGAGAGAGAGAGAGAGAGAGGGAGAGGGAGGGAGAGAGGGATGCACAGACACCCTGTATGTCTGGCGTATTCCCATTGGTGCCGCTGCCTGGTCACATCAACTTTGATGTCTCCATGCGGCCCCATACACGCACACTCCCATATTTAAGTTGCGGCACACACACTACTGTACATGTGCGTGTGTGTGTGGGCCATGTATTTGGTATTCCTGTGCGTCATTGGATTATGGCACTTGGGTGTAAAGCCATCGATTCCAATGACCAAAGCGCTGCTCGTTACGGCCGCCACTGCTGCTTCCGCCATGGCCCGACAATAATAAAACAAGCTACATGTTTTAAATGGGACACAGCCATATGTACATACATATATACACATATACATACTCGTGCCATCCTATATACATATACATATATGTGTCTGTTCATTATTTGTTGCTCTTTTCTGTGCTGCGTGCTCTGGGCCGGTTCTGGGTCGGAATGGGCTCTGCTGGCGGAATTCCCGCGAGTCCCAGCGACGGCATCGTCCACGTCTCTCGTCTCTCTCGTCTCTCCGGCCTCCTCGGCATAGAGAACATCATCATCATCAACTAGAAACGTCCGTCCGGCTGTGCTCTCCCCCTGTGCCATCTGGCTGGTCTGGGTGCCCTGGATTATTGTTGTACCGGGACTACCTGGGAGTCCAAGCTGCCGCTTTTGCCACTTTTGCCGCTTTGGCCGCTTCTGAATGTGTGCTGCTGGCCGAGAGTCGCTCCTAACCTCACTGCGCACACTTCGGACCCGACTAACGGCACTACGGAGGACCGAACTTTATCACCGCCGCGGCGTTCGCCAGCACTCGCCATCTCTGTCGCTCGCACTCGCATAATATATGACAAGTACACGCCGCTGCACTGCGTCCGTTTACTGTCGTGGCACCACCGCCTGCTGCTGCTGCTGGTGGGGCTGGTGGGGCTGCTGGTGGGGCTGCTGTCGCTCGGTGCTGTTGCTGGTCCTGGCCTCGTCCTGTCGGAATCTCTGGTGTGTTGTATAATGTTCTAAAGGGAAATCGAGAGGCTGTGATAAGTTTGGGGATCCGAAAATTGTCTTTCCACTTCATGTTGTTGTTGCTGCTGCGACGCTGCCAGAAATGAGAAACCCGGCGAGAATGAATTGGCCCTTTTGTGCGCATCAGAGGCAGCAGCAGTAACAGTGGCAGCAGCAGCAGCAGTGGCAGTGGCAGTGGCAACATGGCCCTAGTTGACGGGTCTCCGCACAGTGGGACAAGTCTGAGTGGTGTGTGGTGATGGTGAGAGGAGCAGAGAACTTGGGGAATATTAATCAAAGGATAAAAGACGGGAAACTCTGGCTCTATCTTTCATCTCTTTCAGCCAGAGCAAAAAACCCCGAGGCCCCAAATAGTTACGATTTAAGTATTTATTATTATTATAATTGCCGCAAAAGTGGAAATTTAAAAATGGAAGAATTTTAATTTCTAAATAAATTTAATTTTTTAAATAAATATTTGTCTACATACATTTAAATTTCATTTATTTCTTGCTTGTTGCTATTTAAAATAATATATATTTATTTTGAGGGGTTTTATATCAAGATTAAATATGGTCATTTATATTTCTATATATTTATATTTTCTCTCAGTGTATTCACATATGGTTTATACCAATTCTGTGATATTCTTTGATTTTCCATAGTTTGGAAAACTTTGTATCCTCAATGTGAGACCAGTGTACAGTTGAGCTCCCGCCAAAAATGTCGCACACACTCCCACACGTGTGTCCCTGTACTCGCTGCTTCTACTCGCCCCTTCCACTCGCTCTAAATGCTGGCATCTCCCTCACTCGCACGACATTAATATGAGTTCTGCTGCTTATAGATTATATTTGTGTAAAGTTTTATGTTGCAATTTTCGGGGAAGGCCGCTGCACAAGAGGAGGAGCGAGGAGGCGGGGGGTGGAGAGGGCAGCCCAAACGACAGAGGAGCCCGGGCGACGGCGACGACGACGACGACATCTCCTTGGGGAGCAACCTTGGTGCGAATAAAAATTATACATTGCCATATAAGCAGCCGAGACGAAGCAGACAACAAAGGGTGGGAAGGCAGGGGAGGTATCCTACTCCCTCAAGGAGTGAAGGTGTCTCTGTCTCACTCAGTCCCGCTCTCTCAGTGTGTGTGTGTGTGTGTGTGTGTGTGTGTGTTAACTTTTGGTAGCGTGTTTATTGGTATGTTCTTTGGGGAGCATCTTGAGACCGAGAGACCGAAATAGAGAAACAGAAGGAGGGAGCGAGAGAGAGAGAGAGAGTGTGTGTGGGGGGGGGGGGAGGGGGGGCAGAGACATCTTGTTGCATAGCGAAGTTGCTCATTTTGCCATTATTATTCCACTGTGTATTGAAAAATGAAACAAAAGTGAGTTATCGTCTTCTGTCTCTTTGACTCTGCCACTGTCCCATGCCCCATGCCCCATGCCGCACACCCCACGCTCCCCCCACATTCATATTCGCACACACTCAACCGCCTAGAGGACTCGTACGAGCAGAAAGGTGGCCATAAAATGAACAGGTGCACAGCAAACGACAGCAAGTAGGGGACACGAAACACACACACACCGCAGGACCTCTTGGGCGGCGGGCAGGGGGTGGTGAGTGGGTTTCGGCGAACAGCATAAAAAGTGCGTTAAATTTGATGACAAAACTTCGTGGGGTTTCGTCTGGAGTATCTGATAATGAAGGAAGCGGAACTGCAACGATTTTGGGGGGACTGTTGCTGCTCTCCAATAGTTATCGATTACCAGGGCAGATCGATAAATGTGCAAATTGCAACCATGATGAGGATGCTGCTGCTGCGGCTGCTGGTGACCATGAGCAATGCCGGCAATTCCAATTCCCCCTGCATACATAATTCATTTATCACTTCATAATTGCATCAGAGACATATCGAGTCCCACTTTCCCGTAGGTACACTCCCACCGCCGCCCCCTGCCACCCCCCGGGCTCCTGTTCGATTACATGCACGTCGACTGCTGCCTTTATTATTTCGCCTCTGTTTCCCTTTTCTGTTTTTTTTTTTTTTTTGCAATAATTTTCAAACAGAAACACACAAAAAGCATTTGCGCAACAATTCCCCAAGGATCCGGCGACGACGACGACGTTGTCGAGGAAGCCAAGGCAACAGAGTAGTCGAGGGGGGGGGGGCGGGGAAGTGGAGCCAACGAATCGAATTAAGAGCCACCACACGGTAGGTGGTCCCACCTCGCAGTGGAGCAGAGCGGAGCGCCCGCTTCAGTCCATTCCCAAGGGGGGCCTGGCGCAGTCCGAGTTGGACCCAGAGTTCCAGTACTCGCCCCCCCTCTTGGCTTTCTTCCATTCTTTGTCTGGCAGCGCGGGAGCTGTTGTTATTGCTTTTGTTGTTGTGGAGCAGCAAGGGCGGAGGGGGAGCTCTCGAAAAGGGGTTTCCATCTAGCTTGATATATGACAGATGAGATATGGCCTGGAGCTAGGCAAAGTTAATGCTGCCGGCCCCCCTCCCCGCTTCTTATCTTAAAAGAATCGTCATGACTACGCCCATGAATGCCATTTTGTTGGCCTCTTCTGGACCTGGTCCGTTGTTGTATCGTAGGCGTCGCTCTGGGAAATCTGGGCGAGTGCAGGCCTGCAGCGCCAGTCTCCACAGTGCAGTTCCCAGTTCCCAGCTCCCACCTCGCAGTTCCCATTGTGCATGTGTGGTGGGCGTGGCCTGGCAGTAATCAGCCGCAATACCACCCACAGAAACTCGTAAAATGGCCACAAGATGGAGCTAGTTCCACATATGCAAATTTCGTTCGATTTATGGATCCCACACACATGCATATGGGGGATAAATGTGCACATGGACCGGGAGGCGGAGGGGGTAGCTGCTTCATTAACATCAGGATTCGCGAAAGATGCGAGAGAGTCATAAAATTAGCCAGGCAGGCGCCCGTGGATGTCTGGCGATGATGATGATGAATGCAGTGCAGATGCAGATGCATCAAGACCATCCATCCCCTATGATCCTACCACCCTGCCTCCCTGCCACCCTCCATCCGCCGTGTGTGCCCCATTGAGGGATTGTGTCGAAAAATTTGCAAAACTCAAAGCAACAATTCGACGAAAGCCAATTTTGCGTCATACGACGTCGAGAGCGCAGAGACAGGAGTTGTTGCATGTGTGGCAAAAGAAGGTGGCGGAAGTGGGAGGAGGAGCGGCAGCGGCAGCGATGGCGTGGCATATGACTCCCCATAGAGCGAATGTTGAATAATCATCAAGCATCATCAGAGAGAAAGAGAGACACACACAGAGATAGAGATAGAGGGAGAGGGGGGGCAGAGGGAGAAGGCATAGTCGTGTCAAAGTCGCCGCCATCTCGCCAACAGCAGGAGACAGAGGAGGGGGCGGCATCAATGGGGCGCGAGATGCGTTTTTGGCATGTTAAAAACTTGTCCTGGGTCCAGGGTCCGACCGCTAGACGGAGCTGCCAGCACGTGCAACACACACACACTGGCACACACACACTGGCACACACACACAGACACACACAGATGGGTACGGAGAAATTCGTAAAATTTTGTTTCCGCTGATGAAGTATTCCCCAGCTGCAGGACAAGGATTATTGGACGTGCGGCGGTCCAGGCAGTAGCTACCCTGCTCCATGCCCCATCCCTTTTCGCCGCCCTGCTGCAGCTCCTCTCGCATTCCCTCTGCCTGTATGTGCTGGCATGCAAAGTGGCATAAAAGCAGATCCACATGCCACACAGCCGCATGCCACATCATCGAAACGTCGGTCGTCATCAAGGAAATTCTCCCAGTGCCACAAGCGCACAGAATGTTGCACTATCCGACGTTGAGGCCGGGTCTAGTTGGGGCTGCTCTTCGGGGGGTCACGGAGAACCCGCGATATTTCATTTTGTCATTAGAAACTGGTAAAAGCCGAAAACGCGAAAGTGGCAAAAGTGGCAAGAGCAGTGAAAGCCTGATGGTCGATGCTCGATGGCCGATGACTTGATGACTTGATGAGTTCATGTCGAAGGGTTTTATGGTGTGTGAAACGTGTTTGACAGAGATCGGAATGCGGCGAATGAAGACGTGGCCTTTAGAGGCAAACAACGACCTGCGAATTCTTTATGAATCCTTCACAGATCACAGATCATAGATCTCTGTCTATGTCTATGCCTTCAATCTACTTCCTACATCTCCCATCAGCGTCCCAGCTAACTGTTGGGGTAAGCAACCCCATTAACATATCCCTGCGGAACATCTTCTTGGCTTACTTCGCCCAAGCTCAAGGCAGACAGCCGCCCACTGCCACCCAGCAAGAGGCGCGTCTGACAGTGCGTATGAGTAACTTCTAGTCTTGTGGCTTCTGCAGACGCATTCCGCACCCTTCTGCCCCACCAGCAAACGAGCCACAGCACGTGCTGCCATCAGCTGTTCCTTCAGCGTCTGGCAGTGAGCGACCAAAACAAGTGTCTCTCTTAAGTCGCCTTGGCTCTCTCTTCGCTGGACATGCGCCGTGCTGCGAGACGCTCTTCCCAGCTCTTCAATGCTCTTAAGTGTGTGTGAGGCCACCTCCACCTCCGAGTTGAGCGGAGGGATAGCGGGGGGGGTGAGCTTGGGGGCTTACTTGCTTGGGTATGGAATTATGGCACCCTGGGGCTTAGCATAATCAAAATTCCTTGCACTTGGGAATCGGTCCTGCTCCTGCTCCTGCTATAGCTACAGCTCCTGCTGCTGCTCCTGCTCCTGCTCCTGGTGCTCTGGCCACCATCCACAGGCAGCGACGTGCCTCAGTCGAGGTCAAGTCCCTGCTGCATTTCCCTTGCAATCCTTGGCTAAGAAGAGCTTGTGTGTCTTTCCATTCCAGACCGAACCCACAACACGAACCATCCAGATGACGAGGAGGACGCAGAGGACGCAGAGGACGCGGAGGACGCGGAGGCGGATGCTGAGAATGCGGAGGAGGAGCCAGAAGACATGGACTTGGATGACGACTTGCTGAGTCTCAGCGGCGAAGAGGACTACGATGATGAAGAGCTGCAGAGTCTCGACAGCTTCTACTCAGGTAAGCGGTTTGTCACATATGCTCCCCATTCACTGGCCCCCAATCCCAATCCCTCCCCATTTTCCTCCTCCTGCGCACACAGCGCTCACAGCATGCGTACCCAAGCCATAACCATTGAAATTGCCGTACAGGGTGTTATCCGGGCAGCTGGCCACGACACTCCAGGGTGCTCTCCACCTGTGCCGCGGGTGTCGTTTCCATGTGCTGTGGTCCGGGGCTGCCGGGCAGCCTAACTACGTTTTAAAAACCCCAAACAGCAATCAACACCAAGCCGGGGCCGACAGTGCCAGTGCCCGTGCCCGTGCCCGTGCCCGTGCCAGTGTCCGTGCCCGTAGACATAGACGGAGAGCCAAGTCGGAGACGAGACGGCAGCAGTCGGAGTCAAGTGGGGAGCTCTACCCACCTACCACTGCCCTGGCTCTTGCCACTCTCTTGCCACATCACTTTCACATATCCTCGCTGCCATTTACGAGCTGTCGAAAAGACTGAGAGGCAGACGGAGAGATGCAGAGAGAATGAGACCGAACTGGCGGCATCATGAGCTACGGCCACGACATGACCTCCTGTCCCTGTCCCTGTTCCTGTCCCTGCCACTCCCTCTTCTTGTTGCCCTCTCTCCTTTTAGCCACATTTCTCTCTAGTGCCATTTCGAATGCTTTTTCTGTGTTATTTGTTTCGTTTTGTGGTGTCGGCATCCTGCTCCTCTGGCTCCCCCTCCCCCTCCCCCGTAGCTACCATTTTTTCAGGACTTCCTTCTTGTGCTCTTTGTTTTACCCAACAACGTCCTTGCCACGAGCAGCAGCAGCAGCAGCAGAGGCTGAGGCAGCCGCATCCTGCCCTGGGTTGCCCATTTGCCGCTTGCTTCTTTCATTCATTCATTCATTCATGCCCACTCACCCACACACTCACTCACTTAAGTCCGAGACTGAATCAGACTTTTCCCGGCTGCTGACTTGTCTGACTTGTGTTTTCCCTTCGACTACACTGAGGGAAGTAGATGGAGTTGAGTGGACTTATTTCTTTTGCAAATATCTGTATTCTTCCACGACTAAGCTCCCCATTTTCCTCAGTGTAGGCAGCATAGTTAGCACTCAACACTTGCCCGGTACATCCTTCCTTCGAGCCACAAATTGACTTGAGGCACTTGTGGTTCACATTCCTCCCCCCGAACCCATCGACAGCCCCAAGGAAATCTCTCCATCTCTCTCTCCGGCTCTTCGACTTCAAATTTGAATCGTTTTGGGCTGTGCGAGGCGATGTGATTGCTCTGGCTGTGGCTGTAGGGGCAGCGCCTAAATGTATGCAATGAAATGCAATTAGTTGCAGTCGCACTCTTATCTTATGCGAGGGGTAAGCAACCCCCTGTCCAAGAAAGAATCTCAAGCTGCCGCATTCACGTGGCCAAGCAAGTCACTTCCTTTGTTTGTCTGAGACTTCCGCTTGGAAGGGTCAGGTCAGGGCAGGACGGGTCCTTTAGCTTAGCCTGTCCTCTCTGATTTATTAATTGCACGTGTGTACCCGCACTCGCAGTGCATGAGCCGAGTGACAGCCAAGACAATTTACCATGCTCGTATGCAAATAGTTTTACAGTTTCCTTTTGATGCGAGGCAATTAATTACACATTTGTCTTACAAGACAAACACAGAGTCAGTCTGCCTCCGCCTCCGTCTCGAGACCATAAATAATTGCTCTGCCCCCGTGCCCCGTGCCCCCTGCCCCGTGGCCAAAGGGTCTTGCGGCTGGGGCTGGGACTAAAGTTTCTTTCGGCGCTGGCGTTGTAGTTCCAGTTCCAGTTGGGGATTGCTTAAAGTGCCAAATTCTCACAGCACTCGAACCGTTGCTTTCCCAAGAAGTCGTCTCCATCATCATCATCATCATCGCAAATTGCTTTACGCACCGCACACGGAGATAGAAATCTGGTAGTGATTTTTTGGGGAAAACTGGTTCGGTTCGGTTCGGTTCGGAGATGACATCGACATCGACATCGCCCCGGTTAATGAACCAGAAGCTTGTCGAGCCTCGAACCTCGTGTGGGGCTGGGCCACAGGCAGGCCCAGACAGATCCCGCGATCATCACGTAAAGAGCTCTTTGACGCTCGTCTGGCATTGCCGCCAATGGAGCGACACAGCCACCGACGCGTAATTGGGTCAACGGGCTATCCTAAGTACTAATCTAATGCCTTTTAATTGCATCGAGAGCCGCGAAATGCCCACAGCTAAGGTTCCTTTTTGGGCACACAAACAAGACACACACAAAGATAGTCATTAGAAAGTTTTTGGTACCTTTACTTGGGTCTCAGAGGAGGAGTTAGAAGAGCTCTTCTATGGCTATAAACGTACCTATATATATATATATATAGTTAAAGATATCACTGCATATTTAGACCCTTCCAATCATTTGGATTTACTTACATACTGCAAATGGTATCAAGGCAATCTATAAGACCAATATACCCCTGCCAACCTTAGGGTATCAACGATTTTTAAAAACTTTAACCCAACTTGGCTGCTTGGCTGCTTGGCTGCTTGGCTGTCTGGGAAGAAAAGTAATCGCAATCTCAGGTGTGAGCCACCTTGACACCAAAGCAAAACAAGCGGAAATACAGAGAAGAAAGTTGGTCCTTCTGCTGCAGCGGCTCCTGGCTGGACTGCACTCCGACGATGGCGATGGTTCTGTCAGCTGCAGTGGCCATCCCGGACCCACATAGGCACATTGGCCGAGGCTCCTGGCAATTTTTCCCAACTTTCGCCAGTCTCATCGGTTGCTCCATCCTCATTGTTTTCACTCCCATGGGCCTCGGCCAACTGGGCTCCGGCTCTCTCGTGCAGCTCCTGCTCCCTGCTCCCCGCTCCCTGCTCCCCGACTCAAAAGTTATGACACGCCCAAGTTGCTGCTGGTGCCACCTTGGCTGGCGATGATTTATGTGCGTTCGGTGGCTGCTCGCTGGCTCGCCCTTCGCTAAGTTTTCGGACCCATCCGACCACCTCCTCGTCCTGGGAGGTGTCGAGCGCTCCGATTTCCGGCTCAGAGGGGAGATGCCTGGCTGCGAAAAGAAAACTTTCCGCGAAAGACGTTTTCATTTCGTTTTACGATGCAAAAATAAAAGCCGCGCACTGTGTGTGTGTGTGTGTGTGTATCCCCATCCGCATGCTGGCTCCTGGCCTCCCTTGTGCATAGTTCTGGGCTCTGCTCCTCGTCCTGATGCGACTCCAAGGCGCAATTCCGCGTGCCCAACTCCCAGGGGAACCCTTTCAGCCCTCGCTGCCGCGAGTATCCTGCCAGCCACATTCTGAATATTTCCACGCATCTCGTTTCGCCTTTGGAAGATAAATTTGGGGTAATTTAAATGAAATACGCGCTGAAATGCTTCACATACGAAATGCTCCTTGGCTTCGTTGTGTGATCTTAAAGGATTTAATTTAGACATATTGTTATGGCTCTCCCGAACAGGTAGGTAGGTATCCTTGCCTGTAAATCCTTGCCTGGCTGGGGGGTTGGAATTCGATTTGCCAATGGGGGATAGGTGGAATGTGTGGCTGATGATGTCCCCCCCCCCCTAGGTGTTTCCAATACTTTATTGATGCTTCACTCGTGCCCTCCCCCTAAAAGCCACACCCAAATGTAAGGGATTTCCTCAGCTTTTGCCTTGTTCCAGCTGCAAACCCTTCGCTCCTTTGAGATATTTCATTCATTATTCATTGATTATGACATCCAGCTGGCCCCTGCCCACTGCCCACTGCCCCCTGTCCACTGCCCCTTCATTCTTATTAGTTAAATGCCAAAAGCTGCGCTGAAACTACTCCAGCTATAAAATTATTTTATGTTTATTATCGCCATCATCGGGCGAGACAAAAACCGGCAGCAGCAGCAGCAACAGACGAGGAAAATATAATGTCGTAAACCCAATTCCAAGCGGACCCCTTGCCCCCCCCCCGCCATGCCCTCAGATGCCCCGTTATCGGGGCACTTGAATCGCCGTGAAGTTCTAGTTTCCGTCTTCCGTTGCGAGTGGAGAGAGACATCGGCAGCCGGAATGGGAATCGCATTCAGCGGCTCCAGCACAAAAGACCTCGGATGTGGCAATCGGACATGTTAATCTGGTTCCAGGGCTTCATTCTGCCCCTGCCTCAGTCTCTGCCCCTGCCCCTGCCACTGCCCCTGCAATGCATTTCAATTTGTTGATGGTCGCCGTCGGACTTCGCCGTTTATGGCGGCTGTGGCACGCGTACCTCGCTCAAGTACCGTTTAGCCGGGGCAGCTGTCCGACTGCCTCTGAGTGGGGCATTGTTCTCCCAGTCTTGCCCCCAGTCTAAGCCGCAAGACTTGCAGCACGTGCCGCTGTAGGGCTGGCCCCAAAATCCCCCTAATGAAACCCCCACAGCTCACGCCGAGCCTCTGCGGTTGAGTTGGTCTTTTCCGCTGCAGAGATGGAGAGATGGAGAAAAACAGGTGCGAAAGTCAATTATGGTCGGTCAGGCAGAGCGTCAATCAAGGCACACAGAAATCGATTTGAAACCCTTTTCAAGACCCTGTTTAGAGGGAGGCGTGGAGTCAGCCACCGCAGGACGCACCCGACACGTCGCCAGACCCATCATTAGCCCTGACAGTCGATCAAGATGCCAGACCCAGACTGCAGTCCGATCAGGGCCGGTCAGGGCCTCTACCTGTTGGCCGTCTCCGTGTGTTGATTGATTTGTGTCAGCGCCTCGATCACGATTGAGACAAATCCCTGGCACTCCATTGAGCGTCCCACTTGACTTCATTTTTCATTGAGAAACCTCGCCGAGATCGCATCGAGAACTGTCTGTGATGCAATTCGAAAGGATCATCATTATGGCCCATTGAACGGGCATGACTTGACAATATATCACGGGGCTCAGCACCGAAATCAGATTATCGGGATAATTATTTGTTTGGTAAATATGTCTAAGAGTTGTCTCGAATCTTTGAGGAGTGCTTGATAAGCTGATAATTGTGGCAGGGCCACCGGGCAGGGAGAGGGTAGTGGGTAGGACATTTTTAAATATAGAACTCAAATGGTTAGATGAACTAAAGAGCAAGTTTAAGGACAGTTAGCTTTGGTTCCATTATGAAAAAGCAGAGAAAATAGTGGAAACAATCTGCCAAAGTTTATTTTTATTGAAACAACAATCGTCCATCGTCCAGCCTCTGCCTACCCATTGAGCCAGACCACAAATCCTGTCAAGGCTCATTAGAAAAAATTATAAATATATTGTGACAAGAGTGAGCCTTTTTTTCTGCCCGGACTTGACCACCAAACTCGGGATCGGCCTTGGGTTTGGGTTCGGGTTCGGGCTTGGGTTCGGGCTCTAATTAAATGAGGCCTCAGCCGTCTGATTAATTGTGCAGTTTGCACGGGAATGAGATCAGTGGCGGGAGATGGAAATCTATGGAGACACACGGACCTCGGACTCGGCTTAGGATGGCTCTGAGGGTCTCGGGTCTAATGCTGGGCAGCTGTCAGGACATCAAAGTGACAATTTGAGTGACTTTTTCGGGGAATGGCCCTGGAAGTGGCTCATTTGAAATGCGCTGAAACAAAAGGACACTTTGGCTGGCAGGACAATGACAGGTCCTCCTCCCACTCCACACACTCCTCCCCCTTGCCTGCTCCCATGTAGTGCATATATTTTTATAATTTATCTATTATGCATGAGGGCGCCAGCGAGGCCGAAACCCTTTGGCTGTCAGCACATATCAAGGACGAGTGGCAGGACGAGTGGTCCTTTGGTCCGCTTCACAATCTGTTGACCAACTGCAAATCTCAGTGAAAAGTTTTGGCTGACTTTGCATTAGCCGCGCATTAAAAATGCACGGGACCAAACGGCAAAAGGATCAAGGACCAAGGCTGGGCGACACAATTTACCTGGGCAGACACCCTTTCAACCCACCACCCACCAGCCACCGTCACCAGGCAACCTGACAGCCCAATCCCACCACCCGAACACCCCTCCGTCACCATTTTCCGGCACTTGTCGTGGCCTGTCGGAAAACTGTCACTCAATTGTAATTAACACCGGCAGGGGGACGAGCAGCAGAGACCTTTTATCATTTTTCAGCCGAAAGTTGATTTTTCAACAGGATTCCCTCCCTTCCCCTTCCCCTTCCCCCTCCACCCCACGCCCCCTGGCAAAACAAGGGGACAACAAGGCTGGAAAAATAACATCTAAGGACAATTAAAATTTCCAAATTTGAAATCTGTTTTCCGTTGTGTGTTATTTCTTGCTGCAATTAGGAAAATTGTAGCCAGGCGGAAAAACTTTCCTTGGCTCGTGTTGGCGCATTAATTATGCAAGAGGCGAAGATTAACTTTAATTGCAGAATGATCTTTGGGATTGTTGATGATAAATTCATGATATTTGCGGGTTTTTTCTGTTTGAGTTGGGACCAGCATTTCGATTTGGGGCAACGTTTTCACTGACAGAGGTCAAAGGTTAAGCTGTCGCTCGATTTTGAGGGTTTCGGCTAATTGAGTGTATTTGTAATTGAACTTTTCAGTGGGACAGTGGGAATTTTCCATTGTTTGGATTTAAAGTGGGGCTTCTGCACTAGAAATCCATCATTAAAAGGAACACAAATGCCGCTCCCTCAATATTCCAACCACTTTAAAAAGATTCGTTATTCAGTAATATTTCTATAAAGAATTAGCTACCCCGGAAAGTGGCAAACTGCACTAAAAGCTTGACAAAAAGACTGAAACTAATGAAAAACATAGTTGAAAATGGAATTTTAAATGCATTCAAAGTTTAAAAACTCAATTAAAAGAATCTCAAATAAAATGCTGGCTTAAAAGTGTGTGATAACTTTTAAAAATCCCAGCCCATCCCAAACCAGACTCCAAGCGCCACAGTGGCCAGAGAAACCCCCGCTCATGGCAGTTCCAGCCTCAAACCAAAGACTGAAACAACGAACTTGCGGCACAAACAACAAAACAATTAGCAAATAAAGAGGCAAACAAACCCAAGCCCAAACCCAATCCCAAATGTCGGGAAACACGAATTGACAGCTCCGTCGATAGCCATCTCTTTCTATATACTTTCGGGCGAGGCATGCGCATTGGCTGGCGCAAGCAGGGACCAATGGGAGCGCAGCACTACGACAGCCGCAAGAAAAAACCGAAGTAAGCTACCAAGCCGAAATGGGGAAGGGGGAACGGGGGAACGGGGGAGCTACAGAAGTAGAGCTGAGGGTAGACTAGTGAAAAGTGATTTTTTAATTGCCTTGATAGTTTTATGGGGGATTCAAGAGGAGGGGGCGTGCAGGAGGTCTGCCGCTGACAGCTCCATCCAAGCCTCAAACTTTTTTTGCTGCACTTTGCCGGGGCCTGCCCCCAATATCACTGGCTGCCATTGCATGCATAATTAATTTGGCTTTTAGTGACGCGTTGGCTGCAGCTCTCCTCTTGGCCCAGTCCTGTCCTGCTCGGTCCTTGGCTGTCCTTTACTCCACTGTGATATCCTCTCCTGTCAGAATCTGCATGTGAACGGATTCATTTTGGCAACATTTCCGTTTGCCACATGGACGTGGCAGCGCTAATGGCTTAAACGTGTTTTTCACCATTTGCTTATGGCTTTCTTTTTTTTTTTTTTTGCCTCCGTCGTGACATTTTGCTTCATTTAACTTTTTTCCCCAATTGTTTCTTGTATGGTTGTTTCGATTGTGGTCATGTTTTTCCCCGTTGGCAATTGACATTTACACGAAAATTGGTTGGAAGGGGCAACGAGTTCCTAGAGCCTCGAATCGATCCCAAAAATACATATGCTGAGACCATGAAAGTGGAAAACCTTTGCATGGGATGGAAAAGGAAAAGATAGCTTACATTTTACACGCTCTTTGCGTTTAATTGATTTTGAAATAACCTCTAGCTAATATTATTAATATCTCAAATGCAAGACTAATGTTTCATTCATTTTTGGTAGATCGAATTAGCGCGATATTCCAAGCCAACATTTTAATTATATTTGGTACAAGTATTTAATGGAAACCAAAAATGTTTTCCCGAGGAAAGCTCCACAGAATGAACCAGATGTCCATATCTTTAAGCTTCATAGCCCACTCGTATGTTTCATTATATTCCATTAACTGAAATCAATTCCTGAATACTTTTCCAGTAATATAATTTTATTTATTTGATTTAATTTTTCCTCTCAAGAATAAACATTCACAAAATGCCAATTACAAATAAAAGAAAAGTGGACAAGTGTCGCCTCATCAGCTGACATTTTGTTTAAATTACATTTTGTATGCGCAAATAAATTATATATAAAATGTATCAACGCTTTCTCTGCCCCCACCCCGCCCTCGCTCCGTCCCCTTGCCATTAGTGGCCCCGAAACTCCAGGTGAAACGAGGCACTGCACCGCAGCCCAGCAGCGGGAACCTATGCTCCGCCTTTTGCCAGCCCAGCCCCCTCCCCATAAGTGCCCGAGTATGTGCCACGGCACCAACACCACTGCACGCACGCTCTCTCGCTCTCAGTCGCTCGCTCCGTCCCGCTCTGGCAGCAGTGTGTGGTGCTTATGTAAAGCGCATTTCGGCTTGCTCTCTCACACTCCCGCTCGACTGCTGCGCCTCTCCTCTCGCTGTGCGTGTGTCTGTGTCTGCGTCTGTGTGGGTGTGGGTGTGGGCTGGGGTGGGGGCGCCATTTAAATTGCTTTCTCTGTTGCTTCTCATTTGTCGTGACGACAGCGACGCCGACGCCTTTTTTCCGTGTGTGTGTGTGTGTGTGTAGTGTGCCTTTTGGGATTCTCAACGCAGACACACACACACACACAGCCACTCAGACACGCACGAGAACCAGTTCGCCTAGTTATCGCTTTTTATAGGCGTTTTGGTCGTCGACATCGTCGTCGACGCCGCCCGCTGCTCTCGGCTCGGCCTTTTGGTCGCTCGGCGGCCCAGACCCAGACCCAGACCCGGGCTCTGCGGCGGCTCTGATTTTAGTACAATTTTGGTGCTCGCGGCAATTGGACGTCCTTCGTGGTGCGTCGTCGCGACAGAAACCGCACAGCAGGGAAAACAAAACCACAGCAGCAAAAAGAAAATCCCCCCTCCGCCACAGCGAAAAAAACGTGCGATCCTTTGGTGCCAGCAAAAGTGTTAGACGTCGGAAAAGTCATTAACTATTTAATGCCTCGAGTGAACCAGAAAAGCGACCAAGTGCCGCCTTGATTTAGTGAAAATTGTTAGTGAAATTTAGTTGAAAATTAGTTGAAAATTGATTTGGAAAACTTATCGAGACTATGCCATGATATGATGGCCCTAAAAATGCTTTACCGCGGACCCAGTTCGCGTTTGGAGAATCTAATTGAGAAGATCCAGGCCACCAAGGAGATCACAAATAACGGTAAATTAAGATAGCCTTTGGGATAGATATTTAAGAAATAAAGACTATGTCTATGGGAAATATCAGTATTCCTTTGGGATGCATTTCCAGTCGAAATTTGCGGTCAACGAGAGAGTATTTCTGACTAGATCTTGGACAGACTCCCTCTCGGAGAACCTCTGGGATCGAGATCTTCCTCTAGGGAATATGCTGAATTTTTCAATATTCCGACGGGGTTTTGACACTTTCAATAATGCAGAAAATATATGTAATTATTTCTATATCTCTCACTCATATATTTAAAAACACGAGCGAGAAAAGCTGGCTGATAAGCGAAGCGAAAGCGTAGGGGACTTTGCCCCTAGTTAAGATATAATATTATGCAGCGAAACTTTCCGGAACTATAGAAAAATCTTCTCTCCATCTCCATGCAATCTGTTCAACCTCTTTGACATTCCCATTACCCTTTCTATGATCTCGGCAGCACTTCAATCAAATGAATGAATGGATGGGTTCAAATCTCTTGCAACTTTCTTTAACCCCAAAGAACTGGAGAAATTAATCCGATGCATCAGTTTGATGTTTCCTAATTAAAGCTTAGATCCGACCAGGGCAGGGCAGAGCAGGGCGGATCGCGTCAGTTCAGAGTTCAAGCGATGCGAGGGAAAACAAACGCAGTCCCTGACCCAGAGCACGGTCCCGGGTCCGATGCAGACACAGAGATCACTTGCAATTGGGTTCAATTAACGGTTTTCGAAGACGGCACTTGGCGCGTGGTGATAGATGATCGGCGGAGCGGGAGACAGCGACCCTCATGGGGCAGTGGATCAGATGGATGGGGTACTCGCAATTAAAACGACGACAAGAACAAAGCGCAATTAGTTTGCATGAGACTCACTTGCAGAGAGGGTCAGACGGGGGGATGGGAAGGGGGATAGATGATCCCCCACTTGGGGTGGGACTGGGTAGTCTGGACTGAGGACTGGCCGACACCAAACGTTGTGGTGCGGTGCTAATTGAATTAATTCCGTGTCCAGCATTTGATAGCCGACGTTGATTTCCTGTCGTCGCTTAGTCACAGACATGCGCCGATCCCCCAGAGCCGCTAATCAGGATGCAGTCGCCCACACAGTGCGACCATAACTTCTAATTGAGATCTCTTGTCCGCTCTTCTCCACTTCCACTTCCAGACATGTACAGTACCCACACCTCGTCCAGCTACTCGCCGAGCATCTCCGATGGGACCCTGACACCCAACTCCCATCATCTGGCCGCTGCCTCGGCGAATGCCGGCCAGGAGGACCTCCACCTGATGGCTGAAGGCAAGTCGAACGGAGTCCCAGGAGAGGAGCCAGCCAAGCCGAAGCGCCAGCCGCACTTCCACCACCACCACCATCACTACCATCACCAGCAGGCCCTGAAGATTGCCAACAAGCTGCGCAAAATCAATAAGGAGGCCAAGATGGCAGCTGCAGCTGCAGCGGGAGCAGCAGGAGCAGGAGCCGGAGCCGGAACCGGCGGTGGAGCAGCCGCAAAGTTTGATAAGTTGACAGGCGAAGGCATTAAGAGTCGCGGCGACGGCTCCTATCAGTGCCAGTTCTGTGATAAGACATTTCCGCGTCTCGGCTACTTGAAGCATCACGTGCAGGTGAGTCTCGTCGCCCACGAAAAAGGGTTCCTTCCTTGGGGTTGGGCTTGCCGCTACACGCCACAAATGGGTGGCTGTGTGGCTGGGTGGGTGGGTGACTGGGTGGGTGACTGGGTGGGTGGCTTAATTACCACCTTGCCATCTCTATAAGGAGCTTAGCATTTGGCGCTTGTTCGGGTTGCGGTTGGGGCTGATTGACACTTAGGTGACACACTCCCTGGCGCTTTTCGCTTGTCAAGGTTGAGCCTGGCTGAGCAACATTTCAGAATTTTCTAATTGAAATTGAATTGAAAGTGGAAGTGGAATTTAAGGCTCGAAATAGAAAGAATTTAAATGGAAAAACGAGACACCAAAGGAATCTTTTTATAGAAAAGTATCCAGTTGGGGTTTATTTAGTCTCTCTCTCTATTTAATCTCTATATCTAAAGATAATACCCTTAAAGCCTTCATTCTGCTAGCCTTCAGTTAGCTCCATACCAAGCATCCATCTAACATTCCTTGAGTAATCTCTTAGCATATCATCTAAGACCGAATCTTTCGGGCTGTGGCCTTTGTGGCTGCCGCCTCTCACCCACACGCCCTCGCCCCTCACCCCTCCGGGCGTTGCGTTGCGGCTCTGATTCCGCTTAAACACCGAACACCGCCCATGACATCAGCAACTTGTTAACCCAATTGCAACTGCTGCTTAGGAGGACTACCAGCGCCGATCTTTATCTTTATCGTCGGCCAGGGTCTAACATGTTGCGCTCGCTTTGATCCTAGCGCCTGGACAAAGCTGGGAATGGGCCAGATATTAAGAATTCGGTCTTCGGGCCATTCTCGCACGTTCCGGTGCGGTGCTCCCCCCGAATGGGGGCGGGGTGGGGGGCGCGGCTTATGGGGATGTTGATGGCGATGATGATTGGAGCGACAGTTTAAAAAACCATAACCAACACGGGATCACTCCCGCTCCCACTCTCCCTCTCTCTCTGTGTGTGTGTGTGTGTGTGGATGCGACTAACTCGGCTAAATCGTCGGTTGGATGGGTAGGGGTACGGGTATACGAGTGAGTATATTGTGCAATATACGCGGATCCAGGACTGGGGGGCTGCATACAAATGGGCTCATTTTTTGCGACTGCTCCTCAGCGAGTTCAAAGCGCTCCACCGACGCTTTGGCAGCCGCCAAAGAACCAAAAAACCAAAAGTAAACCGGTTGCGGGTGTAGTCCCCCCCCCCACCACACCACACCACAACGAGAGGCGTCGCGCATTTAGATGAATTTTTGTCCACAAGCCACAAGTCGCCAGTCGCAAGTCGCAAGTGAAACACCTACGGTTCCCGTCAGTCTCTCTCGCAGTCAGAACCAGACTCGGACTCAGCACTAGAGGCCGAGTCAGAGGTAGAGTCCAAGTCCAAGTCCGAGTCAGTCGGTATGCAGATTCAGATTCAGATTGACGCATCTATAAATTCAAGCGAGGAGCCGTCCCCGTCGTCGTCATCGTCAACATTTAACTGGGGTAGACGGACAGTTGACGCTGCCTGGTTGTCTTCTAAGAATTTCAAATAGCTCGCGGGCCAAGTTCCCCCAAGTCTGGGCCTGTGTCTGGGCTGATCGCGGCGATGGGTGGATCATAGTTAAGATTGCACTGGTGCCAGGGCAAATACTAATGGAGCTACCCTGAATCTATTCGCAGAGCCATGCCGAGCATCTGCCCTTCAAGTGCGAGTACTGCGCCAAGCTGTTCAAGCACAAGCGCTCCCGGGACCGCCATAAGAAGCTGCACACCAACGAGCGGAACTACAAGTGTCCGCACTGCGAGGCGGCCTTCTCCAGGAGGTAAGCGAGAGACCTCGAAAGGGGACACACACACAGCCATAACTTCGGTGCAATCTGACCATAACTCTGCCCCATCTTCCCTATCTTCCCTCTCTCCATCAGCGATCACCTGAAGATCCACATGAAGACGCATGACATCCAGAAGCCGTTCCAGTGCAGCATGTGCAACAGGGGATACAACACGGCCGCGGCGCTCACCTCGCACATGCAGAAGCACAAGAAGAACGCCGCCATCCTGGCAGCCGGCGGCAATCCCAATGCCCTCAACTACAGTCCCCGGTCCACCGGTTCCGCCTCGGCCTCGGTCTCCAGCAATGGGAGCCTGCACAAGCGGCGCTATGCCCTGGCCCTGGCCACCGACAGCAGTCCCAGTCGCCTGGACTTCCCCAAGCGATCGCGCAGCAGCCATGTGGGCAGCACGGCCACGCCGACGCCTCTGCTCAGATGCAGCTACTGCCCCAAGGCGACAGAGTTCAGCAGCCTGGAGCAGCTGAATGCCCATCTCCAGAATGTCCACGAGCAGACGCAGCAGCCCCAGCAGCAGCCCCAGCAACAGTCCCAGCAGCAGCAGCAGCAGCAGTCGGCGAAGACTCCCGTCCAGGAGGGAGAGGGCTTCCAGCTGAGCTGCGAGTACTGCACCATGAAGTTTGGCAACATTGCCGGCCTCTTCCAGCACATGCGCGCCACCCATCTGGATCGCCTGAGCAGCCCCAACTCCTACTACGAGCACTTCAATCGCCTGGCCACGGCCGGCACCTTCAGTCCACGTCTGGCCCTGGATCTGCCCAAGATCAAGACGGATCTGGGCAGTCCCGAGCGGGAGAGCCGACCCGCCGAGGACGACCTACCCACGGATCTGAGCAGCAACAAGCGTCGGCCGCAGACGCCCAATGCTCCGCCCCATCCTCCGCCAGCGACCGCCCCGCCCGGCATCTTCTTCTGCAACCAGTGCAACGCCGGACTGCCCGACTTCGAGAGCTTCCGCAACCACCTGAAGAGCCACATCGCCGAAGGCATGCAGCTGATCTGTCCCCACTGTGGGCTGAGCCTGCCGGAGCAGTCCGAGTTTGAGCGGCACGTGGTGGGCCACTTCCTGATCCCCAACTCCGAGTTCAACTGCAGCTCCAGCTGCGGCAAGAGCTTCGGCAAGGCCGAGGAGCTGCAGCAGCATCTCCTCACCGAGCACGTGCTCACCCTGCTCAAGTGCGCCCTCTGCTCGGAGACGTGCGAGACGCGGATGGCCATGCAGCTGCACCTGGCCTGCGCCCACAGCCAGGAGACGAAGCTGCTGCGCTGCAGCGCCTGCATGGAGGTCTTCCGCTCCGACGGCGACTTCCACGTGCACGTCAAGACGCGCCACCAGCTGGGCAACCACCACCACCCGATGGGCGGCAACAGCAGTCCGGCCAATCCGCTGCAGTGCATGTTCTGCCGGGCCGTGTGCTCCTCTGAGCTGGAGATGCACTTCCATCTGGCGGCCCACGCGCGCCAGTTCCGCTGTCCCTCCTGCCCGGAGACCTTTCACGTGGAGTTCCTGCTCGACAGGCACATGCAGAGCCAGCATGGCGGCGTCAAGGACAAGGAGCAGCCGCCCCAAAGCTCCCCCAACATGGGCAGTCTCTATGTGAACGCCCTGCTGCCGCCTCTGGCCGCGGCTGCCGCTGCCGCAGCTGCCACCAACAACAACAGCAGCATCATCGACTACAACGTGGCCTTCAAGGGGCTGTTCGGCGGAGGGTCGGCGGGAGGAAGTGCACCCACAGGGCCCTCGGCGGCCGGCAAGTTCTACAGCCCCCTGCAGGTGGACACGAATGCCCTGAAGGCACAGACCTCGCCCCATCCCGCCCTGATGTACGGCCTCAGCCAGCGGTATCTGATGGAGATGTACGCTGCCAAGTCCACGTCTCCGGCCAACAGTGCCGCCCAGGAATCAGCAGGAGGAGGAACCGCCTCCATCAATGCCCCGCCAGCGCCGCAGGCCCCGCCGCCGCCCGCACCAGCTGTCACCTTCAGCTGTGGGATGTGCGAGCGCCAGGACCTGCGCAGCGAGGCGGAACTCCACTCGCACCGGAAGCTGGCCCACAACCTGAAGACGGGCGTGAGCCTGCGGTGCGCCTACTGCGCGGGCAACTTCAAGTCGCGGGCGGAGCTGGAGCAGCACATGAAGAGCTGCCACAACTCGACGGGCAAGCACAAGTGCCTCATCTGCGACGAGATCTTCCCCTCGCCGGCCATCCTGGCCGAGCACAAGCTGCAGCACTCGAAGGTGGGTCAGTCGGGCAAGTGCGCCCACTGCAGCCACCCGCTGGAGGATGTGGCCGCCTTCCGGGCCCATCTCAGCGAGCACGGCAGCGACGGAGCCTCCCTGCCCCTGGCCTGCATCTGCTGTCGCCAGACCCTGCACTCGGAGTTCGAGCTGAGCCTCCACGCCAAGTTCCACACGAAGTCCTCGTCCAGTGGCGGCAGCCTCCAGGAGCCAGTGTGCGCCCTCTGCCTGGAGCCCCTGCCAGGGGCAGTGGAGGGTCCCACCACGCCGGCCAAGCTCTGCGAGAAGTGTTGCCGCAAGCACAACCTCAACGGCAAGCGGAGCAAGGCCAGCGAAGCCCCTGTGGTCCAGGCCCAGCCGCCTCCCTACCTGGAGAACCGCTGCAACCTGTGCAAGATGATCCTGCCGCATGCCCAGAAGCTGCAGGAGCACCTGGTCGAGCACACCTTCGCTGGCACCGAGCAGCGCGGCTTCAACTGCTACATCTGCTCGGCCGTGTTCACGGCCCCGGGCGGCCTCCTCGGCCACATGGCCGAGCACGGCGCCCACTCGCGTCCCTACGACTGCAACCTCTGCCCCGAGAAGTTCTACTTCCGCGCCGAGCTGGAGCACCACCAGCGGGCACACGATCTGAGGCCAGCGGTTCGTCCGTCAGTCGACAAGCCAGAGCCCCCGATGCGGGCCAGTGCCTCGCCCAGTCCAAGTCCGGTTCGCAGTCCCACAACCGTCAAGCAGGAGCTGTACGACACGGATACGGGCCACTCGGGCGGCGGCGATGACGAGCCAGAGCCCGCCCAGGACGAGGAGGAGTACATAGAGGTGGAGCAGATCCCGCACGAGACGCGGCCAAGGGATGTCCTGTCCCAGATGGAAAGGGCCACAAACAGCGCCTGAGGAAGGCGCCCAAGGAGCGAAGAGCGACAGAGCCCGTAGTATTCATAAGACTGTTTCATGATTCGAGTATCCTTGCCTATCTTGGGAGCATTGCCGGAGTATTCCCCGTTTCGAATCTTAGATCTTGCCACTTGAAATCGCACAGTAAATGGAACAGTTTAGTATTAATCAGATAGCTATATCCGATATGCATACACATACTCCATAGATCTAATGTCTGACTCTTAAATATCATAGGTAATATCGTAACCCATAAAATGCATATTACACATACGCCTAGTTAACTCGTAGAAGTTCTTGACAAAAACCTTTGTGTGTGATAGTTTTTCAAAGATTCAACGCGTTTATTTATACCCAAACTATTCATAGAGCGATTAGCGATTAGATTTCATTTTCGTATGTTATAGGGCCTTGCCTTCGTATTTCAGTATTTATATGCATAGATCTACATTATTGAGTACTCCCCATCCAGCAATAATTATTAATTATTATACACATACATATATGTATTATGGTAGTTATGTACGAGTATATGAATGTCTTATATAAGCACCAAGAACATTTTTAATGTGTAGCATAAAAAGAACTAAACGAAAAGCGACAGAAAATGATTTAGTGAATAAAACAAACACAAGTTGAAACCAAACAGAAAGAAAACGATCCAAAATACTTTATGTGTTTCCCCAGAAGCTTCATTCGTTTCGGGGGGAAAATCTGATAAGAAAATCTCGTTGTGCGGCTCCTAACCGTAGGTATACCCGTTTATACACGCTGATACCCGTATTTTTTATGGAAGCTGACAACATGCGCCGCGTGACGAGACGAGACGAGACGAGGCAGGGCGAGGTCTCCTCCTCCGTCTCGAGGGCTCCTCCAAGTCCAAATTTTATGGCGAATATTTCGTTTCTGGTTTATTTCGGCAAGCGCGACACGTAATGGCAATAAAAAAGGTGCGCAACAGGGTAACCGGCGACCCGTTCGGGGTTTATGGAGTTTCGCATAAGGCACTGCCGAGGGGCAACCCAACAACAGCAACAAATTGGCATCTCAGTTGGGTGATCTCTATCTGTATCTTGAAGACCGGTGGCAATTACCCGCCAACAGATTACCAAGGCGACAACGCTTCTGTTTCTCGGAACGAAATGCATCAGAATGCCCGACTCGGATTTGGAGTTGGTTTGACTTGGACTTGGGTTTGGACTTGGGCCATTGCTGTGGTGGTGGTGCAGGCTCCAGGCCTGATCTTAGTCTCGGCTCTGGTCGGCCGTCGTCTAATCTGCAGCACCTCCTGCTTCTCGGAAGCAATTGCAAATAAATCGCATTTAATAAATAGCAGCAGCAAAAGGCACCGACCGCGGCTAGAGCGGCCTGCACCTGTCCCTGTCGGCAATCATCACAAATCAATAAAAATGTTTATCATCGAAACAATTGGTCCAACTGCTGCTCCAGGTCCAGCTCCGGCTCCAGCTCCAGCTCCAATGCCAGTTGCAGTTGCAGTTGCAACTCTCCTGTGCGGCACTCCATTCCACTCCACCAAGTGGACACAAAGCACCGGCAGTTGTTAATTAGCGCCATGCCACAGATGCCAAGGTGTCCGGTGGAAAACAGCAAAACAGCGACACAGCGACACAGCAAAAGGAAAAACTCGTTGGGCCATTGGCAATCGGAATTGGCATCGAACGGGGCGAAAGCCCAGCCCGTCGAGGAGAGGAGACTTCATTGATCGTTTTGGCCCCCCACACCACGCACTCCATGCACTCCATGCACTCCACGCTCGATGGAACACGCTCCAGGCCAGACCGCCAGACCGCCAGGCGCGTCATCCGCTCAATTCTCCACTCTCCACTCCCCACTCTCTCACTCTCTCTCTCTCTGGTGGCTTCTGCGAACTCCTTTTATTTGTCTCTCTGCTGCTTTAGCGTCACCAATATGTCGAAGGCTGAATGCTGATGGAGAAGGCTATGCCGATGCCGATGCCGATGGCTCTTCAAATCAAAACCTCCAACGTACTCGTATCAAGTCCACGCTGATCGCTTCGATTCGCATCGCTTTATTTTTGGTATTTTAGGTATTTGACAGGTTTTTACACGCTTCCATGAAAAAGGGGATCACAGTGGTCGAACGATGATGGTTTTCCCAAGGGAATATGTTGGCTAATAGCTAGAGCAGAAAAGGCAATCAATTTAAGATGATCTGCTATCATGCGATGTATATACAGAAAATGTAGTTCCACTGATTTCCCATCTTTGTATGCCAATCTATAAAGTCTTTACCCACCTTTACACAGGTGTCCTTTATTTTGCTTTTAATTGTATTTCATCTGTCATCTGTCTGGCATTATCTCGGACCAATGTGCGGCGTTTGAAAGTCTGCTAAGTGACTGACTAACTAACTAACTAACTGACTAACTGACTGACTGACAAGGCGACTTGAATGCCCGACAACCTGAAAGCCCCACATCCCCACTGCACATCCACATGGCCTGTGGCGGGGTAGATGGCCATCCATTTACCCCGAGCTCCCCACTGAGCTGAGCCACTGAGTGTTGGGTTCGTGTGTCCAGCTCCAACTTGGGGCTGGCATGCGAGAGAAGCATTTTTGAGCCAAGACAGAGTTACATTGACAAATGAAGAAGCTCCCATCAGTCAGCGAAGGAAGTGAGAGACAGGCAGACAGACGGACGGGCAGGCAAGGGGGACAGGCAAGGGAGAGTGGGTGGGACTGGGACTGGCCCACAAAACACCCAAAACCAAGTGGCAAATGGATACAAATGATGATCAGCGTGGCTTGAGGAGAATAATGGCAAGAACAGCATACCAAAGGCGAACTGCTCTGTGGGGCGAGGGGAAGGGCCTTGCAGGTCCTTGAAAATGGCAGGTCCGCCACATGAGGGGTAAGTGATGGCAGTGAAATATATTCGCATGCCTTATTAAACAAAAACAAAAGTGAAAAATCGTTCCGTTCGCAACCCCCTTGCTCGGCAAATGCTTCCTCTTCCGGCCTGATGGGGGAGAGGACAGCGCTGAGGACACGGAATGTGGGCCAAACATGCGATTTTCTCAAAGGGAAGGGAAGCAGTCGAGGGCGATGGCTTCACTTACATACATTATACTCATTACCGGCTTATTAGCGTGATTTACCGATTGGGGGAGTGATGTGATGTGATGCGCTGAGGATGAGGATAAGGATACGGATGGGAAAAAGGATGTTCTCGTGAGGATGCTTGGCAGGAGGATGGTTAATGCCTGGGAAAATGACTCTGAAAGCGCCATATCCCATATCCGTTTGTCAATAATACCGTGCGAATTTCTTGATGGATGGATGGCTGTAAAACAGGAAGCTCCTCAAGCTCTTTACGCCCCCCATTCTCACTCTCTCTCTCCCCAATCGATGGTTCTGTCATATGCAAATGATGATTTGGGTTTGGCCTAAGATGAAACCACGTTCATAGCTTAATGGATCGCCGCGAGAAGAGGGTTTCATCTTCGTTCGTGGTTGTCAATTAGCTGTCAACTTCCTGTCCTGTCTGCAATTGTATCATTACAGAGGGGGAGTGGGCACTGTGGCAGGGGCATCCACTAATTAGCAGGGCTGACCAGATCAGATCGCACAGAGAGTATCCTCTTCAGGGGCCGCTGTCGAGGCGCTAATTCAATTAATAATCCCTCGCTCGAGGGGGGACACGCCACGCGCGATGTTGATCGGACCGACAATTTACACAAATTAAAACTAAACAGATCTCCCCTCTCGGACTTAATTATGCAATTATTATACAATATTTCCATAGTTTGGTTAATTTTTCGTGATGTTCGCATCCTCCTTCGGCTCGAGGGGGAGTCTGGGCACGAGCTGAGGTGCCGAAACCCCAAGCAGAAGCCGAAACCAAAAACAGTTGCAGATACAGATACAGATACAATTACGGATACATAATCTCTCGGATACACATGTGCGAGCGAAAGGCCTTTCCCATTGGCTGGAGGAGCGGTGACTGTGTGTATCTGTGTGTGTCTGTGTGCCTGTAGGTGTTTATGTACAAGAATTCGTTCGCCAAGCCGGATACATGCTGCAGAGGGAGTCGGTCCGGCTGCCTGGGGCGTGGCATGGGTGGAACGGGATACATATGTATCCAGCAGATACAGGAGAATGTTTTTGTAGCAGAAGAAAGGAATGAAATAAAGTATTACATTTAATTTAATTAAATTAAATGTAATTTCCAGAGAGAATAGTCAATTTCATTCATTGCGGAGTTCTCCTCTTCTGCTCCGATAAATTCCAGTTTTACTTTTAAGAACACCCTCCTCAACCCTCTCAAGAGTCCGCTTCCTTCCACCCGTGGCATACTGGCTCAATATCCGATCAGTAATAGATATATCCCCTTATTAGAACGTGGTGAACGTGCCGCTATTCGCGTTATGTAAATGGATATCGATATGCGAGATGATCGCCAGACCGTTTGATTGATTGATTGATTGCCATTCAGGGCAGGCAGCACCAAATATAAACAGCAATCAGGGAGGACAAAGGATGGCCTGGGGTCTTTCTTCTGCGGTATTTGCGGGCGGTTTGTTTTCTATGCGCAATTTATAAAGTTGCTGACACAATAATGGGAGCCAGGCCAGGCCAGATCGGAATACGCCAGGATCGGCAGAAGCAGCGGCAGCAGCGGATCGAGGACCGAGGATCACCTCACCGCATGGCACCTCCGCCTTAAATTCTCGCGAATTAAATTAAAAAGGAGCTGCCGATTGTGGTCCTGTGTTCCTCCTGCAGAGCACATTCGGAGAGCAAAAGTATTGTGTTACCAGTGGCCAGGAGCAAGCAGCAGGATCCAGAGAGCGTCCCAAGCTTGCTCGCCTTGATAAGACATAAAAGGTCCTCAAAGACAAAGGACCTTCGGCACAGCAATTGCCCGACCCAGGCCAAGGATTTCCTCGTGCGTGTTTATGCTCTGCGCCTTATTATCCCTCAATTTCTTATCACGGCAAAAAGATCAAATTTCGAGAGGGAGCCAGACGAGGGGAGCGACGGACCGATAGACAGAGAAAAGGAACCGCTGGGAAAGGATATGCCAAAGGATGTAGCCCAGTCTCTGGGACTCTTTCATGCAGGAGACGGCGTGGGCGGACAGAAGTCACAAGGAGATTGCATAACAGTCCCCAAGACAGTCTCAAATGCTGAGAATTAATTGCACTTTAATAATGTAACTTGCTTTACATATTACTTCACCTCTTACAAAAATTGCGAGAAGCTAAGAGAGTCAATGATCCCTATATACATATGTATGTATGTACACAGATCGGTTGCCTGGCTTTTTTTTCATAAGCATTACATAATCAGATGCTGCTGTCCCCCATGTATCGCCCGGGTAAACGTTTCCGCAGAAGCCCAGTCTGAGACACAGACCTTAATTAAATGTTTGTGGCCTGAACTGGAATTGTGGTTCGGTTTCTGTGTTGACTTGTTCTAAGTACGCTTCTTGCGACTTCTTTTATGACCCACACAGTTTCGGGCCTCGCAAGATGATGACGATGATGATGGACAGAAACGGACAAGTTTCACAATTTGCCTGTCTGTCCCCAGCACATCCCATCCCCATCCCCATTCCATCCCCATCCCTCCCCCGTTTCATGTGTTAGTTCATGTCCAGAGTGCGTTTTGACCTCTTGGCGCGTACGTGCCTGGCCTCAGAGTGTGACAAACTGGTTGCTGGGTAGCACAGTGTACGAGGCGTGTAGCCGTCGCTATATAGTGAGCCTATAGTTGTTGCTTTTATGACTTAATGCCGCGTACGCCGCGCAATTTCAATTACAGCCAGAACCCCGACGCGCTCTGTCATAGTACAAGCTGTTTACACAAATATACGACTACCATGTCGGATATATAGAGCAGCTCGCTCCAACACTTTCATTACACCATTGCGCACGGGGTGGGGAAGGGCAAGGAGCTGTAAAATTGTTGCACGCGCCCAGCGGTACGAAGGTTAGCCCTACGGTTGGGGCCAGGTGCCAAATTTGACGGGGCAACAGCGCCGCCGCTGAAGTCGCGCATAATTTATGCCTTCCAAAACTGAACTATGATGGTTCGGGAGGATGACTAGGGCACGTGTCGGTCTTTATGATTTCTGGTTTGCCTTCCTCTACTTCCCTCGCAGTTGCATCCATATTTGATGATTTCTTCGTCTTTGCATTTTGAGGTGGCAAATTTAATCAGGCACCGCTGCAGCAGCAAATGAAATTGGACCAAAGAAAACCCCAGAAATGAAGGAACTTATATATTGCAGCTAGGGAGTCGTTCTGAACAGAGAAACTGATTGGGATCCTGGAAGAGGTAGCACTCTACAAAATGGAAGAAGTTAGCACTTTAAATTTGAATTTGGCGCGTTTGAATGTGCTGCCAGACAGTTTGAATACCTTAAAATACCAAAAATACTAAAGTCTAATAGTGGCCAGGTTCAACGGCTTTTTAATTTACGCTTCAGTTTGGTTTGGGCCTCTCCTCTCTAATGTTCCGTCTTGGAAAGGGAAAGAGAGAAATGGAGAGGATATATCGTAGTATATAGATGCACTCAATCCTCTACACTTCATAAGATTTACTTGAAATGTATATACAAATATTAACGCATAGGTCTTATTCAAAGGTTCCAAACTCTCACTGCTCTCTCTCTCTTTATTTTTCTTTATCTTTTCGTTGCCTGTCTTTACCTTTACCTACCCCACAATCCCTCATTTAGCTTGAAAATCGAACCCTTGACTCCCCGACCATAAACCACGACTATCGTCTTTTGCTAAAGCTATAAAACAATAAAATACTCAGAATTGCTATCAATTGAAAGGGGAAGTTTTCGGTTGGATTGTTCCGAACACCTGTTCGGCTTGGAAACCTTTCCAAGCGGATATATAATCTTTGGACGGACCAAATTTTGACTCACGGTCACAAATTTCAATTATTGTGTATAAGAAAATGTAATTTCATACATTAATTGAAAGTCGTTCGTTATTATTCAATTAAATACCCACAAGCAATATCTCATATATTTTAAAGGTAACCAGGAAGTTTGTAAACTAGTGAATGAATGAACTCTCAGATTCATAAGATGGTATCACTTCACAGTGCCGATTCCTAGGAGGAATACTTGAGGAGTCCTTAAAACATTCGTCAAACCTAACTCAGAACCTTGGCCAGGAGCAGAGCAATGAAGGAACCAATTATGGTGAACGAACTGCCACTGAATGTTCCAGCGGGTCCTTTGTAATTGCAGTTGTCCGAATTGCAGAGGCTGCAGGCCGTGTTCCAGTTTTTCCAGGCATCATTGTCGCTCAGAGTCAGATGACACACAAAAGCACCGGGATGCACGCAGCCAAGGAACATACTCATGAGAGTGTTGTTTGGGCCCAGAGGTTCATCGGTCATCAGTAGCGGACCTGTGTAGTGGGTGAGATTGGTACATCGGAAGCTCTGGCTCCCAGCTACTTCGGGCACATCCTTGTGGAACGACGCAAGCCATTCGCTGCTGGCATTGGCCGTGGCGTTGGTGCACGTCTGGAGTGTGGGATTCTTGCAGGAGGCTACGTCATTGCAGCTGTAGCACGTCAGCGAGTCGACTAATGGATGGATAAATGGATTTGGTTAGCAAAGGATTCATCCTCCGATCCGCAGTCACTCAATTATCTCACCGAATCGCAACCCCACAAAGGCTACAATCACCACTGCAAAAATCAATTTCTTCCACATATTTATTTGGTGTTCTTCTGTTTGCGACGATTCTAGGGATACTGATTCGAACAAAGCCCTGGCAACACGTTATGTTGGCCACTCGTTCGAAAGCCATAAATGGTGGTTTTATTCCATTATAAAGATTAGATTGACTTGACTAAGGGCGCACATTGGGTGCGATATGGAAAGCTATTGATTGCGGGAAGCTTTTGTAGAGAAGGAAACTGAATATGACAGCACGGCAGTGCTAATCATCGAAAAGGGAACTTAAATGCATGCATACCAGTTTTTTTTTGTTAAATAACATTCATAAAGGGCGAATTTCCTTTCAAATTTGAATTTCCCGCTCTCGAATGTGCTGCCAGACTGTTAAAGTACCTTAAATGAAAGCCAGTGTGACCAGACATATTTTATGTGCAAAATGCAACGACTCAACGGCATTTCGATTCAAGTTAAAGTTGTTTGTATATATTCAATGTTTATAGGGTACAGAGAGAAATATGCGATTAGCTTATCATCAAAAGATTCGCGGTGGGGGGTAGATATACGACTTTGGACCCCAGTTTTCAGTTTTGTATTTGTTTATCTTATCAGGCATTATCTGTATTTTTAACCTACCCCACAGTTTCATACCTTAGTGATAGCTTCAGAAATCGAATACTTGGAACTCCGCCCATAGACCCCCATAATCAGCTTTTGAAAAAGCTATAAATCAAACAAAATACTCAGAATTGGGAGAGATTAAAAGGGGAAGTTTCCGGCTAGTGTCCAAGGGGATATGTTTTGATTCACAGTCTCAAACTTGAGTCATTGTATTAAAAAATGTAATTTATTTCATCGATTGTAAGCCATTTGATCGGTGTTTTCTCAAAGGTCGAGACTTTTAACCAATATTCAATCATCTGTGTGGCATTAATGATCAAAGTTGTATAATATTATGTATGGTAATAATTGAATGAGGCCAAGACATCCATTAGATGGTACTAGTTCCTTGGGGAAATATAAGTATTGAGGAATTGTCACACAAAATATTTTCACGTAGTGTTGAAGCCATTTTTTAAAACTTAACTGAGAACCTTGGCCAACAGCAGCGCCGCGATAGAGCCAATTATGGTGTACGCACTGCCACTGAAGGTTCCAGCGGGTCCTCTGTAAGAATTGCAGTTGTCAGTATAGCAGACGCTACAGAGCTGTTTCCAGTAGGCCCTGTCACCCGGATTGGTCAGAGTACGAGCACAGATCCTGATATCCGGATGGGCACAGCCGAGGAACTCACTCGTGACTGTGTTGTTAGGGCCAAGAGGTGCTATGGGATGGATTTGCGGACCTGTATAGTAGGTGAGATTGGCGCACAAGAAGCTCTGGCTCCCAACTACTACGGGCATATCGTTGTGGTATGTCGATAGCCAGTCGCTGCTGGCGTTGGCCGTGGCGTTGGTGCACGTCTGGAGTGTGGGATTCTGGCAGGAAGTGGCATCATGGCAGCTATAGCAGGTCAGCGAGCTGGCTAATTGTTAAATTGATTCGGTTACCAACTGGATCATCAGCAGTCACTCAATTTTCTCACCGAATTGCACGCCCACAAAGGCTAAAAGAACCACAGCAAAAACCAATTTCTTCCACATATTTATTTTGTGTTCTTCTGTTCGCGACGATTCAAGGAATACTGATCCGAAAACAGCCCATGTGTCCCATGATATAGGTGACTAATATGACGTTGATTTAAACTTTTTATACCGACTATAAAGATAAGATTAGCACATCAAGTCCAAGGTATTCTAGAGCTATGGCTTGAGCTATCTCCAATCCAAAAAAAAGAAAAAAAAATAACTTGTCACCTATTTTGTTTATTTTAATATAGGAATATCGATATACTTGTTAGGGTTTTATATGGCACTTTTTGGTATATTTCAAAGCGGCGCATCGGTTAAATATTCAACTTGAGACATGTGATATGTGTACAAAGATATGTACATACTTATATGTAAAGAAAAACGGAATGTAAGGCTAATTTGTAGTCCGTAAATAGATACATAGTAAGGGTTTCCACTCGTCCATAGCTCGAAGATTAGAATCGGTGACTTATTGACTTATGGTCGCGATAACAAACAAGCTATTTACCGCTCTCCAAGTCTCTGCCAGTAATTACATCCCACAAATTAGTCGCTCTTAAATGCAATTGAATTATATATTTATTTTATCGCGTTTATTATTGCTTATCTGCAAACAAGGTTTGCGGCCTACTTGGTTGTTTGAATCGCCATGCCATTGTGATGAATTGAAAGGGTATTTGGGATTAATATGTAATCTGTATGTATGTATGTATGTATGTATTTACGTATTTGCTTTTCCTGAAACTTTATAGCTTCTTATCGTTCACTTACAGCCAGAAATAACACTTGGGAACTTGTAATATTTCGTTCGAAAAGAGGCCCTGAGAGTAGTTATAGCTATAAGCCGACGGGCTTGATGATCAGTTCGTGGATCTGCACGTTTGGCGGGGTCTGGATGCAGTAGGTCACCGCATCGGCCACGTCCTTTGGGCGTAGTGTTGCGATGTTCGGCAATGCCACTTTGAGCTCAGTGGCGACCACACCGGGGCTAATGCTCTAAGAGACACATACGAAAATCAGTATTATTGATTGGTCAAAGGATTCTCGAATTCTGTACTCACTGTTACCTTGGTCCCGGTCTTCTTCCGCTGAAACTCCTGGCGCAGCACCTCGGTCAGGCCGGTAATGGCATGCTTGGAGGGCACACACATGTCCCAGATCAGACCGGCCACCACTGGAGCGGCGCGGCCCACAATGCTCTTGATGATCACCACATGGCCATCGTTTACATTGCGGCGCTGCTGCGAGAGAACTGCCTCGCGGGTGCACCACGAAACTCCAAGCAAAGTGTGCTCCACGGCGACGCGAGTATCGGTAGAATTGTCTGCATCCGTGATTTGAGAGCTGCCAGGTAGGACAGCATTATTGATCAAAACGTCAGCGCCTGCTAGAGTTCTATCAATCCAAGCGAATGCATCGATCACCTGCTGCTCGTCGCTGACATCGCACTTCCGGCCATGGAAACGCGATTGCTGGTCTTTTGGCAGCGATGCCTTAAGTTCCTGCAGAATTTCCCCGCGTCGGGCCAGGCCAACAACGACCATGCCCTTGGCAACCAAATCCTTGCAGCAGGCAGACCCGATTCCAGAACTGGCTCCAGTGACTACGGCAACACGATTACACCAGCGCTCCATTGTGGTAATTGTTTTCCTCTAATTTTCCTCTCGTCAATATATTTTCATCAGAGCATTCCCTAGGCGACTGAGCTCTCGGCTATGGGCGCGCATTTATTTATAGTCTTTCTGCCATTTGTGGAAAAGCGTCAATTAAGAAAATCAGAAAATATTATATGTGTACAAGTAATCTCACCGAAAATCTGTATACAGACAGATGTACAATCGGAATATTATTCTGGAACTTGTCGTCTAGCTGAAACATTGCTAATCGCAATAATAACACAGGGCTACACTATGCAAATTTCTGAATGTAGTACTTCATACGAAACAACAAATTCAATTTATTTGTACTATTTTTGGGTATATTTCCAATTGTAAAGATAATCATAATTAGTGGAAGTATGTGTGTAATCTGTGAATCAGAAATCAGTGGGACTTTGGGATGGAATAGACATTTGCGGTGCTTAAAAATTTGTGGAATGGAAAAAAAAAAAAAGGGGACCAGCAGAAGCCAAGCAGAAGCAAAGAATCTTTACATAAGATGGGTAGTTTGCAAGAACTCCATAAGAAAATACTTATATGTATATCGAAAGAGTTTTGAACATTGTAACCCCTGGTCACACTGGCCACCGAGCAAAATAATGGTTACTTTTTGTCGACAGAACATTTTGCTAAACTTAGTGCCTAGCTTGAGGATTTTTAAGCTATTTAGTTCAGATATGGGATGCAATTAGGCAGGATTACTGAATAAACTTAACATGCCACCACCCTTAGAATTAACATTCAGACTCGTATATAGGTATTACAGGTCACTTGGGTCACTGTAAACTTAACATGGCACCAACATTTGGTTAAGCCACATAAGTGCGTCTGCTTAGCTGCAACTCATGAGAAGTGCATAGAAAGGCCCTGTTAAAATGATGTTAATTGAATTAACATTCAGGGCCTTAACATTTTATTAATTATTTTAACAGCGCCTTTCTATGCACTTCTCATGAGTTGCAGCTAAACAGACGCACTTATGTGGCTTAACATGTTGGTGCCATGTTAAGTTTACAGTGACCTTCCTATATATGCGTCTGTTTAGCTGCAACTCATGAGAAGTGCATAGAAAGGCAGCATTTTAACATTGTTTTAACATTCAATCAACATCTTTTTAACAGGGCCTTTCTATGCACTTCTCATGAGTTGCACGTAAGCAGACGCACTTAGATCGCTTAAATGTTGGTGCCATGTAAAGTTTACAGTGACCTAAGTGACCTGTAATATCTATATGCGAGTCTGAATGTTAAGTCTAAGGTTGGTGGCATGTTAAGTTTGCAGTGACCCAAGCTTCAGCTTAGGTGTTTTTTTTTTTTTTTTAATATGAAAATTATCAGCTGAGAAAATTATTCCATACATACGAATACTGTATGTGTTGTAAATCCTGTTTTGCAGTCCTTAGTTTGCTGATTCAGGGTGGAATGCTCAATGGAATATTATATGATGAGGTCCTAGTAAAGTAATCCTCTCTAGCAAAAGTTTTTAGAAATTCCTGAATAGCTCCCGCTCTTCCATATGTATTTATGAGCATATAAGTCTCCATTTTGATAGATCTCTCCATAGGCCATTTACTGTCTGCCATTTGGGTTTATTTTTATGGGGTGCATGGCCACATCGTCCCACTGCATCTCGATGCTGCCGGAGGGCTCCTTCGAGGACCTCAAGTCATTGACACATGTGAGTACCATTCCCCGTGAATGCTTCCGTGTTTTGCCGACCAGCCTGCTCACCTTCCCACCCCACCCCCTCAGAGCCCTGGGCAGCAATCCCCTGTACTGCGACTCCAACCTGAAGTGGTTCTCGGACTGGATCAAGCTGGACTACGTGGAACCGGGCATTGCGCGCTGCGCGGAGCCCGAGAAGATGAAGGACAAGCTGATCCTGTCGACGCCCTCGTCGAACTTCGTGTGCCGCGGCCGCGTGCCCAACGACATCCTGGCCAAGTGCAACGCCTGCTTCGACCAGCCCTGCCAGAACAAGGCCCAGTGCGTGGCCCTGCCCCAGCGGGATAACCAATGTGAGTGCGCACAGAGCTGCAAGTTCTTACATATTTATGTGCTAAAGTAAAGGGTAACAAGCACAGAAATCCAAGAATCTTAAGGGAATTGAGAAATTTCGTTCTACCAGCAGCAATACTTAAACAATGTACGTGAGCATATATGTGCACCCATACATCCAAATACGCTGAAGCAAAACAAAATAAAACAGAAACCAAAAACCCAAGAGCCCAAGAACTGACAATGCCTACAATCAAAAATTTGTTGTGTATAATAACACACACACCAATGCCATTGCTTCGTTGCTGTCGGCTTCGGCTAGCGCCGCGTCATGAGCCGAACAGTTGCTGTACCGAGCCGAACGCTTGGTACTGCAAATCTCAGACTTCGCTTGCGACAGCCGTTTGTATGAAATGTCTCATCTATGTACTGTATGGTTAGTGGTACTAGGCTTAAAACTTGAATTTTAAAAGTAAGGTAATGAAGAGGACATAGGCTTTTATTAGCTAACTCAAACGCCGATGTATTCCACAAAAATACCGATATTGTTGGAGCCCTGTTCATCGATAAGTATAATCAAAAAACGAGATTTTATCTGATATAACGACGCGACGTGAAACAACAGAAAAATTGAGAAAAGTAGTTCCGTTTATCATATGTCCGAAAATATCCAACATCCAATATCCAAAAAACTATCTGTCGCCTACAAATATATTGTCAACAAATAATGTATATCGATAGTGGACATCACAGTATTTAACATCCCTAGCTCAATTTGTTGTTTATAATAAATAAAATAAAAGTTGGAAAATAAAACCCGTCGCTGAATAATGGCTGATTCGAATAACGAAGTGGGTACCGAAGTGGACACCGCAATGGAGACCGAAAGCGGTGGAGACGGAGACGCCGCAGCCAGCCCAATGGAAATAAATATATCCAACACAAATACTGATTCGGTGATAGTTCTAAACGATTTGCTTCTTCTGGAGCTGATTACCAAGTATCCGTTTCTGTATAGTGAAGCATCGAAGCCGGAACAAGACTCGGACTACGACGATTGGGCCTGGAATCAGATTTGCAAGGAGTTTAATGCCGGCTACGAGAACTTGCAGCTGAGTGCCCCGTTCTTGTCAGAGGAGCTTCAGCGGCGTTGGAATTTGCTGCTGCCGGCCTTGGGCACCCTTTCGAAGGGACAGATTCCCTATCAGCTGTGGTGCCTTGTAACGGAGATCGAGAGCTCGCTAAGTGCAGAAAATGTGGAACCCCCCTTGGACTTGACTTTGGCCCAGGACTTTCTACTCTCTCAGCTGCCATTGGTGGAGTCAATGACGAAAATTGAGCGCCAGCGACTGGAAGCTGAGTTTCTCGATATCATATTCCAGCACGAGCTGGAGACACATGCGACCGTACCGCTGGGTCACGATGAGATGGCCATAGTCAAAGCCGAATACGATGATTTTCTCAAGTCTATTCAGGTCAAGGAGTGGCCCAAATCGGCTTCGACACAATTTTCGCTTGATCGTCCAAAAGACAACGCAATCCAACCAAAAACCGCATCCGCTTCTGCCAGCCCAGGTCACGGTCCGAATATGGTCATTAACAGTGTGTCTGGTGACAAGGATCTCCTTAATGTCCCGACGGCGACTGTTTCCATACCGATTCAAGCTCTCGCGAGCAATTTGGTTGGACCCGTTGATCCCGCGCCGGATGTTTCTCCACCACTTGATGTCCCCTTGGTTGCTGCCAAGGAGGAACCCGTTGAGCGCGAACAGTCTCTTTCACCACTGCTGGACTTTAAGACAGAGTTGGAGGTGGCCCTTAGGGCCATTGAGCTTGTCATCGAGATGGAAAATAAACAGGCAGATGAACAGGGAGAGGAAATACAGAAATCACCAGGGAGCGAAGACGCTCCCTTGGCGAAGCCCGATGACACCACTCTAAATCAGAATCTGCGCTACATACCGATTAAGAGCGCCAAGTACTACACAAAGAAGTTATGCGTTCGGTTGAAGCGCCTAGACATGGACGAGTTCCTACCGCTGTCCAGATTGACAAAGCGCCGAGAGAAACATTAAACACGGACATCTAATGCACTTAAGTTTATTTTAAAAAATACATTACTATAAATTACAACTTAAGGCTATTCTTTAATCCGAATTGGTTTTCATATTTCGTTTGCTTCGCATGCTCGATGAACTAGTAACTAAACAAACAAATATGCGGGAGCGGGAGTGGGAGTGGGACCTGGAACTGGAGGTGGCAGGCAGGATAACGAGGATAACGTAGTGACGGAAAAGACAAGGACTGAACAGGCCAGGGACCTATAAACGGTCAGAGAACGCGTTGTACTATGCATGTTGTCTAGGAGTTGGTTCCCCGGGTCTCCTGGCGGAACTGGGGTACACTTAGGTTCGTTTGGTGCTTATCATTAGGTCATTACATACATATTCAACAAACAGTCGGAAGAACGCAATTCAACAGGTAGGTCTACAAAATACAGTCAATGTGGAAAAGCGCAGCACTATAACAAGAAACAAAAACAGGCAGAAGGCTAACACAACCAAGATCGATTGCAACAGGTCAAAGAAGGCGTAGGCCTACCCTAACCCTACCCTACCCTACCCCTTCGTTGAGTGCAGAAGGTCAGGTCTGGTGTGGTCTGTCAGCTCAGAAAAGCTGGTCCGCCAGATTGCCAATGAACGTGGCCAGGTTCATGGAGGAGCCCTTTTTAGGAGGAGCTGGCAGTGCCTCTGCCAGCCCGGCTACCACGGCCACCACTGCGAGCACATGATCGACGCTTGCTACGGCAATCCGTGCCGCAACAACGCCACCTGCACGGTGCTCGAGGAGGGCCGCTTCAGCTGCCAGTGCGCCCCCGGCTACGCGGGCGCCCGCTGCGAGACGAACATCGACGACTGTCTGGGCGAGACCAAGTGCCAGAACAACGCCACCTGCGTCGATGGGGTGGAGTCGTACCGCTGCGAGCGCCAGCCCGGGACCAGTTGATTGTTGAAAGCACACATTTTGTGTTAATACTTGCAATTTTTAAATGCTTTGCCAGTTGCTTCGATTTGGTATCACCTCCTGGCATTGACGGATTTTAGCTTGACAAGTTGTATTAACTCTTGTCCTTTCCGAAATTCACATTATTGGCGCCAGAAGTGGTGGTCGATATTTCATAAAAATATTGAATCGTCGAAAAAAACATTGCCCAATATTATCGTAACAATACCACCTATCGATAACCGAGGAAACTCAATAACTCAGAACTGGCGTCTATACTATGCCAAAGTTGAGTTTTGGCTTGCTGGAAACACGTGCGTAGGTTGTTTTGTTTATAATAAAAGTATTGTTTTTAGGAAATATTTGTTTGTTTACCTTTTTTCTCCATAATCACATGTGTTTTTGTTGTTTTTTTAGTGGTGATAGTTCCACAATAGGCAGATCAGGGTTGAAATATTCGGAAAATCGGAGAAACTCAACCAAAACTCAACTTTTTTGCCGTCTCTAAAACTAAATGAAACTCGAGTCTTGCCCAAAACTGTAGTGTAAACAGGCTATACAAAATATGCCACTGATTGAAGAACCGGCTCCAGAAAACTGTGTGAATGTTTCAAGAGACGAAATAGACAGCAGCGAGAACAAGGAGTGCAAGGAGGAAAACAGCAATGGGCCGGAGACGAAGCTAGCGGATGCAGTGGCAATCAGTTCCACTGCGAGCAGTGTTCAAGAGCCAAAATTTTATGGCAAAGCGCAAAAATATTGGTCGGAAGTGCCAGCCACAGTCAACGGGATGCTGGGTGGCATGGGATACATCAGCGCCATTGATATACAGGGATCTAACAACTTTCTGCGCGAAATACGGGTACCGGGAAACAAGCTGGCCTTGGACTGCGGTGCTGGCATTGGAAGAGTTACTCGTAACCTGCTGATTCCTCGCTTCCATTGCGTGGATCTAGTGGAGCAGGACCCAGCTTTTGCGAATAAGGCCCGGGAGTACTGTACAACTGAAAGCCAGCCAGTCGGCAGTTTGGGGGAAATCTACAACGTTGGACTGCAGAAATTCACTCCCACAAAGAAATACGACCTCATCTGGAGTCAATGGGTCCTAGGACATCTCACTGAGCCGGACTTGGTTGACTTCTTTCGACGCGTGCGGCAGGCACTGGCACCAGGCGCTTTCTTTGTCATGAAGGAGAACGTGACCAAGTCAAAAGACGTAATCGTTGACGATGAGGATTCATCAGTCACCCGACCTCTTGAGCGCTACGATATCTCGCTGAAGGCGGCTGGATTTCGTATTGTGCGAAAAGTACGCCAGCAAAACTTTCCAAAAGACCTTTTTCCAGTTTACATGATCGCCTGTAAGCCACTCTCTTCGCCTTAAATTGAAAAAGTAGTTACTAACGTACAAGAGAAATTGTACCCAGAATCCGATATCACAATTGTAGCTAGTCAACGAAATGTTTAAATTATATTTGTATAGTTTTTAGAGACAAATACATTTATTAAATGACCAAGCCGGGTCGTTTTTCTCCAGCAGCATGACGCGGCGCAGGGCCTGTTACATTTGGCTTGTTTCCATGTGGGCAACGCCGGCTATCGGGGGTCCAGGGAGGCTCCATGGTGCATGATGATATCGGGGGAGCAGGGTGCGGCTACTGTGGGCGTAAGGAAGATAATAGGATTAGACGGATGTATAGGTGAGGGACAAAGGGATAAATAGAGCCGAACCACGTTTTCCGACACCTAGAATTTTTGGGGGTTAAAACCAAAAATTATAAAAGTGAGTTCCGATAAATGGGGCGGGAATTTGAATTTAAATTTATGCCGGTGGTATTATTCCTCCCACAGCCTGGCGCGGAATATCACCCACTAGAACCGGGCCAGAGATTTTTCGTTTCTGCCGAGGATCACTTCTTCTGGAGGCGATCAGTCACTTCTTCTGGAGAGAATCAATCAAAACAAGTCAAATTTAACAGGGCAAGGGATTCGCGCCCTTGCCACGACGTTGTACAGATGGTCAGCTGGTCGCGCCGCCAGTGTCCGTTTCATCGGTCCGGCAACGCCATGTGGCCGAGCGGCGTTGCCAGTGCGACAGACTTCTGTTTCAACACTGACGAAATATTTGCGGCATTGCAAGGTGCAAGGCAAGGAGATTCCAACTGTTTATTTAACAATATTAAGCATAATGTCGAAACGTGTACAACCTGCGTGGCAAGCACCGAAGCCAGCGGAGAGGCCGAAGCTACGGCTGTACAACAGCCTGACGAGACAAAAGGAGGATTTCGTGCCCCTGGATGGAAACAATTTAACGTGGTATAGCTGCGGCCCGACTGTCTACGATGCCTCGCACATGGGACACGCACGGTAAGCGCCACATCACCATAGCGGACTGGGTATCTTATCTGTTCCGTTCCCCCTCCAATAGGTCTTACATTTCCTTCGACATTTTGAGACGCATTCTGTCCAATTACTTTGGGTACAACATCCACTATGTGATGAACATCACGGACATCGACGACAAAATCATCAAGCGGGCTCGTCAGAACCATCTTTTCGATGAATATGCCCGCGAATCAGCTAATTTACCCCTCGACCAGTTGTTGGGTCAGCAGAAGGAAGTGCTTGTCCGATTCCAGGATACTTGCGCCAAGAACACGGATCCCGACAAGAAGGTGATGCTGGACAAGACTCTGCAGCGCATGAACGATGCCGTTGATGCACTCACAAAGGCAGTTAGCCAAGGAGACGAAAAGAGCATCGCTGAGAAGCGACAGCACTACCTAAACGAAGCTAAGGACCCGATTGCCGAGTGGTTGGATGCCAAGAAGGGAGCTGAGATCAACGACAATGCGGTCTTTGAGTCTCTGCCCCGCTACTGGGAAGACCAGTTTCACAACGACATGAAGTCACTAAACGTGAGTCATACAACATTAGTTCCAAAACTATACCCTATCTCTTGGGAAATTCCAGATTCTCCCACCAGATGTGCTCACGCGGGTCTCGGAATACGTGCCACAGATTGTGGCCTTTATTCAGAAGATCATCGACAACGGCCTCGCCTATGCAGCCAATAGTTCTGTCTACTTTGATGTAAATGGCTTCGACAGGAAAGAGAAGCACCACTACGCCAAGCTGGTGCCAGAGGCGTATGGCGACACCAAGTCACTGCAGGAGGGAGAAGGAGATTTGTCTGTGGCCGAGGATCGACTCTCGGAGAAACGTTCGGCCAACGACTTTGCCCTGTGGAAGGCAAGCAAGGCCGGCGAGCCCTGGTGGGACAGTCCCTGGGGGCGAGGTCGTCCCGGATGGCACATCGAGTGCTCGGCCATGGCCTCGGACATCTTCGGTTCGACGTTCGACATACACACAGGGGGCGTGGATCTGAAGTTCCCACACCACGACAATGAGTTGGCCCAGTCGGAGGCGGCATTCAATGAGTCCGAGTGGGTCAAATACTTCCTACACACTGGCCATCTCACAATCGCCGGCTGCAAGATGTCCAAGTCCCTCAAGAACTTCGTCACCATTCAGGAGGCGCTGAAAAAGCATTCGGCAACCCAGCTACGTCTGGCGTTCCTCCTGCACTCGTGGAAGGATACGCTCGACTACTCTGAGAACACCATGGAAATGGCCACGCAATACGAGAAGTTCCTCAACGTAAGCACAATCAACTATGGTATAATGAGAGGCATCAAGTACTCAAGCTTGTCCCCTGCAGGAGTTCTTCCTGAATGTGAAAGACCTGACCCGTCACGTACTGTCTGAAGAGCCGCGACGGCAGTTTGATGCCTGGACCGATGTTGAGGCTGCCCTTCAAAAGAAGTTTTCCAGCTCCCAGGTGCAAGTGCATGCCGCCCTCTGTGGTAAGTGCTCGCCTGAGACAGCGATGGTTCATTCAGCAAATTTACAAATGAATTCTTTTACGGCACAGACAACGTAGACACGCGCAGTGCTCTCGACGCCATTCGGGAGCTGGTTTCCGCCTCCAATGTCTACATACGGGACAACAAATCGAGACTGAATAGCCTGCTGCTGCGCAATGTGGCCACGTACATAACAGACTTGTTGCATGTGTTTGGCGCCATTGCTGGACCACGCGGTGGCATCGGATTCCCAGTGACGATGAGCGGCGGAGCAGGGCCTCAGGCAGCTGGTGGCGATCTGGAGACGACAGTGCTTCCCTATGTCCAATCACTGGCGGAATTCCGCAACCTGGTGCGTGAGCAGGCGAAGACATTGAAGGCATTCGATATACTAAAGCTGTGCGACGACCTGCGTGACAATATATTGCCCAATTTGGGTGTGCGACTCGAGGACAAGGACGGTGGCAAGTTTGCCGTCAAGCTGGTTGATCGCGACTCGCTTTTGCGCGAACGGGAGGCAAAGCTGGCCGCCGAAGCGGAGAAAGCAGCTGAGAAGGAACGCAAAAAGCAGGCAGCCGCCGCAGCTGCAGCAGCCAAGGACGCGCAGCGTCGCATTAATCCCAAAGAGATGTTCCTTGGAGAGACGGAAAAGTACTCGGCCTTCGATGAGAACGTAAGTTAAGCAGGAATCGCAGCTCGAATCGCATTCTCTAATTCATTCGAATTCAATCCTAGGGCCTGCCGACCTTCGACAAGGAAGGCAAAGAGATTAGCAAAGGACAAGTGAAAAAGCTTCAAAAATTGCAGCAGCAACAGGAACAACGCTACAAAGAGTATTTGGCATCCGTAAACGAAGCCTAGGCCATAAGGACAGAGCACCAAAAGTATCGCAATGATATTAGATTAGCATTTAGAATATTCTCAGCACTATTTCCGCGCCTAATCATTTCGAAACTCCGCCTAAAACGAGTCCCATTCGTGCAGTCTTGCTAGCCTGGGGCTAATCATCTTCACAATAAAACTCTTTTCTACGATAATATCAACATTTAATATGGATATTTGTGGGTGTGTCCTTAGGATGCATCACTCCAAACTAAAACAGTTTTCTATGTGAGTTTTCTGTCCAGTGAGTGCGCATTAATTAGCGCTGGTTTCGACTTAAGATTTCTCTATGATATATTCGAATGCAACAGAAAAGATTTCCTCTAAATTTGAGCGCTATTCCCATAAGTCTTTGGTATTTCCATAACTGTGGAATTATTCTACCGGAATAAGTATCAGTGCGTCTGCGGCATTTACAAGCTTACAAGCTGCCAATGTCATTGTAGCGTTTCAACTTATCCGGGAAATTGTCTCTGAAGAGAACTGGATCCGCTCGAAACTCTACCGTGCGCAGTGGCATGCGGCCATAGATTTTCGAGAATCGATCAATGCAGGCGGAGCGCTCTCGCATGTGATTGAGATCGGCCGAGAGCATCTCGGTGTTGGTGCACTCGGGGCACTTGAACTTCTTACGCGGCGTAACCTTTATGGGCGGATTGTTGGTAATATTCGCCACCAGAAAGTTCATGGCAATATCCTCGCAGTTCATGTGCTCGTCCACCCAGTCCTTGATGTCCCCTGGCATGGCATATGTGTACATGTGGCTCCAGTACTTGTGATGGAAGGCGGCGCCCGTGAGCACCATAGATATCTGGTTCGTCCACTCCGATTCGTAGTGCCAGCGCATTGTCACATTATCCCACACATGGATCCGGCTGGGGAATCCGACAATATGGTCGGGAAACTCTCGCCAAACCTCGTAGCTACAAAAAACGGCAGGTTGAACTGGAATTCTATCATAGTTCAACTCCTTCTTACCCAAAATCAAGCTCGTCAGTCGTTAGCATGATAATGTCATCGTCTATGGTTAAGATGGCTTCAGTTTCGATTTCCGGGTAAGGATAGAATCGATTTGACAGCTTGTTCTCCTTGGTTTGTCTGATCTTCAGCGGCTTCGAGATGGATGGGAATGTCGACACTGCAGTGGAAGAAGATTATGCATATTTAATACCAAGGATCGACAATGAAAGATTCATTCGATGCTTACAATGTGGCGGTGACTTCTTCTGGTTGTTCCAGATGACCAAAATACTTTGCAGCGAGGGCACCACGGCCAGTTTTTGGATCAACAGGAAGAGGCTCTCCACACGGTCATAGGTGAGAATGACGGCTGTGAAGCCTTGAGATTTGGGCGCCAACGAGGGAAGAAACAGGGGATTGAAGGTGGCGCGGGGATTAGTGGCAATTGCATTCCACTGTCGGCTGCTGCGGGCGCGTAGAGGGAATATACGACTCTCGAGTACCTCAAGAGCCGTCAAAGTCACGGTCTTCAGATCCTTGAAGTATTTGGAATAGAGCCACTGGACTTGTTTCTGCATTTCGACGATTTTGACATTTGAAATTGCTTTTAGCTTCTGCATTACGGAATGCAGTTCGAATTCGCGTATGCGAACAGAGGCCAGAGACCAATCAATGACGTCCTCAAAGGGCAGCACATAATTGTCGATGGCAATCACGGGAATACAGCTCTCGGACATTATCTCCACCAGATCGGGCTGACCCAGACGAAGACTTCTGCCCACAAAGCAGAATTTTCCACGCGACAGAAGACGGGGATACTCCAGGAGTTTGTGATGCTGCGAGAACGAGCAGCGGGTGGAGAGATCCATGCCCTCACACGGTCCAAGTAGCAGCAGCTGTTCGGTGTGAGCAGAGGACAGGTCGCGTAGGGTTCTCAGAAATCGAGGAAGGATATTTAGTTGTGCCACAACCAAGAGAAACTTTCTTTGGGCTGCAGCGTGCGGATGTTGATGACCTACGCGAGGACTCCACACGGGTATAGCGACATCAAAGCCCGGTCGATACGTCCAGGTATCGAAGCCACCGCCAAATATGATGGCATTATCAGTGTTCACATCCAGAACCGAGTTGTAAGCTGGTGCACTTCCAGGCAACATATTGAAGATTATGTGATTATCTCCGCGATCCCAGAAGTCCAACGAAGCCAGGGCGGCCCCCGCCAGGTGTTTGTCAAAGACATTCTGGCTCAGCAAGTCCAAGCTCGGGAGGAACAAGCAAGCCTCATTGGGATTCGACGTGTAGTAGCGACTCTTGAGCACTGCCTCCAGGATCTGAAAATACTCGCTGGACAATGTGGTGGCCACCTTATCGGTCTTCTCATCCACAAACTCTTGCAGCGGATAAATGTAAACCTTGAGCCTATCATGCTCACACTTGTAGATGTTCAGGCAGTCCCAGAATGTGCAGTTTCCATTGCGCTTCCGCTGGTCTGCATCCGAGTGCAGGATCACCTCTTGACTGTGCGAGAGGTCCAGCACCAGAGTGTGCGAGTCTTTCCCATAGAAGAATCCTTCTCGTTGGCTGCTCGAGAGGTCCCACAGCAGGAAGCCCGCACAGAGAGCGACCATCGTCAATAAGCCATAGGTTAGGCAGTTCAGGAGCTGCTCTTTGGGACTGCTGCTCGATATGGTTCGTGGCTGGGTCACCAGGCTTAATAAATACTTTAACTTATTCATTTTAGCTCGGACTGGACTGTTTTACATTTTGTTAGAAAAAAGGGGGTCAAAATTTGTCCTGTCTTCTAGATTGGTATGACCGTTTGACAGACGCGCGAAAATGCTATGTTCACAGTTGAGTATTTTCCAACACTAGCCACGCTGCATATAGTAATGATCCGATTCAAGCCAAAAGAATGTTCCACACATCTAAACAAAACTAATATAATTATCTATACAATACATATTATAAGTTCTGACATAACGACTTGCAAGAGGGTCTTCCATAGACGACATTTATTGTATCAAATATCTATTACAATAAAACAAGAAATCGAATATTAGAGTCTACTTCTCCTTCAACTTAACGCCCGATTTGGTGGCCTTGATATCACAATCTGGCAGCTTTCCCTTCAGCTCAAGTGCAACTTTTTCCATGTTCTTCACGAAAAGCATATCAAATATGAGGAGTTGCTTCAAGTTCTTCAGCTCGCCTATTACGCCCAGACCATTATCGGTTATGTTGTAACAGCCGGACACTTGAAGCCGCTCCAGAGAATTTCTGATTTCCGTCAATCCTTCCAATCCATCGTCTTCCAGATGCTTGCAGTTATGAAAGATGACCGTGTCGATTGAATTACATCCCTTGAAATGAGCCAGTCCAATCTTCATTATGGATGCATTAGTGGCATCCACGACTTTGATGGCGAACTTGGTCGTCTCTGCCGGCAGGGAGTTGTAGTCCTTCCACAGCTTAGTCGGGTTGTCCACGAACCGCACACCGCCTCCATTCTTCACAACCCATTCGGCGCAAAGTCGATTTGGACCCACCTTGGCGAGGCGGTCCGCATCCACCTGATTGAAGGCAACCGCCACATAGCCCCACATATTGCGGCCCACATTGGAGCCCAGGGGGAGACATTTCGATATTTTGAACTGCTGTAGCACTTTTGTTAACGTTTTAGGGATCCGGTTTAATACAGACATTGCAAGTAAATCAGAGCAGCTGTGGCCACGCACATTACGCAGCACTGTTCAAAAAGTTGCGTTGCCAATTTGTATGTTACAATGTTTTAAATGTTAAATTAAATGTTAAATATTATACAAAAAACTCCAGTTCAAGTGCTTCATTATTTTGTTGACTAACAAGAATTTCGGACCAACCCGGGCAAAGCCGACTACAGTTCATGTTGTTTCCAGCACTGGAACTAAAACATGTTCAAATTATATTTAACTCTCGCTCTCTCCAAATCAATCAATTATCTTTTTTATTGCTACTCTGTTTATCCATAAATAGCTTAAAAGTAGCATTTCTTGTAGAAAATGCATTCAAAAAACAAATAATATTATGTATTCAGACCTGAGGGTCCTAGCTAGCTAGTAATATTGAACGGAATATCCAAATCGAGGAATATAATTTCTGGTCATGGAGAACGATTAAATAGAGGGGGGTTAAATGGGTTAAGTTCGTTTTATTCACAAACGTAGTTAATATGTAGCGAACGTGTAGTTACCATGGAAATTATTGATAACGTTTTTTGTTTAATCCGTATTTTATAAATAATCCAACACAAGAGAGTCCTTAAAATTAAGCCATTCTTGTAGAACATGTACAGGTTAAAATTTGTTGGTCTGTGCGTAGGGTAGCAACAGAAAGTTGTAGCTTTATATTTAAACTTTTTAGTATAATTCTTTTAGTTTCTCAAAACTATGTAACTGTTGTCAATTAAGAAATTGGTATATTTCAGCAGCTTCATCAATCTATTAAAGTTCATTTTAAGGAACATCGGGTATTTTCAAAATTACCGCCAGTATGAGCTCATACATGCAACACTCTTTCGAGCGTAATCTATCGAACCATGGAAGCGCTGGGCTATGAAAAGGTATGGACAACATGCAAAAACAGCCAAGGGAAATTTCAAAGCTCGTACGAACCTCACCTAGCCGCAAATTTTCGATGATAATTCCTCAAGGTATGTTATGAAAATGGGTGGATATTACCTTGCAGGCGTTGAATTTCCTGGGGCCTTTTGCCTGTTGTCCATACCCGCTTTTGTCTGTTTTCCAGAGGGAAATTATATAAACTTCCTTTCACTGGGTACATATATCCCAGCGGGTGGATTTGAATGCACGAAATAAGAGTTGCTAAATCAAAGTAAACAGTTTCATCGGGTGATTAGTTATTCGATGATGTTGTCTTTCTAGCTTAATTAATGGTTTTCCGTCCAAGAAGTGGTCCACTAGCCCCAATTATAGTGAACGAGTTAGGGTTGTTAATTTCTGAAAAACATCGTATTTCAAGACATATATATCGTCCGATATATCGATGTACATCAACAGTCCAAAACGTTGTGTCGACCGCGTCGCTGTTAGAATTAATTGGGAAAGTCGGAAAAATAATTAAAATAAATATAAACATAAAGTAACTGATATGCGAGATAAAAAGTTTCGGTGTGCTAGAATCAAATAGAATCGAATAGCGAGTGCGTGGTCCTCTCGGAAATAAAGCGAGAGAGCGTGTGAGCATAAAATCTCGGCAATAACAAAAAACATACATATGCTTGTGGTTATGATTGAAATGTACCCAAGAATTTATCTTATGGGCTTGATAAAGGAGCAAATTGATTGTTTAGAACAAAACTAAAACTACAACGTCCACGGAAACAAACAAATGGCCACAAATATCACAAAAATCACAAATTCATTCTCGTTACGTCCAGTGTTGTTGTCAATGAGTGCGGCTGCGTTTGTGTGTGTGTGTGTGTATGTGCATGCCGCCACCGCAATTGAAGAAAAATACACCACTACCAAGGCAGTGAATAAAAATACATTGTGTAGCTGTGTGTGTCGGTGAGCTCAGTGACGTCGCAGCAGCAGTCGGCAGGGCAGCGCGCAATGCCAGCGTCAGCTTCAGCATCGAACGTGTTAAAGTGACGAATAAACAACCGAAGAATCACATCGCGCTAAAGCAGGAGATAGACAAACAGAACGGTACAGACAGCCGAACATTTGTACAAATCTTTCACACATACAGCGACCCGAACCACTCGTATATGCATATGCATAGCCCGACGTAATAGTTGCCGCCGCAGACATTAAGGCTCTGCTCTGGTCTGGTGTCTATCCCACTCGCGCTCTTGTTTACACAAACGCCCACATCCCCACACCATCATAACCGCCCCAACCCTCAACCCCCGTTGCGCTGATATTGTGAATAGGTAAGTAAATGCCACATTCCGCTGTCTAATTCAGTTAGAAATTCACTTTTGCCAAACTTTAGTCTCTCTCTCTCTCTCTTTCTCTGTGCCTATCCTATCCCTTCTCTTTTTTCCAAACTTTTTAACGATCATCTATGGTTCTGTTTCTATGCCCCCAACAACTCCTCAGGCACCCAGCGGTGTGGTGTGGTTGGACGAATGCAAAAGATGAATGATATACAGCCACACGGCCATGCCAGATGATAAATGGCGCGCTATATTAGATGATTTATTTCTCGGGCTCCCCTCCCCCCCTAAGCCCGTGTCCCTAAGTTCATTGTGCCTCGGGTACGGGTACGGGTACCACTCTTTATACCCGCTTTGATGATAATCTGCTGGATCTCGCATGCGGAGATCTGTGGCGTTGATTCTGAGCCCCCGAGACCCGAACAAAAGATTTCCGACAGTTGACTCTGACTCAAAATGGAGACTAAATTCCATCAATCTAGAAATCAGACAATCAGACCTGCATTAGATCATGGCAAAAAAAAGGTCGAAAATCCATTTTTCCGGGTTTCCCCCTTTATTGTTTCGGTCCCATTCCCTCAGAAAATTCCATGCTTAATCAACAACTACGTATGTATTTCCACAATTATTTTTGCCATGATTTTCGCTGGAACTAATCGCAATACCATAAGCATTATTTCCATTGATTTTAATAACTTTCCAGAAAGGCAGCTTTTCTGAAAAGCGTTCTCCCCCTTTCTCCTCCACCGTTTTCGCCGTGTGCCAGTTTGTTCCTCCGACTCGCTCCTTCAGTCTTCGGTTTTCCGCTGTTTTTCTGTTTTCTAATTAGTTATAATTACACTTAATGCAATTTAGTTATGAGGTTCTGTTTCTGGGCCCCCACATTCGTGAGTGCCTCAGCCTCAGCCTCAGCCCCAATGTTCGTGCCGTTTCCATTTTTGCATTTATACATTTAACATTGATGGGGGATTTTATGATTAGTGCAAAGTTTTTTTTCCCTACTGCTGCTTCTCGATGCATTTGACTGGGCTTTCAGCTGCAGGGGAAACCAGAGGGGAAGGGGGCGGGGAGAAAGCCCCTTCAGACAGCAGGCGTTGAATGCATTTTGTAGTTGTACGATTTTACTCGTGGCCGATAAGTGAGTCCCGGTCCGACCCGAGGCAACACCAGAAAAAAAAGTTTCCAAGTGCATGTAGTTATTTATTCTCAGAAAACTGGTCATTTTTTGTACATTTGTAACCCATATTCTATACATTCCAAGGAAAAAGCTACCTTTGATATTACTCATACCTACCTATATCAATCTATGGTATTTGTAACAAAAAGTTAGCTCTGGGAACACTTTGGAGGGGTATTCAAAAGGTTCTGCCAAACAGAGCCAAAAGTTGAAGGCAAAATGGCTCCAGAGCTACGATTGTGTTTACCTGAGCATAAAATATATTAAGCCTTGCTTCAAGGTGTGAATTCTAGCTAAATTCAGTATCACCTCCGCATCATATGCATATGAGCATGGGATGGGCCCGGCCTGCCGTTGCAGACCCAGCCAGGAGTAGATCATATCAGGTGGTGGTCTCATAAATAAATGCATTTAATGCTTCGCTGGCCGCTGAGTGGGGAATGGGTGGCTGGTGCTCTGGCTGGTACTGGCTTTCTTGCTGCAATTGCTGCAGATGGCCAGAGGTATGTACATACATACATACATACATATGTACATACCTTTTGCAATGAACCAAACCAAACCAAACTTGACCATGGCATGTCCCTTGTCTCACGAAAGCATCTTCCAATGATGGAGTCGAGTCGCAGCTCCAAAGAAGCAACAGCACCAGCAGCTCCTCATCATTAGCAATTTGAAATGCACTCAAAGAGGGAGGCAGTGGGGTGTGCTCGAAGCAGAGATCGGGAGATGTGCCCCGGGACTGCGAGCGAGTGTATCCAATTATTTCAGCATTTTATGGCGTAAATTTCCTTAAACCCAGCCACTTTTCAGCTGAAACGAATCGCGCAAACTGAAGAACGGCAAAAAAATAACGTATGCAGGCAAGTCCCCCCCCCTAAAGAGTAGATGGGAAGGGCAGGGGGCACGGCACAGCTCTACAGCTCCGCAGCTCCACAGCAGCAACAAATCTTAAAAAGGCATCAAGATTATTGCACAGAAAAATTCTTTTCTTCACACCTCGGCCAGACAGCCCAACGTCGACGTTACGGAAAGGTCTCTGCAGCCAGGGGCTGGGGCTGGGGCTGGAGCTGGGGCTAAAGTTGGAGTTGGGGCTTGAAAAAGAATGAAGGAAACGAAACGAAACCCAAACTCGAAGAATTAAATGCGACGTCAAAGAAAGGCACAGAAAAGCGGGCACACGGACAAGAAATATGGTCAAAACGAAGCTACGATGCAAGTGTCCGGGGGTTGGGGGCTGATCTCAGGCCCAGGCCCATGCCCAACACCAACACCAACACCACCACCAACAATGGACATAGTGTGCAACAACAATAAAAACCAATTTAAGCCGACGACCAAGCAACGTCTTGTGAAGTGTGTGGATCGTCGAGTGTGGAGTGTGTAGGATTCCTCTGTAGACTTGCCTTCTTGTCGGCTTTCGTTTAAGCGAGCCTCTTGGACTGACGTCCCGAACCAGCAGCAACAGCAACAGCAACAACAACAAAAAGAAGGCATACACACAATCGGTTTCAGAAATCAGATTCGGTTCGAAGTTGAATAGTTTCGTTGTTGTTGGGAATTATGTGCACATATATACCTACATATATTTACAATATATTATATGTACATGTGTATGTGCGCATGCGGGATATCTTTGTCGCTCCTTCAATCTATGGCTGGCATTGTGCATGTGTATCTGTGTGTGTGTACATGTGCCTGCAACTTTGGATTTGGGTTTTTTGTTAGGGTTCGCGGGATCTAGCCGAACCAATTCCAAAAAATATAAAACATGTCAGAGTTCATTTATAGAACAAAAAAAGGGTCCAGTCTTTAAAGAAACTCAAATAGGAGTTACATTTTATCACTTAGAGATGCCAAAGATTAGATAACTTTTAAATAGAACCCTGGAAAACGTTCGTGACATATATCTGTCGCCCAAAATAGAATATCAAAACCCCAAAATATTGCAAATTTGATCAAAACTTTTGCGATTGAGTCGATTGGCCACGGGAAGCCAGTGCACAATATAGGCCACAATATTTGGCTCTGCAGCTGGTGGATCTGGTAGGTTACAGGGGACTATATCTTTATATTTCTGTATGCTTACCGGTCAAACACAGCCTTTTAATAATTTTATTGAATAAATTGTACATTGTATTGTCAGTTCCAAGCCATTTTTGGGTTATGTTATAGGGATCGTATGTACGTAGGTTGCAAGGGTTGTTTTAGATAATACATCTGTCAGATGCATTGAACTACACGTATGTCTGAAAATATTCAATAATCGGAATCAGTTGCTCTACGGTCTGATGCACCTTTCGTCCTTTTTCATTCACAAAACAAAACATTGTTCGTTCTGCAAAGTGTTCTATTGAAATAGTCAAAGAATGAAATCCCACTGCAGGGTATTTGTGCAGTCACCAAAAGTCAAGCACAGATTATAAATGTTCCTATTATTACTAATCCGCAAGTACTTTTCACCTTTGCAACACACACTCACACACACACCCACACATTGAGGGAGACGAAAAAAAAACCCGAAACAAAACGAACCCAAGTCCGTGGCCTCGGCAAATGCAAGAAACAGATGCGATGCTCTCTCCCTTCTAACACGCACACAAGCACACATCTACATGCATACATATATTTGACCGATCATATCCAGCAGCGGCAGCAGCAGCAGCAGCCAACAACAATGCAAGTGAAATCCCAGAATCTCTTTCTTTTTCTGCCTTATTCTTTTGGTTCTGGTCCTCTCCTTTCCCCTTCGACCCGTCTCTGGAAAACGAGGCCCAATCCAGTTTTCTGTTGTTGTTTTTCTGTTCCCTGCGCAGATCTTAAGTTGATTTCGTTTCAGCTTTGGCTGCATTTTGTTCCTGGAGTTTTTCAGAATTTCGTGCTGTGCTGCTCTGCTCTGCTGACGCTGTTGTTGCCTTTTGTATTTTTATTTTTTCTTCACACCTTCGAAAAGGCAGCCACACTGAAATTTCAACGTCGGCTGCAAATTCAATTCAATTCCCCATGGCGTAGGCCCAGCGACGATGGAGTGTGGGAGAGCGGGAGAGAGAGAGAGGAACAGAGCAGACCAGAAGCAGGCAGGCCGGCTGTCCATAGCCGGTTTTTGGTGTTGGTGTCGCGCTTGGTTTTCTCACTTGGGTCGCGGCAGAGGCCAAGCTCTCGCCTTTTGTATGCGCTGCTGCGCTGTGGGACCTCGGGATTGGGGGATCTCTGCGGCTGCGGCTACGACTGACAGCCATCGCCATAGCCCTGCGTTCTTTATTATTTTGTTTTTGTTACTCCACCGTGCCCCGGTACTCGTGGAGTGGGAGGGTATATTGTATTCGTGTGTATGCAGGTTACAGAACCCCAAAGCTCTGCATATATCGATATATTCTTGATCAGGAAATGTGTTTTAAATGTAATCTAAAACGAAATGTCAAAGAAGATTATTCTATTATTAGTTATTTCTCTCTCTTTGTAAATTAATTTAAAATGTTAGAATCTTGTTTCAGTATTTTTTTAAGGGGTATTTCAAAGTCGCAAGCGTCTACTCCTCCACTCTTCTGTTCATTCTTTTAGTTTTTTTGTGTTAAGTCTTGCAGGATCGTTTTATTCTTTTTATTCTCTCGTTTCGTTAAAATCTCTTGACAGTCGGCGGCTCAGTGTGCGCATTTTTCTTTCTTTCTCGCCCGATTTTTACTTATTTTGTTGTTGTTGTTGAATGGAATACAATTTGACATGCTTGAGATTTTCTTGAGAGCACAAAAAATCGAAAATTATTGCCGCTGCAGATTAATTTTTGAATGCGGCTCGAGCTCCGCTTACTCTCCTCCTCCTTCGGCGTTTTTCCCTTTTATCTGATACTCTCTGATGCCGAAATATATGAGCAGCTTAACTTTTACGGGGATTACAAGCTGCGCTGCCGCTTTTCGGCTCAAGGTGAGACGCAGGGAGGGCAGCATAGCATTTTGGTTCTTGTTTTTAATCATATGACTCTGCAGAAGCCACAAAGCCTATCGACACTGTCTGGAATACTCGTATGTGTCGCGAGTCCAGCAAACAATCACAGAATGTACAATGGGTAGTGGGGGTTTATCATCTGCCTGATAACAGAACATTTTGGTATTGTTTGGCTAACATACATACATAAATATGTATGACTGAAGCAAAATATAATTGTGCAAGTCTGTCATTCTGGTGATATCACTCCTGAGCTACACCTCCCTTTTCGAATAAAATTCGAATGGAATCTTAATGGAATTTATTCAGTTACAAATTTAAAAGTTAATTTTGACCAAAATTTGGGTTTCATTTTGTTTGAAATGGATTGTTTCACAGAGCTATTAATTTATGTGGGGATATGGTAGATTTTGAAAAGTTTTCCCTTGATCTGAACGCAGTTGGAGTGTGTCGGTTTCTTCTTGGAGATCTGTGTCTTCTTCACACCGCTCTTGCGGATCTTACGAGCCGCGTTGTTGTTGGCGTTCTTTGGAATAGCCAAATGGCTGCGAAGAATCATGGGATGCGTCTTCAGTTTGCGCTGATTCTTCTTTTTGGCAGCCTTGATGCGTTCGCTGCGCCGAAGCCGAAGCGGTGGCGCAATAGCCGGCACAAATAGGTCCTCTGCAGCTGGTGGCATCATGGTCATCATGGGGACTGAGGCACTGGAAGTCCCGTCAGTGTGGGGCTCAATATTTTCACATATAATCACTGCCATGACTGCTAGCTGGGTCTTAAAAGGATGTATGCAACGGATTGGTAGTCACAGCATGGAAATATTATAAAAAACGTACCTTTTAAGATTTTTTGTTATATATTCGTTTAGTTGTGTTAGTTTTGGAGTTCAATAAGGGTCTAAACTATTTGTATATTTATGTACTTATTTTAAAGTTAGTTTCAGAGGCACCTTAATTTCAGATGTAACTTACTCAGATATCAGATCAAAGAACTGCAAAGTATGTTTATGTTTCGATGTAGCCGTACGATGTAGGCGGAATCCGTAAAGGTCTAAAATCTAAAAGGTCCGGGAGGAAGCAGTCTAAGACTTGGTCAAGATTGAATAACATTGTGGAGCAGAATTTTCAGACTCCTCGTCCTGTATAAGCTCTATAGAGCAATTTTCAAACTTCATATTCCGAGGTAGCACAGTGAAAAAATAACTCATGCGTTGCTTTGGGCGGCTTGTGGGGTTCACCTGACTGCAGCACACGCTCCACACCCGAATAGATACGGGGGCAGGATATTTGGCATATGATATCACACGCCGCGATCCATTCTAATCAGAACAACGCAAGCGAACACAAGGGTGATGCCCAACAACAACATGGGCAGTTGTTGCGCTTTATTTATTCTTTATTTATGCGCCTTAGACCAATCAAGCAAAACGGTTTATCATTGCAGCGATAAAAAAGACGTTAATTTATTGTACAACAAACGCAAACACACACACACTGCTCTATGGAGGCAGAACAAGAAGATAGGAGAAAGAATGATGATAATAAATGGTTGCTAATTGCGAAAAACTGAACTTGAAACATATAGAAACCAAAATGTAAACATTGGATCCATCGGGTATCTGTTGCTTAAAGGGCATCCAAATGTGAAGCGTGGAAAGCGAGGGAGAGCAGCCTCGGTGATGGGTTGGTTGGTTCGCTCACCCTGTCGCCCAATAAACCGTTATTATCGTGCGCGCACAGTGGAGAGAGAGAGAGAGAGAGGGGAGAGGGAGAGTAGGAAATGAACAAAGACCACAATTATAAACTCTTTTTAGTTATTTAATTAGCAGGCCCTGGCTGAGCCAGTGGCAGCCACCAGATCCACACACACGTACATACGTACGTAGAGACGTCTCTCGTATCTAGAGTGGAAAATTAATGGCTACAAAATTAAATTTATTTTTGCAAAAAGAGCAACAAAAACAATGGACCTGGGCTGGCAGACAGAATGGCAGGCCCCACAGTGCCTCTGTGTGAGCGTGTGTGAGTGTGTGTGTGTGCGAAATTTATGTTGCTATTTGCGTCGTTGCGACTGCGCTGCCAACTGCGCTGCCTCTTATCATGGGGGTTCTTGTTGTTGCTGGTGCTGGCTGGCACGTTACCTAATTAGTTGCCGCAGACAGCGCGACGTTTTTACCTTTTATGTATGTGGTTGTTGTTGCCAACATACACACACACACACAGTCGTACGCGCGGCAGCTTTGACGTAATACATTACGACAACAGGCAGCGTCGACTGCACGCGGTTTCCGTTCTCGGGCCCACGCAAGTTATATTGAACAGAAGGTAGAGTAGTCAGTGAGAGCATCCAGCTACATACGTATGTAGGGGGAAGGAGAGAGAGATATAGTACCCAACAAAATGCTTTGCCTTACCTTATGCTTAATGTACCTTGGAGCCCACGCAAATTCGCATGCCTTCCAACTGCTTACCAGCACAGCAGAGACGGCGACAGCCGCAGCGGCAGAGAGACGGAAAGAGAAGCAGAGATACGAGTACCACGCGACAAAGCGCAGCTTCAAAAGCTCCTACTTCTTCTTCATCTTGCTTCTGCATTCGGCGTTGCCTTGAAGACATGAACAGTGGGACTGCAACGAAAATCTAAAACAAAGTTTAAGGATTTTAAATTTCCTTTTCTTTATTCTTGTTATTTTTATACATATAAGAAGAAAACCTTCCATTCTTCATTCACTTTGAATGTACCCCCAATAAGTAGTCGAGTAGTCAATCCACTGTGCCAGCATTGCAGCGGTTGCAGCTGCTGAGCAATCCCATCTCGCCCAACCACACCCCAGACACTCACCTCAGCTGGGCAACCGCAACCGCAGCCGCCCACTGCCCAGAGCTTTGGCTGTTTTCGTATTCACTCTTTTTCTTGTATTTTATTTTTTTGTACGCCCCAACGACAAAGCAGCGAGAGATGAAAAAACACTTGAGCAAATGCAACAGTCCGGCATCTTATTCACAAAAATATTGTGTATATTTTTATTCGTTTGGCAAAGGTAATAAACAACGAAAATAGGAAAAACAACATGCAAGAGACTGAAAAACCATTTGGGCGAATGCAAAAGTTTTCATACAAAAAACGAAAGCGACCAAATGACAGACACAGAGATGGCGATGGCGATGGAGACGGAGACAGACAAATACAAAAGATGTGGGCGACAACAAAAACAACAACAGCGGGGAAACAACGGGGGAAAAACAAAGCAGAAAAGGCATCAGCACGAAATTACCAATTTAAATGTTAAAATCCAAATCGACAGACAGAGACACGAGCAACTAAAAATTAAGTCAAATAAAAATGCAGCCAAAGCTAAATGCTTGAAGTCAAATGGTAAAAAAAGAAAAACGTACAGACATACAGACACACAGAGACACACATGGGATGCGATAATTATATAAACAACAAAAACTGATTGTCGGTTGTCTCTCTGCCCATCTCTCGCTCTCTCTCACTCGCTGTTTCTACTACTCCCCCCACATGAAAAATGATGTCGTTCTTGTTTGACGCTGGATAATGACCATTAGAAGATACATTCATGCACACAATCATGAATATGTAGGTATTTCTGTGTGTGTCTGTGTGGATAGCATAAGCATAAAAGTGTCTACACACATGTGTAGATATAGCTGTATCTCTCTTTCTGTTTCCACGAGCTGTTGGGCAAGCATACATACCTACATACATATGTACATATCAATGGATGTATTATCATATCATCATCTACAACGGACAGGCGACAACATCGACATTTTGTCGTTTTTATAAGACACAATACTCGGCTCCGGGCTGTTCCGTGCGTTATCTAATAAATTGTGAGGGAGTTGACGACAAAAAGAAAAAAAAAACTCAAAAATCTGCATTTTGTCGTAAATTTTTGGTGTTGTCTGTAGCTGTCCGAAAATGAGTTCAGAGTGAAAGCCCCCCAGCCCCCGAACGACTCCGGGCCAGCGTGGGTTTTTCCCTTTAAATCTCCGTTGGAGCCGTGTTTATTATTATTTTTTTTTTTTTAAGAAGAACTTGGGTTTTATCAATATGCGAATTAATCGATGGGGAAGATTATGGATGCAAATGGATTCAAAATGGTGGCACATTTTGTGGGCAGAGGAAATTAGCGCTCGCTGCTGATTGGTGTGTGAAAATTGATCCAAAGATCGAAAGATATCCGAAAGATAGTGATTTAATGGCCCGCATAAAGCTTAGGATGTTCGGTCTTCCACAATGGGGGAGTGATCGATAGGTGCGAAATGCCATCGCATTGTCCGGGGCGAAGGATGATCGATGGCTAAGCCCAGGAGGCCAGGCCGCCTATCTTGACCATGACCATCATTTGTGGTGCTTATGAACGTTGGAAGAACAGAAGTCCATTTAGAAAGCCCAAACCCCAAGTAAACCCTTTCCTCTGTGGAAAGTTTGATTATTTCCTACGACAGGCACTTGCACGGCCAAATATTTACCTTGAACAATCTGTACAAATACCAATAAATATTTATACCTTTTCCTCTGTAGATACCGCGATCGAAGACAGTGCAAACCTATTGATTAGATAATTGCATGGTTTGTTTGTTATGTGCGGAGTAGTATTAGGGCCATCGAAAAAAAAACACCTATAAATGTTACCAAATGTAGAACAGAACCAAGAAAACAACTTTTATTTGGAATTGGGGCCAGTCGAAGAGTACTAGTACCGACGTAGTATCGACAATCTGAAGCTAATCAAAACCGCTTCACTTTGGACACTTGAAAGTTTTTCCTAGCCAGGAACGAACGCGCACAATACCCGCGTGTATACGGACGGGCTCTATATATAGACAGAGCGAGATACCGAGAAACATGGAGCTGTGAGAAATGCTCGGAAAGTTTCTTCTGTCGTGAAAACTCTTTGAAGAAAAATCTTGAAACTAAAGTAAGCGGCGGCGGCGGTGGTGGCAGTGTCGTTGGTGTTGGCTGTTGCCTGTTGCCTGCTGCTGTTGCAAGTACTTTTTATTTGATTTCATTACGCTATGCTTTTTGTTGCTCCTGTTTGTTAGCTTGTTACTAAATTTGGTTGTCTGGGCATTTTTACGCGTTTGTATCTTTGTACCTCCCTCCCTCTCTCTCTCTCTCTCTGCACTGTGCATCCGTATGTGAATCTGCGTTTGAGTGTGTGCAACGGCAAGACCATTTTTAGTAGCCCCATCTATATAAGCACAAGTACACGTCTGTATGTACATACATACGTGTAGTGTCTGGCAAGTCTTGTGCTGTGTTTGCGGTAATTGCTAAGTATTTTCTCTACTTCTTCTCGTTTTCGCAACCGCCGCTGCTGCCCTTTTTGGTGGGTGTCTGCGTCAGGGGTAATGTCGGTTTGGCTGTGGGAAAATGTGAACTTCAGTTCCTTCCCCTTCCCCGAACAAAAGGTGATAGCTGTGTGAATAACAAACTGCGCAGCATCCATCCATCCATCCATCCATCTATACATATATGTATGTATTTAGCTAGCTGCATTCTTCATTATCTCTTCCACCGAACTGTCACCGAAACATTGCGGGCTTGTGACTCGCCTCCACCTCCGACCCATCCTGAAGCGCAGACCATTGCTCTGACAAAAAATTCTGCATACGCTGCACACTTCTGGAAGGAGATGAAGACATTACTTTTGTGAATGCCTCTGCGAGCAATGACGATGATGATGTGCTGCTGCTCCGCTCCGAGGTTTTGCTGTTTTCGCAGCATTTTGTTTTTGTTGCGCTTTTTTTTTTGTTTTTTTGCATTCTAAAAACCGTTGGCTCGGCTCGTTTTTCGCACCCAACATCCGGTCGTATTTTATTTTAATGAGTATAAATTCTGTGCTCTGGGTCCCAGGCCAGACGTTCACTCTCTACACAATTAATATTTGTATATGTACATAGAGAGCGAGAGAGAGAGAGAGGGAGAGAGACCTTGCACCATTTAAATTTCTGTTATTTTGTTAATTGACGCTTGAATAATGTGCTCCTTTTCTTCCTTTCGCCTTGCAGCGACGACACCATGCGAGGGATAACTCGGCAGCACTCGGACAACGGACGATGCTTCGCAACACTGGTCCGTGCCAGCGTCGCCGAGTGACATTCGCGGGAATAACGGCTCTTTGAATGTGGCCTCCCATTTGCAAATTGACGAATTTATTAAAAAGAAAAAACCAGCAACATGGGCGTCTTGGCCATAAAATATGGCGGAGGACAACAGCAGAAGAATCGGAGTATATTTGATAACAATGCCACAAGCATAGGCCGAGGCAGTGGCAGTGGCAGTGGGAAGTTCATGTCAGGCCTCGCTTCGCTGCTGCTGGGCACCAAGTGGCGGCGACGCCGCAGACGGCGCAAACACAACGACAACGACAATGCCAATGACGACGTTGAAGCAGAAGCAGCAACAGCGGGAGAAACAGCAACAACGAGTCGCAATAATGATAATTGCAATTATTCTACAGCCAATGATTTCAATAAAATCAATAAATTGCTGCTAATTACGTACATTCTACTGATAACAGCGAGCACAATTTGTCAAAGCTCCGCACTGGCGCCAGCATCGGCGTCTGGGCCGCCCTCGGCAGCATCCGCTGCTGGCTTGGGCGCGGCATCGCCGTTGAGTGCCTTCCTAAAGTCCGGCGGAGCCTCCTACAATAACCAGTTGCCCCAGCAACAACTCTTTGCCATGCTGGCCAAGAATGGTGCTCGCGCAGGAGCAGGAGGCGGGGGAGGTGGCTACACCAATCCCGGCCTGGCCTCGGCCCGCCAGCACTTCCTCTCGCTGCACGAGGACGACTCCGATGGGGACGTGGACATGGATGATGATGATCTGGCCGCACTGCATGTCCCACTGGCGGCATCAGCCACATCGCCCCAGCAGGTCTCGTCCATTCAATCCGCCTCGCTGGAGACCAATGGATTCGTGGCCGACGATGGCGGTCAGTACGAGCAGGCGGAGAAGGCGCTGGCAGCCGCCGCGGCAGCGTCCAATGCGAACCACAACAACATCAACTGTCCCAAGGAGTGCAAGTGCCTGAACATCCTGTTCGACTGCGACAAGCTCCATCTGGAGAGGGTGCCCGTTCTGCCCAACTATGTGCAGACTCTGTAAGTATTATTATCTATGCCACGTAAGGGGGATGAATTGGCAAACAGCACCCCCAATAGCATAAATTCGAGTGTGCCACAACCCTCGCCACGAGAACTTGTTCCCATTTATTTGTTTCTTGGGGGGTTGCGATTTTATCGTCGCGCTTTTAATCAATTTAATGCATGGCAAAATTATGCAAACGCTGTTTCGTTCGTTTCTTATCGGCTGCCACGCATCGATAATTGTGGCGTAATTGAAGTGCATTCGTCAAGCCGGGGATTTCGCACAAATGCAATCAATTAAATTCTCTATTCTCCATCTCTATTTCCGCTACCCACATAGGCATCTGGCGAACAACAAGCTGAACGACACGACCGTCCTGGAGATACGCAATCTGTCGAATCTGGTGAAGGTGTAAGTGCGATGATGAAATTACTCTCTATTCATTGGCGGATTTACTAACCTTAATCGCTCTCCCGTTCAGAACACTGAAACGCAACTTGCTGGAGGTGATACCCAAATTCACGGGGCTGACTGGACTCAAGCACTTGATATTGGCCAACAATCGCATACGAAGCATCTCCAGCGAGGCTCTGGCTGTGCTGCCCATGCTCAAGACCCTGGATCTGTCCAGGAATCAGCTGCACAGCATCGAGGCCAACTCATTTCCCAAGTCCACGCGCCTGGCGCATCTGTGAGTGTCCAAGGAGTGTCCCAGCAGTCGTCCAAGCAGTCGATAACTCATTTCCTTTTGTAGAATACTCAACTGGAATGAGATCGCCAATGTGGACGAGCACTCGTTTGCGGCATTGAACAACCTGACGGACCTGGAGCTGAACAACAATCGCTTGAGCAGCCTGCCGGTGGGCGTGTTCAAGAATCTGAACCGTTTAAAGAAGCTGTAAGCTGATCATGATTATGCATTAAGATTTGTTTGGGACTTAAACGATCTGATACCCGTTTCTTGCAGCGCACTTAGCTACAATCATCTGGAGATTAACTGGTCCACGTTTCGGGGACTTCTATCGCTGCAGAGGCTTCAGCTGAAGTCAAACCAAATCCGATCGCTGCAGGACGGCGTCTTCTATGTGATGCGGAACATTGAGAGCATCGAGCTGGATCACAACCAAATCAGTTCGCTCTCCCGCCAGGGTCTCTTCAATCTGACAAAGCTGCACCACCTCTCGCTGTCGAACAACTCCATCTCCCGCATCGAGCTGGACACTTGGGAGTTTACACAGTCTCTGGAGTCCCTCGATCTGTCCCACAACTCCATCAGCGAGTTCAAGCCGCAACATCTGGACTGCCTGCAGCGCTTGAAGCAGCTCAATCTGGCCCACAACAAACTGCAGTATCTACAGGAGAACACCTTCGATTGCGTCAAGAATCTAGAGGAATTGAATCTGCGCCGCAATCGACTGTCCTGGATCATTGAGGATCAGAGTGCCGTTGCACCGTTCAAGGCCCTGCGCAAGCTGCGGCGCCTCGATCTGCATGGCAATAATTTGAAACAAATCAGTGGCAAAGCCCTCAGCGGCCTCAATAATTTGGAGCTGCTGAATCTGGGCTCGAATGCTCTCGCCAGCATCCAACCGAATGCGTTCGAGCACATGCTCCGACTGCAGAAATTGATCTTCAAGTCCCTGAACTTCATTTGCGACTGCGAGCTCATTTGGTTCCGCCAGTGGCTGCAGAGTCACTTTGCCACGCAGGCCCCCCAGTTGCTGGCGAACGTGGTCTGTGGCTATCCCGAGCATCTGCTGGATCGTCAACTGCTCACGCTGACCAACGCGGAGCTGGTGTGTGGTGAGTAGATGCCTAGAGCCATTGCCTCTTCATTGAAGACAATAATCTAAAGCTTCAATTTCCTTAGCTGACTCGCCGAAACCAAAGCTGAAACAGGAGCCGGACAATATGCTGGCCGTGAAGGGTGCCAACATCACATTGGAATGCATTGCCAGCTCTCCCACAGCCGCCTCACTGGCGGCCGCCGATGAGCTGAAGATCAAGTGGCGCCACGACAACCAGCACATTCAGGAACGTCCAGGGGCCCTGCACGATGGAGCAAGCACAGAGACGCAAATCCACCACGACCAGAGCACCAATCAGACCAGCATCTATGGATACTTACGGCTGACCAATGTGACCTACGAGAGTGCAGGACGCTTTCAGTGTGTGGTCTCGAATGCCTTTGGGACGACCTATGCGCAAAAGTTCAAGATATCCATAGGCAGTAAGTACCAAATGCCGCAGAATCGTATCGGTTGACCTCACAATAATCGTCGCAATGTTCTTTCTTTATCCTAGTTCATCCCAGTTTCATGCACGTGCCTTCCAACCTTACACTGGATGCTGGCGAAACGGCCAGACTTGTGTGCTCCGCCAGCGGCGATCCCATGCCGGAGATAGCCCTGCAAAAGTTCGGGGCCACTGATTTCCCAGCGGCCACCGAGCGTCGCCTTCAAGTTATACGCGAGGAGAACGCCTTCCTCATAACCAACGCCAAGCCCAGCGACTCGGGCATTTACACGTGCACGGCGGAGAGCGCTGCTGGCGAGATCAAGGTGAACGCCACGCTGATGGTGAACGGTATGTGTGGCAAAGCATCTGTTTTTGGGGCTACTAATGATGTTTCTTACCATCCTATAGATAAGCCGCAGCCTAGCATTCCCCTGGTGCATCAGGAGGTGGTTGTCGGACGCACCTGTGTGCTCGAGTGCCTCAGTGAGGCGGCTAACGCAGAGCTCGAGCTGGAGCATCCCCACCGCGAATGGTTTAAGGAGAACAAGCCGATCCACATCTCCCCTACGACGCCGGACGGAGAGCGCTACTACTTTACGAGCAGCAAGGAGCTGCTCGTGATTCTAAACGCCCAATCAAATGATGCGGGACACTATCGCTGCGAGATTACCGACAATTCGCGCACTCTCACCCTGCAGTCGGAGCTGGTGGTGGTCAAGGAGAATCTCAATTGGGATGTCCTGCTGCTGGGCATTGTCCTGCTGACTGTGACCTGCGTCCTGGTCGACTGCTGCATCATTTGGTGCACCCTGCGCTACCAGAAGCGAAAGTTCCTGCTGAGCCTTGCTGCCGAACGGTTGGCAGCACGCACCCACGCCAGTCAGCACTCCACTCTGGACAAGGATCAAACCCATTTGACCACGTTGAATCGCACCATGATGAGGCCCCACCAATCCCAGCTTGTCCTTGATGGTATTCCTTCCCAGCAGCAGCCAGCGCAACTGCGGCCGCGCAGTCTCGCAGATCTGGGATGCGGCGATAGCCAGGGGGCTCACAGTCGTCTCATTGTGACCACAACGCCTTCGTATGAGCAACGCTGCCTGGAGCAGGGTCTGACGCTCAGCTATCTGCAGCAAACCGACTTGGAGGCCCAGCAGGATCATCTGTCCAGCAAGGATTCGGGTACTGGCTCCGATGCGGCAGTCAAGCGCAGCCTGGAGGACTTTGTCGTGGCCATGAGCACCAGACACAAGAATCACCAGCACACAGATGACGAGGAAGATGGAGACAACGATCTGCAATATGCACCCACACGAGCTCTGGGCATCTCAGAGTACGACGACTTGGAGCTGTATGAACTGAATCATTCGACGGCCGAGGCCGAGCAGCAGCATTTCCTGCAAAACAACAATCATAACTACGATGGGGGCGGTGGTGCAGGTGCGGGTGGTGGTGTTGGTGGTGTGCCAGGAGCAGCACCAAAAGTGCTTCCACGCAAATGCAGCGCCGGTGCTGGTGCCGGTGTCAGTGGCAGTGCCGCCAGCAGTTACAACGCCATTCAGCAGGCCACCACAGTGGACATCTAAGAGAAGGCTAAACCAAATGAAGAAAGCAGGAAAATATATACCAAAAAAGAAACAAGTGGCTGCCTGTGTGGCTGCCCCACTGTGACCCGCCACCCCCCCCAAATGAACAAAGACTGTTTAAACCGTAATTTGTAATGTGTAATCGCACTCCCATGGAGAGGAGAGAGAACAAGAGAGGAGGCCTTATCTATTGCCTATGCTATTGATTGCTATGCTATGTATGACAGCTAGAGAAACATACCAGTGTCTTCGTAATTTATGAAATGAATCATTTAAATGGATTTAATATTACCCCTACTATAACTATCCCATATTGATAATCATCTGTATAGCCAGCCGTATCGTATGCCTAGGACATACCCATCGTGTATTTTATAATTTTGTTTCGCTTGTGATATTATTTATTATTTTGATTGCCCGAGTTTTAAGCGTAACATAACACCCACAAACACACATTATTCATTCTGTAAATAGCACATAGTTTAGCTCTAACTAAACCACAAATAATTCTTTAAGTCTATCCAAACCCCACACTACGATCCACGAAATGGGCTTCAGTAGCGTGTGGGGTGGGAGTGTGTACCATTGATGGATATTTTGATAATGGTTAACAACTCGTACTATTTGTTTGAAATTGAAATTTATTTGCCTTACGATTGGCCTTGACGAAATCATTGTATTGAAATTGGATTAAATTGAAGTCAGATGTTAATTAAATGATGCATTATTCAAAGTATATAAAAACATACATACTATATACATTTTACGAGTTTTAAATGGCAAAAGGGCGGAGAATTGAGCATGGGTCTCTTTTCCCCGTCCCCTTTCGGACGCATACAATTATTGGTAGAAATGCTGCAGTAAAATGCTGTGTCAGGTGGAATCCTCCGAGCTATCGCTGTACGCAGCTAGAAGGGATAGACCCGCTGCTGGAGCTGGGGTCTTCGGAGGTTCAGGTGCTTTTGGAATATCGGTTGCTTTAGTTGAGGTTGCTGTCGTTGCTGCTGCCTTGGGCTTGACCAGCACCAAGGGGGTTTTCCGTTTAACCAATGGCTGAGCGGCCGAGACTTTGCTTGCGGATGCAGCCACAGGAAGAGGGCCAATGGGTTTGGCCAATTTAGCCGGCGGGGCAGCTGGCAATGGGTCCACAGCCTCCTCTTTAACCTCTTCAATAATTTCTTCGGCTACTCTTCGGTTGCCACCCTCGGGCTTGCTTTTAAAATTCACGGATCTGAAAAGGAATAAAATGTTGAGTCTTAATTGGACAGTTTATGTGGAGCACTCACTTGATAAACTCCTCATCCTCACGCTCCTCGCGCTCCAAGCGTTCTCTCTCCGTTTCCCCCGTATTATATTGCTGCAGCATTGTCGTGTAGTCCACCGTCTGCTGGCGTCTGTTCAGGTCACGCAGCTCCTCGAGACTCTCCAGCATTTCGATTTCATTCCGCGATTGCTCGGTGCGATTCTCGAGCATTTTCATGGGGTTATTCGCCTCCTCCTCGCGTTCCTCTTGCAGCTCACGACGGGCCTGCTCCTCGGCCAGCTTTAGGGCCATGAAATTCCGCGTGGCTCCTGCCTCGATCTCGTAGTCGGTGTTCTGCGGATCTGTTTTGAATGAGATCTCCTGCAGACATCGGGTGCACTTGATGTAGAACCTGTAGATGCGTATGCCCAGGTACGTCTCGTTCTCCACATCCTCCTTGCGCGCATTGAACTTCTTCCCCTTGTAGATGTACTCGCCGCAGGTCACGCATCGCATATTGAACGGGGCCATCAGTCGAACGGTGTATTGACGGTTTTTGGCCAATTTCATCCGCGGAATCTTCGACGGATCGAAGTCCGGGGGATAGTATTTCTGCAATGCATTGGAATTAGTTGTGGTCCTAACACCGATCCGTACATGTATTTATACTTACATTAAGAACCTTTCGCTCAGACATTTTGTAAAAGTGAAACGACGCTGTAAATAAAAATGTTTAATTCTTTTTATGTTTTAGTCGTAAATCAGCTGTTTTGGTCAGGAGACAGTGCTGCAAAACGTCAATATGAGCCAACAAAATGACAATACAGTTGTCTCGCTCTATCGTAGACGGCCGCCAACAGTTTGATATTTAAAAAAAAAAGGTAAGGAAATCATTTGATTTTATAATAGCTTTTATTTTCCACTTGTTATTATTTTATAATGGTATGGTATGGTGTTTTATATGGTGTTTGCTTTAGACGCATTTCTTTGGCTACTATTGCTGCTAAGTTATACTCGTTTAAACAATTATAATAAATACACAAATGACGATCACTTTCAGGTCACATAATGCTGCTGCTGCTCGTGGTGCTGTCGTCTTTCCCAAAGGCCTGACTGTTCCTCTGCAGGCCAGAGAATCGAGCCGGTAGCTGCAAGTTGGCTACACCACTCTCTGGATCGGCGCTCGGAGACGAGGCAACTACCTGCCCGGCAGCCACGTCGGGGAAGCTCACCTTTTTGGTGGCCATTGCCGATATCGGGCGCCCCTCGAGCTTGAGTGCGGACCGCGGAATCTTGTGCTTCACCAGCTCGTAGGTGCAGGCATAGAGGAAGTTGTACTGCTGTTGCGTCTGCACCATTTTCATGCGCTGAAACGGATTAACAATAAGAAAAACGCTCTCGGATCAGATCACATCAGAACAAATAGATGACCAACCTGGAAACGCAGCTTTTTGACCGTTTCAAATATATTGATTTTCGACTCGCTCTTCAAGCGCTGCATGATCAAGTCGAGACCGATGAAGGTCCCGGTCCTGCCCACGCCCGCACTGCAATGAACGACGATGGGTGAGTAGCTGGGGCGCCGCTCCGACTTGACCTTCTTTACGAAGGTGATCAGGTGCATGGGATCCTCGGGGCAGCCGTGATCGGGCCACTTTTTGAAGTAGAAGTGCACGACCTTCTCCTTCAGACCGTACTTGTCGTGCACCACCGTTAGCTCGGTCCGATCGTAGAGCTCAAAGTTCTCCTTGGACTTGACGGTCACCGTCAGTCCGCGCATGGTGTACGGGAAGTATTCGTGGCACTTTATCTGTCGTTGGAATCGATTTTAGTTGAAGTTCGATTTGAATACGGGTTCGATTGGAGCTCACCGTATTGCCCTCGCGGAACTGGGTCACCTGGACAATGACTCGCACATTGTACTGGAGAATCATGCGCCAGAAGTCCATGAGGCTCTCCGGCTTCGGTCCCTGGGTGGCAATGTACTCCTTCTTGCGGGTGTGTCCCTACGAAATTGGGGGTTAGGTGATAGCAAATACGAGGGAACACCATCGAGAGCTTACATCTATGAATGAGGCATTGATATAGTCTGATCCCTCCGCATCTATGTCCAGGATAACGCGATTCTTGTCGTCTGTTGAATGGAAATCAAATTCGATTTAAAGCCCCCAGGGAATGCGTTCCTCACTCACAGGGATATATGTCCGCATAGCGATTCTTGTGGCAGCCCAGCTCGGAGGCCGAGTAGCTCAGCTCCAGGGCGTGGACGGTTATCTCCTTGAATTCGCGGGCCAACTTCTCCTGCTTGGCCACCTCTGCGTAGAAAATGGCAAAATTCTTGGCTATAACGTTGCCGAAAGGATCCTCAATGCCCTGGCCAGAGTCACGATGCCAGGCTAGACGCTTGCGCACCCACAGCACAGCGAGTCCCAGCACAAAGGCCAGCAGCAGGCAGGAGCATACGCTGATCAGGATCAGGGTCACCTTGATGGCCGCATCCGTCCTGAACTCCAGCAGGGCCGCGTCGCGATATCCCGACTTGGTGAACAGTCGCACCACCATGTGGTACTCCTTGTCCGCCAGCAGCGGTCCATTGCAGTACCGTTTGCCATTCGGGCACTTGTCCTCGCCGATGATGAAGACGATCTCGTCGTTGGAGCCCCTCTCCCTGCTGGCTGCGTTCGGGTTCCAGCGTTCTTCCGTCGTCTGATACTGATAGACGCAGTCCACAGAGCCGTCTGCGCCTGCCGTCTCATAGGACTGCACATCTGGCCACGCCGAGGCGGCATTGACTAAGGCGGAGCCCAGCTTCGGCGTTCCGGCACATTTCTGCGAGAGCAGCAGGGCGATGTAGGTGATGTTGCCCGATTCGGAGCTCTGTATGTCCGCCGGCAGGCGAACGATGGCCGATCTCGTCGGGTGACTTGTCTCGTTGGGGCTGACGCGCATTTGACCCACCACTTCGCTGCCCAGGCGTGCTGGAACTGGGGAGATAATTGAAGCCGTGAGAGCGATCAGAGAGAGGTAGGGCGAGAAGATGACTGTCGGTACTTACGGCCCGCCGGAGACTGCCACTGCGACATCACGCCGGCGCTGAGGGTGTCCACATCCTTGTTTTTCACGGCCACATTCACTCTGTAGTTGTACTCCGGCCTCATGTCCGTCTCCGTGTGGGACATGCGTCCCTTGCGGTCGGCTTCTTCTGGCATCGCGATGATGCGCTGGAACTCGACTGTCTCGTGCGCGGCCCTCTCCCCCGTGAAGTCAAGGACGAACGACTCGATCTGTCCGTTGGACTTGCAGGGCAACGTCCAGGTGATGGTCGCATTGGCGATGTAGGTTTCGGTGGCGTCCAGCACCGGACCCATGGGAGTAACGCTCACTTGGGGGACCTTCTCAGAGACTGTTGAAGAAAGGGGGCTGTCGTTAGACTCCCACGTGGCTGGAAGGAGGCTGGGCTGACTCACCCGTGGGCAGAGTGATGCCAATGATCGGCGAGGTGTACTCTCCCATGCCGAACTCGTTCTGGGCTGCAACCTGCATCATGTAGCGAACGCCCGGCGCCAGTTCCGTGAAGTTGACGCTCAGATCGCCCTTGGTCTCCGACTTGGGGTTCTCGCTGACCTCGGGGCAGTCCTCGGGCACAAAGTAGTCGGGCTTCTGGCGCATCAGGAAGGCCTGATAGTACTTGATGGGGCCGTTCAGGTAGGTGGGTGCGCTCCAGGTGAACTCCAGGCTCTGCACGCTGCTCTGGTTCAGACTCACGCGCTCCGGCTGCTCGGGAACTGCAAGCGAGTGGATTTACTTAGCAAGAGAGAGAGGGAAAGGGATTCATCTGCATCACTTACAGTAGGCCTGCGTGTGGGTGTTCTCCAGGGTCCGTCGAAGCTTCGAGGATCCTGCCACATTGTACAGCATCACGTCGCAAAAGTAGGCGGTGTACGGCGACAGCGGGCTGATCTCGGCCTGGAAGCCTGGTGGCAAAGTGAGAGGGGAGATGAAAATGGGATTTGTGTGCTGCGCCGCATCCTGCCACATACCTGTCTTGGTGTACCCCTCCACGTACCGCTCCGCATAGGTGTAGGGCACGTTGGCCGTGGTGCTGCAGTTGAAGAAAGCGAAGATGGTCTGGCAGGTGTTGTTGTAGTCCTGATTGTTGGCAATTAATGTCAGGCTGTGCGGGCCGGCTCCGTTGGTCCCCAACTGCAGGGTGATCTGTGCGGATTCAGAGGACATTGACACAAACAGTCCGACCTTCGACTCTTTAGATCTCTCACCTTATCAGAGTTGACTACGGCTGCCGTTGTCTCCACCGCCTCCTGCCGCAGATCACCGTCCAGATTCTCCCGGGTATATGGTATGATCTGTATGGTGTACATCTGGCAGGCCAGCAGGCCATCGCTAAAGGTCACGGATGTGCCCTTGGTGTTCGCACTGAGCACCTCTTTGTTGTCCTCCATCCAGCCGGAGAGGCGGTAGCCGTCGATGCACAAGTCCGCATATGTGGGCGTCAGCCAGCTTACCTCCAGAGAGTAGGAGTCGGGCAGGACGACGAGTTCCAGGATCTGCGAGGGCCCTAGCCGAAAAAGGTTAATCTCCTGGCTTTCGCTATCGCAACCATCGGACTTACGATCTTCGCTGGTGGTGGTCTCCGACTGATACCTGGCCCCGGAGCTTCCATTCAGCATCACCGGCACAATTTCCACTATATAGATGCCACACGGATCGAGATTATCAAAGACCGCCGCCTTGTCCTCAGTCACCACCTCAAGAGTCTCGTTGAGTCGCTGCGTGGGTCCCGTCAGCTGCACGTAGTAGTTGGCCACACACTTGGGATGATCCTGGGGCTCGGACCACGCCCAGCGCAGTTCCGTCGAGTTAATGCTGTGCACGGGGTCGAAGACAGCGCTGGCCACTGGAGAAGAATGGTCAGAAGGTGAGGGAATGGTTCCTTGGCGGCAACTTACTCTTTTCGGCGGATGTAAACTGCTGGGATGCCTTGGACGTTTCGTTCTGATTGATGTAGATCTCGAAGGTATGCGGCTCGCAGCCCTGCAGATCAGTGAGCAGATACTCTCTCAGCCTGGAGTCCACGGAAGTTTCACTCCACTCGCACTCAACTGGGGATAGTCCGATGAGAAATTGTGGGTGCTAGTACTCCTTGTCCAATGCCCCAACAAACACTTACCTCTGTTCCCGCTTTCGGGGGTTTCTGTTGGTTCTGATGGTTCTGCTGGTTCGTTTGTCTCCGTATCATAGTCCGTATTGATGGTGGTCATGGTGCTTGGCAGATCCGTGGTCGTCTCTGGCGGCTGCTCCTCCTGCTTCTGCTCGCAGTCGTCTCGCCTCCACTTGAAAGTGTAGCTGGCGATGCAGTGCTTTTCCGTGGGATCCGACCACGTGATGGCCGTTATGCCGTTGGCCATATTTGTGATGTTTATCGAGAGGTCACCCGGCTCCGAGTAGAGCGTGTCCACCTCGGTCGAGGTCGTGTCCACCACGACACTGGCATTGTTGCGCGTCTCCAGGGTGACGGTGTAGGTCAGGCAGGCATGGACATCTCTGAAGGTGTAGGTGCTCTTCTCGCTCAGCTGCTGCGTCATGTAGGAGTACTCGGCGGCCTTGGCCGTGATCTCGAAGGCCTGGACACAGGTGCGGTCGTTCGTCTGCCAGGTGACTTTGATGGTGTTGGCGGTGGCCTGCACGTCGGTCAGTTGCGTCCTGGGCTCTGAAATGGAGGAGACGCAGGAGGGCAGCAGGATTAGGACGTGTCTGAAGCCATCGGTCTGGTCTCTCTCACGTTTGTACTCGGTGTAGGCGTAGAGCGTCTGGTCAGGGGTCGGCGGCTTGTTGTCGGTGGGCCGCAGCGAGACCACACACGTGTAGAAGGTGCAGGGATCGAGACTCTCGCTGCAAGGGAAAACATACCAGCATCGGCTTGAGGATCGGCTCTCCTTCTGCTCGATCTCTGCTTACCACACATTCTCCTCGTTCGCCTTGGTCTCCATCCCGCTGCCGTTGCGGCAGGAGATGCCCTCGATGGCATAGTCCGTGTCCCCGCCGGCGATGCTGAAGCTGAGGGTGTAGGCCGTCGAGACCACACTGATTTCCACCTCTGGAACAAGTCACACCGGAGTGTTGGAGAATGATACTGGAGAGCTATTCGGGAAGCATACTCACTGTCGGCCAACTCCTGATCGTCGGCGGAGGTGCTCGGCAGATCAGTCTGCGCCTGGGCCGCCCATGCCCACAGCAGCAGGAGGATGAGTCCGTATATCTTGAGTGCTGGCTTCCAGTAATTGCTGTCCATTTTAGGGCCACATTGTATCGGTTTCGGATGCTGTGGAAGTTTTTTTCGAATGGTTATTAATTGTAAATTATTATTACAACCATTTTTTTTTTTTTTTTTTGCATTTTGGCAGTTCAACCGCACGACCGGTTATCCCGGGGATTTCCATAAATCGTTAACCTCACCCAACTGCAAATCAGTGGGCTTCCACATAAGCATTTGTGTATATTTATAATAACAAATAATTGAGAGTTCAATGTGCATGCTTGGGCCATTGGTGGAGGGGTGGGGAGTCAGGCGGAGGAAAGGTGTGATTTATCAAAGATTTGTGGACGGTGAACCTTGGTAGGTCCGGATCATCGTCTGCTGGCTTCTGACCAGCGCAACAATGCCAGGAAGTGAACAAATGCTAACAAAGAACGAGCTCAAAGTCGGAATAGCATATACATATATATCTGGGGTACATATCCCAAGAAAGCTAATCGATTGAGCGAATAATAATACAAAAGATTGGGAGCACGAGGCGTGACCAATATCAAGTGCAGAACGGGAATGGGAATGGGAATGGGTGGATTGTGAAAGTATTATCAAGAAGCACTTGAGGCCAAGTGGCAGATACAGGATCGGATCCCTGATAATGATCTACCTCTGCTTGTACAGCCAATAAAGAGTATGTATTAAAAATAAATGTCTCGATCGATAATGGATTCAAATAAATGCGATTAACGAGGGCCCTCGGCTCTGCCGTATTCTTATCACGCTCCTCCCCCAGGGCCATTTAATGGCGAATAGATATACGGACACACATTCCATCATTGCTGTGAGCTGTGCTTGCGCCGCTATTGACTTTTAATCAAGCAGAAACTGCAAAAACGGCAGCACTAATTACTAATTTTCGTTGTCAGTTCGACTCGACTTGACTCGGTGGCAGCGGAAGATACGTTTATGAGGCAAATAAATTACATTTCTCGATACCTATTAGTGGCACTCCGACATATTCGTTATCTGCCTTCGAGGAACTACGTCCCGTCCGCTGGTCGGGCCGGAGACAATTGTTTCACTCTCTGCGCCGAGTCGTTGCGTTGCGAGTTTAAACAAATCGCTGACACTTCACTCCACTCCATGCCATTCCCAAAAACCCCAAATAAGCCAATAATAACCATTTAGCGCTTACAGGCTGACGAATACAGCGAACAAGCCGCAGAGCTGCTATCGACAGAATATAATCAGAGTCGACTGATAACGCCTTCTACACTCGGCACTCGTATGGCCGCAGAAGCGAAGCGAGTAATGGGTGAGCAATAAATTCCCCTTAAATGTTTCGATGTCTTGGCTATTGTGTGCTTTCAAACAAGTCAATAGAGACCAGACCCAAACAGCAGCTAATTGTACTGGCAAGGACTTCTGCTGGAAGCTGCTGTTGCATTCGGTATAGTAAATCGCATTGTCAATGGCTAGGATATCTCCGATATCATGCACATATCCGCTATCACGGGCGTGTAATAGGAGCAAATAGAATCAGCTGCTGATTAGATCGATCGACTGATAAGGCTGGGCTGCTAGAGTGCCATAATTTGGCAAATGATTTACATATTTCGGCAATTTGCACGATGAATTCTGGCGCTGGGCTGTTTTGAGGTATGCCTCGACCGATCGCAGCACTCACTGGCAAAATGTATTGTATTCTATTTTATTTCGGTGTTCCGTTTTCGAATGGTTGCACGAGCGCGGCGCGGCGCGGCTGTTTCGGCGCTGTGACAATCGAAAGTGCCGCCGAGAAGTAATTATAACCGTTTCCGCTGAGCGTTTGTCCAAAACTGAGCGTGAAGGGGAATAAGTAACCGCCTCTGGATTGGTGTGTGTGTGTGTGCTGATAAGAACAAGTTTACTCCCATCGTGTCTGTGTGTGTGTGTGTGTGTGTGGGTGAGATAACAGCAATTGCACTTTTCTTGCAAAAATACTATTGAATATACAGTGCAGTGCAGTAAAGTGCGCTGAAAAGCTAAAACGGAAAACTTGAAAACTCGTTGAAAGCGTATCTAAATTCATCGTCAAGTCGAAACTGCAGAAACATTTTGAACATATGAACATCGATAGCATTTTGTTATCGCAGCCGATAGCGATGAATCGCGGGTAGTGTGACCGTTTTCGGAATACTTGAATGCCGGCCATCTGTTTTGATAACTTGGAACTTAACTTAACTACTCCCAACTATAGTACATTGTATATATATATAAACGGGCCGTTGCATGCTACTGGTGGAACGGCCAAATAAGTAGGCTTAGGAAGGCATTTTTGCAAGCCAGAAGACGCACCCAAAGGACCAGGGGGCGCCCAGACTTTCAAGCCAGGTTAGAAATATTCCGGATGGCTAAGAGGGAATTGAAGAGAAGTATCAAAGACAGCAAAGCCAACAGCTTCAGACGGATATGCGAGGGAGCAGACATAAACATGTGGGGCACCGCCTACAGAGTGGTCACTAAGAGACTACGCAGCCAGTTCACGCCAGCGATAACGTGCCCCACAGCACTACTAAGGATTATTGAGGCTCTATTCCTGCGACACCCTGCAGATCGGCCATACATCTATCGACTCAGCGCACTGCGAGTCATATACGTATTCCGAACGGTCTCCGATGACGCTGCGCTGGTCCTAGCCGGGATGATCCCTGTGGATATACTGGCCAGGGAGATGGAAGCGATATACATATATACAGAAAGACAGGTGAAGGCGCAACGGCTGCAGACACCAAAGAGGAAAGAGCACGATCGATAGAAACCTGGCAAGAGAGATGGGATAGGGCCTCCAATGGGCGGTGGACCCACCGGATGATACCAAACATCGAGTCATGGATAGGGCAGAGCATCGGGGACATGAATTATCACATCACCCTGTTCCTGACTGGGCACGGAGGCTACAGGAAGTACCTTCATAGGTTTAAGCATGAGGATACTCCAGAGTGTCCTGAACGCCAAAATGCTAGCGAGGATCCAGAGCCGATCAAGAACAGAGTTTGTTCCACCACTGGAGGAGCTGTTGCGCGTCTGCAACACCCTAACAGCCATCCAGAGCGATCTGAGAAGATGCGAAACGGAGCGACGCCTAGCGGAGAGTGCCTAAAGTAGGCAACCCATCCCCGGGGAACTCCCGCGGGGAATGAGGTGTGTAACTGTGCGTGGTGTTGAGCCTAGCTGGGAAGCCCCGGAGGGTCAGTCCTGTTCGTTGACTGGTACGGGCCGATCGCGTCTCTTAGAGATTCTCACCCACCGTGGCGTATCCATGGAAAATAAAAAACAAATACATAAACTCACATACCTAAATATTGTAAAAGTTAGAATAAGATACATAGAAACATTGATAGATAATTAGATACAACTTTGCTAAAAGTTTCCATACAAAAGAAAGAGTAAGCGCTAACACAGCAACCAAATAAACAGCTTTAAAAAACCTTCCATTTGACACAAATACAACAAACACAACGCCTACACAACCCACACTGTTCCGCGCATTGAGAAGACATCCTCCTGCGTCAGGTGTTGCATCTCTCGATCCACTGCCCTGTGCAAGGATTCGTTGCAATTGAAAGGTTGCAAGAGAAAACGTGGCAAGCGACGATAGCGGACACCGGTGCTTTGGGAGCAACAGTATCGAGATAGGAATGGCGCTGGCGCTGGCGGAACCTCCACGCGAAATGAAATCCACTGGGATGGGACGGAAGTGTCACTTCGCTCCGCTTTCAGTTCGAGGCATCCATGCAGTGGCAGTGCTGATCCTTGTGTTTCTCTCGTTTACTATGCCAATTTTAGCCCAGGATTCGGTAGGAGAAACAGACATAACTGGAGCTGAAGTCACTTGGCGCGAGGGCTACGAGGGCGACGGTACGACTCACGAGCAGCTTGGACAGAAGCACTGGCCTTCCGTCGAGTACAGCCCATACCGTGGCTTCCCCAACTATACCCGGGATCTAACCTCGACCCAAAAAGCCCAGAGTCCCATTAATCAATTAATGCACCTCGTCTTGGGGTTGTTTTCATCCGACCTGCCTCCGGGTATGTAAAACCAGTCCAGCTGGATCTAATGAGCCATCCGTTGCTTCAGTTTGAATCCCCTCCCGCCATACTGCAGGCTATGTTACGACGACGGCCAACAACAAATTGGTTCTCGGCCCCAAGGTGTGGAAGAACGACTGGGCTGCTCTGTTGGGTCAATTCTGGTTTCTGCTACTTGTCGTGATATTCCTCCTCGTCTGTATCATTCTCATTCCGTGTATTGGGTAAGCAACGCCTCAACAAAGGCGACCCCAAGGCACTGATGAAGATCCTTTTCCACCCATTTGATGCCACAGTGTCTGCTATTGCTGCTTTTGCTGCTGCTTACGTTGCAAGCAACATAAGACCTCCAAGGAGTTCCGGAAACGCCGTCTTTGCGGCGTCTGCCTTGGACTGCTCGTCGCTGGCCTTATGTGAGTCTGGGTCGTGGTCGAGTCAGCCCCAAGGGCAGCCAAAATAATGAGCCTCCGATGACGACTGCCCGCAGGTTTGGTCTTCTCGTAATGTTTATTGCGAACAAGTTTCTGGACCGGGGATTAGAGGACAGCAACATGAAAATGAAACGTGCTACCGAGGACACTTGCAGCTTTTTAAAAGATGTAGCTGATCACATCTATCATTTGATGGTGTACAATTACCAGGAGCTGGATGCCCACCTTGATGATCAACTAAATAGTGAGTTCGACTTGATATACCTACCATCTGCCACCCTCCACATGTCTCCGTAGACGCGGATGATCACATATTCATGGACGTGGGGGATGCTTCCGAGAGTAATGCGCTAGCCGAAATGGATCGCATCTTGAACAACATGCCGAAAGCATTAAGGCTGATGTTACAGGTGGATGCCTTAGAGAAGGAAATCCGATTGCTTGCGGCCCAGTTTAGAGACGGTAACTACAAGAGCCTGAGAATTTCTCTGCCTTAACCTTTTCGCCTCTTCGCCTTTTCAGCTATGCGGGGCCAGAAACGAGATCTCAGCTACGCTGCCTATGCTTTGTGCCATTTGCCAAAATGCTATCAGTTCAACCGTAACATGGGTGTACCGACTTACGATGTTTCAAAGTGCCTGCACGTAGACCTGGTACTATCTTTTCCCTGCAAAGCACCCACATAGCTGAACGGTCCATTATAAACGGTGTTATTTCTAGCTTCCTAATTCTACAGTCTTTGTCGAAGCGATGAAGAAAATTATTCAAGACAGAACCTATCAAATCGTATTAAGAGGACTGGACCGCTTCAAAAATGTTAAGGAAATGATCCGGAACCATTTGAAACTCATTCTTCCTTCAATATTTCGAGGCCTCAGTAGTGCAAGGATAATGCTTCTGGATGAAGCTACGGAAATCCGCGATTTGATCGATTCAGTGATCAGCGATATTCATCTAAACACACTGAGGACCGCAAGGACATTCGATGACGTCTACGAAAAGTTTGGCGAAGATCGCAGATCTATTAACATCGTCATTTTCTTGTTGATCTTAATAGTAAGTCGAATGAGTTTATGCATACATATACATACAGTCGATATAGCTTTGTCTGTCCGTCCGTCCATCCATCGTCTTGTTTGACGCCTAGTTCTCAGAAACTATAGGAGCTAGAGAAGCTCATGCTGAATCAAGCCTTATTCCGCCCGCACAAAGAAGGAGAACCTGTGGCATCTACAATTTTAAAGATACAAGAGAAACAAAAAGGCATATCTAGCAGGTTGCAGAATCGGGATCAGATCCGATAATATTAGAGCCCGAAGGAACAAATGAAATTGCACGCGCTTACTCAGTCCTTCTCTATCATTATCTCTCTCTCACGCACTCTTCCTCGTGCGGTGTGCACGCTCTGGCGGAAAGAGCGAGATAAGTGTAGGTGTGAAAATAGAGAAAAGGATACAGCTGAAAAGATACAATTTTAAGAAAAAATAATATACATACATATATAACTTTCCCAAACGGTTGGACAGATTTTTATGAAATTCTTCCCGCCGCTAGATTATAGTAATCCTGATTTTAGCACTGGTTTGCGGTTGCTTCGGGCCTAGCCGGACAATGCCAGGACCCTCTAGAGTATTTTCAAAGGGCATGGCTGCCTCATGCCTACTTATGTGAGTAATGTCTAGTTTTTGGCAACCGATGACTACCGAGGACAGCAACCGCCATTTGTGTCTCTATTTCAGCGCCATCATCGTGATATTTTGTGTGTTCTCGTTCATTACGCTAGTTGGACTGTTCTACTTGATGATCGGTTCGATAGCATACACGAGCGCCTGTGCTCCATTAAAAGACCAGAATGGGCAAAAGATCTTCCGCCATCTCGACCCCATGATCGATATCAATCGCTACATGTCGAGGAGCAAGGGAGAAAGGGAATCGTATCCAACGCTGCCAGTGTCGAGTGCAATCCGGTCATGCAATGAAAATGAGTCCATCTTTGAGCTGCTGAGAGCGAAGAAAATTTACGATATAAGCAATTTGACAAATTCGGAAATATTCTTAGATACCGCTGAAGACATACCTGTGTTCACAGGGGATTTTTCCACGTTGAAATTGTTACGGGACGAAGAGATAACGCATTTGAATGACATGAGTAAAGGCAATTTGTCAAAGTACCACAGCAACTTATACACCGAGCATCTTTGCACAAAATTTGTTCATACGGATTACTCCACATTAGTGAAGAAAACGCAAGAATTCGCAGTTGAACTAAACTCGAAATATAATAAAGGTCATGCAGCCTACATTGCTTACCTTATGGCTGGCATAGATCTCAGAAAATACGAGGAATATTTATTAGTCCCATTGACGAAAGACGTGAACAAATTATTGGAAAAAGTTAAGGAAATTGATAAGCTCATTTTATACAACAACAATAACTTTAACAACTCCTTTCAAATACTGTTGGAAGCGGTACAAAGGTCCGAGGACTTTATTAGGAATAAAGGCATAAATTATATCAACATTCTTGTCGAAAAACTTACGATTTCAGTCAATCAACAGCTTCAAGATTATATCGATAGAGTGATCTGGGAAGCGAACAACAATGTGGGACACTGTGCGCCTCTCGCCTACATTTACAGTAAAGGCACAAACTTAATTTGTGAACGCCTAGTCGATCCAATAGTGAGTACAGATTTCACCAGAATGCTGCACTTCCCTAATACTGTGATTATATTTTTGTATTTGAAGAACGCATTTGCGCTGGCCACCCTGTTTTGCTCCATGCTTCTGCTGCTCGTACTGCTGGTAGCCCATCGTCTGATGTGCATGTACCTCAAAATCTATCCATCTCCGATTGTGGCTCAATTGGCTGCAGCTGCAGCAGCAGCGGAAGCTGCAGAGGCTGCCAGGTAAACCTTTCAAAGCGAAATGATTAATACTCAGCCGAATATCTAACTGTCTCCTTCCGATCCCGTCCCTTACCCTTACCTCCTTTAGATGTCCAGTTTGCACAGGGCCGCCGGTCAGGCTAGCGCCGGCCGATATTTGGTCACAAGATTACCGCGGCAGGGCTGGTCTTACAGCTCCAGAGGAGCTGGACAGGTCACTACAATTTGTTACAGTGAGGGAGGCATCAGTACCGAGCAGCAAACACAAGGAAGACTAGGTGAGCGAAGTGAGACATCGGTTTGAATGAATATAATGCTGTGGTGTTTGAATATTAAATGTAGTTCATCTTTTTTATCAAGCATTTTGTTTAAGCAGTGACACAGACATTTGCTGCCAGACTACTGATGCCTCGATTAAAAGGATTATCGTAGGGCCCAGCCATTTTGCGAAATAAGAGGCGCTTTGTACACCAAATACTGTTTATTGTTGGTGCATTTTTGTGATACGTAGGCTGTTATTTACGTTTTTTCTTAGCCATGAAAAAATAACTTTGTTGGTTTAAAATTGGTTTCAAAAATATTCTCCAAGAAGATGAACTCCCATTTTTAAAGGTTTTAACCTGTTTTCGCAGCACTTTAGAACTTAGAAGGTTGTATCTCCAAAACATCAGCATATTTAGATGTCGAAAAGCGTTGACCGTTACCTATTTTGTTGATAACTGGATAGAAAAAGATTCTATTAGATATGAGAAATGAGAAAATGTCTGCAAGGCAGATGACCCCTTTATTCGGTATTTTGGGTGGTTAAAAAATATGTTTAAAACCACATAACAAGGCAGATCGGATGGTACGAATCCGTTTCTTCTGATAAAAATAGGCTCTCACTTCGGTGGACCAAATGGATTTAATTAATACTTTCATGACATAAAAAAAGAAGAACCAGTTCTGACTCGTTACCGTAGTCGCGAAGGGCATAGTGGTATGGGGTGACATCTCTTATTAGGGCCCATTTGATACTCAGAGTTTCCTTTCCAGTTTATTACATGTTAATTTCAACAGGATACTTACCAGTAACCCGATAAAGAATTGGAATAAAAACCAAAATATCGCGTCAATTGGATGGTATTTTTTCATTAATGATCTGAACATAATAGAGGTACGGGAGTAGCTTTGGAGGACAATTAAAAGATTTTTAATGATATATTTGGGGATTTTAATTATTTGTATGAATTATGTTTTTTTTTGTCATAGTTTTTAAGATACGAGAAAATTAAAAACGCAGCATCATGGTGTAGACAAAAATAGACACCGATATGTACATCGATATAGAACATCTATTTCTATCTATCTATGTGTTTAAGGGGCTATCTCCGCAACGCATGCACCAAATTGCATGCAGTTTCTTTTAAATAAGAGCCAGAGTATGTAGCATGGTTTTTATAAAAAAAACCTGTAAACAGGTTCCTCAAAAATTAAAAATTAGTGAAAAAAATCTCAAATTTGTGGGTATAAAGCCTTTGCCGCGGCTCACAACGTTCCCACAAGTTTTTTTTTAACGGCTGAGGTGAACATATGAACATCGATAGGCAGTGGATAGCGGCACATGGTTGCTTAATGGGACTGTATTCTGAATATTTGAAGTCCGGCCATCTGTTTTGAGTCAAAACTTTTGACTTAAGTGTTATTTGGAAATATCAGGCATTACACAAGTTAGAACTAAACCCTCCACTCGACACAAACACAACAAGTAACCTTGTGTCTAGCACTAGGCATTCACACATACACAATCCATATCACATCACACTGTTCCGCGCATTGAGAAGACATCCTCCTGCGTCAGGTGTTGCATCACTCGATCCACTGCCCTGTGCAAGGGTTCGTTGCAATTGAAAGGTGTATTCAAGAGAAAACGTGGCAAGCGACGACAGTATCGAGATCGGAATGGCGCTGGCGGTACCTCCACGCGAAATAAAATCCACTGGGAAGGGACGGAAGTGTCACTTCGCTCCGCTTTCTGTTCGAGGCATCCATGCAGTGGCAGTGCTGATCCTTGCGTTTCTCTCATTTACATTGCCAATTTTAGCCCAGGATTCGGATGGAGAAACAGACATAACTGGAGCTGAAGTCACTTGGCGCGTCGGCTACGAGGGCGACGGTACGACTCACGAGCAGCTTGGACAGAAGCACTGGCCTTCCGTCGAGTACAGTCCATACCGTGGCTTCCCCAACTATACCCGGGATCTAACCTCGACCCAAAAAGCCCTGAGTCCCATTAATCAATTAATGCACCTCGTCTTGGGGTTGTTTTCATCCGACCTGCCTCCGGGTATGTAAAACCAGTCCAGCTGGATCTAATGAGCCATCCGTTGCTTCAGTTTGAATCCCCTCCCGCCATACTGCAGGCTATGTTACGACGACGGCCAACAACAAATTGGTTCTCGGCCCCAAGGTGTGGAAGAACGACTGGGCTGCTCTGTTGGGTCAATTCTGGTTTCTGCTACTTGTCGTGATATTCCTCCTCGTCTGTATCATTCTCATTCCGTGTATTGGGTAAGCAACGCCTCAACAAAGGCGACCCCAAGGCACAGATGAAGATCCTTTTCCACCCATTTGATGCCACAGTGTCTGCTATTGCTGCTTTTGCTGCTGCTTACGTTGCAAGCAACATAAGACCTCCAAGGAGTTCCGGAAACGCCGTCTTTGCGGCGTCTGCCTTGGACTGCTCGTCGCTGGCCTTATGTGAGTCTGGGTCGTGGTCGAGTCAGCCCCAAGGGCAGTCAAAATAATGAGCCTCCGATGACGACTGCCCGCAGGTTTGGTCTTCTCGTAATGTTTGTTGCGAACAAGTTTCTGGACCGGGGATTAGGGGACAGCAACATGAAAATGAAACGTGCTACCGAGGACACTTGCAGCTTTTTAAAAGATGTAGCTGATCACATCTATCATTTGATGGTGTACAATTACCAGGAGCTTGATGCCCACCTTGATGATCAACTAAATAGTGAGTTCGACTTGATATACCTACCATCTGCCACCCTCCACATGTCTCCGTAGATGCGGATAATCACATATTCATGGACTTGGGGGATGCTTCCGAGAGTAATGCGCTAGCCGAAATGGATCGCATCTTGAACAACATGCCGAAAGCATTAAGGCTGATGTTACAGGTGGATGCCTTAGAGAAGGAAATCCGATTGCTTGCGGCCCAGTTTAGAGACGGTAACTACAAGAGCCTGAGAATTTCTCTGCCTTAACCTTTTCGCCTCTTCGCCTTTTCAGCTATGCGGGGCCAGAAACGAGATCTCAGCTACGCTGCCTATGCTTTGTGCCATTTGCCAAAATGCTATCAGTTCAACCGTAACATGGGTGTACCGACTTACGATGTTTCAAAGTGCCTGCACGTAGACCTGGTACTATCCTTTCCCTGCAAAGCACCCACATAGCTGAACGGTCCATTATAAACGGTGTTATTTCTAGCTTCCTAATTCTACAGTCTTCGTCGAAGCGATGAAGAAAATTATTGAGGACAAGACTAATCAAATCCCATTAAAGGGAATAGCCCGCCTTCAAAATGTTAAGAACTTAATCCGGAAACATATGGATCTCTTTCTTCCGGCAATGTTTCGAAGCCTTAGTAGAACAAGGATAATGCTTCTGGATGAAGCTACGGAAATCCGCGATTTGATCGATTCAGTGATCAGCGATATTCATCTAAACACACTGAGGACCGCAAGGACATTCGATGACGTCTACGAAAAGTTTGGCGAAGATCGCAGATCTATTAACATCGTCATTTTCTTGTTGATCTTAATAGTAAGTTAAATGAGTTTATGCATACATATTTTAGGCAAATTATATGCATATTTTTATACCCGAAACTCGAACAGTTTCGGGCCATATTAGTTTGTTGGTGGAATTGGATGTATGAAACACCCAGAAGTGAGCGCTCCGACCCCAAAAAGTATATATATTAGGGCGTATCAATTTGTAAGGAGTAAAAAAACGTGGTAAGCGTCCACCAGAATCGGAATCTACGAAGAATTCTAAGCATCTTTCCCCAAGATTCCTAGCTCGCGCTGAGAAGGATGAACATTTCAGGTTGAGGTATTTTACGGTATTTTAAGGTATTTTAAATATTTGATACCGTTTTTCAAGCTGACTCTTGCTCTTTTACTTAAAAATATTTTGAAATAAATTTTTGAAATATGTATTATAGTAATCAAAAAGGTAATTAACAGAGCTGTCGCTTGCTTGAACAACGGTATAAAAAGTATTTTATGTATTTTGTCAAATTGAAAAAAATTGGTTAATGCTTGGTTCATTTCAACAACGAAAAGATACATAAAATTTGTTGTAAAAAGACTCAATTCTGGAGCCCAACATGATTGGAAAATGTGCTACACTTTATTAAATACCTTAAATTCCTTAAAATACCTGAACATGAAATCTTCATCCTTCTCAGCGCTAGCTAGGAATTCATTTTAGACACATGGTTTCTTGGGGAAAGATTCTTAGAATTCTTCGTAGATTCCGATTGGCCCTAAAATATATGTAAGGACGTAGATGTAGACATGTAGAGAAGACAGAAGTGCGAGGCGAAATTTTAAAATGCACTTGTAACAGTGTGATATCCCAGGAATCTGGATACAACATTTGGTTGCTCTAGCTTTTGTATTCTATGGAATATAGGCGCTCATGAGACGGACAAACGGACGGAGGGCAGACATACATGGCTATATCGACTCGGCTATTGATGCTGACCATGAATATATATACTTTTTGTGGTCGGAAACGCTTCCTTCTGGGTTTTACACCCATCCACTTTTGGCACAAATCTAATATACCCCTATACTTTTCGAATACCGGGTATAATAATATATATATAAAACTTTCCCAAACGGTTGGACAGATTTTTATGAAATTCTTCCCGCCGCTAGATTATAGTAATCCTGATTTTAGCACTGGTTTGCGGGTGCTTCGGGCCTAGCCGGACAATGCCAGGACCCTCTAGAGTATTTTCAAAGGGCATGGCTGCCTCATGCCTACTTATGTGAGTAATGTCTAGTTTTTGGCAACCGATGACTACCGAGGACAGCAACCGCCATTTGTGTCTCTATTTCAGCGCCATCATCGTGATATTTTGTGTGTTCTCGTTCATTACGCTAGTTGGACTGTTCTACTTGATGATCGGTTCGATAGCATACACGAGCGCCTGTGCTCCATTAAAAGACCAGAATGGGCAAAAGATCTTCCGCCATCTCGACCCCATGATCGATATCAATCGCTACATGTCGAGGAGCAAGGGAGAAAGGGAATCGTATCCAACGCTGCCAGTGTCGAGTGCAATCCGGTCATGCAATGAAAATGAGTCCATCTTTGAGCTGCTGAGAGCGAAGAAAATTTACGATATAAACGATTTGGCAAATAAGGACCTATTCTTGGATACCGTTGAAGACGTAGCTGCGTTCACATCGGATTTTTCCACGTTGAAATTGTTAATGGAAGACGAGGTAAAGCATCTCTTTGACATGCGTGTAGGCAATTTGTCAAGGTACCACGGCAACTTATACACCGAGAATCTTTGTACAAAATTTGTCCATACGGATTACTCCACATTAGTGAAGAAAACGCAAGAATTCGCAGTTGAACTAAACTCGAAATATAATAAAGGTCATGCAGCCTACATTGCTTACCTTATGGCTGGCATAGATCTCAGAAAATACGAGGAATATTTATTAGTCCCATTGACGAAAGCCGTGAACAAATTATTGGAAAAAGTTAAGGAAATTGATAAGCTAATTTTATACGACAACAATAACTTTAACAACTCCTTTCAAATACTGTTGGACGCGGTACAAAGGTCCGAAAATTTTATTAGGGAAAAAGGAAAAGACTATATCAACCATCTTGACGTAAACCTTACGATTTCAGTCAATCAACAGCTTCAAGATTATATCGATAGAGTGATCTGGGAAGCGAACAACAATGTGGGACACTGTGCGCCTCTCGCCTACATTTACAGTAGAGGCACAAACTTAATTTGTGAACGCCTAGTCGATCCAATAGTGAGTACAGATTTCCCAGAATGCTCCACTTCCCTAATACTGTGATTATATTTTTGTATTTGAAGAACGCATTTGCGCTGGCCACCCTGTTTTGCTGCATGCTTCTGCTGCTCGTACTGCTGGTAGCCCATCGTCTGATGTGCATGTACCTCAAAATCTATCCATCTCCGATTGTGGCTCAATTGGCTGCAGTTGCAGCAGCAGCGGAAGCTGCAGAAGCTGCAAGGTAAACCTTTCAAAGCGAAATGATTAATACTCAGCCGAATATCTAACTGTCTCCTTCCGATCCCGTCCCTTACCCTTACCTCCTTTAGATGTCCAGTTTGCACAGGGCCGCCGGTCAGGCTAGCGCCGGCCGATATTTGGTCACAAGATTACCGCGGCAGGGCTGGTCTTACAGCTCCAGAGGAGCTGGACAGGCCACTACAATTTGTTACAGCGAGAGAGGCCCCAGTACCAAGCAGCAAACACAAGAAAGACTAGGTGAACGAAATGAGAAATCGGTTTGATGAATATAACGCTATGGTTTTTTTGAATATTAAATTTCTGTGACATAGGCTAGGACTACTGATGCCTCGGTGAAAAGGATTTTCGTAGAGGCGCTTCGTGCAGCAAGTTAATTTTAAGCGCATTTTTGTGATATCAGCACTCATTTCAATTACCGATACGTTAACATATTATGTACATAAAATAAAATAATGCCTAAAAATAAGTGACTATGGGGATTCCTCAAATTGATTGACATTTAGAATTCGTGTTTCAACTGTTCCCAAGAATATGTTTAAAATCCAAATTAAACCCGAGACCTTTTTATTTTAAATGTGATCATTGTCCATTTTATGTGATTTTTTGTGTAAAATGGTATATTTAATAAAATTCATGAAATTTAATTTTTAGGGGTAAAGGAAGTTAAATAGGGATGCTTTTTTTTAATTTTAGCGCTCTCAAATCGTGCTTCCGTGCCTCATTAAATTCATCTCAAGGAAATTTTTTAGCTTATGGTCTTTAAAGAGACCCAGAATAGGTAAAGGGAAATTTGTATTCCCTTGTTATATTTGAAAACTTTCTTTAGACATGGATGACTACAAGATGACTTTACATACAGTATTATTTTCCTCCGTTTACCGAATACAGTAGCCAATCGTGCTGCGGTTGTTTGAACGAAAGTGCCGCGCGCGTATGGCTACTGTGGTTTTAATGACACTCGGGATGCGCACAGGGCATTCGGTTCATACAACCGTATGCCTGTTTTTCAAAAACATCGTACAAATATTGAGGACATTTGATTTCTCCAGGACAGGTTCTCATGGTAGGTCCTACTACGAAAGGACATAAGGGGATTGATCAAATGTTTGTCCAACGAATGCAATAACAGATTTTATTAACTTTTTTTGTGTATAGTAGGTATGCAAAAATATAACTATACGAAATTTTGCAGCTTATACTAACCAAATATATGTATCGGGATCAAGATATATATTTATAGAGGAATTTAGTTAAATGCATTAATAGGTCAAAAACATGTCAATACGAGAAAAATTCATCATTATTTAGGATTCAAAACAGCTTGGAAAACAGTATTTTAACATTTTTTCAGAAATAGGGTATACAAATGTCCTTGCTCCGCAAATAATTTTCTTATATGTAGCAAATGTGTAGTTACCGTGTAGTTGCCATGTACAAAAAAGGGCATTTTTGTTGACTATCTTTGCTTAAACCCTATTTTATGCACAATTAACTAACAGGAATTACCTAAACCTAGCCAGGTTTGTGATAAAATTATGTGTTTTGGCTGATTTTTTATATAATTGTCGACAAAAATATCGCACCGATACTATCGTATTAAAAATAAAAAATATCGCCCCATGTCGATATATCGAGTTAATATCAACAATCCTAGTCCGCTGTTCGATCTGCTAATTTGTCAAAAAGAAAAACACATAAATAAATCGAAAGTATTAATATAATATATGAATTAAAAAATTGGTGTAAGTATTCCACATAATCAAAGCAAGAGCTGCATCGCCGCCGATCAGCCGCATACTCAAAACCAATTTCGGAACAGCGATGGTGTATGTAATGAGCAACTATGAAAAAATGGAAAAATTGTCATACGAGCGACATTGGAAGTTTCAGTGTGTTAGTGTGTGCGTTATACATCGAGATAAAACAATAAAGGCAGCATTTTAGAGGCATTGGGGATGCTTTTTATCGTAGGATGATAGATGGATTTGTCCATTTTCGATTTAGCATAATGCCTTTTTGACTCTCATGGCTCCCCCTCCTCTATCCAAGATGGCCGTCGTAACAGTTTATATTTTCGTTTGTGTGTGTGTTGTTGTTATTGTGTTTGCTTTGTGTTTGTTATTGAAAAGAAACGCAAACGCAAGAGAAAGAGTTATGCAAATTAGGAAAAAATTGTGAAACAAAAACTAAAAAAGAACTGAACGGTGCAAAAACTATGGCAAAAAGAAAAAAAAAATTTCATTTTTACAACCACCAGAAAGCGATGACACATCGCTCCACGGCGCAGTGTGTGTATGTGTATGTGTATGGAATTTTCGCGCATGTGTTGGAGAATATGTCCTCCCCCTCGCCACGCCAAGCGTTGATCGATTTTTACCTATTCCCATCCCCGGAATAGCTGCAGCGCCAATGGCCAATACTCAATTCCTTGCTCAATAGTTCTTTGCACCAACAGACATGGGCGAAACGTTGGAAAATAACCCAAACCAGTTCTGCACATGCTGAAGAATCTAGTTTTATTTTCTTTTTCACAGTTTTTCCGTTTTGGGTTTTTGCTTTGGCCATTGCCAGGGCATTCTCTTAGGTATTTCAGTTCTGTGAACGACGGCGGACAGACCCGTGGCCGTTGCAATTTCCCAGAATGTGGAAAATGCTGAGCTTGGGAGCGTCGTCTGGCTTCTGACACTAGAAATTATTTAAACTTGAAAATCAACTGGTTTAAGCCTCGCCGTCTTTATTTCCCTTGCTCTCTATCCCGTCATCAAGTCTCTCTGCTTTTGTCACTCAACTCAGATGAGTACCTCCACACGAGCTTTTTCTAAGTACATAGGTCTATATATAATATATATATATTTATTACATGAACCAGTTATACCAAAATCTATTACTCTCCCCATTAAACCAAATAGAGTTCAAAGCTGTTATCGCGTCTCACCGTTTTTCGGCATTATTTCCTTACTGCACTTGAAACAGTTTTTTGCACTGCAGCTGCATGTGCTTTGCGTGTGTGGGTTAATCAATGAAACACGCCAATAAAAAAAAACAAAAAAAGCAGCGCGAGAGCCAACAACAACAAACAACACATGCCAGAGCCATAAAAGTAGAAGCAAGTGCAAGGTCTGCCGTAAGAAAGAGAGAAACAGAACAGCAGCAATCAAGAGAGAAAGAGAGATTGCATCCTGTCAAAGTATGTAGTGTGCGGTAGCCCTGGTCGTTTTGCATTGCCAACCATTGTCTGACATCACACGCCCACGCGCGAGCTGTTCCACAGCTTCTGAGAGGTAGAAAGCATTTAAAATTCAAATATTAAATAGCTTGAGCAAGCACAAGTGTGAGAATCAAAGTTGGTTTTTCCTCTTTCCCATTATTCGTGGTGTGGTGCCCGGCACCCTTTTCTGCCTGCAACTTCTGTTTCTGCTGTTGCAGCGTGCGACCCAAACGCCCCCTATGCCCATTGTGTTTGCTGTGTGGCACGGTTTCTTTCAGAGCAGAGCAGAGCAGCCCACACACAGCCAGATACAGTTACAGTTACAATGCGCATGCCAAAGTGGTGGAATGTTGGTTGCCACAACAGAAATTCTGTTGACTCGTTTCGGCATTGGAGGAGCCCCAGGAACCCTCACTCCCCACGCGACCAGCCCACGCGCGTGACGTTGGGAGCGCTGCTGTTGTTGTTGATTTTTCATTGATTTTCATTTATTTTTAGATGCGCAGTAGTTTGTCTGTTCTGTCCCAACAGAGAGCATCCATCCACCTACTCATATTTGTAAATGCCGTTCTTGCACAGCTGATAAGAGCCAAGAGTCGAGAGTCTCGCTCGATTTTTGTCCCGTGGGTGAGTCACGTCACGGCCTGGCTGGTCCCATGCTATCGTCAAATCCCACTCTGCCTGAAGTACGAGTATGTATTGATGTTCGTTGCTGAACCGAACTCGTTTGGTCACTTTTTGTTCGTTTTACGCTAGTTCAAAAAAATCGTTAAATATCATTTGGCCAAAAATAATTTGAGAACGTCATTTCCTAGTCTGCGTGTGTGTGAGTGTGTAAGCTTGGACTTTGTGTTGCTTCTTTTGCCTCTTTCGCATTTCGCATTCCTCTCCGGTCCGGTCCCCTTATTTGCCTATAAGAAGTTGCTTGAACTGCCGTTAAGTCTGGCTAATTGGCTTTGTCAATGGCTGCCTTTGCGGAGGTTGGCAACGCGTGCGAATCGTACCGCTCAATGGTCTATTGGTTATCTCTCGTGTACGCGCGATAGCGATATGCGTTCGCTTTATTGCGTGTTACCTGTGATTTGTTTTTGCTCTACCCCCACCTTGAGAGTCAATTAAATGGTCTCGCAGCAGCAACAACTTGTCGCACTATTTATATGTGGTTAGAGCGAGCTACAAACAGCAATAAAAGCTGCTTGTCTAATTCCATTTGAATGCTTCGATTGTCGGGCGACCCTTGAACCTATTTCTAGCCTGTGCACGTCAATTGCAGTGCCACCTTTTTACAATTATGTATTTTGCTGCCATGGAGCCCGGCTGAGACTCGCATACAATGCGGGCTTTAATGGCAGTCGCCACTCCGAAATTTGTGCCAGAAAAAGAAACTGATCACGACGTTGATTACGATTATGATTATGATGAAGATGATGATGCTCCGCTTTAGGTCTGTATGAAGAAACAATATAATGACTAGACGAAAGATGAGCATAAGAAACAGACCCAAAATGCCCCCTCTGCCCCCTTTGCCCCTCTGGGGCGCTCTTGCGGAATCCCAAAGCACAACGAAATGTAGGTGACTTGCCCTCCATGAGAACTCAAACGAAACTCTTTGGCATTTTTGGCATTTAACTTTTGCGAAACTAATTTCCTGTTTCCAGTACAGCAATTCATCATACATGCACAATATCATATCATATTTTTCTTGCATTGCAGAACTACACGAATTGAAAACGGAAAAAGCGACCAAAAAAGAACAGCAAACAATCCAAATCGGAGAACAGTATGAAAATGGTGTTGTCGCAGCGGCAGCGCGAGGAGCTGTAAGTTAATCCATTAACTATTTGATCCACATTGTTAATTCAGTTTACTTTCGCTTCTCTCCAAACAGTAACCAAGCGATTGCCGATTATCTAGGCTCAAATGGCTACGGCGACTCCCTGGAGACCTTTCGCAAGGAGGCCGATGTCAGCACAGAGGCGGAGAAGAAGTTTGGTGGTCTGCTGGAGAAGAAGTGGACATCGGTTATACGGTTACAGAAGAAAGTGATGGAACTAGAGGCTAAGCTTACCGAAGCTGAGAAGGAGGTTATCGAGGGGGCGCCCACAAAGAACAAACGCACGCCCGGCGAATGGATACCTCGCCCACCAGAGAAGTACTCTCTGACCGGCCATCGAGCCAGCATAACGAGGGTAAGTGAAGCATAAAAAGCAAGGCGAAGGAAGCATATCTGAAGGAAGTTTGTCTGTTGCAGGTTATATTTCATCCAATTTTTGGCCTCATGGTTTCAGCATCGGAAGATGCCACCATTAAGATTTGGGATTTTGAAACTGGAGAGTACGAGCGTAGTCTGAAAGGACATACCGACTCTGTGCAGGACGTGGCATTCGATTCCCAGGGCAAGCTCTTGGGTACGTTAATGTGGCATTGATTTGCTTTGAAAACGAATTAATGGGTTCGCTTCTTCATTGATTAAAGCTTCCTGCAGCGCGGACTTGTCCATTAAATTGTGGGATTTCCAGCAGAGCTACGAATGTGTGAAAACAATGCATGGTCACGATCACAATGTATCATCGGTGGCCTTTGTGCCCGCTGGCGACTATGTACTGTCTGCTTCACGTGATCGAACCATCAAAATGTGGGAGGTGGCCACCGGGTAAGACCCTTGTCCGAGACAATAGATGTGTGCTAGTTTCTTACTGTTCATTTCGCTCTACAGGTACTGCGTGAAGACATATACAGGCCATAGGGAGTGGGTGCGAATGGTGCGAGTGCACATCGAGGGCAGCATCTTTGCCACATGCTCAAATGATCACACAATACGTGTTTGGTTGACGAATTCAAAAGACTGCAAGGTAAACATTCTAGGGATTCTTATCAAGCGACGGACTTTCAACAGATTTACATATTCACAGGTTGAATTACGTGATCATGAGCATACCGTGGAGTGCATTGCCTGGGCTCCAGAGGCCGCAGCGTCAGCGATAAACGAAGCAGCCGGAGCGGACAACAAGAAAGGTCACCACCAGGGCCCATTCCTTGCATCCGGTTCTCGAGATAAAACTATACGCATTTGGGATGTGAGCGTCGGACTGTGCCTGCTCACGCTGAATGGCCATGACAATTGGGTGCGTGGCTTGGCATTCCATCCGGGTGGCAAGTATTTGGTTTCTGCCAGTGATGACAAGACCATCAGGGTCTGGGACTTGCGCAACAAGCGGTGCATGAAGACGCTCTACGCTCATCAGCATTTCTGCACCTCCATAGGTAAGAGGAGAAAGGACTCGAATGCAATACTGTGCACACACTAAATGTATATTTTATTTCCTTGCAGATTTTCACAAGGCGCATCCGTACGTCATCAGCGGCAGTGTGGATCAAACAGTTAAGGTCTGGGAGTGTCGTTAAAGCAAAGATAAACTCAGCAAAGGTTTTGCTTACTTCTCAATTTAAACATAAATAAAGCTAATATAATAAATCACACACCACACACATTAAAAAACAAACAACAGTCTCAGCCACCTCCAGCAAGTTTATTTTCTAGGCGCTTTCAGTGTCAGCGTCCGTGAGCAAAATGAACACAGTGTATTTTAAACCCGAATGCAAAATCGCGAAAATAATTATTTATTTAATTGTACGACCTTCTAACTAACTATGTAACTACCTACCTACTATATACAAAGTACATATACGTTAAAGCCTATACATTATATTATTATCGTTTAATGTAATGCTGTGTGGTCGGTCGACCCTTCGCTAATCCCAAGCAACGGCTCGCTAAACAAAACAGGCACAAGATGAAAATTACGTCTATAGTTGAAAGATGAATGGAGATGGAGTATTGGCAATTTTACAACCAAATATATTCATCTAAAAATTGTTCCAGTAGATAAATATTGATTTTCCATCCACAAACATACACTCAAAAAGATTAAATTGGTGTTGAAAGTGTTTGAATGTTTGCTAATGAAGCATAGTAATGTAATTTGAAGAGAAGAAAACTTTTATTCACATGAGAATTATTTGAATTATATACACTCTTTACCATAAATGAGGTAATTTTTACGTTGCAACTGATTCTTCTTTTCACCGTATTCACTCTGCTCTGTTTTGCGTTCTTTTTTGCGAAAGAAGGAGCTAACCAAAACAAAATCTATCAAAATGCTTACATATTTAAGTTGGCTTTAAGTTCAAAATATGATTTACGTTTACGGTTTACATAGTAGAAAATTGCTGCAAATTTATTTTAATAGTTTGTATAAGTGCAAAAGCAAATATATATATATATTAATATTATACTATACATATTTATTTGTGGAAAATTGAAAAATTCGCATAAAACCGTGCAAGATAAACAAAAAGCAGAAACAAAAGAATACAACTATGGATTTAAAGAAAACGATATACTGGAATCAATAAAAAAAATTGCTTCTTTAAGAAACCGAAACCACAAAACGAGTAGAAATTTGTATGCTCAGATTGTTGATTGGACTATGTTTGTACAGGGTACCACAGCATACAAGCACTCTCGACTATTTATAGCCATTGATGTCAAATTTCGAAAGCATTTACTGCACTTGACTAAATGCTATTATAGATGCACCTTATATACTATTATAAGACTATAAACGCACTCAAATCAAGACAATTCAATGCTTTTCTCTCACCAAAGCTGCTTTAAGATGATGCCCTCAGATGACAAACACAAAGATACGAACGATGTATAGAAATCGCTTAATATATATCTAAAATAATATAAATAAAACTACAATTTTGTTTTATTAATAAACTAGAATATGTATTTCTTCATAGAGGAGTGGAGTCCTTAGATTATATATGTATATTACATCAGGTCTCGTTTTTCTCAGGGGCAGACGCATCTAAGAGATCCGATGTCTCTGATGGTTCAGGGCTGTTGATTTCTGACTTTGGGTCTGCTGTATCTGGCTTTGGATCTGCAGTCTCTGGGTTTGAATCTGCCGTCTCTTTCTGCGGATCTGCCGTCTCTGGATTCGGATCTACAGTATCTGCCTTCTCCCCAACATCCTCACTTTCCGACGCACTTCCACTTGACTCTGAATCTGGTTTTACTACGTCCGTCTTTTGTTCTCGTGGCTTTTTTGCGCGCTGTTTCTTCTTGAGCCTCTTGGCTCTTTTTTTGGCTGTGCGCTCCTCGGCCAATCGTCGGTTGTCATCTAATTTCTGTTGGAAAGCGTCGTCTGCAGCCTCACGGGCACTTTGATGCTGTATATTTTTCTGGCGGGCATATTCCTTCCTACGTAAATGCCGATAAACATGGAACTCCCCGGATCCAGCTCCAGCACTGCTGCCCATTACGTTTCGCACAAATGTTGGCACAGATGCATTGTAGTCCCTTTCGCGACGCGCCTCTGGTATGATTACTGGCTTTTCCTGCGAGTTAAAAACCAAACCAATGGTTAATACATTTACTGAATCAATTTTGTTGCACCTACCGGATGCTTCATCAGTTTTTCCAATTTTAGCCTCTGCAGATCGGTGGCCGTTTTGACGAATGGTCGCAGTGGACCTCCCTTGCCATCAGAATCGCTGTCCCCAGATCCAGCATCTTTCTTTTTCTTCTTGGGCTTGTTTTCCGTTTCTTTTACCAAGTTTTTAATAAGAGACATGCTTTTGTTGACAACAAAACAATTTCGACTGCCAGAGTGACCGCGGATATATAGATAAAAATACGGTCTCACTCTCAGAAATGTACCGCAAATATAATATATTTGTCGATTTTGATATTCCGTCTAGTATTACTAGCTAGATGGGATACTGAGGTCTGAAGACATAATTTTATTCGATTGCTAAGTCAATTTTCTACAAGGCGTATCTTTTAAAGTACTAATTTTAATTGGAATATGCCTTAAAAAAGGTAAAAAGAAATGTATTTGTACATGGTAGATGATTTCTATCGAAAAACTCCCACCACTAGGTGCGCCAGCTTGCATTTCTACATCAATACTACATTCGACATTCGAGCCCTTTACAGCACACTATTTAATTCGACTGCTGTGCGGCACTTGACAACACTGAAAACAGAGCTGCCAGAAAACCGCCACTGTTTGAATTTAAATATTTGGATTAAACCAACATTTTAAGGCAACACGATTTGGTAGCGTTATTCCTCCCTCCAAGTCAATTTTGTTGTTGTTTTTATAGTTTTATTAATGCATAATGTTTATCTTTGCTTTGATAATTATGTAAAAAATGCTTACGCTTAGGCGGCCGATACATAGAATAATTAACCTACAAGCTAGTTGAAAATCACAAATGAACATACAATTATACATTATAGTGTGGGTGTTGAAATTAAGCACATCGATCTAAACTAATACATATTGCGGACGGCTGGATAATTCTCTCGTTCGGCTCTCAACTTTGAGTTGACAGCTGGGAAAATTGGCCGGCAGTCGGGGCAACTTAGCAATCGCTTTGGACTAGCGCATCGGTGAGGGCGCCCAGCTGCTCCTCGCCGCCCTTGATCCTGTCGGCCAGGTCACGTGCGTCGGCTATCAGCTTGGCCTTCATATTGATAAAGTAATCGTAGTCTGCACACAGATCTGCGCTGAGATGTTTGCCCAGGAGGCCGGCAATGCTGGTGCCGCGTCGATCGATGTCCGACTTGAGGCGCTGCGCCTCCTCCAGCTGCTCGTACAGACGCGCCCGCTTCGATTCCAGCACGCTCTGGGGATCGCAGATGGGAAAAGCACAAATTAGAAAATGTTTAAGTGAAGATTGAAATGTTGGTACCAACCTTATCCTGCTGGCGTGATTCTAGGCTGCATTCGGTGTGGGCCAGACGTTCGGACAGGGAAAGCAGCAGACTCGTGATGTGACCCACATCGTCGATGTAGGTCCGGAACTTGGACGCCTGGCTGGGGCGAACACTCTCCGCCAGCTTGGCAAATAGATCCTGGCCCAGTTTGTCGTTTGTCGAGCTCTCCTCGCCAATGGTTTGCTGCTCATGCTTGAGGGCGCCAATTTTTTGGTTCAACCGTTTGATCAGCTCATCCTAGAGGGGATTACATGGATAAATTAGTAAAATAAACCAGGTGGAGGCTTCAGAGGGTACTCACCAGCTTCTGTTTGATGATATTCGCTCCCTCGCCACTCGCATCGCCGTGCTGCAGCTCAACACTGACCACCTTGGTGGTCTCTGTCGGAGCGGCCGCCGCCTTCATTCGCATCAGGGTCGACGTGCCCACGTCCCGCCTGGCCAGACGCAGTGGCACATTCGGATTGAACAGATTGCTAACGTAGTGGGAGGTGGGCTTGCAGCTCTTTGGTGTGAGGATGTCGACGAGCTTGTCGTTGGGCGCCAGCAGCTGCAGGAGCTCTCTGCTCAGGTTCTCGTAGTCTAGCTCAATGGCCTGACGCTGGCGCGGCTGCAGCGTGGTCCGCGTTGGCTGCTCCTCCCGCCCTGCCACCAGATCGGTGTCCCGGTTCGCCATCTCATCCGTTTGGCAGCCCATGTCCATGGTGGTGGGCTTGGCATTGACCATCAGCACGAGTTCACTGCGCTGCATCAGCTGCAGACCTTCGATTGCCGCATCTTGCGTTTCGATTGGGTCTTCCTCGACGGGCGGTGGACTGGGCGGACTCGGCGGTGGCTGCAGAGACTGCTCTTGGAGCTCTGTGCTGCGACTGGGACTGGGGTTGGCCAGCTTGGGGCTGGTGTAGCCACCAAGCAGCCCGGAGTCGCACAGATGCGCTGACATTAGCTGCGACTGCAGCTGGGTGATCTTCTCGATGTTCTCTCTCAGAGATTCCTGGCGGTTCATCAATGGCTTGGGAGGTGCGCTCGTTGTCAGGGTGGTGCTGATCACCTCGGCGCGGAAGATGTGCGCCTCGGGATTAGCAACCGTGTTCGAAATCGCGTTAGGAATAATGCTGCACTCCAGCGAGCTGTTGTGCGAGCTCAGGCTGCAGTCCGAGTTGGATGTGGCCGGCGAGAGGCGTGGCGGCGTTGGCGTTGGCGTCGGTGTCGCGGTGGGCGTGGGCGTGGGTGTGGGTGTGGGCGTCGGTGGTGGCAGCATCGCCTCCTCCAGCGTCGTCTCGAGGTCATGGACGGCTTGCTTCAGGTCCACATGCGACTGGGACATGAGCTGTTTCTGTGCGGGCAGGACGGACGTCTGCTTCACGTCGTACGACTGAGATCTCGTGTAGTGTTGGGGCGTCGCCTTTCCGTAACCGTGTCCCAGGGGCGGCGTGGAGTATCGCTGGCCGCCACCCGCCATCGCCTGGCCGTAGATCATGGTATAGGGAGGTGCGGCGTTCGTGGGCGATTTCGTTGCGAGGTTATTGTTGGAGCCGTAGCGCAGAGTCACGTTACCCTCTCCGTTCGGAGAGCCGGGCTGCGGCTTCGCCGGCAGCTGCTGCAGCTTCACGCCCAGTGGCAGGACATCCGGCAGATTGTTGGGCAGCTTGCCACCCACCCCATAGCTGGGCTTTGTGTGGGCCACCAGGTCCTCGTTGGAGGTGAGCGTCAGCTTGTAGATGCCATGGTCCGGGTCCGTGTTGTTCAGCTTCTCCAGGCTCTGGCGCGGCAGGTACGAGGCCTTGGAGTTCGATCTGCAAAGAATCGAACCGAAATTCAAATCATTAGTTGCCAGTTGGGTGTAACTTTTGGGTGTTGCAATGCCTGGGTAGGACCGGAGGAAATGTCAGCACCCCCAAGCACCCCCAGGCACCCTCAAGCAGCGCCCGGGGGTCATTCGTGGGGGTCATCGGCAGTAGCTGCCACGATTTGGCAGTTGTCTCCTCAACCAAAAACAAAACAGCAAAACACACGCCTCATTAATGCAAATGCGGGGCCCACAATCTGGACAGATGCTAATTGAATCCTCAGAGCCGCAGCACAAAATATCTTTATCTTTAAGCACCCACATATCGTCGGACGATGGGGAAAGCGTAGCGGGAGGGGGAGGGGGAGAGCCGCCGCAGAAATTATTCTGTGCACGACGCGCGGAGACGACAGTTTGTGTAAAGTAAATGATTTCCAAGACAAGGCCCAAAAAAGGCGAAATAAAAACGAAAGTGAAATGTTTACAGTGCAATTATAAAGAGTTTTATGTTTCACTCGGCCCTCATTTTAGTGTGCAAGGCGTATGACGGGTATGTCCGTATGTCCGCTTCCCTGGGATCACACATCACTCCTTACTTCTCCCGCTCTCGCTCTCTCTCTCTCGCCCCATCTCTCTCTGACAACTTTCAAAAGTGCTAAACTAATTTTCGAGGCATTGTTAGGATTGTTGGGCTCACATTTCACTCTTGTCAAGATTTTGTGCAGATTTTCGCGGGGTTTCTAATTTTCGTGGTTCGGCTTGGCCACCCCCAGTTTTGGTTGAAAGTGTTGACGCCAAAACGGTCTATTGCCAAAAACTTTATTGTTATTACTGCATATTACACATACATATACAGACATACATAATAGGTAAGCGTATGCTTGGGGGAGGTGGGGTAGGTGTAGTGTGCGATATAAAGTGTTTTGCATCTGAAGAAAGCCGTCGAAGAAATGTTGTCGCATTTGCATAAATTAAGAGCAGTCGGTCGGTCGGAATGGGATGGAGAAAGAGTTTTTCGTGAAGCGGCCAGAACCGGGGAGAGGCAACATTTTGGACTGGCTTACATCACAGAGCGATCGCAGCTAGACAAAACAGCTGTGGCCGATCTGCTGCCCGTGCTGGAGATGTGTCCGTGTGTCCGTGTGTCTGTGTATCGGTGTATCTGTTCAGGCAACAGCAGATGCAGATGTATCTCTAGTGGCTCTTTCATCGGACTAGTTAGCATTTGCATAAGCGTTGTCTACCCATCTCCTCCTCCCTCATTTCGACTTCTTCTTCACTTTCTTTGATAGGCGAGAGAGATGGACAGAGATGGCAAGATAGACAGAGAGAGAGGGAGAGAGAGACAGGGGCCACTCTCCGCCTTTCTTAATCACTTCCGTTCGCCTTTGCCGTTAAGTAAGACGAAGAAAATGTGTGGTGTGTGTTTCTGTTGCCAATTTGGCCAAGACAAAGGCATTTGCATTAGCATAGATTTGCATAGATGACAGAAAGTACTCGTAAGTGTATCAGCAGATGACATCACAGAGCAGATAGAGCCAAGAACAGAGCGTGTGTCGGTTCCAAGAACATGGCCATAAAGTAGATCCCCAGAACTCTTACAACAGAGTGCAAGTCAAACAGAAGAGATAATGCCTCATATCTCTTGGTGGCCATCTGGTAATCTCAACAGAAGAAACATAGATTAGACCTTCAAGAGCAGACCCTTGTAATCCCCAGAGAATGCCTCTTCCAGCACTCCAGTCTGGGGTCTGACATAAGCCTATTACCGACACACACACACACACACCCCCTCCAGAAATAACTACACCTCTATTATGATTATGATTATGATTATGTTATGATTCACATCAATCTCTAATTGATGCCGAAATCAAAAATAGCTCTATATGTTTTTGCGCCCGCTAATATTGTATAATACCCGATAATGCTCTTTCGGCGGGGCCCCAAAGACAATGACAATGACAAAGATGTTGGCTCGAATGGAAAGAAAGGGTCAAAAGAAATGTCCGGCCGCCGATCAATGGGCATTGGACACTGGCCATTGGGGCACTGGGCACTGGCCATTGGGGCTTTGGGGCATGGGGCATACAATTAACGCATATTTTATTTATTAAGCTGCGCGGGGCGTTCCATTTTGGAATGTTATGTGATGCAAATTATGAATAGCAATGGCAAAGGCAAAGCCAAAGCCAAAGGCCATGGAAATATGTTGATAAATTGCTGGGGGGTTGCATAAGTCCCTTAAACGAAAATTATAAATAAATATCTATGGGATATACGAAAATAAACCGTTACACACTATCCACCCATGATCCACCCATGATCCACCCGCTTTTGGTGGGGTTCAGTGGCACTGCGACGCCTGCCTGGCTTGGTCAGTGGTTTGCGGTGGGGTGGTGCGCCGTCTGGGGTGCAGATCTCCTTGGTCAGTGGCCTCTACACTGCGTGGCGCATTGCGTATGCCACTGGCACTTGCCACAACGGCAACTACAACTACAACTACAACAGCAGCAGCAACAGCAACAGCAACTTGCAACTGCAACAACGAACTGCCAACTACTGGCGCCGTTGTTGCACTATAATTTTTGATCAGCAAATATAACGAGCTGTTTGGCTATTTGGCTGTGGCTGCCGCCGGTGGCCGACTAGTTTTCGTTGATAGTAAAAGTATTTTATTTAAATATGCCGACTACGACGACAACGCTGGCGACGCATGGAAATCACGTTTTTAACATCTCTCGTCTTAACATTGGGCCAAAACCAGCAACAACAACAGCAGCAGCAACAACAGCAGCAACAAAAAGAGGCAGCCAAAGGGGCAAACAAATGCTCGGCTGTGCCGCTGTTACGGCTGATGTTGAATGTTCAACATAAACATCTCACAAGCCCGGCCGAAACCGAAACCTGGAAACCGGATTGTCGGCATCGCATCGCACACATTTTCACTTGCCGCAAAATGACGTCAAGTCAACAACATACAACAACCACAACGAAATACAGTGGAAACAGATGGTCGTCAGCTTTCTTTGCGGGGACTTGCACCACAGGAGGAGGAGGAGGCATCGAGTCGTGTCGAGTGGAGGTCAACATTGCAGCCAGAACAAATCGCTCAATGCCCACAGGGCTGGATGGAGGGTAGGGGGAGGCGGGGAGACGGGGAGACGAGATAGTGGCTTGAAACTGGAGATGCGACCAGGCCAAAAGACTCTTTTTCTTTGGTATTTAGGCAGAGACAGCCACACATCATCGTCCATCAAACTATGCCATAAATTTCTCTTGGAAAACTCCAAGTAAAACACAAAGCAACAATGCAGCAGCAGCAGCAGTAGCAGTAGCAGCAGCAGCAAAGCAGTAAAAAAAAGAAAAAGAAAAGAAAAGTTCTCTCTCTTTCAGCCATTGAAAGTGCCTGAATGTTGAATGTTGGCTAAGTGGCTGGCTGGCCATCTCCCATCTCCATCCCGCACAGTGGTTGCGATGGGCATCTTCCCATCATGAGAATCCACCAGTAGCAATGCTGCTTTAGATTTTCCCCAGAAAACTTTTCCTCTGCGATAATCCCCATCGTCTGCTGCCTCGTGATCGGTCTTCAATTGCGGGGCAGCCTCTCCTCTTGGCTACTTGTTTTCTTTTCTAATGCTGCAGCTACTGTTTGCCGGATAGATGGCTGGATGGATGGATGGCTGGATGGTTGTGGCTAGTGGTGTCTCGGTCGGTGGCTGATTGCTGCCTGGCTGCCTGGCTGCCGCTCAGCAATAATTATGATCCATTAATTCTGGCAGCAACACCAGCAATGATGCCTTGTGCAATATTTTTAATGTAAAATCGATTTAATGGCGCTTTTCGCTTGAGGGCCTCGGGCCAAGCACCAAAAATAGACAACTTGGGAAATGCAGCAGCCGTAGAAGCTGAAGAATGCCTCCGCTCCAGCACTGCCCAGCCCAGCCCAGCCCATTGAAAGTGTCGAAAGTGGTCTGAAACGGGGTAATTAACTTGTGATGGCTAAACGATGGTCCCAGCCCCATCCCCAGCCCCCGCCCCAGCCCCAGCTGCAGCCCCTCATAATTACAGCTAAAAAGATGCCTGCCACCAGGGGGCAGAACAGCAGCAGAAGACTGTGCCCTGCACCACATGTTTGTGTCCGAGCAACAAGCTTGTAAATATTACCGCTGCCACCCCCCTTCTCAGAGACCGCACTACTCCCCAGAGACTCCTCTCTGATACTCTACCTTTGTGCAGAGTATTCGCAATAGAGAAATCACTTTCCCAGCTAGCCAGATACCATTCTCCGAACACTCTACCTGGCCATGCCGAAGGGGAGGAACACTTTATTTAGTTACAATCAACATAAACATATTATTCAGTCGAGTGCGGGCCTTTTGTCTTATAAATGTGGCATAGGGGACGACATCGGAGGAAGTTGTAGATGATTGTAGATGGATTGTGGGGGGATCCGAGAGGATGCGGGGGCAGGTGGCTAATATCCGCGACACATCTGCCAATGACATTTTCACTCTCAGCCCACTTGGCATATAAATTGTCTGGCAAGAGACACAAGAGACGTCGGACCCAAACTTGTATTGCCCTCAGGCGCATGCGCAACACGTCCGCCATGGCCGGATCACCGTTGGGAGGGAGGGCGAGGAGGCAATGGATAGGTACGGGGCACGGGGCATGGGGCAGGTGCACAAGACGGGGGGAATACAAGTCTTTGAGCCATTTGCGTTTTGTTTTTTTTAGATATTACACAAAAGCCGCTCTCCGGCGAACCGCCGCGGCGGTCCGGTGTCCGCCGCCGAATGCCAAAGTGTTGCGGCCATTGAAGGAACTGCCCTGAATACGGATTTCTCATTGTTTTTAGCCAACTAATTTCAGTCGAAAGAGAGCAAAAGATAATGGACAAAGTGTGAAGAGGCCAGGCACACACACACACACACAAACACACACACAGCGGTACGTACGAGTATCTACTTGTTGGCCAAGATCCGGCGTTGTCCGCTTCGAGCGAGCGAGAGCGAGAGAGAAAAGAAAAGAAAAGCATGCGAAGCGGCTCTTAATTTCTTAATCGCACAAATTTCTCAACAAAAAGTGAGAAAAAGACAGTGCCAGGAGGAGGAGAGGGGCGGGAGAGAGTGACCAAGAATTCTGAGCCAGTTTTTTTCTTGTTGTTGTTTTTTAATGATAAAATTAAAAAGTTATTTATTAGGGAAGTGAATTTCAGGGAATGTGCGGTACGAGTACGAGTACGAGTACGAGTACCTTCCTTCATTAGCTCTTAATTGCAATTTCCCAACAAACTTTTGAGAGCTGGAAATAGCTGCATGATGTCATAAAAGCAGCATGCAGAACTGCAGCGGACAGAGGATACTATGAGTACGTTATAGGGAACCATTCGGTGAGATCATCATCCAGTGACAGAGGCCGACCGACCCATGCCATGGTCGTGCCAACTGTAGATACATATATGCACACATACGGATACAGATGGCGATATAGATACATTCAAGTACACACTTTTCGGAACGAAAGTGAGAGATTGATGAATGATCTCCAGCTCCGCTTGAGCTTGTGCTTCGGACCAATTTAATTGGCCAGACCAGAGCGAGTGTGACCTTTAGCCTAGATATTAATGGATCGCGAGTAGGCGAGAATAAACAATGATATTTATTCGGCCCAAAGGTACAAATCAGTCAGCAGTCAAGGCTGGCCCCAAGAGAAATCAACATTGTTAATTAATGGACAGCAACTACTACCACAAATCTATAAATGGCATCGTATCGATCGATCCGCATTCGATACGAACTCAGTAGAGCATTCCGAATTTGCCTCAATCAGCAATTATTTATGCAAATTCCCTGCGAGAAGTCCACAGCAGAGAAGTTCAGATATTCTCACGCTGCTGGCAAATACAGAATTGAGCTGTAGTCCCTCCCCCCCCAATCGATTGATCGATTTCTGATGGCAATTTCGATACCAAGTGGGGGACGAGGGGCGCTACTTCTATTGTTTTTCGGTGTCACGCGCTCAGTCTGTTTTCAGTGACATCACAAGGCCTCGGAGGTCTTCAGAACCAGTGCAGAAAAAACAATGGAAAACAGAGGAATTATCCGGGGTTGCCTCTCTCCCACTTGCGTGCCACAGAACATATTCCATTACAAGGTCAGATTTAGTCTCGGCTAAGCCAAAACAATGCTCAGGCAAAGCTCATCTTGGGTTCTGGTTCTGGGTTGGGTTCGTGGGCCCTGAGATCTCTGAGTGTTGCCAAAATTGTTCTTTGTTATTCTATTATTATTACTCTTGTGTACACCGCAAATGCTGGATTCGAGGACTTTGTGGAGCGGAACACCCAATTCACAGACCCAATTCAATTTCAGTACCAATCCCAGAGCCCCCTAGTCGGAGCCAGAGTCAGAGCCGGAGCCCGACCCCAAACTGAGGCCCCACCCACGCCCACACTCTCCTCGTGGCTGGGGTGTTTACAAAACCTTGGACGTGGCGATCTCGAGCGTTGCCCCATGCGGCCGCTCGCTGGCTCCCTCGGTCCGTCTTGGTCTTCTGGCTGATGAGTGGCACTCCTAGCTTTTGTGTGTTGGGGGCACAGCACAGTACAACGGAATAAAATAAAATAAAATACAGAAATACAGAAATACATCCGCGTATTGTTCGCCTCGCTGCCACAGAGCCAACTGCAGTTAGGGGCTTTGATAATTAACGGTTTATTGATAAAAGATACACCGATAATGACGATCCAGCAACAACGTCATTGCGATAATGGCCTGCCAGCCTCCTCCGACCGCTGATCATCATCGTGTGGATGGGATCTACGACCGCCTCCCAGCTGAGACTCTTCTGCCTCTCAGCCGATCATCATCGTGTTCGGGGTTGATCTTCATATGAATACCAGCAGCACCACCTCCTCCTCTCAGCTGATCACCATCTACCATCTACTCGCCCCTCGCCGCTCAGCTGATTGTGGCTACTAATGCTCATGTTGGGGCTGATGTGGATGTGGATTTGATGGGCGTCACAACAGTCACAATCCCTGGTCCCTGGTCCCTGCTCCCTGTTGCCCGTCACTGTCTCCGGCTCGTCATAACCATAATTCTCCACGTCTCTTTTTTGGGGGAGGGAGAAGAAGAAAAGCAAAGCGTGAAATTGACATTCGCCCTGGCCCCCAAAACCTCGCCTCACAGCAGACACAGACCCCGCTTCCTGTCGATGCAACGCGATGTTCAACGAACTCTGCATAATGATAATAATCGAAAAATGCTCGTTGTTTGGCCACTTGCAGGTTTTGGGGATGCCGCAGGACAGGAAGCATCCACCATCCATCCATCCATCCATCCATCGATGGATGGTTGTCGCAGCCAAATGGGCCGGGCCGGGCGGGCCGGACCGTGCCCCGAAATTGGTTAAGAGGAAAAGCAAACATTTGGCATTCATTTGGCGGTGCTGATCGCGTGCAACCGCTTTGGCTTCGGCTTCGGCTTCGGGCCTGGCCAACTGTGAATGCCAAGAGCAAATGGGGAAAACGCAATTATATGGCGAAAATACAAAAAAAAAAATAACGAAAAACGAGATCAAGATTTGACGGCGCCATGGATTGCGTTTTCAAGGTTGTACAATACAATATATGTACATATGTATGTACATATTCGCAGCCAGATGCTGCTGCCCGTTTTATTCGTTTCGGGATTGCATTTGCCCAAGTTGGGAGCTGCAATTAAAAGTCATAATCGTATATGGCCAAGGAAACCGACGAGAGCAGGCGATTCATTTCACGCATTCCAGCTGCTCCTCATCCTCTTTCTTGGGGAACGACACCAGATCGGCGATCTTCTGATTTGTCTAGACTCTTGACTCTAGGTATTGGCAAAGACATTACCGAAACTTGAGATGTTGAAACCATTGAGGCATTGTCTGTCCAGAGTTCGGGAATTATCTACTTGGGGCACGCACCAACGATCGGATCGACTCGCGAAATAAATCAAATAAATAGCCGAAAAATACAACAGCGACAATGCTTTTCATTGAACAAAACAAAACTGAAGGCAGTGCTGGCGAAATACGAAATTTACATTCAGGCGAAACAGACAGAGAGACCATCGGGGAGAGAGATAGCGAGACAGAGAGAGACAGAGAGAGAGAGAGAGAGGGAGAGTGTCATAAAATGATATGTGCCATCATCGGATTGGAAATAAACCCCCAGAATAAAAGTACGAAACATTTTGCGAGAGAACAGAAGAAAAGTTCAGGGATTTTGAAGAATGTTGAATGCCCTCTAATCGATTAGGGAAAGATTTGAGTAGATCTTTAGTATTTTTCATTGAATATAAAGTAATTAATTAAGGAATATTTGAATACAATAGATGAATGTTTATATATCTGAAGAAATAATTGCATAAATAGATGATTAAACCCCTAATGAATATCTCTCTATAGATCTGTCTATCATAGATTCCCCCAAGTTAAGCAAACTCCCTCAGAGACTCTCCATGTGGTCAGGGTATACAATCGTTAGCGAAATGCTATCGTTCGGTATGGTGATAAGGTAAATAAGCTCTTTCCATATGAGTCAGTAGGATCCTCATAGAAAAATGTAGGTATATGTTTTCCTCCCCGAGGCTGGCTCCACAAATCATTGAGAAAAACGAGAATGGGAATAAGAATGAGAACGACAACGGGAGGAAGTCTTGGGAGAATTTGAATGTGGCTATAAATAAATGGCATAATTCAGCTAAACAATTTATTTGGCAACGATGACGATGACAACGGAGACGATGGGATGGGAAGAGATGGTATTGGTCTCAGATGCGATGGGTTTAGATGGGAGAGGGGGATGGGGATGGGGATATATGCATATATGTATGTAGACGACATGTGGGGACGTTTGACAGAGGCGCCGTTCCATTTACACAGATTCTTGGTCATGGGAATGGGAATGGGAATGTAAATGGACGACTCTACAGGAGATGGGATGCTGCAGCTGATTAGCCAACAAATTAGAGGCCTGCCTGACATATTGGCTTTTATAAATGTGACTGGGAGTGTGGCTGTTGCTCTGTTGCCCTGATTTATGCACTGCGGCTGACCCAAAATGTTCCCACTGCAGAGCATCTACATACACACACACATATAATCGCATGATTATCTTTATATATAGTATATGGCAGAGGAATGCAGATTGGCTCTGGGCGTTTGTTTGGTTTTCCTTATTTATATTTATGATCTGCCATCCCGTCCACCATCCGCAATCGGCTCCTTCAGCTCTTTTGTGCATTGGAAATTGAAATTTGTTCGCTTGGGTTTGCATTTCATTTGGTTAAATTGCAAATTGGTTTGTCCGTGAGCTAAGGGAGTTGATTGAAAATTGTTTACCAGAAGGTACTCCCAAGAAGCATCAGCATCAGCATCAGCCTCAGCTTCAGCTTCCTCATCCTCTACCATCATCATCTTCTCCACTGGTTTTCTCGCTGGTTTCTTCGGGTTGTTTTCCCTGAAGAACGTGCAAAAAGAGGCAAGCCGCAAAAGGCCACAGAGTGCTCGGAGGGTAAGGGCTGGGCCGGGCAGGGCAGGGATCGATGCATATTTGTGGTCTTTGTTTTCTTTGTTGGGGAATTCGTCATGCGATCGAGAACAACAACAAACAGCCGCCACAAAGCAATATGCGGCTGCTTAGTTAACGCTTTGTCCAGAGACCAGAGGAGGAGCCCAGAGGAGACCCTGGCCTGGACTGTGTCGGCCTTGAGGCGGCCACGTATGAAAGCAAAAGCACAAGCCGAAGCACAAGCACAAGCCCCCACCCCGGACGCATAATAATGGACCGTGGGGGCCGTGGCTTATGGATCTGGCTGAAAGCAGGGAACAATCATTGATTGCATTTCATTTGCCTGTTGCCTGTTGCCTGTTGCCCGTTGTTCTCGCCGCAGCTCATTTGCATTTGTGGGAATCAATCATGGCAGCTCGCAGTTGTCTAGGCACCGGGACACAGACAATGTCTAGACTCTAGACACGAACGCGGCTCCCAGCGAATCATCGGAGAGTTATTAAACCCCTTGCGAATAGTCGTACACGAGTAATGCAATGCCAAGTGCAGCTGATCATGATCATCACCATCATCATCATCGGAGTGTTATAAAACATGCAACTGGCAATAATGATTGAGCACAAGGCAGACAACGACTCGTACTGGTTGACAATCAAACCGAACGGGGGACGGACAGTCAACAGCCAACAGAAAACAGCCAACAGCTGACCATGGCCGAATCCGAATGGGCCATAGAAATAAATATAGAAATAGATGCACTGCTCGTCTTGCATTTCAATTGTGGCCCAGAGATCGGTTGGGGGGGGGGGGGAGGAGGCATTCACGCCAGACAGTGCCAAAAAAAAGTAAAGAAAAAACTCCCATAAAAATGATACATTTTTATCTACTTTTTCGTCTATGGTTTTGTTTCCGAAACGAAAGTGAAAGCATTTAATATGCATAATGCACACATTTCAGCTCTTTCCCCCATTTCCATTTCATTTGATTTCATTTCAGTTTGAGTTTGAGTTTATTTCACTTTTTATTTCCCTCCAAAGTGCGCACTTTTCAATGACAATTTCTGAAAGCCTTTCCAATTGAGATTCCCATTCGAAATGGAGCGAACGGCAATCACTATTGTTGGTGTCAATTTGAGTTCTATCATAAAACTAAATTGCTTTTTAAGTTTTCTGTTTCTGTTGCTGTTTCTGTTTCTGCTCGCGATCATAATGATCTGTCAGACTCTGAGTCCGAGGCCCAGTACCATAGCTGTGGGTGTCGCTAATTGAATTTCCACTCAGCTCCACTCAGCTCCACTCCATGTTGTTTGGGCCTCTTAACGGCACTTTATGGAGGGGAGCAAATGTCGCAAATGTGATCTACACGTAGACCCATAAAAATCTTTCCAAAAAATTTAAATATTGATGAAGCAGCAGGCGACCAGACCGATCGGTCTGAGCGAGTTCTCATTGCGCAACACAGCATTTGTTTCAGTCCCGAGTGAAATTTATGCAAACTGCCAACAGATTTTGGAGTCTTTTATTCGGCGTGGGGCTCCTTCCTCCTCCAGAGAATAATTGCAGGCACGTATTTTAGCCACGAAGTTCATTGACAGCGACAGTCACTGCGGCCGACACGCCCGATTGCGTTGCTTTGCCTTGCGGTTATCGACTTGGCCATTAGGCTTGGGCCAATAGCCCCGCGGAAAGGGAGAGAGACGGAGAGAACTTTCCCATGGCCAAAGCCCAAAGACGCAATATCAGATAAAAGCCAATGCAATCGATAATTTCCACAACCTGTTCTCTACATGTATTTAATATGCCACATTTCACCAGTCCATAACTATTCTTGTTTGATCAGAAATTTAATCATCAAAAAACATCTACATTCGATTAATTTAATCCTAATATAAACATGGGACTTGTTACTTGTATTTCACCACAATAGGATCCCCTAAAAGTCAAAGATATATAATGTATATTCCCAGCACTAGCTCCTACCCCGCATACCACAGAGAAACGCTTTCAATTTCCAAGTTTATGAGCATTTCATTGGCCAAAAAAACCTTCCCAGGCCAATGAGAAATTGTTGCGTTTAAAGCTACATACAAACACTACAATATATGTATGTAAAAAATGTTAATTGCATTACATTTTAACCACTAAAAAACCAACAGCAAAAAAACCAAATTAGGCAAACAATTTAAGCATGCGCTTTGCGGCCGTCTCGCCGGGAAACCCGGGCCAATGGCTGCTCCGATTTTAATTTGGGTTTTTGGACGTTGTCTTTGGTTTGGTTTTGGTTTTTTTTTTGCGCATGTTTTGATTTTTATCATCTGGGTGGGTTGGCTGGCGGTGGGTCTGTTCATGATGCGCGTGACCCACTAAAAAAAAGGTTTTTTTTATTTGTGTCAAAGCAATTTTCGTGCCCGGCTCAAGAGCAGACTGAAAATCGAATCAGGCCCAAGACCCTACACGGAGGAGATCCGAGCGATCCCCAATCGGGTTTTCGGACAGTAGCCAGTGGCCGCCAAGCAGGAAGCCAGACTTATTCACCTTTCGGCCACTTGGCGGCTCATAATTATTAATTTTCATACATACATATGTATGTTTGTGTGTGTACGTCTGATATATCATCTTCGCGTCTGGCGTCCGAGAAATTTTCGTGCTATAAAGTTAATTTGTGAAATTTTCAGTTGTTTCTTAATGATTTGCGTGGCTTGGCTTGGCTTGGCTTGGCATGGGCTCGGCGCGTGTTTGGGCCGCTTCTGCTGGCCACGAAATCAGAAGGAAGTCAGCCAGCTCTCGGCCGGAGGTTACTGGAGCGTTTAGCCCAAGACTTATGATTTTTTTTACTTATTTGTTCATTAATATTGTGGCTAATTGAATTTGGCTCTTGGCTGCCCATAATTTCGACTCTCCCCACACGACTCTGACCTTGTACATACATATGTATATATGTCTATGTTGATGCCCGTAAGTATGTTTATGCCGGTGCCACGGACACATCCGTCGACCCCAGCTCTTCCCCTATCTGGCCGAAAAGAAAATGTATGCCAAATGTTCTTAACTTGAACTCGATCGCAGATCGCTCTGCAGAGCAGCTCTTTGCTGGTTGGCCCGCACCTGTAGCGTCTTCCTCTGGCGTCTGCTTCCAGTGCTTCCTCATCCATTGTCTCTGCTTGCCACATTTGTTTGACTTTTGCGGTACTTTGTCTGCCCGCTCGACTTGAACTTGCTGCCGCTGCTGCTGCCGCTGCTGTTGGTGGGGGAACCCGCAACTTTATCTGTCTGCTTAATTCTGAATAATGTGAACCGTTGCTGTAATTATACTCTGTCCCGCTGTTCGAATGCCCATGGACTTTGACAATTTCAGCCCAAAGGGGGGGTTCTACTTCCTGGTACTCCCTACAGTTCTATAAACCGATGGAAAAAATATATTCCCTTAAGAACTTTCTTGGAAAGTATTTCTGTAAATCCATTCATAATCTACATTTCTGTGGAGCTTTCTTTAAGCAATCATCATTCTTCCCTTCTCCCACACACACACACACATTTCCCCTGCTATAGAGCATTTCCCAGTCGCTCTATGGAAATTCCCCTGGCCCGGCTTTTGTCACTGCACTCAGCATTTAGCTTCATTTGGCTTTTTGTTCTACATACAATACTCGCCCCTACAGATGGTATTTGTGTATGCTCTGGGGCTTTATGCAGATAGTTGTACCCGACAGACCTGAACAGTCTGCTCTTTATTTTTGTTGCTGTTCTGTTCGGACCGCTGGATGAGTAACGATCCCCGCCCCCAGCGTGCGCCCGTTCACTTTCAGATAAGTTGGGAAAGTAAAGAGTCCACACCACTACACCACTCTGTTCATTGGTAGAACAAAGCCCAACAAAAAGCCACACTGAAATTAAAAAATAAATTACAATTGCAATCGCAGTACGTAGGTTGGGCTGGGTTTTGTTTTACGCTTTTCCACCCCCTCCCCCTCCCACTCCCCCACGGTAATATTTCTGTGGAGCGGCTCTTTGTAGTCCGAAGTTCTCTGACGTTGGGGTCTGGGTCTGGGTCTGGGTCTGGGTCCCACCTGCTTGGCAGAGAGGGTTCAGAAAGGTTCCAGAGCGATAATGAAGAACTTTTAGCGTGTCGATTGTGGCACCAATTTACATATGCCAGCGAGTGGTGGTCGACCCAAAAGCTTATCCATGGTATCCATCCACTCAGTGTACTCCATATGGGAAGCAGTACACGTATACGTAATCATAGAACCCGAGCACACGAGCACACGAGCAATTGAATGTCGAGGCAGACTCATTAGAGATCCAACCTCCTAAAACTATAACGATTCACGTTTCTCTCTCTCTCTCTCTCTCTCTCTGTCTGTGCTTGTGTTTTATGATTGTACGTATACGTATCTAATTATCATAAATACAGAATAGAGAATAGAATAGAGGTAGAATGGAAGCAGAAGCAGACACAGAGGCAGAAACAGAGGCAGATTGATTGATTGTTCAATTCGATCGTAACATTTCGTAACATAACATTCCCGAACTCTCTTCGATGCGAGTAACAGAGCTCTGTTAAAAACAATAGAGAGAGAGAGAGTGAGAGAGCTTCCGTAAACATTCGGAATTTCGTTCGAATTTCTTTCGCGCATTCGTTATCTCACTTTTTATTGCTGTTATTCAAATTGTCAATTTGTCAGTCTGTTGATTAACAAATGGCATTTTTTATACATTTTTATTAAGACTGAATTATGGGGCTGCGTGTACATACTTCATTTGCGCTTCTTGTTCTCTGCTGCCTTCAATTGATATACATATATATATATATATATACTATATGTAATAAATATACCCACAGATATTTGCTCAAGTGTTTTTGGCTGGCCATAAAAATAGTCGCCAAAAAAATGTGGGCTTTCCCACTGTCGCTCTGGCGGCGACCTGAATAGAGTAGAGGGGAAAGAGCTCTAAACGAAACGAAACCCAAACCCAAACCCCAATGGATTCCAACAGCTTTCTGTGGAGAAGATGCTAATTGAAAACTCTTGACATCTGTGGCTGGGCCTGGCTCCAATTAGCATTGAACAAATCACAGAACAAACTAATCAAATCAGAGCAGCTCTTGCGTTGCCTTTTGATTGGTCTTACAAGTTTTCCGCATCGAATCGATTGGCAATGAAAAACCGACTCTCAACTCTCAACCCACAATAAACATCTATTGTTTGCCCACAATAACCATGGAAAATAAACATTTTAGCCCTGCGAATGGCACACACCACACCCCACACCACACACCATAAAAAGAAAAAGAAAAAATCAAAGTTCCATCGAAGGTCGAACTAATTTCATGGATCTGCTGGATCTATCGCAATCGTCCGAAATTCTTGTCGCTGCTTCGATATTGTAAATGTTTATTGATTATTTCTTTCAGTTTCTGTTCATGCTGTTGCTCCGAAACATTTTTGCTCGTAGACAGCAAATTCCTGACGAAATTCGTGCGAAGCCTCAATAAAAAAAAGAGCGATTCGGCATTGCAGAATAATATTAAAGTTTTTTTTCTTCTCTGTGGTTCGTTTTGTCTCGGCAATGCTATACCCTATACAAAAGAGGGGTATGCCTGTATGTTAAGGCCAAGGAAAGTTTATAAGTATCTTTAATAAACATTTATCTGTTTATCTACTTAGTTTCCCAAAGATTGTACGATATTTAAGGGTTATTCTTGCTTTCGTTTGGGCTACTCCCATAGAAACTTCACTCATTTGAGTTGCACATCAGTCAGCTGTTGTCCATCTTGTGGCTACCACTTAATGGTGTCCTCATTTTCATGGCTCTCCAGAGGGTTGATACTGCACCAAACAGTCGCTTGGCGACCGCTCCTTGGGGTGACGACCACTCAACCGAAGCAGCTGGCTCTGCCCTGTCCCTGTCGCTGTCCCCATGGCTATAACCGGTTTTAGCCACATTTCAGCATTGCCATGGCTGTGTACAAAGGTCCTCATTGTTCTCATTCTGCCATATATAGTGGAAATCGATAAGATCTTCGCACTGATAGCCAGTGGTAGCCCAGCCGCCTGTGCTGGGCTGTGCCAAGTGTAACTCAGACAGCACTTATATGGCCCGAATGTCAATAGATCTCATTATGAATTATGGCGAATGATTTGCTTTGTTGACGCGTGTCTTAGCCACACACACACAGAGGCATATACATATACAGAGCGAATCCGAAGACAATTTGCCATGCCGAAGCGGCAGGTAAGCGGGGCAGCAGCAGGAAACGTGCTTCAGTTTTGCACCTGCCGCCTACGTGGCTTCCAAAGGGAATGGCAGCAATAGAGAAAGAAAGACAGACAGACGAGCGGAGAAAGATTGAAAGAGAGCACGAGGATGGTGGATGGTAACAGCAACAGCTGTGAAAATGTATCAGCTCCGCTAGGCGAGTGTCTCGACTGTTGCTGGCCGTAAGGTTAGGCCACAGTTGTTGGAGTTGGAGTCAGAGAGTCGGCAGCAGCAACTGTCGTCATTAGCGGAGACGCAAGGCATTGAGCATGCTAAATATGGTTCCACTGAAGTTAGCCGACATCGCCACAAACTAGTACAACGGCAGCAGCAGCAACAGCAGCAGCAACAGCAGCAACAGCAACAGCAGCAGCAGCAACAGCAGCAGCAGGAACAGCAGCAGACTGATCCAATCGAGACAGCAATGCAGCTTACAAACGACTTACATACAGAGCATACTCGTACGCGTACGAGAGATCTTGGGAAAAAACAAACCACTCTAAACCAGAAAGAACGCAACGCTATTGGCCACATTCCATGCCGACTAAAATATACCCGCTAATGGGGACCCAATACTATATAGAAACTAGTTTGTGTCACTTGTGGTTTCAATAATTACCCGATTGCAATGATTTTTGTTGAATACGTAGATAATATCCCTCTCTCTCTATATAGTAGGTACAATCCCCACAAAGAGAAGTTTCCTATCGCAGAAATTGGCTAGAAAACAAACAGCTATGATAACTTATTCTGAGTGTGGTCTGGCAGTCATGTTCTCCGTTTCATGAAGTTCCCAGAAGGCCTCAAGTGCGGCTGACTAATTGAACGACCCCCCTCCTTATCAGCTCTGAGATCATACCAAAATAACTGACCATCCATCCAAGCAAGCAATTGAGTTGGGGGGCAATAATGTTTACCTTCTGATTCGAAATTTGCCGCCGAACACCATTTTCATGTGATGGACGGTATCCAATATTGTGAAATCCAATATGAGACACCCACAGGGGGGGGTTGGTGAAGATGGAGATGCCGATGCCGGATTCACACGGATACACTGGCGCACAAGTGACAACAAAATAAGGCACAACTTTGCGTGATATCTTTCTTCCTTTTGTTTGGTTTGGTTTGGTTTGGCTTGTCAGTTGTTTGTGCAAATTGTATGCAAGTTTTGGTCTGTCGCTGGTGCCCGTTCGTCTGTCGGTTGGCCTAACATTTGAACCCGCGCGGCGAATGAACTTCCTTGTCGCTCGGCACTGTAACTGTAACTGTAACTGGCCTGGCACTGCCACTCGGCATTCGGCACTCGCCACTCGGCACTTTTTCGCTTTCGTTTCGCGGGCTTGCGGTTTGGTGTTTTGGTGTTTTGTGTTGATGCTTTTATTTTTGGCTGGCAGGAAGTTAACGTGGCTCATGCAGGCGATACACACGTATGCAAGTGTCACGAGAGTTTGGCATTTTTAATTGCCCAAATATCGAATGCAATTGATTTATTTTCGTCGGGGATTCACACGCGCATCGTCTGTCAGCACCATTCGTACGTCCGAACGCGTCCGCGGTTGCCAATCGTTTGAAGTTAGGGCACCGCCAGCGCACTGCTGGCCACAGCCAAAAGACCAAAACCAGTCGAAACGTATTTTACATTTAAGAGTAAGTATCGTCGGGAAGAGAGCGCAAGCGTGAAGCGGGGGAAACTTATTTCTACTCATTCCACATATAATCATGCACCGATTTTAATCATTTTTGGAACTCTGGTAGACAAAAGGCCTCCTAATAATTCTGCATTTAACATTTTTAGAATTCTGGATGCCACACAATTTCGCGAGGTTACGAAAACAGTCAACTGAAGCCGGTTCAACTATGCCCACTCGAAGAGAGCGGGCTAAGAGCGCCGCCAGCAGTGAAGAGACGGCCATAAATGGCCAAGTCACTGGCTAGTCACTGGCTAGGAATTCTTCTGAAAGAATAAAAGTCGAATTCACCTTTGGGTTCTTGGCCTCTTTAATAGTCCCAGGTTATTTATGGCCCATAGAATTAGGCAGATTCTTGCCATTTATTGCATATTCGCTAGAGATTAACATCTACAACTTTAATGGACAAGTGCGGGAGAAACTCTCTCTCTCTCTCGCTCTCTCTCTCTCTCTCTCTCTGTCTTGGGAGAAACTCTTTGTTTTGAAGAGACGTTTTCTGTTTGACGTTTTCTCTTTAGTTTTCTCTCTTTATATTTACAGCACAAAAGTATGCTACACTTTTTACACGTTATCATGTAGAATTCATGTAAAAATCGTGTAAAATTGTTTTTTCATGTGATGTTACCGAAATAAAAAATATATAAATATCGAAACGAGTGTTTCAATTTCGGATGACGGAAGTAAGGCCAATGGGGCAGCTTCTGGAAAAACTTGCTTAAGAATTTGCAATGTAGTAAAATATAAGATTTCCCAAAAATATCTTGAATCTTTTTGCTGTCTATTAAGCTGCCACGCAGGCAAAGCCATATATGTCTGTGTATGTTTTGTGTTCTATGTAATCATGATAGTTTTGGATTAAGTGGGCCTTAGGTCTTGTCTTGTCGAAGCCTCTGGGCACACATCCATTAAATTCAATCACCTTTTGTTCGATTTTGCAAGCACACTCGCGGTATTCTTCTCATCGGGCAATCTGCCGCTGTTGCAGCGTCATCGTCGCCAGAGCGAGCAAAGTTCAATCGATCATTGTGTGTGCTGTCGATATTTAGCTGGCGATAGCGGGCCACAAATTATGGCAAACACTTTGTTAAATGTTGCTTGCTGCTCTGCACCGCTTGGTGGCATGAAATGCCGTCGTCTCCGACGTCTCCAACGTCTCGAACGTCGCTAATCATGGCAACTGCATCGCTGAAGTCGCGACTTGTGGCTCTGGATAAATTGAATTGTCTAGCATTGATTTTTTCCCCTATACGAGTATGTGGCTCTCTGTTGTTCCTTTCGTGCTGGGCTCATGGCTGGGGCAACATGGCGAATGAGTGATTTATAGTGCGCATACGACGCGTGGTCTGTGGTCGCCAGTTAATTTGAAAATAATACAGCCCGCAGATCGAGCAATCGAGCACTCAAGCACTCGAGAGTGTTGCCAAATTGCCAAAAAAGAATTAATTCCACAAAATGCCGGCACTTTACTGCGATTTTGGGGCTGTGCGACGGCTGTGCGAGGCGATAATTAGAGTCCCTGTCAAGAGAACACATGGCACATGGCACACCTCTCTGGGGGGACGGAGAGGGGCATTTTGGTCCGGTTCGCTTCGGAATTGGAGTTGGAATTGGAGTTGTAGTTGTAGTTGGAGTGTTGCTCTAATTGAAGTCAGCTTTTGGCGGACAAAGTCTGCAGACGGCAGGCTGCAGGCGGCAGGCTGCAGGTGATCTCTGTTCGGCTCGACGAAATGCAAGCGACGGCTGCCCTTTGCTCTATTTTCAGCACGCCAAAACTTTCAAAATGCAAATTAGACACGTTCGTTCGTTCGCTCGTTCGGTGAACGGCATTTGAACCCACTCTGGACTCTGGACTACGATACGGAACGAAGCTCTCCTCTCCACCAGCGACAAGCCCATTTACAAGCCATTGCCAGCCAGCCAGCCATCCGAAGTTGAAAACTTTGCCACAAATTGTGTCAATATTTGTCTCGTGCTGAATGCCGGGACACTGGATAACTGGATGCTGCGGCTGCTGCTGCTGCTGCCGCTGCAACAAATCGTGCCGCAAAGGTCTCCTCCGGTGTCAACCAAAGCCACCAAAAATGAAAACTAAACAAAAACGACACAGGAACAACAAAAAAACCAATAACAAACCCCCCGAAAAACATGACAGGCCATAGAAATTATTGAACATGGACAGGGGGGGAGCACTGGGACACAGTGTGGCCAGATTTACAGAGAATTGAAGCCACACAAATGCATATGTATTGATCCACTGATCGTGCCACAACCTGAAGCCCCGAGTGTGTGGCTCTGAGTTATCTAATGCTCGAAATTGGGTGCAATGCCCAAACTGTGACTGCGAAAACTGTGTGCTATGCGCTCCGAGCGCTCCCTGCGCTAATGAACCGTTCGGCGTTCATCTATCAATGTCAGTGCCCAAAAGAATGGACCTTTTGTCCCGCCTGCCCAGACACAGTTCGATATTCAATTTGATTGGCTTTTACCGCCACAATCAGAACAAAGAACTCCAGCACTGGGCGGGGAGTGTGGCTTGGTGTGGACTGGTGCAGTGCACGGAGCTGCTGCTGGTGCTGCTGCTGCTGCTGCCCACACGCCAAAGGAGCAAAAGCATAAATTGTGGCCAGAGTTGACACATTTCTGCGGGGCCAGCGTTCAGGTGGCGGCAGCTCTCAATTGGCGTTTAGCGTTTCGGCGATTGGCAATTGGATCCAAGTCGGGTTTAGTGGGTCGAAAGCGAAAGTCTCTGCTCAGTGATCGGTACGGTCTGGTCTCTGTGTGTTTCATAATCCAATTAAGCATTAGACGACAGCTGATTGACGGCCCCACAGGCCACAGTTTGCAGTCCACAGGCCTGGCTCTGCTCTGCTCTGCCTCAAAGGAAGCAGCTCATTAGATCACCAGATCATTGAGCCCCGAGAGCTTGAGCCGCTTGGCTACCGGGCCACGCACTCCATTGAAAGTTAATTGGATTCGATAAGGTCAAGAACAATGGCCTAAAGAGAGCGAGGGCGCACCCAGACGATTAGCCCACTCAACCGAGATTCACTCAATGCTCAGCGCTTGATGGAACGAACGATCCTCGGACCTGATTAGACTAGACTACGAGATTATGGCACTCACATCTTCTTCTGATGGCTCTCCAGATTGCTGGCGATGTCAATGTCATTGGCTGTGGGCCGGGCACGCGGCATCAGTGGCGGCGGCACCTGGGGCGCCACAGTGACATTTTCGAGGATGGGCTGCTGCGGTGGCGTGTGATGCGGACGCTTGCGATTGTTTGTGGGCAGATTGGCGGATCCATTGGCGAGATGTTTGTGCTGCAATCAGAGAAACAGAAACCGAAACATAAATTAGAAATCAATAGACGGTAGACGTTTGACGTTAGACGGTAGTCGAGTGCTGTGCTGTGATGGCTCCCACCTGCAAGCTCGTTGGCTTCTTGGGCACCAGAGGCGGAACCTTGGCTGCTGGAAGTATTGGGGCTGTGGCTGGGACCGCAACTGTGGCTGTGGCTGGTGGCGGCGCGTAGGCCGAGCGACGCGTGGATGCCCCGGCGAAGCTGTTGCGTCGATTGGGCGATGGCGGTGGGCGTGGCTGGAGCACTTCCGGCGGCGGTGGCGGTGGCAGTGGCTCGTCAAAGGTGTAGCTGGTGTCTAGCTCTGGCCCGAGAGGCGGCGGTGGCAGATCGGGCGAGGGTACGCGCAGATTCGGATGCTTGGGCGGACGCTCTGGCGCCTGCGGCTGCGGCTGGTACGCGGCCTGTCGGTGCTGCTGCGGATGGTGCTGCTGGTGGGCCAGGGCCGCTGCCTGTTTCAGGAGGAGTTTGTCCCGCATCGGGGCGTACTCCGTGGCCGAGGAAGTGCGTCGCGCGGGCATGGCCACGCGTCCGCGAGGTGGCGGCGGCGGCGGCGGCATGCCACAGTCGTTGAAGGAGAGCTTCTCCGCACTGCTGATGTTCCGTATGCTGGGGGGCGGCGCCTTCGCCTGATGCAGCTCCCGGAACTCGGCATAGTCCGAGGCGGAGCTGGAGCGTCGCAGCAGCGTGGGCAGCAGGGAGCGGGAGCGTGGCGGCGGCGGTGGCGGCGTGGGCGAGCTGCAGCCACTCGACGAGGAGGAGCCCATCATGATGGGACTCAGATTGTTCGGCAGCGACTTGCGCTCCACGTGCAGCGCCTGATACGACTGGGAGTGTGGGCGCAGCAGCTGCTGCTCCTCCTTCTGCTGCAGCTGCTGCCGCTCCACGTACGACTGCACGGCGTTCTTCTGGAGGGCCTTCAAGGCGGGATTCGACAGGCGATGGGTCTTGCTGGGCTCCAGGTAGGCGAATTTCGGCGGTTCGATCATTTGGCTCCGCTCAAAGTCGTTGATTCTCTCGGCCACCGAGTGCCAGGTGGGCTGGACAGCCGCTCCCGCTGGCGTTATCACAGGTAGTCTGCACACAGAAATGGAAAGGGATGGATTAGCTTCAAGAGGTGCTAGGGATCTGCTGGAGGTCTACTCACTTGGCGGACTTGTGCAGGCCGGAGCTGAACTGCGGCTTGGGATGCTGCACGTACTGCGAGGTGTTGCTGTGGACAGGCTCCGTGTAGGTGCTGACCGGGAACAGGCGGTGGTTGCTACGATACGAGTCGTTGGCGCCGGCCGCCGACTGCTCGCCCACATTGGGTGCACTGCAGCTGAGGACGTCTGACTTGATCAGCGGCTGCTTGCCGCCCTTACTGGACGGCAGCAGAGGCTGGGGCTGGCCCTGGGCCTGGGCCTGTGCCTGGGACTGGTGCTCACTGCTGGATATGGTCACCGAAATGCTGGACTTGTGCTGCTGACCGGCGCGACCCAAGTGGTGGTGGTGGTGGTGCTGGTGCTGCTGGAGATCGCCCGTGGAATGGGACTGGCCCATCAGGGAGCGAGGCTTATCCGCAGGCGACTCCAGCTCGGGCAAGGAACTTTGTGTGCTCATCCGTGGCTGCTGGTGGAAGTGGTGCAGGGCCATCGACGTGTGCACGGGCGGATAGCTGGGACTGTGGCGATGCTGGACGCGCAGCGGTTGCATTGCCAGCGAACTGCTGCTGCAGCTGCTGCCGTCCTCGGAGGCCTGTGCGGCATGCTGGACGTGCTGCGAGGCGCAGCTCTCTGTGGGGGAGGAGGAGGTCATCGCTGGCGCCATCACCGTCGTTGCTGGGGGATCACTGTCGTGCAGGTAGAGCACGCTCTCGCTGTGGTGTCGCTTGGGGGTCGGCACCCGGGAGCTGTGGACAATCAGCTGCGAGGAGGAAACTGCAGGAAATCAAGAACAAAGGGAGAATGTTTGGTTTGGTCGTTTAGGGCGTGTTTCTCAGGAGTAAAAGTGGGTCGACAGACAATGAGCCAAGGTCGTGTATGTGAGTGGGTGAGTGGGCTGCGGCTGTGGCTGTGGCAGCGGCTGCCAGTCGCCCGAAACTTTTGGCAATTGTCCAAGAAGCCTTCTCTTATTACAAATTCGACGCTGCCGCCCTGGGGATTGCCATAATGATCGAAATTTACAACGTTTAACGATATTTGGTATGATATTTCCACAATTGATTGTCGTTTTATAACAAGAATGGTACACAATTCCTATTTTCTGGCTTCAGTGCATTTTATAAGGTATTTGACTATTATTTCCATTGAATCATTTAGAAATCGATCATAAAATCGATTGATAATTAAAGGAGAAAAGAATGATCATTATCGATCATTCAATCAATTGAAATAAATGATTTAAATTATTTTAATAATATTTCCATATAATATTTGTCGAATGATCGATTCAAAAGATTCTAAAATCGCTATTCCACATCGATAATTAATCGATCTAGCTACATTGAATCGGCTATGACATCTACAAGGTTTCTCTAATATAAAATTCTGCATTTTCTTCGCTCTCTCTCACTCTCTCTTGAGTGTTTCAGCTCTCTGATTTTGGAGGAGACTCTTACCCGATTCCGCAATGGCACTGTAGCCCGTGGCATGACTCGCCTCGGATATATCGCTCATGGAGCCCAGCCATTTCAGGGTTTCCGTGGATGAAGTGCTCTCGGAGCTGTTGTTGTTGCTGTTCCCATTGCTGGCGCTGTTGCTGCTGCTGCTGCTGCTGATGATGTTGTTGCTGTTGCCATTGGAGCTGGCTGTCGAGGCGGAAGAGGAGGAGTTGCCATGGGAATGGCTATGGGAATGGGAATGGGAATGTGTGTGGGAGTGGGAGTGATGGGAGCCAGGTCCATTGCTGCTGCTGCTGGTGCTGCTGCTGCTGCTGCTGCATTGGCGTGCCATCAGCGGTATGGGCGAGGGCGCCACCGAGTTGCTGCAGACCGAGGAGAGATCGTTCTCAGACCAGTGATGCGACTGCCGCGACAGCAGATCGCTCTCCTGACGTAATCTGCCAAAATGGAAGAAATTAAAGAATGAATGCGGATGGCACACGGGGCAGGGTTTTTGGGGCTTTCGAGTGGGGTTTGGCATTTCGGCAAATCATTGCGTGCTACAGAAATTTCTGTTTCTGTTTCTGGTTTCTGGTTTCTCACTTTTCGCTTTTCGCATGGTCGCCAAGTAATTACTTGGGTTTCTGGCTTAGCCTTCACGAATTCAGCATGTCGATAGAGCCATAGAGTGAGAAGCGGCTTCAAAGCTACACTTTGGGGCAAGTTCAGGCCTCAGTCCGCGTAGCCGGAGACGGGAGTCGGGGACGGGGACGGTAGCCACTTGAGTCGCGGCTGAAAGACCTTGAAAGCCAAGAGCTTAAGCACTGGTCGTCGTCGTTTTCGGTTGTATTTCTCTCTCTCTCTGTCTCTCTCTCTCCTCTCTCTATCATGTGTTATGGCGTTACCAAGAATTTTTAATAGCCTTTTTTTAGTAGACGAATAAAATTCATAATTGTCGCCGCACGGAAACGTGTTTGCAGTGCACTACCCTGCCCCAGAGAGACTCCTCCTCCTGGCCCCCCTCCCCGCCCCCATGGGGCAACACTCACTTGTCCAAGAACGGCGTGGCCGATGTGGAATCCGAGCTGGAGACATAGCTGTGATAGCCCTCGGACTGGGCGTACGAGGCCTGCTTCTGGTGGTGGAATGCCGTCTGGTCGTAGTACTGCGAGGAGGATCGTATGTTGTACTCCTCCAGTCCCGCTTGGGTCAAGCCGCACTGATCCATCTGTTGCTGCTGCTGCTGCTGCTGTTGCGGATGGAGATTGTGGTGGTGGTGGTGGTGGAGCGGCTGCTGCTGCTGGTGGTGCTGGTGCTGGTGGTCCTGCAAAGATCAGACGATAGACAATGGAGAGTGAAATCGTTTGTTGCATAATGAACCGAATGCCACATAATAATACTCGACAAAATTCCAAACATTAAAATGGTTTAATCATTAGTTATGTGACCGTCGAGCATCGACCATCGCTCTGGCCGAAAAGCTCACATTTGCAAATGATCCCCGGCCATAATTACGGGAACCGCACAAAATCCGACAATAACTAGAGTCCCCTGCTGCCCCCCTTGCTGCCCCCGCTGCTGCCCCTGCTGCCCCTGTTGCCACTGTGTTCATTAGATAATTAAGTGAAAATTATTGCAGTCCAGGCCCGCGCAGATGGTCGATGCAATTGCCAATTTCCCGCCAGCGAGCAAACATATTTTGAAGTGCAACCGAAAAACCGAAAAGCTGAAAACCCGAAAACCTCCGCTTGCGATGTTGCAGCAACCGTCCACGTGGGTGAAGGCAAGAGGGGGAGGCGGATACTCGCAAACCGTCAGCGAATCGGAGCGTCCATAATAAGCCGGATTAAGTAATGCTGTGTGCATCGAACGAATGGATGGATGGATGGATGGATGGATGGAGTCATAGAGGCACTCTGGGGCGCACAGGCACAGGGCTGGATGGCTCGAGGCAGTGATTCATGCGGCGATTCGGTGATCCAAGTAATCAGTGAATCGAGTGGCAACTCGTGAACATATATTCACTCGACACAGTAACAGATCGCGAGCATAATCACAGTCACAGTGATCACTGGGTGGGTGGGGGAGGAGATCTTAGGCAAACAACACTCACAAATCACAGATTTCATGGCACAAATATCATAAACTATTATTAAAGGTAGAAATCACAAATAATACCAGTATTTGTGGAAATCTGTGTATACTTAAGCCTAACAAAATGACAGATTCATGATCATCATTCCAAAGTTCTGCCATTTGTATAATTTCTGAATGACAAAATATTGCAGAATGTTGCGATATAATCGTATTCTCTCAGATCTTGCCAGTTAGATGAGTATTTGCGGTAATGGTTGTATAATTTCTGAATAGAAAGCTATCATCTAGCATATGTATGGTCTTTAGATCAGCAGTGGGCAGGCTTTACAGCCAACAATTGCTGACTGACAAAATAAATGTTATACCATTCTATGGATTCACAAATGTTTATATCCCAATCAGTGACTGGTTTAGTGATTACACACACACACACAAAGAGTAGCCCCATCTTCGGGTGCCAAGATTACATATCCATTCAACCATTCAATTTGTTTGCCATCCCTAGACAAAGCTCACGCGTCGTATACTTAACCATTTGATGCCTGCGCTTGCGCTTGCGCGCTTACGAGAGTGTGTCTCATAAACCAAATCGAATTGTAAATACTCATGGATACTCGTACGAGTACACACACACACACACACACACACAGAGAGACCAATAACGAAACAAGCCAGACCAAGCCTCTAAGCCACTTGACAGACTTTTGGCTCCAAGTCTCTCGATTGCATTGAGATTGGGGGTTTGGGGATTGTATTTTTGTATCGTTGGTTTTATTTCTGTATTTTGAAGCCCAGGTACGTGGGCAGCAGCTGCTGCTGATTGTCTCTTTGACTTTGGCGCCACAATGGCGAAAATAAATCAGAAAATCATAAATACATATATATAATAATAATGCTCATTATAATAGCAACGAATCATATGACTGACAGTTGCCAGTCAGTCAGTCAGTCAGCCAGCCAGTCGGAGTCAGATATGCAATAGAATATCATTTTCTGGGTCAACTACTTAGCTCTGAAGCCGAAAAGTTCTCGAGCACTGGGAGCCCCGGGGGCGCATCGCCAAAGAATTTTAATGATTTATGCTGCCACTCTCCTCCCTCGAATGTTCCCAAGTCTCTCGGGGCACAGAAACCGAAACCAAAGACTCCACTCTCCATGGTTCCAAGTGGAGTCATTTATTCATTCATTCACTCACTCACTCACTCACTCACTCGCTGGGTCGATCGTCGTGCAGTTTCTTCATTTCATTTCATTTTGGGTTGGTTTTTTCCCTTGCTTCTACGACCAATTGCCGCAATTATTTTGTCTCTCTAACACGGAATTTAAATCAGCAACTGTCCCACGGGGCACTATTTTGGGGCCCTTTACTTTGGATGCACTGGATGCCCGTTCCTTCAGCCGAGAGAAACCTTTTTCTAGGCCTCCGCTAACCCCATAATTATCGGTCACAGCCAGAGCCACAGCCAGAGCCACAGCTGTGTGTGCCTGCCCCATGTGAAATGGCTCTGGATGAGCAGCCCAAGCCCAAGCCATAGCCCAGGCACAATAAATCAATTGCCCAGGCCATGGATGGCAGATGGAGATGAAGCTGGAGCGGGAGCTCTGGAGTATCTGGTGCAGTGGGTCAGTGGCTGGACTCAGCTGGATTCGGAGCGCAGTTTGGATTCTTAATGATAGCCAACTTGACCCAGAGGCGATATCAAACTTCCGTTCCAATATTTTGGGCGCGTGTTGAATAAATCACTTGATAAATTGTGCCAAGTGCTGCAGCGCCTCGAGCAAAGCTCTGCATATAATTGTCTGGGAATCGTTTTTTCTTTTTTTCGTATGTGGAAATAGAAGAAACTTGCCTTTGGGGCTAGTAAAAGTGGAAGAAAATCCATGAAAAATCGTAGTTAAAAGTTATATATCGTTTGGCTGGAAATAGTTGGAGATTTTATACCCCAAGGCAAACGAAACGAGCGCCAAAACTCAGGCAATTGAAGAGTTCAAGCATTAGCTTGGCCCCACAGTCTGGCTGGCATTCATTAGATGGCGATGACGTTGCCACTGACTCATGCTCATGCTCATGCCACCCAGGAAGGCCACATTCTCGTGCCGAGCGCGTGATAAGACAGACAGATACAGCAGAGGCAGAGAGAAAGAGAGACAACCGGGAGACACACGTGAGAGACAGATTGACAGCCGCCGCCGCCCCCACATGTCTCTCCGCACAAAACAGTTGCGCGGAATTCCCAAACGAGACGAGAATGCAATGCCTCGAGCGTCTGATCTGAGATCGGCTTTCAGTTTTGGCCATTTGTGCTCCTCCATCAGTGGCTCATCGGTGATTCGTTTCGTGGGGAAAATTTGTACATTTTTCTCGTCTGGCTTTTGATTTGCTTTTTGCGTTTTGCGTTTTCCATTGTCGCTGGCCTTTTTTAATGGCCAACACGACTCTTTGACTCTGGAGACTCTTTGAATATCGGTGGCGAGAAAACCCTGGCAGCAGCAAACGGAAAAGAAATTGCTATCAAAATGCGAGCAAACGTGGCCAAGCTTCAGCTTCAGCCTCAGCTTCAACCTCAGCTCTGGGCTTCAGCTTTCAGTCTCAGTCTCAGCCTCCGTCCCAGTCTCAACTTCAACTTCAACTTCAGTTTGGGGTTTGGGGTTTTTGTTGCTGTGGCGATCGTGCTGCGATTTGGATTTGAATTTGGCAATTGGCAAGAGCACGAACAAGAGTCAAACGAGGGGGTATGTGCCCGCAGGCCGCGTGGGGCATTAGAATTGAATTGCAACAAAAAGAGGCCCCAAACCGAGAGTCCTGTGCTCCGCTCCCCCGCTCGACCGCCTTCCTGCCGCCCCCCCCCTGCGCAATCTTTTGCTTGCGTGCTATATTGGCCATTTATCGTCAAATTAAACGCATATCGCTGTCAATCTGCGCCCAAATTGGACACAGTCACAAAACGGCAGTCAGGCAGGCAACAACGTCCCGGCCAGGCCAAAAGTGATTGCACAGTGGGAAAAGGTTTACAATTTATCAGTGGAAGTCCAGAGAGGTTTCTGGCAGAGATTTCAGTAGAGTTTCAAGGGGAAACCTATTCCCATTTTCTGCTTGCCAAAACGAAGCCCAATGCAGTTTTTTCCACCACTAAAACACAGTTTTCAACCACTGTGGCCTGGCCGGCAGCTTGAGCACTTATTTTTTGGCCACAGATTGTTTTCTTTTCGGCTTGTGAATCCAGGAAGATCCGCTGACCCACCGTGGAGGAGGTCTTCGCGAGCTTCGCACTTTCGCAGCGCTACAGAGAGAGGGAGAGAAAGGAGGGAGGAGGGTGGGGAAAGGAAAGGAAGGAAAATAAGAGACTCCTTTCGCCAGCTGTCAAGTGGACATCGGACATCGGACAGCGGACATCGTATGTCTGGCGGTGAATCCCTTTAAGTGGGCCACCGATGAAAGTGAATCTGCTGCGCACGCGCTTCATTAGTAATAATTTCTGGCATTTCTTGGGAGCGATCGTCTCATTAGCGAGCGAGCGAATGAGTGAGTGTTTATGCAATGGGATCAGGATATACATATGCCAGAGCGGAGAGATATGGCTGCCGCTGCATCCTTGACCTCGATGGATGGCCTGGCTCCGACTGCCTCTTTGACGTTAATAACTTTGGCAACAACAAAAAAAGAGAGATAAAAACCCGGCCGGAGTGGCGAGAACTGGTAATGGTCATGGCATGGCAACTGGTATGGCATGCTGGCATCCACTGGTCTCCACTGGCTCTCCTTTGGTCTGGTCTGGTATGCCGTGTCTGTCTTTTGGTCTTTGGCTGCGGCGGTGGCTGCGGCGGCTGTGGCATGCGGCAAGATTTATGGCCAGTGATAAGTTTCAGGCGTGCAGCAAATAAGAACGAACATGGCCACGCAGTTTTGTTTGTTTTTGGGGCCACTCAACCTCAACAGGCACAGGCGGTACAGGCGGCACAGGCGGTACAGCCACAGGCGCAGGCGCAGGCGCAGCCATGAGACCCCTTTGTAGGCATCAACTGGTTCTTGCAGGAGAATGCCAATTCCAGAACCCAAGAACCCCACGCCAGAAGGTCATACGATCTCGCGATGTGCCTTTAGTTGATCCAACGAAGCGCAACTTGATTTCCATTTCCATTTCTTGGACTTGGACTTGGCCAATTCACTTTCACACATGTGGCAAAAAGTGGAAAATACTTGCCATAATTAGGCAGAGACGGAGAGGGAGACGAGACCCTTAATTAGCCAAGCCCCACTGGCCATGCATGCCACTGGACATGCCACAGAACCGAACCGAACCAAACCGTCACCGGAGACAACACGCTTAATTAGAAAGCAGAAAAATCTTGTACTTTCGATTGTGGACGAGACACGGGGATCCTCCACTCCACTCCACTCCACTCCACTCGCGCGATGACAGCACAGAAAATGGCAAATCATGTTTATTTTGGCCCAAACCAACAACGAATTGCAACTGTATCGAAAGGGCAGCTGTCTCTCTTGAGGCGAGTCTGTCTGCCACTCTGCCACTCTGCCACTCTGCCACAAGAGACGACTCTGGGGTCTGGATTCTTCTAAGTTGGCATTAAATTACGAAAAAGTCAAGAGAGAGAAACAGAGTTTCAGTTCATTTGTGGTTCCATCAAGCAGCAGCTGGAGCAGCAGCAGCAGCCGGAGCAGCAGCCGGAGCACCACCAGTCGCTGGTCGAGTAAGCAGCAAGAATTTCAATGGACTCCAAAGCAACATTGTAGCACCCCCCCTTCTGCCCCCTTCTGCCCCCCTCGCCGCCCCTTGTTTGCTTCCACTTTTGGCCAACAGCCGACGAATCTTGGTAATGGGAACGAGTCTCTTCTCTGGTCTTCTGTTGACCTCAAAATTGTTTCGTGGCTTGAATGTCGCTTTGTCTGCCGCTGCCGCTGCTGCTGGAGGAGAAACAAAAGTGAAATTTTCGGTGCTGCTCGTGTGGGGGGGTTCTAGTCGACAGAAATGAAATCGAAGAGACAGCTAGGCGAAGGAGAGCCAAACGGCCAAACGGCCAACGGCACCTGGCCAAAAATGCATTTTCACTTGGTCGGTTAGTTAATTAATTAAAGCAGCAGCCAGAGCACTCACTGGCTCTTATGAGAAAAAGTTGATGCCCCTTGGCCAAAAAGTGCAGTGGAACAGCTCTGGAACAATGGCATCTGCAGCTGGAAGCTCCGATCCGCTCCTCGCTCCGCTCCTTGGCGGATGAGCATATGCACCTGTCGCCAGAGCAGAAGGCAATTATTTGTTATAATTTGTTTCTTCTGCTTAAGAAATGCAAACCATCGGCAACAGCAGCAGCAGAAGCCTCTCCTGAAGGCGGTTCGAGTTCAAAGACAAAGACAAAGACACAAACAATTTAGCTGGAATCTGGCTAGAATTTAGCGCTCGCTGGCAGGCGGCATTGTTGCCGCTTTCTGTTGCCATTGCCGCTTCTGGACGGACAGACTCTTGGCATTAATTAATTGCAGAGCTGCTGCCCGCTGCCCCCTGCCTGCCTCCGAGAGTGGAGAGCACTTGTAGCGTGCGGTGTGTGCTGTGGTGTGCTGTGGTGTGTGTGAGAAACAAGTTGTGTGTGAGCCTGGGGGATGGATGGCAGGGGAGGGCCTAGCCAGAGAGCTAATGAGCGTTAACCGTCGAGCAGAGCCGTGGAGCTGAGGCTGAAGCTTCAACGATCGACAGGGCATTGGTAATGAAAATGAATTAGAAGAAAAGGCCGTGGAAAATGGTTAAATAGATCAACGAAGTGGGAGATACTCTCTACAATAAGCAGCTTAAGAAGGCATACAAATATCATTTAAGGATGGAAAAAGATTTGCAATAAAAAGTAAAGAAAACTCTTGAAAATTAAACATTTCGAAGCAGCAAGAATTCCAGGATTTAATGTCTCTAAGGAATACCCATGTATACTTGATGAATCTACCACAAATAAAGATCTTTAAGATCATAATTTTCCCATTGTTTCTCCAAATGATTATCTCAACAATTCCCAGAGATATTCTCCCCCTTTGGCTCTCCTACTTTTCACTCAATCAAAGGAGAACCCACAAATACCAAGAGTGTGTCCCTCTCTGGATTCTGGGAAGTGTATTAGCCATTTAGCAGACCGACCGCCTTGGCCGCCCCTAATTGCTTGGAATCTTAAGATCTCTTTTGGCGAAATATGCGATCATTTCCGCAGCTAAAAGGAAAGCAGCTCCGCCGCGGAAATGAACCACCGATTAGGGTGCCCCACTGATCAGTGGCTTACAGCTCGGATTCGGCCTGAACTTCACACGAAACGAAACCACAATAATAATCCAAATATCAAACAGAAAAAAACTAAACACCATTGCAGCGTCAAGTGCTTTGGCTGATTCGACAGAAAGAAAAACTCAACCATAAGTGAGGCTGAAAAAGCCCCAAAGAGCAGAGATCTTTAAATCTACGAAACCCGAAAAAATACATACATATATTTCTGTAGAAATCTGCGCATTCATCTAAGAGCAGCCAAGAAGAGGCTGTCGAAGAACGGACAGATGCCGAGAGTTAGAGGAGACGACCTTCGTCAAGCCCATTACCCACTGCCCATTGCCCACTGCCCACTGCCCACTATCGGGTATTCAGTTTTGTACTATTCACTATTCACTATTCAGTATTCACTTGTGTGCGAGGGGGTGGGCGTGGCGTGGCCACAATTAATTCGATTGCAGCTATAAATAGCCACAAAAGAGATTGCAACGCCCAGCGGCGGGAGATAGGTGCGTGGAATGTGGCCTAATCGATGCAAAAATATCTCAGCGACCGAACCCCAGAGACCCCAAAAACTAGTTCTAAGCCACACGAGAGAGAGAGAATGGCTGCTGCCCCATCAATGGGATGGGGAGCACGAGGGGCACGAGGGGCACGAGGGGAGTGGGGGCTCTGGTTCTGTGGCTGTTGCTGGAGGAGGCTTGCGAGTACGGGTACAAGTACGGGTACGCGTACGCTTACGAGAACCAGCTGGGGTTCTCGCATCTAATAACTGGAACTAAAGCGTGCGCTCCCCCCTCTCCACACCACCAGTAATTAGCGTTTTCTCTGTGTGTTTGTGTATGTGTGTGTGTGTGTGGCAGCAGAAAGCTAGATGAAAAATGAAAAATAAAGCGGTACAAATGCTCCAGCTTCAGCGTTGGGAGGGAAGCGGTTCAATAACCCAACATATGTATCGATCGAGAGATCTATCCATCTATCTATCCATCCATCTATCGGTGGACGGATGGGCATTCTCTTTCGGTGTGCCCGGAGGCATGGCTCGATATTATTTTGCAAAATTCAACAAAAAGTGATAACAATCGGCACATACATACATATGTATGAAGATGGGGCCACTAATTGTGGAATACAGAGATGATTAATCAAAGCGTGCCCCCTCCGCCACCATCGCACCCGTTTCGAGCCATCGATTGCGATGATAAGGTCAATGCTGTTCCAATTCTCATCCAAGCCATCATCATCATCATCATCGCCACCAGCATCTCCATCTATGAGCAGTCTTTTCCGATTCTTTCCTCGTTTCTGTTCTGTTCTGTTCTCTAACCTCTTTTTTGTCTTCTTACTGCTTTTCTCTCTGCTCTCTGCTCTCGCTGTCTCCATCTGTTCTTTGTTCGTGCCACGCTCGGAGGCAACATTTAATTGATCGGATTCACTTTGATTGATCGGATCGTCGCTTGTGATAATGGTACCGTTAATTTGGTAAATTATTTTGCATTTTAGCCGCCAAGCAATCCATTTCCCAACTGTGTGGCATCGCCTCGAATGTGGCAAGATTACACAGCGATGGCCCTGGCCTGGCTCACAAATAATTCAGTTAAGGTTAATGGGCGACGGGTGACGGGGTGGCGGGGTGACGGGGTGACTGGTGACGGGGCATATCGAAAATACAAGTAGAACCGTACGGGGTTCCGCTTATGTTCTTGTATCTGTAATGACAGAATGAGATCAGTGAAGCGAAGTGAAGGGCAGACGAGTTTGGGGATTGAATTATTCCGGGAATAATCAAAGCAAAAGAACGAAAGGCTACCTTTGGGGGTCCACATAGCTGGATCGATATATGATCGATATAATGGTCGGATTTTGCAGTTTTCTAGTGAGTCCTATTCAATAGAGACTCCTCGATTTTTCTTATATATTTCTGTTGAAAAAAAGCCTAAAAACCCTAAACCCAATCAATTCGGAACAGAATATGGTGTGTTATAGGAGTTTAGAAAAAGATTTTTGAGATTTCGAATAGTTAATCGCTTTGACTGCCCTCCAAACTTTATGTTCTTATTGAATCTGATTAAATAATACGATTTTAAATACTGAAACTTTCATAAATACAAAAAAAAACAAAAATACTAATAATAATGATAAATTTCTTGACAATTTTATCGCTTTCTAATTAGTTTTTTTAGCCAAAGAAAAGTATAAAGAATTATATTAGGAAATACTAAAACTTGCATTCTTCAATCTTTATTCCGCTTCATTCTGTCATAAGCTTTTCTCACAAAAATCAAAGAAAGAGAGAGAAAAAGATGTTCATTCATTCATTCATTGATTCATTCAGTCTGCATTCCGGATTGAGTATCGGGTGGATCGGAAAACAACTTTACACGCAGCATTCAACATTCCAATGGCTTCATTCATTCAGTCGCCAGTCGTCCAATTAATAATCTCGAATCCTTCTCCTGCTGCTCCTCCTCCTCCTTCTCCTGCTCCTCCCAGCTGAGATCTCAGAGCAGTATGGAACTGCGGATTCCCCCAAAGATGACGACGATGTTGATCCACAAAAATCTTAACCCAAAAACCCAACAAAGAAAAACAAAAGTCCCCAAAAAAGAAAAAAAAACCGTTTGAAGATATCTGAGCATATCGAAAACGAAACTTTGTTTTTTGGGTTTGCATCCCAGGCTGGAAATGGATGCTGCATGGAAATGGAGGTCAGAGCCATAATTCAATTAGGAACCTGCCCGGAGTGATGCACCAGCGTATCGACCATTCAGATTGAATTCCCATTCCCGGATCCCGGGCAGTGGTGCGTGGGTTTTTGGGGCATTTCATTTCGTTTCATTTCGTTTTGGCTGTTTGCTTTAGCCTTCACTTTTGTTTCATTTTCAGGCCCAAACCCAAACCCCAGCGACAGCCACAACCGCAACGACGGGGAGGCGGTGGCGGTGGCGGTCGCTGAGTCACAGACATGGCCTCTCGTGCGATTGGAATTCTGCGCGCTTTAGAGGATTTATTAACAAGAATAATAAAACAAGAAGAAAATAAAAAGAAAAACCGGTTAAGAGAGAGAGAGAGAGGGGGAAGGAGAGACCTTACCTGTATGATGGAGCCGGCGATCGATGCGGAACTGAAGCTGGCATTGCTGTTGCTGTTGTTGTTGTTGCTGTTGCTGCTGCTGTTGGTTGTGGCATCCCTCCGCGGCTGTGGATCCTTGCCACCGATGCCAGCGGACTTGAGCAGCAGCTTGGACACCACCGAAATCTTATTGTTATTCTCCAACTGCTGCGGCAGACTGTTGCCATTCCCCGTTCCGTTGCCGTTCCCGTTTCCGCTGCTGCTCAGATCCGTCGTGCTGCTGGAGGAGCACGAGGAGGAGGCGGATGACGAGGACGAGGAGCTGACCGCCAGACGGTTTCCATTTTCTTTGTGATTTCGCATTTTCATTTGCTGATGAGAGTTTTTCTTTTGCTTCGTTCGCTTGTTGCGCGCTTCCTTCGACTTCGAAGCTTTCGTGTGGCAGATTTTGTGGCACGCTCAGAGCTGATAGATTCTCATTGCCATTCCGCTGGTACGGCCACCGCTGAGGAAGGGAGGGAGGGAGGTAGAGAGGGAGGTGGCTCATAAGATGATGTAAGCGAATCTTTGGAGTTATTTTAATTTTCATTTGGTCTCTGGCGACATATCTCTCGGTCGCCTCCTGCTGCCCCTGCCCCTGTCTCTCTCTCTCTCTCTCTGTCTCTGTCTCTCTCTCTGTCTGTGTTATCGCAGAGTCCGGTCTGTGGCGCATCTTTTGGAATGCAATGCAGCCAAACCAGAAAATACGGAGACGGAGATAGAGATGGAGACGGAGACCACATAGATGGATGGACACAGAGAGAGAGAGAGAGAGAGAGAGAGAGAGAGAGAGAGAGAGAGAGAGAGACACACACAGAGAGAGAGAGAGAGAGGGAGAGAGAAACATGAGAAATTGAATCGATTTCTGTGAACGACTGACCACTGGCCGTCTGTCCGTAAATATTTGTCGAGTTATTTGGGTTTTTGTGTAATAAGTGGAGAGTATTATGTGTTATATGGTATGTGTGCTACAACAAAAAAGAGGGGAAAAAAGTGAACCAGGTTTGCATAACATTGACCCATGAAACGAGCGGAGAGACGAGAGACTACGAGGGGCAACACAAGTGGCGACTGGGAGGCGACAACCATGACGGAGCAGGAGGAGGGTCGGTCTGCCGGACTGCCGGACTGTCAGTCCGTCGATGGTCCGTCTAAGCCAATAAACAAGTTTTGTTGTTGGCCAGCATTTGCGCCCAAATGCGATTTGGCGACTGCATTTCATCGTCTCCAAATGGCCCACGCAGTCGTCTGTGTCTGTGTGCCTCTCTTTGAAATGTCATCGTTTTCTGTATGGTTTCTATGCAAATTGATGTCCATTAATGCCACCAGAGGCTGCCACCAGCAGCAGCCAGCAGCTGCCACTTCTGGGGCCCGTAAACCTCAAGTGTTTAATGCATAATTATGAGGTCCAAACTGAACTGGAACTTGAATTGAAATTGGAACCACCGCCGCCTTTCTGCCTGCCTGCCAGCCCAAGGAACGCAGCATCGACTGGGGCTTCTGCTGCTGCTGCTGCTGCTGCTGCTTGGAGCTAGAGCTTGTCCTAGGAGAAAAACTGGATTCTTGGCAGGCAGCAGCCTGTTGACAAACCCAGACACAGACCTGGAAGCAGCAGCAGCAGCAGCAAAGACACACCAGACCTAGGCCCAAGCTGAGAGGCAGCCCAAGAAGCCCCCAAAGAGAAGGAAGAAGCCTGTTTTTTTTTTTTTGGGATGGGATGGGACGTGGCAGATAAATCTACTTAGTTGCCACAGCCAGAGCCACAGCCACAGCCAGAGCCGCAGTCTCAGCTTCAGGAGAGAGTGCAATGACACTTCTTCCGCGTTGCCCCTCCTGGAGGGGATATCCTCTCCGCCTTCACATGTGAAAGCCTTCCTCCCCACACCACCCAGCGATTGCTAATTATGGCCTTGGGCAGAATGCAATGAATACGAATACGAATACGAGTACGAATACGACTAGTCGTATTCGCCTCGTAGTGATTTCCGAAATTAGACACTTTTGCTGCCGTTGTATGTACGTACGGGTCTGGGGTCTGGGTGCGGGTTGGTTTTTTTCTGCCTCACGTAATATTCAACATCGAAATGCAAAAATGACAAAAAAAATAATGCGGAAAACATGCAAAAATACAGAGAGTGGCGCCAGTGAAATGAGCACAGACCCAACCCCCAGACCCCAACCCCAACCACAACCCCAAAACCAAAACAAAAAAAAATCAAAAAACCGAAGCGAAACACCAAGAGTTCCCCCAGTTCCCAATACCAATAGCAATTCCAGTTACCAGCTCCCGAGCTCCCCATCGACTAGACGACCGACCGGAGCGACTCTAAGAACGGGTTTTGATTGCTGGCCAATCGATGGCGAGGTCAGAAATGGCTAAAACCCCCGACCAGAGCGAGCGATCGACGAGCGCTGGTTCGAGCCAAGCGAATACATTGATCTTTATGGAAAAATAATGGTCTGTGAATCCGAAAAGATCTATTTATTAAGGAATTTTTATGGATTCACTCGAGAAATCTATCCCACGATATCCCTCTTTGGTTCCTGAAAGATCCACATGATTTTTCTTCTATTGATTGACTCCCTAAATTCCCTATCCATTCAGATCCTCAAAGATTCCTTTAGTGCAAAGTAAATTCATATTCTCAGCTAAATTGTGATGCTTGACCCACGAGATCCTAACTCTGTCGTATCTTCATGCTAAGATCTATGCTTAGGGCGGAGAGGTAAATCAATATTTTCATTGTAAGTAATTATGGTTCCTATTCTTCCAACCGTGAAATCGTTCCCCTTGAGTCTACCCTGAGTCTCGGTGTGGATCTTTGATATCTTAATCTTCAGATCTTTCCAGCATTGACCATCTACGGGCACTGTTCTGTTCAAAAGGTTGTAAATCATTCAACCAATTCCCTAAAAACAGAGATTGGATTGTTTTGGCAACCTTGGGTTCTGTGTTCCTTGAACCCCTGACCTCTCTCTCCCTCTCCCTCTCGCTCTCTCCTCCGACTGTCTCTGTCTAACTGCCTTTGGGCATGTGTGGCACTTCAGGCAACTGTTAAATTCCATAACAAGTGTTTGCTTATCAGCTTAAGATATCTGCTAACTGTTTCTGCGGCTCCCTGCTGCTGCGTAGGTGGCCAACGAGGCCCGCAAAAGAGTTGTCAAAGATTGGAATACCTGAGATGGGATCGTAGCATGCGAGAGAGGGCCCAAAGGCTCTCTGTCTGTCTGTCATGGCCCGAAAGGTTGTCATAAATTCGCGCTCGAGGCTTGGAAAAGCGCTGCAACTACTCGTATGAATGGAAATTGTTACCTGTTTGCCTGCCTGCCCGTCTCTGATTATATACCTGAGGAGGTCTGAGGTGTTGTTGCCACTGCCACACTCTCTCGACTTTTGCCAACTCATTATAATTTTTCGTCAATTCTCACACAGGCTGCGGCAAAGGTGAAGATCGAGAGGCATTCCATTCCACACAGCAAAAGCAGCAGAATGGCAAAGGGGGAAATGGGAAATGGGGAAAATGTGGAGGTGGAGCCTCAAGCTAAGGCAGAAAATGGAGCTCCAGTCGACGCATAAATTTACAATTAAATTTAATACGTTCGCTGGATTTCCGCAACAAAAAACAAAAAAGGGCCTGGCAACGCTTGCACTTGCAACCTGCGGCAAGTTCAACGTTTTCTTTAGTGCTCCGCTGCCGCTGCCACTCCGCTGCAATGCGCTTGGCGAGGGAAAAACTAAGGAGCGAAAGATATTCCCAAGCTGCGCTTCTTGGTAAGTATATTTGTGGCAGTGGCAGGTACACACACACCCACATATACATATACATATGTACATTTGAGACTCATTCTTTCAGCATTCGTTTCGGCATTCGTTTATGATCCGCTGTCAACAGGATCCTAAGGATCTACCTACGGGAGGAAGGATCGGATCACTCCATTGTTTGTTGCTTTACTTCCGCCAAAGCGGAGACCAAACACACAGCATGCGGCATGCGGCATGTGGCAGGATGCGAAACTGAGTTGCTTCGAAGGCCTGTGGATGTTGTAATTTGTCTGTTAAATCGTGAAGGTCGTTGGCTTCGAGCCACAAGGTCGCCTCTCGTTCTCGTTTTCTTATCAAAGAAACCGTGAGAGAGGGAAAGAGAGAGAGAGAGAGAGAGAGAGATGCTGGAACCCCATGGAGGGAGAGAGAGAGAGAGACACTCTAGCAAGTGTCGGTGTGGTATGTGGCACAAATATTTACCTTTGCAAATTCCTAGCACTTTATGCAATGCAAATATGAAAAGTACAGGAAAAAACCCCCACAGGAAAATGCAAGGCAGCGAAAGCCGGAAAGTCAGAAAATGTATCTGGGGGAAAAAGTTGATAGAAAGCTTCGGAATGTTGTTCCACGTAAAGTGCGCCTTCCTCTTTGACTCAAAATAAACATTTGACCAAATATATAACATATTTCCCAAGTAAATACTTCCTTAAGGGACACTCGCCTCAGACATAGATTCAGATATATCTCAGATATATATATATATCTATTCTCGCAAGGCTTTGTACCGTTTGGAAAATGGTTTTTCTATTACGTATTCCGTTCTATCTCAAATAATGATGAACTGGCAATTTCTTTGGAACTTTTTTTGTGAGTTTCTGCTTTTTTGTTCGCCCCTATATCATCATCATTCCCATTCCAACTCTGTTTATTTGCTTAGCTGGAGACACGAGTCGTCTGAGCAGCAAGAAAATACATTTTTTTGCGCAATTTTGTTTTGTTTTTGCTTTGTCGAGGAAAAACACTCTGTGTGTGGCGTGTGGGACTCGTGTTTTCCCGAAATTTCGGATTACTATGTGCGAAATTTACAACTCCAACAGAGGTCTAAGCGGGAGAATTCTCCTGCTGCATGGATGGATGGAGGATGTTTCATTGGGTTTCTGGTTCTGGTTCTGTTTCTGTTTCTGGTTCTCCACTGTAGTGGTGTTTGCACTACTTAATTGTGACAACCGATAAGATTAAAATTAGTCTTAGCCCGTCGTCGTCCCCGTCGTCGTCGAGAGCCGGCAACAGTACGAGTAGACCCCCGCGATAAGATAAAACTCTCCACACAAATAAAGTAATAGCCAGAGAGAGAGAGAGAGAGAGACCCAGAAACGAGTTACCGCAAATGGAGCGGCCGCTGACAACTCGAGTGGCAGCCACACACACACACAGACACACATCATGGATCCATGGATCATGGATGGGAACCAGATAGAAATTCCATCAAATATGGCAAGGTCGCGGCTGCTGCTGCTGCTGCTGCCGCTTCACGCCGCATTCCACACGGATGTTTGCCTTTTTAATTAAATAGATCATCGGTGGCGTGGCTCCACTCGCGACTCGTATATTTTCATCAATCGTTCAACACAAAAACATTGACACAAGTCACAGAAATTGAAAGCCCAGAGGAGACACAACAAAACAAAATTTACGCATTTCAAAATGAGTTCAAAACACCCGAAAAATAACCAAAAACCGAAAACCATTTGGTTTGTCGGGTGAATGACGGCGAGTGTATTGAACTCTCGGGTCTGCTCCAGCACTCCGCCACTCCACCTCCACCACTCCACCACCACCAATACCGCCTCCACTTCCACCTACCTATCGCTTCCCACCTCCCTACCTCCCCACCTCCCTCCCTGCCGGCAATCACGGGCCAAGAAGTTGAGCAAACAAGTTTGCTTTGAAATTCTTTTGTAGCATTTGATGTCGATGCTATGCCAGCACCCCCCTCTGGGGACCCCCTCCCCACCCCTCTGTGACAGTTAATAAGTTGTCACATGGATATGCGACATGGAAACCCTATGCCTGCCATCCAGAGTTCCTTCCACACAGCCAGTCCCCCCGCCCCCAGTTTCGCCCACTTTCCCTCGCACTGCACAAATGTCAGCCGAGGGGATTTGCATGATTTGCTCTTTATTATTCGGTATCGCAATCCGAATCAGATTCTGAATTCCTGAGTACTTGGGAAAGATACTTCTCCTCTCTCTTTTGGTGTATGCAAATTTTGGCTACTCTAATTTCTGGTTATGGATGATTCACAAGGAAAGTATGTTCTCTTCGGGTAGATGTTTAAATAATCGTTTCAATGTTTACATATGCATATTTATTTCGTGCTAGTTAGTTGTTCTTTCGCATAACGAGCAGAGTGCTACCTCAATCAATCTTTCTCTGGCCACAGCAAGACTTTTCTGGCCTTCTTTGTTTCTGCTTCTAGCACTCCTCTATCGTCTATGCATGGTTTTATGGCTCTAAGTGCTGGTTATTTCACTCGTTTTTTGATGCATTTGCTTATGCAACACTGTAGCCGCCATGGCTGTGTCTCACGACCCACAATTCCGATTCGGATTGGTCTCAAGCGACGATGCATTTGGGTCCACGAATTGAGTTTCTTACCGCAAAGCTGGCTATGGCGCCCCTGTTGAAATAATCCAAAACACGTACTGGGGGGGACACCTATTTGACCAGGTCTTAACAGGTCTTGTCGGCCGGGCTAACTAGGGGGGGTTTTACTATATGCTCTATATGGAGGAAGGTACAAAAACGAGAACGGGATGGGACCCATGTGAAATTTTGCAGCTGCTTTTGCGCTCCAACTTCTCGCTCCCTCTCTCTCTCTCTCTCTCTGTCTGTATCTCTCTTTCTTGGTTCTCTGGGATCACAGGCACAAAAAGGAGAACCCGAAGAAGGAAGAAGTTTTTGAAGCGCGGAAAATGGCAAGCGCCAAAAACTGGTTGGAAAATCGTAGCCGATGTTGCTGTTGTTGTGTCTGTTGCAGGGGGAAAACTTGTTGTGGCAGCCACAACACGCAGAAAAACAGCACAAAAGAAGAAGAGGAAGGCGAAGCAGAATCTTCTTGCCACCCGCTAAAACAATCTGCTATGAAAATATGTATGTATATTTTGTAGGCGGAAGAATTCTTCAGCGGCTCAAGGTTGAGATCTCTCAAGAAACTGTTTTTCTTTGGTTTTTTTATTATTTTGTATTTTTGTTGATGTTTGCTGAATTTTGTAATTTTTTGTTGCAGGCGCATTTTTACACGATATTGTTATAAAGCTTAAAAGGCCGTTTCGTGCTTTTGGTCGCTTTTTGTTTGCATTACTTCTCTCTCTCTCTCTCTCTCTCTCTCTCTCGCGCGTTCTCTCTCTGTGTGTGTTGTTTGGAGAGCTTAAGCTGAGTAAACTTTTCACAGAATTTCCATTGACAAAATAAATGCACTCGTTTTTTGATGTGTATTAATTCTCTTAATAAACTCACAAGGCACAACAGGCACGGGACACGCACAATCACGGACACGGACACGGCGGACACGGAAAGGCAGCGCGGGCCAGCAGAAGCGAGCACGCGAGGGGGGTGGCATATAACGTTGTCTCGGCCCCTGTTTCTTGCTGGCGCGTCGGGTCTTACGAACTGAACAAATTGAGTGCCGAATGGAGACTGAGACACCGCTGGCCAAGAGTCTCGTCTCGATCAGGCAAAGCTCATGTCGTATCGTGTCGAATCTTGTCCGTGCGCTCTCTCTCTCTCTCTTTCCCAGCAATTGCAAAAATACCCAAGCAAGCCACGTTAAAAGGCAGCTGAAAAACCGTCGAGAGCGGGAGAGCGATGCTCTTAAGACGCTGCTGTTGTTGTGGGCCGAGTGTATGGTACATATATACAAGGTGAGGTATCTTAATTAACGAAAAGAAAGAAAGAAGAGCGAGAGTATTGTCTTCACCTTACACAAATTGTACCTTGGCTTCGAGCGCGAGAGCAACTACCTGAGCCGCGTCTAGTAGGTGCGAGAGAGAAAAAAACCCAGTAGGAAATGTACGTATGCTGTCAATATGTTGGCCACTCCAATGCCCATGGAAATCATTTGCTAATGGGGGTTAGACCCTCTTATCAGGGAACACCAGCAGCAGCAGCAACAACAACTGCATATAGCTAAGCAAACAGGTATATTTCTATTTAATACTGAAAGTCACTTATCTAAGCAGGAGGGAGACAGAGACAGAGAGAGAGAGAGAGTAACGTATTCTTCCACTGCTCTCAGAGAGCGCTCTTTCCGAACGAGAACCGAACCTGTTGAGTGTCCAGTTCTTGGCTTTGCCTGTTATGTGGAATGGGAGGAGAGAGAGAGAGAGAGAGAGAGAGCACAGCACTGGAATGGATGGAAGACAAGAACCTGTTGCGGCAAAATGGCCTGCAACTTGGCCAAAAAAAACACAAAAAAAGAAAACAACAAGAACATCGTGTGGCAAGAAGAGTTCGGAAACAAAGAAAGCAAACCAGAGAAGAGGCAGCGAATGAACAAAGGAAAGCAAAACGACTGATAAGCAAGGCCGTTGCGATGGGACTCGGGAGAGAGAGAGATGGAGAGATCAGTTTTGGCTGCTGCCTGGACACGGGTTGGGATTCGGGGCTCGGGACTTCAGATTGAGATTCTGATTCGGATTCGGATTCACTTCAATGTTGATTTATGTTCTGGCTCTGTGTTTGCACTTTTGATTTTCAGCGCATGTTGAGTTTAATTAGAAGAAAAAAGAAATACGGACCACCAACGAGGTTATGGGCCCTGAACTTGAACATCCCCCCCTCCCCATCTCTCTCTCTCTCTCTCCCTCTCTCTCTCTCTGCCACTCTCTTGACCGTAAAGAAATTGAATTTCAATATTTTGATCCGGGGCATGACCGTTAAATCGAAAGCTCAAATATCGCACGCAAACCAGGTGTTAATGAGGCATTTTGTTTCGGCTTTTGGCCCAGGCCAATTTATGGCCCAAGAGAGTGGCTCCGATTTAACGGTACAAGCGAAAGGCCTGGCCTGGCCAAAACAAATGCAAATATTCTATACATATCTCCAAAGAATCCAATTCCCGATTCGCACCAGAACAAAGCCCAATCAATGGGATACTACATGGATCTACTACAGATCTTCAATCAATGTGTGTTTCAATGTGTGTCAATCGATCCGATCGGTTCATTGGACCATCTTAGACGGATAAACTATGGGATCTGTGACCTATCTGCAATGGTATTCCGTATCGTGGTTCGGGATTTGCAGCTCCTCCACTCCCCTGCCCCCCAATTAATCATCGCTTTGGCTTGTTGTTGGTTCCCCATTTGTTTTTTGTGCAAAAGATAGAAATAGAGGAGGGAGACAGACAGAGAGGGAGGGTAGGGGAGGGGGTGAAAACAAGTTTATTGGAGGGGGAGTCAAGGGAAGCTTGTGGTATGTGGAATGTGCCGCGACTATCAATCAATTTTTGTTTCTTTCTCTCTCACCCCCCCACCCAAAAAAAAAACAGTCTATTGTCCGGATAGGCGATTACCAAATCGGTGGACCGGCTTGACTTTCCATAGGAAAAGCCCCAGAAAAGAAAAGAAAAAAAAACACAAATTGCTCGAAGGTTATCCGGAGACTCGCAGCGAACTGCTTAAGCATTCAAGTGTGTGTGGAACGTGTGGAACACACCCTGTCCAGACCAGACCCCGATCTTGATACGATATCATACTCGAGACCCATTTAACGTGGGAAAGAGCCATCAAAACAATAACCACACACACGGACGAGCACTTGGCCCTTTTGCGAATAAAATCAAAAGCACACAAAATGTTTCAACTAGGAGCGGGTACAGCCCGGTCCGAGGCCCCGGGTCCGGGCCCGTTCCCAAATGTTTTGTGAGTTGCATTTCAATTGGGGAGAAACGATGATGATGATGATGACGACAACGTCATCGGCTTTATTTTTTTTTTGCTCCACATGGCTGATGAAAATTTGCATTCAACCATATGTGGTGGCAGCGGTCAGCGGCAGCGGGAGCGCCAGAGTGGGGAGGGAGCACATTTTTAATGTCAGGCAACTGGCCGGCATGCCAAAGGTATTATGACATACATTTCAATTCAATTTTTAGATAAAGATGCGACTGCAGTTCGTTGCTTTGAATTTATTTTTGAGAAAAATGCAACAAAGGCGAGCGGACAGCGGAGCGAACAGCGGACGGCGGACAACGGACGATGGACGATGGACGACATTTGTGTGGCCGGGGCAATGAAGTTCCGCCATTGGCGATGATGTAAACGTCGAAAACAGATACAGTCCGGTCGATCCGAATCTACCTCTATGAGTTACAGTAGCTCCCAGATATAAGCAATATCAGGAAATCAATTATAACAGAGAGAGTTGTTCGTGAGGGAACTTAAGGATAATATTTTTAGAGGATTGATAGATCTGTGCTTGATGGCAGGAAGTTCGGAGTACTATCATCGTTCAAGGAAGGGAATATCATTTAGAAGGAGTCATTTCTGCTGTATGGAAGGAACGAAAGGGAAAAAGAAAAAGCTCATCGCCTGATAAACAGAATATCAGGAAAATCCGAAAGACCTCAGTTACAGTATTTTTGTTTGCATTTATAATCGAAATCAATTAAAATATCATGTATCATTTTGTGGGAATGACTACTGTGGACAGAGGAGCCTCAGCTGAAGACCTGGCGGCATTTGCTGCGGGCCAAGCTTCATTTTTGTCAGTCAGTCAGTCATTCAGGCAGTCAGGCAGTCAGCCAGGTCAGTCGGTTCGTCTAATTGGATTTGCGCGCTTGTGCGTAACTATAAATCACACACACACACACACTGCCAGACACATAGATACAGATACAGATACAAATACAGATTCAGAGACAGAGACAGTAAAACCAGCAGAAAGACCGAGCAGGGACAACCGGTTTGATTGCCAAGTCACCTCACCCGCTCAAAGCCCAACTGCAGACATGGGTCTCCAGCGTCTCCTCCTTCTCCTCCTCGGAGCAGCAGCAGCAGCAGCAGCAGATCCCATAAAGCTTTTTTCCACTCCAACTATTTGTAAAGTGACCAAAACGGTAACAACAACAACAAGAACCACTGGCCACACGAAGAGAGTCCCAAAAAAACCAAAAAATGTGGCGGCAACATATCTTCTGGCTGTTGTTGTTGTTGCTGTTGTTCCAGTTCTTCTTTCGCCGTAAAAAACATAAAGAATATAATTATGCTGCTGCACAAAATATCAGCTTACGCAACAAGCAACGAAAGGTGGCCGGCCACAGAATGTGGCATGTCAAATTTACATGACACAAGTCCCTTCCCCCTGCCCGCCAGCCGCCAGGTCGTGTGAAAATTATTAATGGAGCCAGCGGCTCAGCCCCGGGCTCGGGCTCTGCCTCTGCCTCCGTCTCCGACTTTAGTGGGGTTTCAGGTGTCATGTGGAAAGCGCTGCTGCTGGACGATAGAAGCTTCCTAGAATGGTTGTAAGTTTTTCTTACAGAGTTGATTTATGTATCTGCCCCAACGACCCACAGGTTGCGGGCTGTGTAAACGGATGTTGTAAGCCCGAAAATTGCAAATCTAAATGGCCAAGTTCTGGCTAACAGCAGGAACGGAAGGAGCAGCATGACGGCACCAGACAACTGGCCTAAACGGAGCAGACGACCCTCAGCCGTGTGTGTGCGCGTGTGGGGGGTCCCGATCAAGCCCCACATGTGACATGAACTTTTGGGTGAACTTGTAGCTTCCTTGAGCTACTTGAATTTCACAAAGAAGGACGTCTGGAATGGATATCGAATTACACAGTTTACTCAAAAAAAAAACCAACGAAAACGAAAGCTGATACCACCATATGGCGCTACGGGTTTCAAATAAGGCGCCAAAAGAGTAGCAGAAAAATACAGCTGTCTGGCAGCGCCTAACAATCGACCGAAAACTATCGAAGTGAAATCAACTGAACACTCAAACGAACTAGTTCTCTTCCGAACTAGAGATAAGAATTATCAGCTGTGGGTGCAACTGTTGATTCCAAACAAAGGAAATGCGAAAAAATCTCAAGGAACATTCCACGCACACACGTCCGCCCAACGCCCACTAAGATGCATTCCGCTCAGGCCCAGGCGCAGGCACGCGACAAACTGTTCAAGAGCTGGTCGGGCATCAGCGAGGTGGCCATCATCAAGGAGGTGGCCACCAAAGGCGAGAACATCGACCTGTGCATGGAATACTGGGCCAAGAAGAAAAAAATCACCACGGCGGAGTATCGGCACTACTTCTACGATGTCGTGCAGGCCTATGTGCAGCGATTGCTGTCTGAGCGGCTCGTCCACAAGGCGGACACCACCTTGCGTAATGTGGACAGGGACGTCAAGTGCTTCTTCTTTCAGTACGCCTGCGAGTGCCAGGACGAGGATCTCAGTGAGTATGTGCTGGATCACCTGCGTACCAAGGAGCCACTGCTGTACGAGCAGGAGGAGCCCGTCCTGGCCTACTACTGGTCGCTGGTGCAGCAGTTGCGGGAGTGCGGATCGCTGCTGGCGAAACTCAAGACCCAATTGCCACGGGTGCACATCGAGGCGTTGATGACGCTGCCGGAGGAGTCGTTGCAGCTGCTCCTGGTGGAGCTCTACTTTGCCAATGGCAATGAATCGCTGCTCTCCGAACTCAACAAGGAGATGGTGTGGCAGCATCTCGTGGATAACCAGCGACTGGACCAGCTGCAGCGCTGGTGCTGCTGTCAGGAGGGCAGGGAAACAGAGGACACACTCTCGCCGCTCGAGAAGGGCTATGCGGCCTGGCAGGTGGACTCATCCATGTACGACTACGCGCTGGATCAGCTGCAACAGCCCAGTGAAACGCTGCGCAATTACTTTGCCCGCGCTGGCTACTTCTTTCCCGATGAGTCATCGAATATTCCCACACAGCTGCGTCGTCTCTGCACCATGGAATGCCTGGGACAGCACTCGGAGCTCATAAGTCGCCAGCCGCTGGCTAAATATCTCCTGGATCGTGGCCACCACGGCCTGCTCTTGATGGATTGTGTGCCCATTGCCGCGCTGGAGCAGCTGGCGGTCAGCGAATCGCATCAGGAGGCCCTGCTCACACTTATAATTGATCTCAAAACTCATTCTCTGGCGCAGCACGAGGGATTTGAACTGGTACAAGATTCAGAGAGGCGCTTTGCCTGGGTTTCCTCTAATAATTTCACTTTTGCAGATATCCAAGAGCGTGCAAACGTATTTGGAGAAGACCCACAACGAGGCAGTCGGCCCCTTCGAAGAGCATCCCCTGCTCACATTCTACGACTTCCTATCGCTGGAGCCCAGCGTGCGCTCCCTGGAGGGATTCCTCACCTCCACCAGCCTCAGCAGAGTGCCATATCTCAAGTCGCTGACGGCCCGCTTTGACCATGGACCGACGGGCAGCGCTCCTGCTTTGCCAACGCCGCAAGAACTATTCCTGAAGTTCAAGCAAGTGAATCTCTCGCTGCTGGCTGCCGCTGGCCATGGGGAACTGGTGACCTTCTCGAATCCCCGTCTCTGCCAGCGCTTTGCCAGGAAGTCGCAGCTGAACTACACGCACTATCTGAAGCAGCACAGGGGCGCCTATGCAGTGTACTATCTGATCACGGAGCAGCTGCAGCTGTATGGCCAGATAACGAAGACGCAACTGTTCCATGCCTGCGAAACGACCACGCAGCTGGCCCTGCAGCACCACGGCGATGAGGAGCTGGTCACCCACTGTGTGGCCTGCTGCGAGATGCTGGGATTCGATACTCAGCCGCTGCGCAGCTTCCTGCTGCTGCAGCGACACCTGCCAAAGCGTCGGCAGAGCGAGAGCTATTCGGATTTACTGGCCAAATGGGACCGGGATCTGGTGGAGCGGCTCGACGCGAATCCCCAAGAATTTCCATTGGATCTGTATCAAGCTCTGATGCGGCTGGCCATGCGGAACATTCCGGGCAGCTTTCCAGGGGCTCTGCTCCAGTATTACGCCTCCAGAAATGACTGGTGGCACCTCCTGCTGCTCTTCCAGTACTTTGACCTGCCACTGTCGGAGCTCAAGAAGCTTCTGCCGGACTTCAAGTCGTCTCCGCTGGGTGTCCACATGCTGCGGGCTCTGAGCTACGAGTCCCCCAGCGATCGCCAGCACAAGCGAAGTGCCAACAGACCCGCGCGTCGTGGGGGCGAAACTCAGACGAACTCTTCGCAGGAGACGATGACCAACTCCTCGCACAGTTCCATCCAGGAGGCCAACAGTGTGCATCAGCAGCAGCAGCAGCAGCAGCTGCAAAGGCATACCGATCAGTCCATGTGCAACCTGCTCACCCATTGCGCTCGACAGGATCTGTTCGCCATAATCCTGTGCAGTTCCAGCAGTCTGCCCGACGAGGAAAACATCCCAACCACGGCCAAGTTTCTGGAAATGATGCAGGCCAGCAGCCCGCAGTGCAGCAGCATCAATCTCTTGAGGAATTGCATCAGAGAAGAGCTGCCTATCCTCGCTGTGCTGGCCGCCACCGTGAGCAGGCGGAATCTGGACTGGTGCTGGCTCGTTTGGCTGGCTGTGGCCAGCGGACAGTGGAGCACCTTGCTGCAGGAGGCTTCCAAGGCGAGAGAAGACGATCGCTCCGAGTGGGTGTGGTCTCTGATACGGGGAGCCGTTGCCGGCGGGCAGGTGAATGCTCTCCTGCACAGCTTCGAAATCTTCCAGCCGGTGAGTTGGGCGATGCCAAGACTATTGATTTCCGACTCCAATAATTATGCATCTACTTGCAGGATTGCAAATTCACGCATCTGTGCCGTTTCCTGCAGCTGACAGGCCACCAGGAGGACTTTAGCGATGCCACAATCGTGGAGTTGCGTCAGTTCTTCTGCAGCTGGAGCCACGATGCAGTGACTCTGCCGCTGTGCGCCCCCCTGCCGCGCAAGCAGATGATGCAGCGGTCCATTGGGCTGCTGCTCATTCAGTTGCAGTCGAACTTTGACTGCATTCTGCAGCAGCAGAGATTCCTGGACTGCATCTGCCGCTCAGATGTGGGCGACATTTGCGATCTCCTTGACTTTTGCCTGCTGCACAAGGTCTTTGGTGTGGCCGCTACATGGCTAAGGGAACTGGCCATTGACCTGGAGCAGCTCGTGAAAAGGGACAGCTCCGAGTACAGGCGTCTGGTGGACGCCCTCACCGAGGCGAAGGCATACGACGAGGCGCTGCAGTTGTCCACCTTGCTGCAGCTGCCGCTGAGCGACATTGTGTACGGCAAGTGGCTGGCGGAGTTGGATGCCGGAGTGCTGCGGCCGCACCAGGAGTACGAGCGGGAAATCGAGCAGCATGCTCTGCCTCCGGCCATTCTGGTGAACTTCCTGCTGCAGGCAGCCACCGGCCTGCAAGCGGACGATATTAGGCGCTACGAGCTGCTCCAAAGTGCTCTGGGCGTGATCAAGCAGCATCATCTGTTTCCCAACGAGTCCTTCGACAGGGATCAGATCGAGTACGATATGGTCGTGTGCTACCTGCAGCTGCCAGAAGATCAGCTTTCCTCGCTGGCCATCTACCACTCGGAGTACTACGAGCAGATCATGCTCCAGGAGCGCCTTGTCCTCTACAAATCCTTCTCGGAGCTGAAGGAACTGGCCGGGATCGATGACCTCAGCATTGCCGGAAAGTCTCGGCTAACGGCTGAGATGGAAAGGCGACTGGACAGACTGCTGAACACGCTCCTGGACAAGGGCGACATTGTGGAGGCGTTGCGACTGCAGGAGCTCTTCGAGTATCGGCCCAACGACCTGCGTTTCATTGTCTTTGCGATGGCTCTGGCCGAGGGCATGGCCAGCATCGGTAATCTGTCCAGCAAGGAGCGCCAGTTGCTCGGCGAGATCGAGAAGAGTGCCTTTCCAAAGTTCAATCGGATTACGCTCAACCAGAATGTGATGACGCGATGTGGCAGCGATCTCTCCGACAGCTGCTCGGACTCCCTGGCCCTGGAGTTTGAGGAGATACCATCTAAGGAGAAACAGCAGACGCTCGAGACCCTACTGGGCATTGGCTCGAAGCTGAAGGCCGGCGTGGAGCTGGGCAGACGCATTGTGCTGGCCTATCGAGCCGCCATGTACCTAGACAAGGAGTATTTGGATGTGCTACGCACCAAGGATGTCAATGTGCTGCTGAAGAGTGCCGCCGACGAGGACTGCCTGCAGCGCTTGTTGGTGGTCAGCGACATACAAATATCCACGCGTATGACCCCAAAGGAGGTGAGATCTAATGTTCCCTAGAACACAATGAACCAAATGAGAGTTATCCAACCCTTTCTCCCTTTTCTTTGCCAGATTGCCGATATTCTCGCCCTGGAGCTCACAACGTGCATTGTTCGACCGCGCTTCTACATCTTCAATGCCAACCAACAGCCCCGGAACGCCCTAAGGAACGCTGATCTCTGGGGTCACAGCATCGATCGCGATTTCCACTTGTTCCTGGAACTGACCCCGAACACCACGATGCTGGGCAACTGCCTGCTGGACTACTGCGAGGCCCTGAAGGCCTATCGTCGCTATCAGGACGGAAAGGAGTACGAGGAGAGCGAGACGTTTGAGCGTCTCTCGGGGATTATCACGCTCTACGGATTGCCTACAGCCACACCACCTGGGGGATTGTCTGGCGTTCCCCAAGTACTCTCCCATAAGAAGCAGAACCAGATCTACGTGGAGCTGCTGATCAAGGCGCACTTGTGCTTTGTCCACGAGTGCTCCATGGAGGGCATTGCCAGTGTTTTACAGAGGGCCAAGCAGCTTAATGGACAACTGGCCAAGGCCAAGTCCTGGTCGCTGATCGTCCGCATGCTGATTGGCATTGCTCGCTATCGGGAGATGTTCTACTGCTTCGATTCGCTGATTGAGAACGAGCAGTTCGAGTCGCTGCTGGGACAGTTCGATGAGGATCAGAAGAGTGGCCTGCGCCCGGCCATTCTCAGTTATTTGCGGGAGTATCAGCCGAAGAACGGCAAGGAGCTGCTGCGACTGGCTGCCTTGCATTTCCTCATGTACAAAGAGCTGGCCCAAATGTGGACCGAAGAGGCCCAGGATGTGGTAGTCCGCATCCAGGCCCAGGCCGAGCAGTTCAACAAACTGAAATGCTCTTCGGAGGTGCAAAATCTTCTACAGCAAGCCATGGAGAACTACACCCATGCCACGGAGAACTATCTGCTGGACAACAAGCTGCTCTTGGCCCAACAGAGTGTATCGCGAGCGGAACTCATCGCCATGCAGCTGGATCTGTGCAACAAGGCCTTGGAGAGACGACACAATAACAACTCTCCACAGCTCTGTGTGAGCGTCCTGGGCGTCCGTTCTAGGGAACAGTTTCGAGAGCTCGTGAACACACAAATCAGGTACAATCCTAGCATTGATCTTCACGTTTTTACTAATTGAATGTGCAATTTTCTAGTGTCCCGCAAACTCTGATATTGAGTCGCGCCTATGGCTACGATATTAACTGGAGCGAGGCCATTCTCTCCCAATTTGTGCTGCAGCAGAACCCCGTCTATCTGCAGGAGTATCTCTGCCATCAGCGTCTGAGCGACGATGTGATCGAGCAAGTGGTTAAGGGGTAAGGATAGACGAACTTACACAGCTCTATTTATGTCTTAAACCTCGATCTTCTCGATCTCCTCGACTCCATCAGGTACTTGGTACACGCCCAGAGTAATCCCACAACCGCCAAACAGGAGGAGTCGCTGGCCCATCTGGTGGAATTGATTAAATCGGTGACACTCAAATACAAATTGGCTTCCATTTTGGGTCTCAAGCCCATTCTGCTCTCGCTGATAAACGATTCGCCAGTTTACTATCTGCGCGACACGAATTTCGGCCGCAACGAGTTCCACACGGCAGCGGACACATGATATACACATTATTGTGATTTTAAACCATTTTTATGCAACCATTTTAGCACTGAATACGTTATAAACAACTTTACACTTAAACTCTTGTTTTGCCATTCACTACGATTTCTTGCCGCCTTCAGGGCTGCTGAACCGATAACAAACCAAACTATTCTATCGATATCGCTAAGCAGTAATCGTATAAAAGCAGTTCAACAGTTTGAATTGCTAAAAATAGGTAAATTTCTCCATTGAAAGTGCCTCGTCTGGTGGTGCGGTAGGTGCTGCTGTTTGGTTTACCCCTGCAGTTCCTGTCTCCACGGGGTTGGTTCCATTCCAAGGCTGAACAGTCATTCGGCCAAAAATCAAATACAACAAATTTCCCACAAACAGAATTGCGGCAATACCCAGAAACACAGAGCGCCATTGCGTACGATCCGACTGTAAAGTGAGGTATATACGATTGGTATTATCTTATATAGAGGGTTGATTCTGTAGGTTATTGCTTACTTCATTGGACACCGCAAAGCCGATGATGAGCGGCGATATGACACCGGCCCCCGACATCAAAGTGTTGCTGATGCCAAACAGAAGCCCTGCAAAGTTTGGAGCGAGATCCACATGGTTGAGAGAGCTGCCAATGGCCTGGCCGGAGATGGCAGCCACCGCTGCAATCAGGCAACAGATGCTGCCCACAACATTCTGATCGCTGACGTAGGTGAGCGTCACCAGAGCAATGGCGGGAATCCACGAGGCAAACGAATTGATGGACTTGCGAAGAATTGGCAACGGAATGTTTCGCCGCCGCGTCAGATACTCGGCCAGGAAGATGAAGAAGTAGGAGGACATCAGCATGATCACAAATGGCAGCGCAGAGAGCAGGGCGTTCGCCCAAATGCTGTAACGGAAGATGCCATGAATGTAGCGTGGAACTTGCTGCATCAAAGTGTAGAAGCTGCAGGCCTGACTCATCTTGCAGAGGGCCAGAACGAGAAACGGACGTGAGGTCAGTATGTGACGCCAGGGCACTGGTGGAGTCTCGCCTTTGGGGGCATTGCTCTGTTCTAGGGCCAACTCAATATATTTCCTCTCTGCCAGCGAAATAAAGGGCGATTCGGATGGAGAATTGGCGCCATAGCGCAGCCAGAGCAGACACCACACAATCTCAATGTATCCTAGGAGAAAAGTCAGTCAACGAATGGGGCTAGAACGAGGCAGGAGACACTCACTTACCTGGCACATAGAAGGAGCTGGGCCATCCGAGGGGAGAGGCGGCCAGGACTCCGCTGAGAGCAAAGCCCAGCGCTGTACCGCAATCCAGGCCAGTCGCCATGATGCCCCCAAAACGATTCTGCTCCTTTTTGGGACACCATTTGGCCAGATGCGTGTACAGACAGGGCCACATGCCGCCCATGGCCAGTCCCTGAACCAGGCGCACCCCGAAGAGCAGTTTCCAGCCTCCCCAGGCCAGCGAGAAGGGCGTGACCACGCTGATGAGACCCGTAGTCAGCGATATCAGAAAGAGCAGCATCTTGACTCCGAATCGACTGGAGAAGTAGCCGCCCAGCAGTTGGGTGCAGCAGGAGCCCCAGAAGGTGCTGCTCAGAATATACGACTTCTGCTGCTCTGTTAGATGGTACTCCGGATAATCCGGGTTGCTGCTGTTGGCATTCGTAATCGCCACAATGGCAACGCTCATGTTCATCCGCTGGAGCACCACCAGGGTGGCGCACGTGAAGAGGAACAGCACCTGGAGGTGACGGATGCCCAGTGTGGGCCCTGCAACGAAAATACTGTGAAAACGAACTTTGATTCCCCCCCCCATCGCTGGGCAGCCAACCTTTGGTCACTAGGGAGAACGACGTGATCGTCATTGCAAGTGCAATCGCAATCGGTGGCAGCGACCGCACCGTCCACTTGAAGCCACAGAACTGACCAAAGTAGGGAGCTGCAGCCACTTGCAGCCAATGCGAAACTCGTTTGTGTGCCAAAACCAGCAACCGAACTGCACCGAAACTGGATTTCTGGCCAGCGATGCTTTTGTGTTCTTAACCTGGAGGCAGCGACGTCACTGATCCACATGCTGCGATGCAATCGGAGGGAAAACAAGATCTGCATTATATGCTGTTCCACTGATAAGATTCAGAATGTGACCTTGCCACTGGCCTCAGCCTATTCACCTTAAACTGATTCGTTTCCATCGATCTTTATAAACCACACTTGGGAAACAGCTCCTGAAGAAACAAAAAACTGATTGGCTAACAATCAATCCATTTGGCTAATTGCCAGTTAGCCAATAATTCTTCGTAAAGCCAGAGACTAGGCCGAAAACAAAGGGGATTGGCAATACAGGCAGACGAGAGAAACCCCAAAGCAAACAATAACAATGACGAGGAGAAATAATTCCAAAACAGTAGCTGGCAATATATGTATTCTTATCAATTGGCAAACACAGAACTCCCAGTCACCAGTTCACCCAGTCCGCAGACACCCAGTCACCCTGCCGCTTGATATCAATCGATTGAGCTAATTGCTCTCAGATTGGTTCCGGCTATTAGACTCTGTTTTATCAGATGACAAAGCGATCGATGGTTAGGCGATAATTATTGTTGTATTTGCCATTGATTAGATAGCAGTCAGACCTTACTCAATTCAAGGGAAAGAAGAAGGCTGGTCTCAAACACTGATCCTGGTTGACTTACAGCTGTTTGACATTTCACAGATAGCACTAAATCTATGGATTAGATGGGATACAGACTTTAAACAATTCAAGCTAAGGAAGAAGCTGGCTACATGGCTCGATCCCAGATAGTACGGAATCTATGAATTAGATAGCACACAGACCAAGCTCAATTCACGCGTTGGAAGATAAGAAACACAGATCCGCGACATAAAGCTGTTCTTAGCTGTCACGAATATGTTATCGGATCCATACGGATTTCCATTCCCACACTTATAGGCATATCAATTCCCAGATCTAGCAACAGCTAGCAAGTGTAAATAGAGCCAAGTACAAAGCAGAGAGAGAGGCACAAGTCAACAAGTTTATTTCTATTTCTAAGTATCACAATTTGTTCGTACCCCAAACAGCTGTGGCAAATGTTTTGGTAGGGAGAGTGCCCACAGCTCCGATCCACTTGTCTGCACTGCAGTGCCATCGAGAATCGGCCGCGATTGGTGTGAAAATCCCATATAAATATTCTTGCTTATATACATTTATAAGATAAATTAAGAGATTAGATTAGTGCCCTCGATTGGAGTGCCGAAATCACAAGCGTTGTTGGCAACAAAACAAAGCGAGTCGAACCGATAGGAATCTATTGAAAATAAGTCAATTTACTCAAGTCCCGCGCGCATGTCACGCCTTATAAATAGAATAAATATAAATTACAGCCTACTTATGGCTAATACTGATTAACAAAATCAATTGTTCGACGACGCTACTTCCGCCACAAATCACTCCGTCGCCATCACCGTGTACCTCTCCGGCCAGCTAATTGTCTGCTCCAAGACGGGATCGATGGGTGGCGCGATGGCAGGCGGAGGGCTTTTCTTTTCGCTGCCAGACTCTGCGTCCTTGGGCTTCATGTAGTCGTCTGCATCCCAGGGCTGAGCCTTGGCCGTGCCCCAGACGAGGAACACACAATTTCCCACAAAGAAAATGATAGCAGCCAGCCCAAAGACGATCTGCCATTGGCCACGATCGTGCTGAAGAGTTGGCAAGAACCAAGAGATACATTGATGAGTTAACGTTTCGGGTTTTTTCATTATCAACGGCTGGGCTGACTCACCTTATCGGTCACGATCTCACCGGCAATCAGTGGCGTGAGGATGGGTATTATATTCGCCACCGTATTGCTCAAACCGATCAGAATTCCGGCATGATTGGGCGAGAGGTCGATGGTGTTGAGGGAGCTACCGATCGTTGCGCCACTGTTGACGCCCACACTGACTGTCATCAGCACAATGGCCAGCACTTTGTTGTCCTCGTTGAGGAATCCGATGCCGATCAGGGCGGCCGCCGGTACCCAGAAGGAGAGCGTATTGAACACCTTCCGCACGGACGTCAGAGATAGGACCTTCTTCTTGAGCAGGACATCGGCCGCGATCAGATAGACATAGGAGAGCAGCCACATGGCCAGGAATGGCAGCGACGAGAACACCGCGTTGCTCTGGATGTCCATGTTGAGTACGCCGTTCATGTAGGACGGAAGCTCCGCTTGGAGCGTGCTCAGTCCATAGGTCTCTGCGCACCGCGTCACCAGCAGAGCCAAGAATGGAACGGACGTCCAGATGGCCTTCCAGGGAATAGGGATTGTCCGATCATGGAAGTCTTCGGTGTGCTGCAGCGAGGACTCGATATACTTGCACTCTGCCTCGCCAATGAACCGCGATTCGGGCGCATTGTTGGATCCGAACACCAGCCAGAGGATGCACCAGGCGGCACAGAGTGCCCCCGAGACATACGAGATTCCCGGCCAACCCATGACACTCTCGGCAATCATTCCACTGATGAACATGGCCAGGACAGTGCCGCAGTCGGTTCCCGTGTAGCTGAAGGCTCCAAGGCGGTTCCGTTCCTCGGGCGGCGACCACATCGCCAGGTGCTCCGTCACACAGGGGAAGATCACGCCCTGGAACAGGCCCTGAAGGATGCGTATGGCGCAGAAGACCTGCCAGCCGCCCCAGGAGATGCACCATGGGGTCATAACGCTGAAGACCGCCGTGCCGAAGCTGGCAATGAACAACACGACCTTTGCGCCATACCGACGACACAGGAAGCTCCCGGGGCAGAGGGTCACGATGTAGCCCCAGTAGAAGCTGGACAATATGTACGATTTGTGCTTCTCCGTCCACTCGTATTCCTGGTATACAACGCACCACGTCAGCAATGGGTTTCTTTAGGTGGAGGAACTCAGGGCACACTCACCGGAAAGTTGGGATTCGTTGTGGCAGCATTGGTCATCGCCACGATGGCCACGCTCACGTTGAGGCGGGCTATGTGCATCACGGTGAGGCCCAGGAAGAGCAGGAACGATTGCAGATGGCGAATGCCAAGGCGAGGCCCTTGAGCACCTTTGTTGGTCATTTTTCACGGGCACTGAACCGAGCGAGTGCTGGGGAGGGGAGGAGCGGAGAGGAGAGGATCTTGAGGTCTGCACTGTTTGGTTGGCGGATCGATTCTGGGCCAGTTCGCTATTGTTTAGGCAACATTTATATGACAGCTGAAAGCTTCGGCCGCTCGGCCCGACCACATGTCCGTAATCATTCACAGTACGGCCGTGGCTGCGAGCGGACCCGCCCGTCGGTGACTCCCACAGAGAGATGCCCGGCTGTTGGGAGCAAACACTCCGCCTAACTTTGACGCAACTCCTCGATTCCAGAAGGTGATTGACGTCCCAGATCCATTGTACCAGAGAGAGCATATGTATACGTAGAGAGAGTACTCGGTATATACGGTATATAGTACGTAGTATCAGCAAATATTTTCGGATTTACACAAAGTTGAAGTGGTAGCTGCAAAACACTCCCCATGCGACGCCCCATTTGCCACAGACTTGTTTATTTGTCCTAAAGATTTATGGCGAAAAAGCTCGAGCTTCTTACGGATGATCCGTGATATTCATATTCATATTTTAAATTTACTAACTGCTGAAATGAAATAGCTGGCAATAAACCACAACCGCCAGGTGTATTCCGTTTAAAACGGAAACTGAGGGCTATAACCCTGCCAAGCCTAGCGTCCAGCTAGAATCGGGAATGTGGCCATAAATGAATGATTCTAATTTATTTTTTGAATATTATTCTTTATGGTTCACCTTGCGTGAAGCAATGGAACCCGCCTGATAAGCGATGCCACCCGCTAAATAAATAATAAACTAATCAATAATGTGCCCGGGCCACAGAGCCCAACAGTGTTTACGATCTTTGTATCAATTTATTGAACTTTTTTAAACTTAACCAGCTATAATCTAATGCTAAACCAACCAACTCTTCGCTATTCGAAACTCGAGTGATTCCCCACCAAGGCACTCGTGAGCGTCTCTCAGGGCAAAAGCTCCACGGACTCGAGTGGAGAGATTAGGAATGCTATCGGGTCTGGAGAGTCGGAAATTGTACTATCTGGATTTTTCGTCGGTTGGCTTCGGCTTGCCCTCGGCCAGCTCTGTGTCGTGGGGCTGTAGAAAGTCTTCGGCATCCCAGGGCTGGGACACAGCCGATCCAAAGGCCAAAAATATGCAATTCCCGACAAAGAAAAGCACCGCCGCAATAATGAACACAATCTGCCATTGTGTGCGATCACTCTGGAAGAACGAGAAGCCATTAATTAATTAGTGAACCATCTATGGTAGAGTGGCGACCACCACTTACAGTATCCTTCACGATAAAGCCCACAACTAGGGGAGTGACTATGGGCACCACATTCGCCGCTGTATTGACAATACCCATTATAATACTGGCATGATTCGGCGAGAGATCGATGGTGTTGAGGGAGCTACCGATGGTGGCGCCACTATTGAAGCCCACACTGATGGTCATCAGAACGATGGCCAGAGTTTTCTGGTCCTTGTCCAGGAATCCGATACCGATCAGTGTCGCACACGGAATCCAAAAGGCCAGCGAGTTGAAGGTCTTCCTCAGGGCAGTCAACGATAGCCGGTTGCCGCTGAGCAGAATGTCGGCGGTGATCAGGTACACATAGGACATGCACCACATGGCCAGGAAGGGCAGGGCCGAGAAGAAGGCATTGCTCTTGATGTCCATGTCGAGGACCCCGTTCATATAGGACGGGATCTCGGCCTGCAGTGTGCTCAGTCCATAGGACTCGCAGCAGCGGGTTATCAACAGGGCCAGGACCGGCAGGGAGCTGCAGATGGCCTTCCAGGGAATGGGAATAACCTTCTTGTGATAGTTCTCGCTGTGCTTCAGCGACGACTCGATGTAGTGGAGCTCTGCCTCGCCTATGAAGCGGGACTCGGGGGCATTGTTGGACGCAAAGATGAACCACAGAACACACCAGCTGAAGGCCACTCCAGCGGAGACATACGAAATGCCCGGCCAGCCTATGGCACTCTTGGCTATCATGCCACTCAGGAACATGGCGCAGACATTGCCACACTCGATGCCCGTGTGGCTGAGAGCGCCCAAGCGATTACGTTCCGCTGGCGGGGACCAGCGCGCCAAATGCTGATGAATGCAGGGGAAGAGCAGTCCCTGGGCCAGGCCCATCAGGACACGTATGCCGCAGTAGGCCTGCCAGCCGCCAAAGCCAATGAACAGCGGCGACAGGGCACTGGCTACGCCGGAAGCGAACGAACCCCACAGCATCACACTCTTCACGCCGAACCGCTTGCAAAGCCAACCCCCCACGAATTGCGTAACGATATAGCCCCAGAAAAAGCTGGACAATATCAACGCCTTCTGGGACTCCGACCAATCGTATTCCTAAAAGGAAAATAAAGAAAACGTGAGTACAAGATGCAGCAGGGGGATGGGGCTAGGTCCTACTGGAAAATCAGGGTTGGTAGACTCCGCATTCGTCATGGCCACCACAGAGACGCCCACATTGAGGCGTCCCAGGTACATGCCGGTTATATTGAGAAAGATCAGCAGGGCCTGGACATGCCGCATGCCCACAACAGGTCCTGCAAACAAAGGAAAACGTTACTTCTATCTCATATCTCGAGTACTTCCTGCCGGGCTAGGCATTTGAGTAAATAAATCTGAATTGCACTCGAGACATCGCTATCGAGGCTCTGAACAGCCCACAGACCAAACGATTTATGACCCTTCCGAGGGCCACTTGTGTGTGTCGGTCGGGCGAGTGGTCTGGACTTTAATCAGGCCAGGGGCGAGGTCTCTCTAGACTCTTGAAGGGGATTACAGAGGTGTGTCAAATTGCAGTTTAGTTCCCTCTCCATACGCTCAGACATCCATCAAAGTTCACAGAAGAAAGTTCTCTCAGTGGCGTACCTTTATTTGCTTCGACTGTCATCCTGGAGGATTTATGGGGAAAGCACTCGACCACTTTTTGAGCACACACCGAACTGCGACACTGTTTGAACTCGAATGAATCGAATTAGTTTACACTTTGCCACATTTCGATTTCAATCGTATCACCTGTTAATCGATATTCGCCTAATCAGAGAGATTATCCTGCGATAAGGCTTGATCGCGTGCGTACGCGTAGCTCATGGAGTTTCCTCTGCGACTGCACTGTACTCAATCGCAGAGAATCGCGGAATGTCGAGATTAGTAGCATAACATTCGTAATTAGATTAGGGCCAGATTAACCAAAACAAATTGATTGTTGGTCGGTAGGTCGGACCTGCATATACATATAAGTATATGACCTAAGACAACAGTGGATCTTGGTCATTATCCGGCCATTAGCTGATACCATCAACATCTGGTCAACGGTGCCCCACTTCAGATAGCCGTCGCTGACACGCGTCCAATCATGGATCGTAATGGGGAAATACCAGAAACAGCTAATCGTTCCAAGAGCACCGAAAACCCTTCTAAGCCAAACAACACACGATGGCAAGGCTCTCCCTTATCGAAGTCACATTTTTTGGGACCCAGTGGATAAACTGAAATGTCAATTTAATTGAACACCCATCGATCTTGTTCTCGCCCGACCCACACGTCAATCGCATGGGAATTAAACACGTTCAATACTTCTGATAGCTCCAGCCATAATCTATGTCAGATAATGAATTTGCCATGGGCTTAAGTCGAACTGCCATTGCCCTTCTTCATCGAAATTGACGGGAAAATAGACATAGGTTTATATGTGATTTATTTGTACTCTTTATGCCTAAAGTTTAGACTCTAAACTTATCAATTAGCTGTGAATATTCTAAGAAATTCTGGGCTTGTATGTCCACGGACCAGCCGTGAATGATTTTCCTTTGGACCATAGCTCCTTCGCCATTATTTTTCCATCATTCGAATCACTTCTGTACTTCATCTCGAGGTTTCCTGTTCCTTCTCGCTTTGTTGTGCCTCCAGTGCCTTGGCGTTTCCTTCCTCCTGCAGTGTGGAGGACATTTGTTTGCCCAGAAAGTCGGGTGCATCCCAAGGCTGGTTAACCATCTGACCGAAGATGAGGTAAACTATGTTGCCCACAAAGAAGATGACGGCAGAGATGATGAACACCACCTGCCACTGGACGCGATCGTGCTGCAAATATCAGAGTCAAGAATGAAGATCAGGGACCAGGGGATCATATTTGGTAAGGACTTACGTCGTCCGTTACGATAACGCCAACCAGGAGGGGCGTTAGAATGGGCACAACGTTGCCCGCCGTATTGACGATGCCCATGAGGATGCCAGCATGGTTGGGCGACAGATCGATTGTGTTGATCGTGCTGCCGATGGTGTTGCCGGCATTGATGCCCACATTGGCGCACATCAGGACAACGGCCAGGCTCTTCTGCTCGCTGTCCAGGAATCCGATGCCGATCAGGATGATGGCGGGTATGAAAAACGATATGGAATTGAATGTCTTGCGGATCCCTGTGATGGTCATAGTGCCTCCTGTCAGCAGGATGTCCGCGATGATCACATACACAAAGGCCATCACCCAGGAGGTCAGGTAGGGCAGCGCCGAGAAAATGGCATTATTCTTCATGTCCATCAGCAGGACACCGTTCATGTAGGAGGGCATCTCCGTCTGCAGCGTGGAATAGCCCCAGGACTGGCAGCAGCGCGTGACCATCAAGGCCCAGAACGGAACCGAACTCCAGATGGCCGCCCAGGGAACCGGGATCGGCCCCTTCGCCTTCAGCTCCTCCGCCTCCTTCGTGCGATCGGAGTTGATCGAGGTCTCAATGTAGTTTAGCTCCTCTTTGCTGATGTACCTGGATTCCCTGGGCGTATTCGCGCCGAAGATCAGCCAGATGATGCACCAGAGCACGCCAACGGCACTCGAAATGTAGAAGATGCCGGGCCAGCCCATGCTCGAGGCGGCTATCTGGCCGCTGGCAAACATGGCCAGCAGAGTGCCACAGTCGAGGCCCGTATTGGCCAGGGCGCCCAGACGATTGCGCTCGTTCACGGGAGACCAGTTGGCGAGGTGGGCGTGGATGCAGGGGAATAGAAATCCCTGGAACAGGCCCATCGCCACACGAATGCCGCAATAGGCCTGCCAGCCGCCCCAGGAGACGCACCAAGGCGGCAGCAGGGCCAGCAGAGCCGATCCGATGGTCGACACGAACATGGTCATCCTTGCGCCAAAGCGACGACAGAGCCAGCCCCCGAGGAACTGTGTCATGATGTAGCCCCAGAAGAAGCTGGACAGGATATACGAGCGCTGCTTTCCATCCCAGTCATATTCCTGGAGGAGAAATAGTCGAAGGTTAGGCCAATGCCCAGAGCAGAGGTGCGGCAGACTTACGGGGAAATTGGGATTGGTGCTCTCGGCATTCGTCATGGCCACAATTGCCACGCCAGCATTAAACTTGGCCATGTAGTTGACCACGATCGACAGGAAGAGCAGAAAGGTCTGCACATGCCGCTGACCAATTGCGGGACCTGAGAAATGTTCAAATAAATCTGTTTACTCCGCCAGATACACAGCATTAAGTAGCGTTCATTAGCTCCAAATGATCAGCGTTTTCACATTTGCCATTTCATTTAGATTTTAAATCACAATTCTCAATTGGTTTACGGCCTGATAAAGCTTTCGAGTGACTTGATTTTCACAAAATCGATCAGGCTATCGTTTCCATATAGCTTGCAGCCAGGATGGGAGTATCCTTTGAGGAATTTTCCACTAACCCGTATTCGTTTCAGCCGTCATATTTGGTTTGTTCCACACGCCTCCAAGATCGAGAAGCAACTCAATTTGCAACCGACTGTCAGCTTGCTTTACACCTTCCGATCACTCTGTGTCGTGGAGCTAATCGCTGTGAAGTGACATGGACCGCGTAACGGACGGCAAATCACGGCACTTGACAAACACGATATCGATAACGAAGCCAGAGAACCTACTCCTACCCACAGCGAGATAGGGAATGCCAGGGAAGTGATAGGAGTTCCATGGTTCCCAATGAACGGAATCGAATGGAACGCTTTCAATCCGGATACGCAGATCTACCCCGCACCGATAGCGATCGAAAGGGAAAGGCCACCCCTTCACGAACCCTTAGATAGTCTGCCAGACCTCTTGTCGCAGTCATGCGCTCAATCAAGAGTCAGTTTTCAAGATTCTGCTGAGCCCACGGGCTTACGCGTAATCTTATCGCTGACCATGCCAATTATCTGGCCCGTGTTTACCCCTTGGAGCTATCGGATCTGTGCCCACACACCGCATACTTCTCACGATCGAACCTCCAAAATACAGAGTCCCTCGGGGCGAGCCGAGCCGAGCCGATAGCGAAGGCGCCGTGCTCCAGCTGGAGTGGGTTATCTGAAACCCTTTAAGGTGTTCGATACGAGTGTATTTCTTTTATTGGACTATAACGCTTACAGTACTCTATACATATTGCTTGACTCGAGCTGCAACCAGGGAGCGATCTTCAGCGACTCTCCTCCTCCTCCTCCTGAAGCCGCAGTATGTCCGCCTTGTTGATGAAGTAATAGCTGGGCTGACGGCCCTTCAGGTCTTTGGCGGTGCGCTTGGCCCCGTTCTGAATCAGTATCCGACTGACGCTCTCCAGGGAATTGGTGCCCATGGCATAGTGCAGAACAGTGCGCTCCAGCTGGTGGTTGAGCAAAGTAGAATCATTGGGGAAACCTTGCGCTGAGACGCACTTACATTATCCGTAATCTTCAGTGTTTCGGGACAGAGTTTCACCAGGTGCTGGACCATTTCCTCGGACTCCTTCAGCACTGCTATGTGCAGGGCGGTTCGACCTGCGAAGCAAAAGAATACTCTTGATCAGAAATGGCTCCTTTTTCTGGGGGAAACCGGGGGTGGGGGGGATCGTACCGTAATAGTTCTTGGTCTTGATCAACCACTTGGCATTGGAGACGTCGGTTAGCTCCCTCACTCTCTCCATGTTGTTCTCCCTGATCATTTGGTGGAGCTCCTCGCGGGTCTCCTCCAGGCCACGCAGCTTCTCCAAGAACTTGGCCAGGGCTTCGTGCTGTCGGGCGGCAACCACATCCCCAATGGACTGACCGCTCTCATCCTCAATGTCCAGGATGTGATCGTAGCCCTGCAGCGCCAGTTGATCGAAGGGTTCCACTTGGCCTGAAAAGGAAACAGTTGAATGGAGTTATTCTGATCTGAATGAAATGGTTGGGCGACCGAGCCTACCGATGGCAGCCTTGGCCAGGATATAGCGATCGATCTCTGCCGCATTGTTGGGTTGATTGGCCTGAAGGGAGACATCGCGAGCGGTGCGATACAGCTCATCCCGGTAGGTGATATCGATGCCAGACTCCTCGATGAGGGTGTACAGTGCCCCGCGGCGATGGGATCGGGCGCAGGCAAAGTGCAACATGCTCTGGCCGTGCTCGTCCCGCTCCTCCATATGCTGGACGGCCAGAATATCCTCCTCTTCGGCCAGCGATCGGGCATCCAGCTCGATCAGATCTGCATTGCCGATGCCATTGCGACTGCTGAGCAGCTTGGGATGGGATTTGGCCATGGCATTGGAGGTGGAAGTGCCCGTGTGGACTTCCACTTCGGTGACGGGCATGGGCTTCCGTTCGCCCATGAAGTGCTGCAGATAGCCGGTGAGATAGGCCACGGGATCCTTGGGCCGTTTGTTGGCGATCTCGGTGAGGGCCTTGATCAGGGGATCAGCCAAAGCTTAAATAGTGTATACAGATTAGCGGACTGGACTCCATTTCGTATTCCTTGATACTCACAGTCTGCCAGATATTTGCCCTGTTCCGTCTTGAAGATGGGATTGGCCTGAAAGCTCATGGACTGCGCCTGACCTGCACGAAGAACGAACGGCATTAGTCATTCCCTCCCAACTCAGAGATCGGGGTTCATCACAATCAAGGGATTGAGTCCCAGGAAAGGTAGGTAGAGGTACTATACACAAAGCGAGAGGAGGAGGAGCAGGAGTAGAGGGTAGAGGAGTCAACAAACGAAGATGCGGATGCCGATGGTGAAACTCAAAGAAACATTGCAAATCATATGGAAATCGGAACAAGATCACATTCCCGGGACGTATGTACGTAGGTGTAAACTCAAAGCGGCAACTTACGATTACGGAATTTGGAATGTGTGCGGCGTACGAAGAAGCTCAGCGTAAGCGAAGGAGTAGGTGGATATTGATGGCAATGCTGGGCATACAAGAGTCAAGAATCGATCAAGTTAGGATCTATATAAGTATGTTTTTTTTTAATATAACAGTAGGTACGAGTACCAGTACGAGTACGAGTACGAGTATGTATGTACATTTGGGGTATGGGTACCGATCCCATCCCATACCATCCCATCCCATCCGATGGAGGCTCAATTGCGATCGACAATGCTGTTCTTCTTGCGCTTGAAGATCTTCACCAGCATGGTGGCAATGTGCTTGGAGTTTGTCAGCGACATGTCCTTCTCGAGGGACAGTATGTTGGTAACGGCTGTGCAATAGTCCTGGAACAGCACATACTCCAAGATGCCCATGCTCTGCATATTGATGAGCCGCACCGTGAGCTTGGACAGGCGGTTCGTCACCATGCTGAGTCCTCGCACGGAGCACAGGTGCCTCAGGTTGTCCATCTCCTTCATCAGATTGGGCAGCTTCACGATCGTCGTCATTTTGAGGCCTGTGCCCAGGAAGGCTGGCCTGGACTGCAGATATCCGAGCAGATAGCTCTCCTTGAAGTGCAGCTGCGTCTCCAGATAGGTGACGGCTCGTCCCACCCGCGTATAGGCCGCTCCCATATCGCCCGGATCCTTGCTGCTCGTCGTCGAGATCACGCGCAAGTGCTCCTGGCAGTTCAACCACACGGCCATGTTGTGGGCGGAATTGACAAAGACGCCCCGGCCATAGGGCCAGAGGGCACCATTAAAGGCTGTCGACTCGGCTGCCTGCACCAGATCTTTGGTGTCCAGCAGGGATATCATCAGACCCAAGCTGCTGAGCATCAGCGCCACCTCCGAGTCGGGCTCGAGCAGCTCCGTCAGGGTGTAGTAGTTGCCGGACTCCGTCTCCCCAATGGCATCCGCGAAGCTGGTCGTGAATATCTTGCCCATCATGAGGCGCTCGGCCTGCTCCAACTGGCCAATGGTCAGGTTCAGGGGCAGCTCCAGCTGGTCGAGATTGCGCGAGGCCTCCACAATGCAGCGCGTGACCAGCAATGACTCGTCGTCGAAGACGAAGGCGGCCGTGTTCAGTCGATCCCCGTTCTCCATTGGAAAGTAGGCGAGACGCGGCTGCGGCTTGAAGTCGGCGTCGATGCACAGGCAGTGCATGTCCTTGAGCAGCGGCACCAGGAACTCCTGGAACACCACAAACACATCAAAGTCCGGTGCGATAATGCCACAATTGATGTCCTCCTCCAGATGGCGGGCCTTCGAGGTCTTGCGCATCGCCGGCCACAGCACATCGAAGAGATTGTGGTCGAGTCGCGTCTGGCGGCGCTTGATCTTCTCGTAGACGCCGCGCTTCAGGAAGCGGCTCAGGAAGCTGGTCACCGACAACTGCAGCGATGAGGCGCTCAGCGGCTTCCGGTGCGACAGGGCCGAGGCCGTGCTGCCACTCAAAAGCTTTCCCGATTCCGCTATCACGCTGTAGCAGCGCTCCAGAGTGCGCGAGATCTCACCGTCCTGCAGCTCTCGCCTGGCACTGTGCAGATCGTCGGGAACTGCGGCGTTGGGTGTAATTTTTGGATTTGATGATTATCATTGTACACATCACACACACACACACACACACACACACACACAGCGGAATGATCAACACCAAAGCATGTACAGAGATAGACACAGATACTGACGGATACACGGACACGAGCACGAATGAGGGGAGGGGGAGTTTGCCAAATGGGTGCTGAAAAAAGGCGACGGTGCTTCAAGTGCTTTCTACGGATACGAAAACAAAACCGCGGAATGTATGGTGTCTGTGTTACATACCAAATAAATCATCAATATTGCCGATGATTTCATTAAAAAATTCACGATTTCCCTCCATTATGAGAACGAGTACTTGGCCTGCAGCACAACCGAGAATCGGGCACGACTACGCGGACGAGTGTGTGACTGACTATTGAGCGAAGGACAACGTGTGCTGTACGGTGCGATTGAAAATCGATGACTGAATGCTCGGCCAGGGCACGGGCACGGGCCAAGTCCCTGCCGCTCTCGAGGGAGGGAGTACAGTACACACCCTCTTGCCACATATACATATTTGACATGGCAAGCAAACGTATTTAATTATTTTGGTTTACTTTACTTTAGTTGGTGGGTGTCTCTCTGCCCCCCCGTCTGTGGGTTTTTGCGGGGGGAATTACGAGTACAATTCAAATGAAACCGAAGGAAAAGCAAAGAAAAATGAGTAAGCTTTCCCGATACTATTTCGTGGAGTGGAGTGATTCGTGCTATGGCATGGTGTGACTCCTGTGACTGGTCAGGAGCTGGAACAGCTGCAGGTGGACACACAAGTCAGGTCAGGTGAGGTCAGGTGCTAAGCCGTGCCGTGCCGTGCCGTGCCAGCCCCCTTGTCCTACCTTGATCGCTGAGCAACTGATTCTCGAGCTCCTCGGCCCCGAAGAGATTGAGCAGCTCGGCGTAGTTGAGGATATTGTTCGCCTTCTCCTTGTCCAAATAGAACTCGGCCGTGTGACCCAGCTGCGTGCAATGTTGTGGTTGTAATTGCATTTTAAATATTAATAAATTCAGTTTGGGCTTATCATAAATTTATGGCATATCGATGCGGCGCACAGACAGTACATTCGTTTGAAAATGGGCCTTGGCCCACTTTGAATCGGATTTCGAACACAGTTTTATTTGTCATTTGCCGATGAGGCACCCCCCCCCCCATCCCAAACAGTTACACAATTTTGTTCCTACCATTTCCAGAAGGTATTTCTGGTCGTGGCTGTCAGGAATTCTCCCTCCAATTAGGGATAATTGATAAATTGCCACCGAAGAAGAGGTAATTCTGTCTTCCCCTCCGCTCTCCCTCCACTCACCTTGTCCAGCGCCTTGGAATTGCCGCCCAGCTGGGATAACATGTTGTAGAAATGGCCATTGTCCTTAATTGTGGCTGCATAGTGAAGCGGCGTGCGTCCGTCATTATCCGTAATTGTCATGGTCTCCGGAAAACGCGAAGCCAAATACCGCACGATGTCTGCACACAAAAAGAGTCAAGCGAAAAAGCCAATCGAAATTGAGAATTCAAGCGGAAGCAAACGGAGTACAGCCAACACCCACCCGTGTGTCCAAAGAGCACGGCCACGTGCAGGGCCGTGGAGCCATTGGGGGATATGTCGTCCTTTGCAATGGCGAACTTCCGGCGATCCAGTGCCTGCTGCAGCGCCAGCAAGCTGCCGTCACGTGCCGCATCGTGCACGCGATGGATTTTCTCCTGTCATATGAACCATGCAGTAATTAGTGGCTACTCCTTCCGACTCCTGCCATCCCCCCCCCACTTCCTTCCGCTTACCATGTAGCTGGGCACGTTGTTGAGAAAGGCTTGTATTTCCGCCTCCTTGGACTTAAGATTCAGCAGACTAGCGCCCTCGCCATTCAGGACGATCTCGGCCAGCTGCTCCAGGTCGCCCGATTCGACGATCTGCTTCATGCGTGTCTCCTGCGAAGGGAGAGGCAATACCAGTCATTCAACGATTGCTAGACGGACATTCAATCAGTGCGTAATCGAAAGCGTAGTGGTTAGGTGGGACAGAATAGAAACGATGATGGAAATGGTTGGCAACTGATAGACGAAACCCAAAAGAAAAGCCTGATGAGACAGCAACAGAGAGAGATAGAGAGAGAGAGATAAACAGTTATTGAAAGATAGAAGAGGATAGCATCGTATACTTCATCAATTGCAGTTTGAGACTGAACTGTATAATCCTCGGGTGCGCCCTGCACAAAGCCCTCGATGGCCATGGCCGATGTTAGGGATTCGCTGCCATCCTCATCAGGTTCCGTTGCCGTTGCCTTTGCCGTTTCCGCTTCCGTTTCTCCTCCTCCCGACGGCGACTCCTGCCTGGGCTGGCTGTCCTTTGTGTCCGGCGCCATCACATCCTGTACAAAGGGGTTTTTCAGTTTTTACTTGGCGAGCTGTCGTCTCTCGATTATGGCTAAAAAGTGCAGGTGATAGGACAACGCTCACAAACAGGACACAAACAGGTGGATGGGGACTACGGTTTTACAAGGACTAAGTGCCGCTACAGAGTGACAATGCCAGCGCTGTTGACCCATTCACAAATTGACAAAATAAACACATGTTTCCCTGGGTAAACGAATATCTACGGCTCGTATACGTAATGTTACGCATACGACCTGTTTTCGACAAAAGTTACACCTGCGCTTCCATTAGTCTTATTGAAATACAGCACCGCCCACTACTGCCACTAGTATTATGCCATTAGACCTCCCACCACCCTCTTAACCTCTAACCTCTAGGGGAAACTTGATTATCCCTAACAAATCGCTCGTGGGGCGACTGCAGCAAATCGTTGCAACGTTGCATCAACTGGAATGTGTATATATAGCAATTTGATATATATACCATACGTGCATATCATCATATATCATATATCATATATCTAATGCCTGCAACTGCAAATGTTTTGACGTTTGCATGTTCCTTTGCCATTTGGACTCTGGCCTGGCTGCCGCTCTGACAGTTGAGCAGCTCTGGCTCTGGCTCTGAGGCTGGTGTATCCACATGTCAGGGAAAGCGAGTGAGTGGGAGTGAGTGGGAGTGAGTGGATTATTATAAAGTCTATCTGTGGGTAAACAGCTGCTGATTTTCGCCAATCGATAGTGCCGCAAATCGGGGGCAGGGCAGACACTGGCATTGATTTGATCTAAGGAACTGGAATACGGATGGATGGTACACAAAACGAATTGAAATTGAAACTGAAACTGAAAATCGAAACTAAAAGCACACCAAACGGAAAGGGAAACTGAAAGGGAAACGGAAACACAATACATGGAAATCGTATGGGTTTGTTTCTCGTTTCTGGGTGAGGGGGTGGGGTGCAATAGAAACGATAAGCAAAAGACACAAGTTGCAGGTTTGGCATTCCATTTTAATTGGTTATTGTAATCGTTTATGGTTTAATAATGTTTTTTTCTTTTTTTTTACTTCGAGAGAAGAAAACTTAACACTTGCTTTTACAAAATATATATATATTGTATATGTATATAGGGAGTCTATGTAGAGCTGCATAAAGAGGTAAATAGTCAGATTATGTCGTTATATAAGCTGATTTCTACGGTTATTCTTTGTTGGATTGCGGCTGAAGTTGTTGCTGTGGGAGGCTGTTGCTGGTTGTTGCTGTTGCTGGTTGTTGCTGTTATTTTTGGTGTGGAAAACAATTAGAATGAATGGAATTGGGTGCCTGCTACAGTTGATTGACTGACTGACTGATTGTTTGACTTATTGCTTGATAGTTAGTTTGAGCGGTTGAACGGCACACACAATACGAACTACAAAAAAACTTTGGACGTGGGACACTTAGAGCACACCAAAGTGTACCTCATCATCGTCATCGTTCTCGTTATCATGCTGATCCTGTGACTCCTTCTCGTCAGCCTCCAACTCGGTGATCTTTGGCTCCTCAACTGCTGCCTCTGGCACTGGCTCTTCTGCCTCCATCTCTGGCTCCGCCTCTTCAGTCTTTTCGTTAACTTCTGGCTCATTCCCTGTGGCGGCAGGCTGCTCCTCCTCCTTCTGTTGCTCGTCACTGCTCTCATTGACATTCTCTTCGTTATCATTCGACTCCTTGCCTGCAGCAGACTCCTGTTTCTGGTCCTTCGGTTCCTTCTGTTTCTCTTGATCCTGCTCTGATCCAGCCTGGCCATCTTCTCCTTCTTTACCGCCGCTTACAGCTCTTTCAATATTCTGTAAAAGTAAACAATTGTCGACTGATTGCTTTCCGAGTGATTCAAAGGATTGCTCTACTACGATCTCAGCCTTCGATTCATTGTATGTACAGCAGAGAAGTACTTAAGAGGTCTAAACAAAAAGCGCATAGATAGAAAGTGGTGAAGGGGAAAGCGAGAGCCGACAATGGCTTACTTTCACAGAGCCCACACCCCACCGCCCCGCCCCGTCCCGCCAAAGCAAGCCCGAGTGCAACACAGAGAAAGCTCTTGGAGGAGTGCAAGCAAAGAGCATCGAAAGCAAACGAAAGACCGACTCCAGCCACAAGCAAAAAAGGCAACACTTACCTCCGCCTCACTGTCTTCGGTGTCGCCTTCGAGGTCGTTGTCGCCATTGATGTGGCCATTGTTGAATGTGGCCGGCGTTTCCGGTCGGCGCTGCAATGGCGAAACTTCAGCCGCAGCCAGCACCGGATCAACATCCGCATCCAAGTCCGCTTTGGACAAATCCTCCTCGTCATCATTGGCACTTGTACTGCGGTTTCAAAATGCAAAAAATTGTCTCTCAAAGCAATGCCCCACAAGGAACGCACAAATCAAACAAAAACGGAATGCAGCGCAGCCAAAACTTAGCCTAATCCCAGTCCAGGTCCGCCCCCAGACCCCTCCGGACCCTCCCCACCCACTCACCCATCGTTTGTGTCCAGCTCCGAGGTGTTCTCGATGCTGTCGTCCAGCGACTTGCGTCCATTCACAGCCGGGGCCATTTTAGTGGTCAATTTCTGCGAAAGAAAGAGACAGATGGGAATGGTGTAGGGAGTCCCCACAAGATGCCTCCAGCTCACCTTGCTGCCCGCATCGCCACCGCCGCCGGCACTATTGTCGCCGTTCTCATCGCTCAAGGCCTCCCAGTCGGTGGTGCTCTCGGGGGAGACGCGCGGTGCCTCCGGCACATAGACGAGGAAGGCCCGCTCGATTTCGTGTGGCTTGTGGCGGTAGTACGAGGGTGTCTTCATTTTCTGAAATTGCCCCAATGAATCATTTTAATTGCTCGGTTGATTGCCCTTGATCCCCTGCCCCACTCACATAGTCGAGGGCCTCCTCGTCACAACCCGCCTGGGTGAGCAGGGTGTAGCAGCGCATGTTGTTTTTGGCACTGGCTGCCCAGTGGAGCGGCGTCTTGCCAGTGATGTCCATCTCGTGGGCGCCCTCCGGCCAGAGGCCCACCAGATACTCGAGGATCTTGGTGTGGCCCAGGCCGGCGGCCTTGTGGATGACATTCAGGCCATTGCCGTCCTTGCAGGTCACCAAGGCGGCGGACACCGGAGGCTCCAGTTGCACCTGCACCGTCTCCAGATTGTTGTCGATCACCGCCTGATGCAGATCCTTGATGGCATTCTGTGGAGGCATTGGCTAAGAGAGGGAGTGCAGAATTTCGAGTGCATTCGCTCACCATGACATGTGGCACGGCAGCAAGGAAACGCTTGACACGTCCATTGTTGCTGGCCTGCTGGCACAAGCGATGTCCTTGGCCCGCCCACAGAATGCGCGTCAGCTTGCCAATGTCCTTTTCGTGCATCCAGATACGAATGGTGGATAGCTTCACCGAGAAATCTATTAGCCAAAAAAGTGGGAAATTGAAAACGTAGAAATTAATTTCACCAGAACCACCGCCCCTTTCCAGCACCAACCCCCACCCCAAACCCTTCGCTATGATCGCCCTTAAGCGATTTCCATTTCATTGGCACCCTTGCTCGTTCGTGTCTGCATGCAATTTGCCAAAAAGGCAAACCAACTGAAAACTGAATTAAAACGAATACGAAAATAAAATGCAATAAATGTTCAAGCTCTGTGACTCGCGACCCGACCTGCAGCCCGCTTAAAGTGGCATTTCAGGAAAAACTCGAGACAATTTCCGCCGGAGAAAGTTTTCGCCAACTCGAAACGCGCCAAGGTCATCGGAGAACTTTTAAGTGGAAAGTCTGCCCCTTGAACCGCCCAAAGTCGAGTTCTTCGAGAGTTGCAATGAGCCACTGCCACTGAATCATTGATGTTATTGATGGGATGGGAAAATGACATCTGTCTGTGGAGGATCCCCCAATCCCAATACCCCCCCCCAATACGCACCATCGTTGTTGCGCCGCTTGCTGCCATCCTGGCCACCTGGCTGTCCGTTCATCGGCATCACTGTAAGTGGACCGAACATTTTCGTTGATTTCAGAATTGAATTATTCGAATATAAATATTTGTATTGTATACAGAATGATATATGGTTTTACTATGTGGTTTATTCTGGCAGTGGCAAAGTCAGGGCCTACTCTCTTCCTTAAACCACACTTTCCTTGGGTTCTGGTCCTACTATCAGAGTGCTTCTATTTTATTTGCGTCTGGCCCGCTTGAGCCGCGTTGGCAAACTAATTCCCGGCCATGTCGAAAGGTGTTGAATATGGGACAGCTAGCGATTGGATTGTGTTGTGGTCAAGGAGAGCGCGGACCGGCACAGAGTGGAGGAGGAAAGGAGGAAAGGGAAGTATTCGGAATAATTGCGTCCTGTTCGCGCTCCTGCAACTTCTGCCATGAATAAACAACCTTTGGGTCTCCCTTGTGTGGCGTGTGTTCCGAGTAAGTATATAAAGCACAAAGTAAACATTTTCATTAGCCCAGCGCTGTTTTTCTTCTTGTGGGTGGCAAAGGCACTAAGCAAATATGTGGAAATACTTTGAGTTTCCGCTTGACCGTCACTTTCTAGACACTTTTCGTGGCACGAAATATGCAGCGAAAATAATTTCAGGGAGTTTTAGTTTTCCCAAATTCCCAATCAGGGAATCTGGAATCTTTTTCTAGTTTCCAATTGAATTCTATGTTTCAGTGAAGCTCCAAGCTCTAAGAAAACTAAAATCGAAAGCACTTTTGAATTGAAAAACACTTCCTTACACTTGGGCTTTTTTTTGTAAACACTTGAGGTAATCCTTAGAAAATTCTAGTGCAAGGCTCTCCTCCAATTACCCAGAACACCCCCCAGTTGCTTGGAGTTTCCTTTTGACCGGCCAAGCACACACATACACGCACATATCTGATGTGTCAAGGTCGCCCCAGTCTATTCCTGGTGTACTCCCACACCTGAGGAACGATTGTGTGTTTCCTCTATTTTGTGACATGTAAATTAGTTGAAAGGAATGAATCATTGGAAGGGGTCCCCACCACATGCTGATGAAGTTGAGTGGCAATAAAAACTGCTCGCAAGTGCCACGGAAACGGAAATGGCGCATTAGTGTTTGCCACTTAATGTGGCACTCAGCCCCTGTCTTCCATCAACTCCCCGAACATTGTAACTTGTTGAGCTGACACTCTTTTATGGCACGCAATATGCAAATTTTGGCCAAGACTCCTTTGCTCCGGCAGCCTGCGTGTTGTCACCACAATTTCCCTCAATTATAAGGAATGAATGTGAATATTTATTCGCTGAAACACTCACCTTTGGGTGGCGATGAATGGTAATATAGGCCCTGGAATCTTCTCCGACGCTTCGGCGGCATCGCCAATTTATGTATTTTTTTTATAGCAGAGTCTCTGGATATGTCGTAGCACTCTTAGAGTCCACGACTCTTCACATTGCCCCAATCGCGATTCATTTAGCACTGCGGCTTCACTCACTTCACTGGTCACTTGGCACTTGGCACTGGAAAATGCTGTGGAAAAAACGAACTTATATCGAAGCGCTGAATCGACCGTTGTCCGGGCAGGTTCAACGACGTCTGAGTTGACAAATGCACACGCTCAGATGGTCAACTGGTCAACGTAGTCCCCCTAGCCGCCTAGCCTAGCCATTCCACGTGCTCCTTCTCATCCTACGCCTGGGTCCTTGCGTGTGTGCATAGCCAATGACGGGGGCTGTGGATGGGGGCGGTGTGGTCTCACATATGTGATTTTTATTATGTTTTATTTATTTAGTTAACCAAATCCCGCGCCACGTTTCGAATGCATTCAACTCGCTGAATGCACAGGACGTAGGACGTTGCCTACTTATTGGGGCCGACTGCAGGCCCCAGGACCACGCCACTATGGGGAATTTTGCCACTTTTTCTGGCCAAAACCCATTTTCAAAACGTCGTTAAAATGAAATATTTTTAACCGCTATGTACCAGAATAACATTAGTCTTCAATGTTATGTAGTCGAAATTTTAACAGAGCGAACCACTGTTAAGTTAACAGCTGTCAAAAACAGCTGTTTGCTAGCGATGTGCAAGTTTTCATAAAACGAGTAATTTTTCTCTAAGTTGAAGGAGCTAAAAAGGTGGTAACTGACCAATTTAAGTACAATTTTTACAATGGATTCGAATCAAAGAGGTTTTTAATATGTATTTTTGTTTTTAAACTGTACAAATACTCCTTATATTTCATGTAATTGTTAATTGTTTACGAGTATCATTTTGTAACAAATATTAGTTTTTCAAGAGGCGTACAAACTGAGTCCAACCTATTCCAACCATAAGATTTAATACATATTGTAGAGAATTCAATTCTCTTTTAAATGCATATCATATTAATGTGCACTTTTGCGCACTTTCTCTGAAATTTGATATTTTAGTCCCTAACCTAAGTTTGTCAAATTCAGAGTTGTTTCCCATGCGGCCAAGAATATGATCCGATCTGATCCAGATTCAAGGTTCTGATAGATATGGTCATTCTTAATGGTTCCTCGCTTTTAGTTTTATCGAATATTTAAATTTTTGGATGCCACAGATTTTCGTCTTTTGTGTGGTCGGTAGAGGGCGGGGCGAAATTTTGAAATACACTTGTAATAATAGGATATGACAGGATATTGGATAAAAAGTTTGGTTGATCTAGCGTTTATAGTCTCGCAGATCGAGGCGCTCAACGAGAGGGAACGTTTCCTCTCTAAATGGGTTTCTTCATTGTGGCTATATTAATTATCCGATCTGATCCAGATTCAACACTTGGATAGATATAATCATTCCCTATGATTCTGCGTTTTTAGTTTTCTCGTAACTTTAAAATTGTGCATGCCACCGATTTTCGTCCTTTGAGTGGGCGAAAGGGGATGGGGCGAATTTTTGAAATATACTTGGAACAGTGTGGTAGGACAGAAGTCTGGATACAAAATTGTGTTGCTCTAGCTTTTATAGTCTTTGAGATCTAGGCGCTCATGAAGTCGGTACTCTCGAGTACCGGGTATAAAAAGGGCTGCCACGCCCATTTTTTCAAAATTACTTTCTATTGCTATTACAAACTCATATCAAAAAACCAAATCAAAAAATATTGTTTCGTTTGGAAGTTATTAATTAATGCCACAAAAAGTGGCAAAATTCCCCATAGTGCACGCGTGGCCACGGCAGAAAACCCGAATGGGAAAGCGATGAAAACAAACCAATTAGCCAGGCGAATCGATTTTCTGATTTGGAAGGGGTCTTTGGGTATTATTGAAATTGGAGCAGAACCCAGAGAGGGGGGCAAATTTATGAAAGAACAGGCCGAACAGGTCACAGAGTCCTGCCCCAAGGTCCTTGGGACCGCCTACTCGAAGGGGAAGACAAGCTGCCACTCGATGGATGAGTAACAATATTCCAATATCCTCAATGGCGTGCGGTCAAATTTTAAGACCCTCTTGACACAGTTTCCCCCAGAGAGAAGTGCGTGCGTATCCCTTTTGGGGGTTTTCCATTCCCCCCCAAAACAGAACGGTTGACCCAAATTTTGGACAGTTCTTCTGGGGCTGCGCGGGGGCAACGTAAATGTCACTGCCAATTAGGAAAACTACCGCCATGTGGCTCCTCTAATTTGGATTTATGGCATCCGCTTTGATTGCACTTCCGCGACTGTCTGCGCCAACGATCTATGCATTATTCATTCCGAAGCCCCGGGGCTTTCCCTCTTCTTCTAGACTGAGTGGCGAGCTACCAAGGGTGGGGGTGTCGAGTGCATTGAACTTGACAGAGTCGTGTACGACCCTGCCACTGGCCAATGCACGGCCAACAGTCCACCAAACCGAGAGCCACCATTGCAATTGCATTTCTCACTCGGACGTAAGGCACATCTACTTTGCATACACTTCACTTTCCGCTTCCGAATCGCTGCTTTCCGCTTTTCCGTTTGCTGCTTTCCGCTTTTCCGTTGCTGCTTTTTGGTTTTTGTTTTTTTTGTGGTTCCGTTTTCCTTTCGATTCGATTTGCACGACGCGCGCTTTCCTTGCAGACTGCGGCATATTCAGCGTTTCGTAGGTGTTTTATCTAATTTTTCCCCACACGCACACCAACGAATTTCTTCCACTTTCACTCTCTCTCTACCTCTCACGCTCTCCTTCTCTGGGCGTGGGTGTGTCTGTGTGGGGGCTTGGGGGTATCGAGTATTGGTAATTGCTGCCATCGCTTGCATGCGAACGCCGAAAAACCGAAAAACCCCACAAATAAACCAAACCGATGGCAACTCGCGAGAGTGGGCCTTCAGCACAGAAACACTTATCTAAAATGGAAAACAAAAGGATTACGGGAGGGAGCGAATGGTGGCTATCAAATATGAAAGATATCCATAAATATTTCAGGTCTTTTGAGTGAATTGCTAAGATCTGAAATTCCATCCCCACTCGTCCATCGCTTAAGAAGTAATTCGTATTTATTTCTCAGGCATTTCTCAGACAGCCTTGAGCGTTAGTCTAACTTAATACTTAGGAGACTAAGGGGAATCCTGGCAAGGAATAGGCTATCAGGCTATCAGCTTTTGCTACTCAGTTCGTCTGCGGAGACGTGAATGGGATGGGTGAATTCGATGTGGTCCGTCGAGGCATCTGAAAAGGGCACAGGTCAATAGAGAAGGGGGATCCATAGCCATCAATCACTCACCAAGATGTCCTCGTTCAAAGTAATGGGAAGACACAGAGCCCGGGTGCAAGCTTCGCTTCCGGCGCGATACACTCGCCTCGCGACGGGTCCGGAGCAGGGCCAGGCTGATGTGAGACTTTTCCAGCGGCAGGTTGTCGTCGCCAAACTCCAGGCACTTGCCGTAAACGCAAAAGCGCTTGCTCACCTGCGAACAGCGCGTGCCCAGGGGGAAGTGTCCGTTCTTGCCGTTCACCAGGTAATACCTGTACTTGATGAACTCGTCCTGGCAGCCGACGCGACAGCTGCGATCGGGCTCGTCCATGCTGGCCGATATCTGGGCCCCGTGACCGGACAGGCCGCGCACCTTGTTCCGGTAGCTGGCGCAGGTCTGCTCCGCATACTCCGCTGCCGTCTGGAGCCGCTCGCAGGGCTTGACGCGATGCGTGCACAGCTGGAAGGTCTCCTCCCGCGTGACCCTCGACCTCACCGCCTGGATGCCCTTCGAGTCGGCCATGCAGTTGGAGTGGCAGCCCGACTTGATGTCCCACTCGGTCTCCGCCGAGGAACTCCGATCGATGGCGATCAGCGAGGCAGAGGCTGGTGGCGGGGCCGCCCTCTGCGGCTGCTCCTCTCTGGGTGGATACTTGTGGTACGATTCGTAGGACTTCCGCTTATGCGGCTGCTGCTGCTGCGGTCTGATATGGTTATCCTGTCCATAGAAGCTGCGCACGGCCACTTCTACTCAGAGGAAAGGAAAATCAGAGCGATTTCAGAGAGAATAAATAGATATCCATTACCGTTCTCAAAGCGATTTCTGGGCGTGACTCCCTCCTGCCTTTCCGCATAGCGCCTGTGGGTCGTCTGCTGCAGCCTGCTCTCCTGTTCCGCCGAGTCCCTCGCCCTCGACTGGCAGAAGGTCTGGTCCATTCTGAAGAAGTTGTTCGTGGAATTGTCGCAGGAGAAGCGCTCGCAGCGCCCCGAAATGCAGTAGGCAACGTCCTCCGCGCTGTGGTGCTTGGACCTGCAGGTGGTGCCGTCGGGAAAGGTCCAGCGACGCGACTTGGTGCCATTGTTCTTGGTGCGGCAGAACACCTTGCAGGAGTCCTCATAGGTGGAGCTAACCTGCAGGCCGTCGCCCGTGAGCTCTCCGTCCAGCTTCTTGGCCTGCAGGCACACCTGAGTGGCGAAGTTAACGATTGTCTGGACCGGCACACTGTAGCACCGCTTGTCAATGCAGCTCTCAAAGCGCCGGTCCCTGCCCATGCACCGCTGCCGGTAGTTGAGGCAGCTGCGGTTGAACGTCCGCAGTCCGGTGCTGCCCTCGCGCAGCCGGTTCGAGGGTCCGTAGAGGCAGTCCGATTCGCATTTGCTCGCCTCGCCCCATGCACTCCAGTTGGTGACTCCCGGCAGCTCGTTGCCACCCGACGGCTTGGGCTGCTCGCTCAACAACGGACCGATCCTGTTGGACTCCATGAAGCTGGCCTTCTCGTAGCTCGGCTTGTGCGGCCACTGTCTGTAGGAGGCCAACGCAGTCTCCTGCGACGAGCGAACCACACAAGAGCCACCGCGGCACCACTGAAGAAAGCATAGGAATGAGTGGTAGTTCTCTGCCAGTGGAGTCTCTCCCATTTCTCACCATTTTCTCCCCGCACTCGGTACCCTCCAGCGCTGGATGTGAGGTCCAGGGCAGCCCGTCCTGCCGACAGTGCAGATCCCGGCAGATCTCCGCCTTACTCTGGGTGCTGGACCGCATAAAGTTCTTCCCAAAGCGCAGCATGCACTGCTGATTGGCATCGAAGCGTTCGCCTGGGGGAATCCCACCCGCAGAATGGTCCAAGTTATCCGCAAACTGTCCCCTATCGAAGAGGCACTCCGCCTGCGACTCTCTAAATGGAATTATATTTAAGCTCTTTCGGAGATTCGTGCTATGTAAGGACTCACGATAGGAAATCCTCCAGATAGGTGCGGGAGCACTTGGACCAGGTGACCTTTCCACTGCCCAACTTTGGCGACATGATGTGCATGGTGGGATCGCAGCTGTTCTCCTTGGTGTCATGACGCATTCCCAGACTGCAAAGGAGTTGAATTCCATTAGAAAATCATTCAAAAGGTGTTCTTTCAGGGAGAGAGCCACTCACTTGTGTCCGATCTCGTGGGCCACCACAAAGACGCTCTCAAAGTGCTTGGCCTCGTTGATGGTGCAGGAGGAGACGGGCGTGCACATGCCGGCCACGGGTGCCAGGCCCACCACCTGGCTATTGGCCTTGCCATCCTTGGTGATCGTCCGCAGATCGAGGCCCGTCAGAATGAGAGCGTGATCGTAGTGCAGGGGATGCGAGTCCGAGAAGGGATTCAGCTTCTCCTGCCACATGCAGAAGCTGTTCAGGTAGTCGTCCACGTCGCTGGAGCGCGACAGGCCGGCGGGATCCCACGATTTCCAGATCTCCAGACGCTTCAGCACAAAGTTGATGCGCCGCCCGAGCGTGGGGTGATGGTAGAGCAGCTGCACCCCATTGATCATGGCCAGGACGAAGCTGATCATCTTGTCCTCTGTGTTGGCGGGAAAGTTGCGCTGCATGTGCGCGAACAGATCCCTGTCCACGAAGATGGCCGTCTCGATGAACAGCTCCTCGGGCACTGGCCAGCGACGTGGCGGAGGACCAATGAACCGACGACGTCGTCGATGCTTCTGGTGATGCTTTAGAGTCTGTTTCAGATTCTTTCTCTGGTTCTCGTGCTGGCTCGTCTCATGATGATGATGATGATGCGGATGATGATGTCGCGGCTGGAAGCGCAGTCTCAGCGGGGACTGCGACTGCGACTGAGCTCGGAGTCTCGGCTTCGGTTCGTTGAATTCCTCTGCATCTGGCTCGAACTGCAGCTGGCTGTCTAACGGATCCACTGCCCCCAACCGACTGAAATTGTTCCTATCCAAGCGGGTCTGGTAGAGCACATGGTTACCCGCTCCGAAGCGAGCGGGTAACGGATGGATCACAAAGTCGCTGGCATTCTGCTGGAACACGCCACGCTGCCGGAGGGAGTTAACCAAAGAGAGTTGATGTCTGTCTGGGATTCGGATCAGCCTTTCACACTCACCGCACTGCCCTGTTCGCAGAGGTCGAGGGCCGCCGCCGGACTCCTGTAGAAGCAGCTCTCCAGACGCTTCAGCAACTGCGGCGAATGCTCCACGAATTGCGTCCCGTTGGCGGTGCGACGGATGAAGATGAAGGCATCGTCGATCAGCTGCGGCGCCTGCTGCAGCTGCAGTCTGGCCTCCACTCCATCCTCCCTCTCCATCTCCCTCTCCTCCTCCCCACTCCCATTTCCATTACCATCTGAGCGATCGGCGTCTGTCGAATGCATTTGAATTAATTAAAGTTCTCGCATAATGACCGCAACTGGAGCAGCACGAGCTCTGCAGCTGTGTCTGTGTGTGTGTCTGTATCTGTGTCCATGTGCGGTGTGCGGTGTGCGATGTGGGATGCATTTTATTTGGTTTACGGATTTCAGTTTATTCATTTCTCACCTTGTGGCAATGGCATGCTGCGTCTATGGCGTCGTTTCGCCGTGTTCTCCTCCAGCTCCTGCTCCTCCTCCTGCTCCAGGTGCACCAGCTTGAAATCGGGCGCTGCAATATGAATCAATACAAATAACTGCGCAGATTTCCGCGACCACCCAAGACCCCATGCCTCATGCCCCATGGCCCATGGCCCACTCCCAGTTGCTGTCTGCCACCTGCTGCCTGTAGTTCAAGTTTGCCATTCATCGATTGCTCCGTTTGTTTGGACTACCCGATTTAATGATATGTTGCAGTACAGTCAGAACTGTCAGTGGGTTATGGGTTACGCTCCCTCAAAACTGTCAGTGGGTTCTGGTCTGGACCTCACCCAACTGGGTCATAGTTAAGAATCTTTACAATCTACTTGGCCTAAGGAACTATGGAAATGTCTATTGTTACCAGACAGCACTTACCTTCCTCAGCGGATTGTGTGCCGAAGATCAGGGCCCGCTCGTGATCCATCAAGTGCCCCAGCAGTGTGTTCTCATCCAGCTGCGGGAGGGAGGAGAGTTGGAAAATGAAAGGAGAACGAAAGAAGCAATGAAAAATGTTTAATATGCAAAGCGGAAAGTGTAACAAAAGGCAACAAACCGTAAAAACAGACAGAAAACAGAGCAAAGGGTAAGGCTTTTCTCGAGATTCCCCCCAAAAAAAGAAAAATAAACCAAAATACTTTCACTCAGACAATGGAAAATTTGTAGCAAAAGAAAAGCCCCAATTAGACATTTCCAACAGCTGTTCGTTGGGGTCACCATTCAGGTGGCGGTGACCACCGACAGTCCGTAAACTGTATATCGTACATGGGGTGTATCTCTATCGGATATATCTTCTCCATGTGGTACGACGTGTGGTGCGTGCGTCTGTTTGTGCGATTATTTAATTTAATTTGTTGTAACAGTTTTCATTTGGCTTTACGAGTATTCGGTTTTATTGTGGAAAAGCGCGTTGGTGCCTGGCGGAGCGTGAAGAGCGTTTCGGTTTTTCGGATTGAAACTCCGCCTACGGCAACGAGGAGAAGGTGTTACAAATTGCTGTAGTCGCTGGTGTTTCTGCTGCCAAATGTTTATAATCAACGTTGTAATGCTGTGCGAAAGAGGCGTGGCTGGTGCTTGAATAGCTTGTAATATTTGCGCAAAGGCTTCGATGCGTGGCTTAATGATATTTGTATCGAAATAGCTTCACAGAGAACCAGATTTTATTGAAAATAATAGAATATAAATTTGGGAATATAAAACAGAAACAGATTCATAACGATCATGATCTGTTTTGGCTTATATTGCGAAAAGCGATCAATATATTGAAACAAAGCTCCTGAAGGCCCTTCGAAACAGTTGAATCTTCTTAAAGATTCCCTAATCTTGATCGTTTCTCCCATATAGACCTGCACCCTTCTTAGTTCCTGCCTCGAACCCATCTCTGGCCAATTTGGTTGCCTGAACTTTACCAAAGACAAACAATGTTCAATGAAATGGACACTAATTGGCTGCAAGGGCAACGGCAACAGCAACAGCATAATAGGGCCAAATCAACATAAAAGAGCGATCGCGGAGCAATTGGGATTGCCGGAAAAGCCCAAAGCCGAACAAACAGCAACAATACCAAGTGACAGCCACAGCAGACAGGCGAGCAGTGGAAAATGCATCCCATCCCTCGTGGTGCTCGTGGAGCTCGTGGAGTAATCGCCCCCAAACAAACTGATTATGTGATGAAATTTTGCGTGACCCATAGACAGAATGGGCAAAAACGGAAAAGCGGAAAGCCAGAAAAAAAGCAGAAAAAATAGCGAAAACTAGAAAACAAACAAATGAGCATTATATCATAGAAAATTGTCTTCAAAGCAATTTGGTGGCAAAGGAGTATGGAAAACCAACAGAGGAAGAGCTGCAGAGAGTACAATCACATAATCATGAGCGTAACCAAGCGAAAGGTTCTCAAGTGCGACCATATTCCAAGTACCTATAAGGAAGGGTCAACAACTTGGATGGACGGGCGATCTTCTCTTCTAATTTCTTGTTCTTGATTCCATTTTGGCCATGTCTGTGAATTCCTTGTGCCCCAGACAGCTGCAACTGCCGCCCCGTCCGGCCAGCTGCCTGCGACGATTCCGGATAATCATGTGATCTGCTGAAATTCCTTTTGGCAGTCGCAGACCTCTCCAGCAGCTGTTGAGATGCTTCAACGCCTCCAACTCAAATTATAGAGAAAACGTGGGGTTTTCTAATTTTTTTTGCTTTTCGAGACATTTGTAATGGGACTAGTTGTCGCCAATTTTCTGTATGTTCTGTTCTCTGGGTTGACGCTGGCTCCAATTACCAAAACATTTGCCAGCACCCAATTGGGCAGAGGTCATTAAACGCCTCGGGTCTTGTTACTGTACTATTGAGGTACCCCCCGCTCCACCACCCCTCGATGTTTTGGCAACATTTTATGCTCAGCTTTGCAAAACTACTGTTGAGTCAGATATTAATTTACACTCTTTCGGAGGGAGGGTATACTTCATTTATTTCTGTTACTATGCGAAACTATTCCATCAGTTGTAAGAATTTTCTTTCTTCTACAGGCAGTGGAAAAGATCGGATCTACTATAGGAATTATTATGTGTATAACTTTGTGAGATTTGAAATATATATCATAAATGTATATCATGGTGGTACGCGATTTAAAAGGGTATCTAAAGACCCTCTATTTCTTCTCTATTTTTTTTTCATGTATAATTTTGTTGCCTTCAATGTTCTGTCAATGTGGCAGTTTTGGTTTTTTTTACACATGTACATATGTACATATATGATCACCTGTTCGGGTTATATGGGTTAATCGTACGAGAATAAGACAATGACAATATTGATATCAATCACGACGACTCACCTCAATGCCATTCCACTGCAAGCTCCTCTTGCGGCGCAGTTGAATGTGGACGGAGGCGGAGGCGGAGGAGGAGAAGTGCGACTGGATGGATGGTTGAGAGTCGTCAGCATAGTTGTGGGGGCTAACAGGAGCGATTAGCAGCCACAAGGTGGTCAGACCTATTAAGGCCCAACTCCGATAGAGCCATCGACGATTAGATACCATTGCTGAGACTGTCATAACGATGTAATTTTCGTTGTTGTTTTCGGGTAGCACTAATCACTCTATTGTTGGTGCAACAGGCGGTGGGTGGCAGGCGGCAGGCGGCGAATGTTGCACAAATTGCAAATACAAATATTATTCCTTGGCTTTGCAGCCTAATTTCATAATTTGCTGCTAGTGATTCGTTTGCAGTTACATTTTCTTTTTGGCCTGCGAATAATTTGAACGGGGGAAAATTACAAACGGTTTCTTGAAAGAGAGAAAAGTGAAGGCGCTTAGCGCTTGGCGCTCAGCGCTTCTCCTCTTTGTCTGCTCCAACTTTTACGGCAGCTAATTTAACTTTTTATGCACTAATTAATTGGCAAGGCATTGCATTACCTTACCTTACCCTCTCGCCGGTCCGCTCGCTCAGCGGGTGATTTGTATATGGGCCACACTTGATTTTATGAACATTTTCTTTTTATTTTGATTATGTATTTATTTAGTTTGTTTCCTGAGTTCTTTGTGAAGTGATTGCCACTCCAGATAAGGCACAAAGGCACGTGAAATGCACACCACACACGGGCTTGCTGATAGTACAAGGTCCTCCAGTATCAATATTATGGCCGATGTCTGGGAACAAGAGTCACGTTCTGTTTTAAATATAATGCCAGTCTTTTGTTTTCACATTTAGACGCATTTATTTTGACTTAAACGCCAGAGCCAGAGCCAGAGCACAATTAAGCGCACACACAGATCATAGTCTCTGAAGCATAACGCTCTTTCGTCCAAATGCTGTTTTGTTTTATTGGCTATTTTTCATATGTTGTACAGATATTTTCCATATGCAAATCACACGATCGAAACTGAAACGTTTATAGGCAATGGGCACTCAATGGATCCACCATCAGAGCTCCACGACGTGAAGGATTTACCGTAGTGTTCTCAGCGATCGGGAAAGAGAGCAATACTCTGTGGGAGCGAGTTGTACGAGAGCGAGCCCGAACCGACCTTCCGCGACGGCTCCACTTTTGCGAATGAAATGTTCACAGAGCGCGGAAAACATGATGAGACATGCACGATCATGAATCTTTTTGGTGTTGGTTTTTTCCTCGTTCTCGCTCCAAACACACACACACACACAAACAAACACAGAAGAGTATGCTAATGAGCCAAAGCGCCGGAAGAATAGTAGAAGACCGTTAAGAAAAAGCAAAGGGCCAACAAAACAAAAAAAAACAAAAGAACTGGCAAAAAAAAAACAGGCGGCAATTGTTTTTGTGGTCAAGTGCTTGAAAATGATGGAGCAGACGAAAACTTGACACTGATCATCACAGCAACAGGTCGGAGTCGGATAGCAAGATAGCAAGAAGGCAAGAATTATGCTGCATTTCCGGCAAGCAGATTTGATGTTGTACAGGAAATCTTAAATCAGCGAATGCAAATGCAAATGCAGAGGCACAGAACAAACAATCGGACAAGACGCCAATTGAAGTGATCAGCTTTTAATTGATGCAATCAATGGCTGATGCAACACACAGTCGCAATGATAAATCACACGTTGTCAGAAGCACTAACAAGCCTTCAATCAAAGCGATGGCTAAATTAACAAGCATACAAAGGAGAGGCATATTCTTATCATGAACGAGCGCTAAAGTCAAAGTTCAAATTTGATAGCGATAGTCAGTTCTATCGCGAGGTACGGTCACACTACGTAAAATCGATAGTTCCGTTGTAGCAATACGGGTATTCTTTGAAAAAATAATACCAGAAATACCGCAGCGAAACACTACGTTAGAGTGACCGAAATTTTTGAAAAAAAATGCAAAAATGACCAAAGTATAAAATATAAAATAGAGAGAATCCCTAAAAACTAGCCATTCCTGTAGAAAATTCATTAATTTATCAGTTTAAATATGTGGTCAGTGGGTAGGGTCCCAGTTAGCTTGAAATATTAGACGGAATATCAAAATTGACGAATATGTTATGTTTTCGATGTTTTTGCTATGTATTTCTATGTTATGTTCGCAACATCATTGCAACATTCGCAACATTTTGCACACCCTAGGGAAAAGGATGCTATAGAATTAAGGAAATGCTTGTCATTCCAGGCCCCACTATTTTTAAAGTCTCAACGCAATTTTTCAGCTTATAGTCTTCTTACTGATACTACAGCTATGTATCGGGATCAAGATATGTCAACAGAAAATAAATCAAATTCTTTAATAGGTAAAAAAATATCAATCTGTGAATAAGACATTATTTATGAAATTTCAAAGCAGCTTAAAAAACATAATTTTCATATTAAATAAAGGAAAAGGGTATCCAAATATCCACACCACCGGTTTTCAGGCAACAAGTGTGAAATGACGTGACAGTTTCTACTCACTTACGTTTTTGCTGCGGTTGCTTGAACAAAAGTGTCTTGCGTATAACTACTATGGGTTTTTAATGAATGAAACTTAAGATGCGCACAGGGCATTTGGTGCATACAACCGTACGCCTGTTTTTCAAAAATATCGTACAAATATTGATGACAACGATGTTTCTCCAGGACAGGTCGCAACATCCCAACAATTTCCTTTTGATCCATTTTTAAAGCTAATTTTAGAAACCATCCAATACAAGAGTGTCCTTCAAATTGTGCAATTCTTGTTAAAAATTGATTATTTAATCAGATAAAATTATGTGATCAGTGCATAGGGTCTTGATTAGCTAGTAATTTTAGACGGAATATCAAAATTGACGAATATGTTATGTTTTCGATGTTTTTGCGATGTATTTCTATGTTATGTTCGCAACATCATCGCAACATTCGCAACATCATCGCAATAACATCGACACTCACTTACGTCGTGCTCGACTCTCACTTACGTATTTTACCGTTGGCAGCATTAATTTGTATGGGCCAGCAACATGTCCCGCGAAATGAGCGACAATGTCCCGCAACATGGAGCAACATGGACACGGAATAAGCAACATTCTGCATACCCCTTGGAAAAAGTTATGATAGAATTAAGGAAATGTTTGTCATCGCTCCCATGTATGCAGAAAATATCTCAACGAAATATTGTAGTTAATGATCCTCTTACAGAGAGCTAACCATAAAAGTACTAAATCGAGATCGGGATCGCGATATATATACAGGAAAATAATCAATTGAATAAACAGATAAAAATAATGTTGATTACGTTAATTACGTTGTTAATTACATATCAAAGCAGCTCGGAAAACAGAATTTCAGTATTAATTAAACGAAAAAGGGTATCCAAATATCCACACCACCGGTTGACCGGTGAAATGACGTGACAGTTTGACGGGGCACTTTCTGCTCCCTTACGTTTTGCTTCGGTTGTTTGAAAAAAGCGCCTTGTGCATATGACTTCTGTGGCTTAAATGACACTCGGGATGCGTACAGGGCATTCGGTTCATACAACCGTAGGTCAGTTTTTCAAAAATATCGATGACAACGATATTTCTCCAGCAGAGGGCTGTCCTCATGGTATGTTAGGAAAATGGGGTGGATTTTACCTTGCAGGCGTTGCATTTTCTGGGGCGTTTTGTCTGTTGTCCATACCCGCATTTTACTTATTTCACGGGGTAGATATTTCCCAGCGGTTGGATTTGAATGAGCGAGAAAATCACAAACGTAATAGATAAGAGTTGCTAAAGTCAAGGTAAACCGTTTCATCGGGTGATTAGTTGTTCGATTATGTTATCTTGTAACCTTACTTTATGGTTTTCCTTCCCAATTATTATAGATATCAGCCCCCAATAGTGGACAAAAATTCCACACCGATACTATCGTGTCCAGAATAAGAAATATCGCCCATATCGCTGCATCGAGCTAATGTCACCTATTTTCAAAATTAAACTGCAATCTTCGCTTCGCATCGTGCGGCAGAGCTCGACTCTCAAAATAAAAAAGTCAGAAACTTAGTCGCTTTCGATTTAAAAGTTGTATATTTCATTATCAAATAATATATTATCAAATCAAGTTTACATAAAAATTGCTGACTAAAAAACAATCTGCGTTACGAATTCGAATCGACGCGGTATCAAGACCAAGAAAAAATATAACTAAAGCGTCGCTTCGTGTGTGTTAATTGTATATTTGTTAAAAAAACCCATTCAAAATGGTCAACACAACATTGAAAATGCGCGGGGATGAGGTAAGTTTTCTAATGTTTAAAACTTTTCATAGGGACATGATAGAAAAGGGCCGCTGGCGACGCAGGGACGCCATTGCTGCATGGGCAGCAATGATCAAAAGGGAATAGAGAAGAGAATGCGTGAGAGTGTGTGAAGAGAGGGAGACAGAGAGAGGGTGAGAATGTTCCGTTTGTCAATCGCGTTGTTGTTTTTTCCATGCCGCCGCGGGTGCATTTTGGCGCACTTTTACCATTGCGGTACTTTTACCGTTTATTATCACTCTCTAGTATTACCCACTAAATCTCAGAGCATTACGGTTCTTTGCAAAAATGGCTGCCGCCGGCCTTTGACATTTAATGCATTTTATTAAATGGATATACATTTTTTTGTAGAATGCCTCGGAGAATATTAACCAGGTCCAACTGAAGAAATTGACAGTGCCTTCAAATGAGGCAACCACAAAACGTGCTGCTCTGGGCGATCTGCAGAACCGCGGGTTGAACCGCGCCATTGCCGCCAAAGATGTGGCCCAGAAAGAGTAAGTGCACCCGACCAGCCCCCATTCCAGTGCGACCGCTTGCTCATTGCGGATCGCTTCGGCTCTCCTTGCAGGTTGAAAGAATCGAAGCTGCCGAATGTGTTGCGCAACGCCAAGGCCCGCGTAGACACGCACTGGAAGAAGCAGCCACTGGGTGCCAGCAATGTCAATGGTGGCCAGCTGGCCAAGCCCTCAGAGGGTGGAGTGGCGCCACTGCTGCGCTCCGACTCTCTGCGCACCCATACCGCTCCCTCGGGTGTTCTGCTCACCCGCCAGGGCTCGGTCAGCACACTGGCCCGTGGTGACAAGGCGACCGCTGAGGCGACCAGCAAGCGTAAGTATCGATTGCCAGTCAAGTCCAAGACCAAGTCCCAATCCCAAACAGTTACAGCCAAGCCAAAGTCGGAGACCGGCTCCAGCGATCAGGTCAATGCGCCTGAGCCCACATTGCGTCGCGAGGACAGCAATCTGTCCAAGAAATCTCTGACCAAGCTGCGGGCTGCAATGGGCAAGCCCGTTATGGGTGTGGCCGGACTGAAGAAGGAGCCTGTGGGCGTGCCCAAGAAGGAGCCATTTGCGGCCACCAAGAAGGGTGCCATCGGTCTGCTCAGAAGCGAAAGCACCGCCAGGGGTGCCATAGTGAAGCCATCGACGACCATTCAGCCTTCCATGTCGTTGTCCAGCAAGCGGTTGGCCGGCGTCGAAGACATCGATGCCCACGACAAGGAGAACCTCGTGCTCGTCTCGGAGTACGTGAATGATATCTATGACTATCTGTACAAGGTGGAGATCGAGCAGCCAATTCACAACGATCACCTGGCCGGGCAGAAAGAAGTCTCCCACAAGATGCGCGCCGTGCTGATCGACTGGATCAACGAGGTGCACTTGCAGTTCCATCTGGCTGCCGAGACTTTCCAGCTGGCCGTGGCCATCATCGATCGCTATCTGCAGGTGGTCAAGAATACGAAGCGCAGCAATCTGCAGCTGGTGGGCGTGACGGCCCTCTTCATTGCCACCAAATACGAGGAGCTCTTCCCGCCGGCCATTAACGACTTTGTCTTCATCACCGACGACACCTACTCGGCCCGTGAGATCCGCATGATGGAGCTGCAGATCTTCAAGGCCATCGATTGTAATCTGTCGCGTCCGCTTCCGATTCATTTCCTACGGCGCTACTCAAAGGCCGCTGGGGCAGAGGATGAGCACCATGCCATGTCCAAGTATTTTGTGGAATTGGCTTCGGTCGACTACGATTTGGCTAGCTATAAGCCATCAGAGGTGGGTTCGAAACACAGATCTCAATCATGTAATATGATAATGTTTTTCCTACTTCTTTCAGATTGCAGCAGCCTCGCTGTTTCTATCGCTGCACTTGCTCAACGGCAACTACCGTGCCAGCACTGGCTTCAACGACAAGCACTGGACACCGACACTGGCCTACTACTCTCGCTATACGGCCACGCACTTGAGGCCCATCACTCGACAGATCGCCAAGTTGGCACGCGATGCACCACAGGCCAAGCTGAAGGCCATCCACAACAAGTACCAGGGCAACAAGTTCCAGAAGATCGCGCTCAGAACCGAACTGAGCGGTCCCCTGATGGACTCCATTGTGGGCCAGAGCCTGAAGAAGTAGTCTGGGCCCACTTCACATCCCCTCACAAAAGCCCCCAAATAATTAGTTTAGTTTAATTTGTTTTCATTTTTAAATTTGTAGCGTATTCCTATATTTTCTTTCGTTTGTACGTTTCGTGTTCGTTATAAGATTGTGTAATACCAGAAGTCCATGTCCCCTTCATTCATAATAATCGTAGAAAATCAAGGTCCCTCTGCAGTGCGTCCCGCGTTTGTCATGGCCGCCCAGGTGCGATCAACGACAAAGGCATTCTTCACTTGATTATGCTTCGGTTCCTCCACCTCGAGCGGCTGCTTCAGAGTGGGTAGACTTGGCCAAGTGGCCGCTGAGTGGGAAGGATCCTGAACCGGAACTGGAACTCCTGCTCCTCCCCCTAAGGGCAAACCTCTAGAGTGAGAGAGAGTGGACGAGCACAAACCGCAATACACAAGGACACTGAGAGCCAGGTGTGTGAGTGGGCAACGAGTACATTTGCTGGCTGAACATATCGGCGTTGTCTCTCAAAGTACATATATACCATATAATATATTATACCCATGCGATAGACTATTTTTATCATTCAATTGTATTAGAGTTTAAATTTGATTGAAAATTGTGTTCGTTCAATGCATTAAGAATAAATCCCAAAAATTGTGCAAAAATATTATTATTCTCCCAAGTCCTGAGATGAGACTTTTTCTAATCTAGATATAGATGTTGATGGATTTCGCACATCTTACAAATAATTTAATTGTATAATTTAAGCATGGAAAAGCATTGATTCCTTTAACACAACTGTTTCCAGCGAATTTTCAGTCGTGGCAAATAAACTTTTGTATTGTTTAATTTTAAAAAGTACGCAATTGTTGGATTTTTATTTGACATATGGATGCATGTATCCTCAACCTCCGAGGCCGGCAGAGGCAGCGGCAGCTGATTCCCACTGTGAGAACAAAATCTCAGGCAGGCAGACTCTAGACAGACCAGACCAGACCCTTTCCATTGTCCTGGCTTATCAATCCTCCTGAACACACAGAGGTGGAAAAGGTCACCTTCCCGATCGCAGGTCAGTTTTTCGTCTTCTGCTTTCCCTTCCTTCTGCCAACCGCTTCATTTCTCACTTCGTCTCTCTTCTATTATGCTGCTGTGTCGTTCCATTGGAAACGGTAATTGCCCAAGCACATTGCTCGCACGTGTCTCTGTGTGTGTGTGTAAGCGTGTGTGTGCGGGGTGTCACTGTGTGCATGGGTCGGTCTCTTCATTCGTCGCTTCCAGACCCGTACCGTTGTTCCGTGCCACGCCATTCCGTTCTCCACTTTCTGGATTTGCTGTGCGCCTGTTCGAAATTTAAGTTTGACGGTTTTATGGCTCTCATTAATTTCGACACTTTTACGGTCAAACAAATGCAATAAAAAGAAAGTATGGCCCGCCTGGCCGAGGGGGGCTGGGTACCCAAGCACAAAGGAGAAGAGCGATATAAAAAGAGAGCGGAAGAGGGGAGTGTGTAGGCCTGACAGAGTAATGTAGTGTTTTTTTCTTGCCATTTGTTTGGCTCTGACTCTGACTCTGCCTGCGCTCATATTTTATTTTGGATGCCATGCCCCCGCCGTATCATAAAAACTCCAGTTCGTATAATTTGGGGGTTCGTTTCAGTTTCTGGACGGGCACAGGCACTTAGGTTTCCTTGCTCTCGTTTCTGGGTCGCTGGTAGAGAAATATGCAGAGCATGAACCACCACTGAACCACTGGAACAGCTCCTGACTGTCGATGGCTCAGGTAACTTACCAGGGGTGGCCCGGGGTCAGGTCAGAGAGAGGTTATGCAAAAGACGAAACATGTTTCGAAAAGAGAAGAGCAGCTGCGCTGCTGATGGATCAGCTGAGAACGAAATCTCACTCTGAATAGTCCATAGTACGTATAATCTCTATGGGATCTTAGCTTGACAAAAGATTTAATAGAAGATTAAGATTAAATAAGTTAATACGAATATTCCGTATTGTGGACGGTTTTAAAATAGCCATTGATCAACTTCTGATGCCAAACGAGTGGATTAATACCAAGGACCACTACTGGAAGTTTAAGGCTATTTAATATCTTCCACTCAACATTTCAAGAAAATTCTCATAAGAGTATAAATAAATTGCCTCTAATTTGCGAAATTTGAACATACGATTTTAGTATCTTCTGTTTTCTTTGATAGTCATACTCAAAGGGCATACGGAAATACTATTACCACCCTATTCTTCCTGCGAATGCTGCACATTTGTGAAGATCATACAACTAAAATATAATCGTGTGGGACTATCTAAATTATGGGTACTATAAGCACAGGGTTCTCTTTGTCTGTGGCATAATTTAAGTAAAGACTCGACAATCTTTTGGCTACGAAAAATACCAATTAGAAGGTATAAAGCTTCAGAGAAAGAAATAAATGTTGCTCCTTTGATGGTTCTTCGTTTAAAGTATAATTTAGTATCGTTTTTATTTCATCATCGTTTCACAATCATCCACAGACATTATTCGGTTATTCTCGATTACAATATTTCAAATATTGATTACACATTTTTGTAGGGTAGAAGAACAATGCAGGATTATCATTATCATTATCTAATGGTTGGAGGAACCACACGGATGTCGCTGAAATTCGAAACTGGATCCGACCATTCCGTGCCCCGTCCGTCGCCTTCCGCCTGCTCTCCCTCTCTCCCAAGATTTGTGGCATTTTGGTGGCGTTGGACGGCGCGACGGGACACGGAGCTGGCTGGAAACGCAGGAAAACATGAATGCGCAAAAGGGTTTTCTTTTGTTTTGTATAATTTTGTTTATCTTAAGTTGTAGTGTAGGCTTCTTTATGATGTTATTCTTGTTCTTGATTATTAGATCTGCGCGCGGCAATGGGCAGCAATGAAATTGTTAGGGGACTTTCGACTTAGACAATACTCTACTTTATTGATCTTTCTTTTAGGGTAATCTCTGAGCCGCATCTAAGATGTTACACCGCGCGGTTGACTGATGTTGCAGTTTTTAACCCTGGAAGGTGGCCAAGAACTTGGAAACAATATCCTTCAGCTTGGCATCGGTGGCCTCAGAGATGGCGCCCTCCTTGGCAATGGTGTCCAGCAGACCCTGCTCGCTGGTCTTCATGAGCTGCAGGAACTCCTTCTCGAAGTTGGTGATCTTGGAGGGGTCCATCTTGTCCAAGTGACCGCGCACGCCGCAGTAGATGACAGCAACCTTGAGTGAGAGAAAAGCTTAGGGACACATCGCAGATGGTGCATCAATGGGTTACGCACCTGATCCTCAATGGCCATGGGCACGTACTGTCCCTGCTTGAGCAGCTCAGTCAGACGCACACCACGGTTCAGCAGCTGCTGGGTGGACGCATCCAAATCGGAGCCGAACTGAGCGAAGGCAGCGACCTCACGGTACTGAGCCAACTCCAGCTTCATGGAACCGGCAACCTGCTTCATGGCCTTGGTCTGGGCAGCGGAGCCCACACGGGAGACGGAGAGACCGACGTTGATGGCGGGACGGATACCCTTGTAGAACAACTCGGTTTCCAAGAAGATCTGACCGTCAGTGATCGAAATGACGTTGGTTGGAATGTAGGCGGACACATCACCGGCCTGGGTCTCAATAACGGGCAGGGCAGTCAGGGATCCACCTCCCATGGCGGGGGACATCTTAGCGGCACGCTCCAACAGACGGGAGTGAAGGTAGAACACATCACCGGGGTAGGCCTCACGACCTGGGGGACGACGCAGCAGCAGGGACATCTGACGGTAGGCGACGGCATGCTTGGACAAATCGTCGTAGATGATCAGAGCGTGCTTTCCCTTGTCGCGGAAGAACTCGCCCATGGCGCAGCCAGAGTAGGGAGCCAGATACTGCAGGGGAGCGGCATCCGAAGCGGTAGCAGACACAATAATGGTGTACTTCATGGCGCCGGCGTCGGTCAGACGCTTCAGCATCTGGGCGACAGTGGAACGCTTCTGGCCAATGGCAACGTAGATGCAGTACAGCTTCTTGGACTCCTCCTGGGCGTCGTTGAAACGCTTCTGGTTGATGATGGTATCAATGGCCAGAGCGGTCTTACTGCAAGGGCGGTCGGGTTACAGAGACAGTACGAGAAACTGTGTGTTGAGCTCTTCACCACTTACCCAGTCTGCCTGTCGCCGATGATCAGCTCACGCTGGCCACGACCGATGGGCACCAGAGAGTCCACAGCCTTGATTCCGGTCTGCATGGGCTCGCGCACAGACACACGGGGAATGATGCCGGGGGCCTTGATGCCGACACGGAAGCGGTCCTTGGTGTCGATGGCGCCCAGGCCGTCGATGGCGTTACCCAGAGCGTCGACGACGCGACCCAGCAGTTCATAACCGACTGGGACATCGACAATAGCGCCAGTACGCTTGACAATATCGCCCTGCTTGATCAGCTTGTCGTTACCGAAGACGACCACACCGACATTGTCGGCCTCCAAATTGAGGGACATGCCCTTCAAGCCGGAGGAGAACTCAACCATCTCATCGGCCTGAACGTTGTTCAGGCCATAGACACGAGCGATACCATCACCAATGCTGAGCACACGACCGGTTTCCTCCAGATCGGCCTTGGGCGAAATGCCCAGGATTCTCTCCTCCAGGACGGAAGAGATCTCCGCGCTGCGCTGTGTGCTGGCAACATGGAACTTACGGGCAGTGAGAGAGGCAGCTGGGAACGCAGCCCTGCAGGCAATCTGTAAGAGAAGACCAATCGAATAGAGTTGCGGAATTACTAACAATATCGCTTATGTAAGGCAAGTGTGTGCGTAGGGGATGTGTCGTAGTTGAGTAACCACCACACGAGGGACACTCGCTTTTCATCTGCTCTGTGGTTAATTACCCACAAAGAAAAGATTCACGAAATTCTAGGGTATTTTCTTTTATCAATTCCAGTCGCCGCACCACTGCACCCCTCGCGCACTCCACCACTGGGCTTAACACTTGCTCCCTGCACATAACCTCACACTTTCGTGCACTGTCAACGAGCTGATGGCAAAGCCGACGTACCCAAAAATTATGTAATATTTCTACACAAACGAATGCACCTTGCGCGTTTCTATCCACTATTACTACGCTATTAGTTGCCAATTTGCAATTTCAAGTTCCTAGACATCTTTAGCGATAGTTATGTAACAGTCAGAGAGACCACTATCCGGCCGCTTATGATTTTTGCCGAATTGCGTAACACAAATTCTTGGCCAAAACGCTGAAAAACCCTTCGCTACGTGGGCCGCTGCTGGGGAGACTCCTTCGAAGATGATTTATAATCCGTTTATACTTAGGCTGCACTTTTTCTTCGCCAATTCTCTCGGCCATTGGGTGGGATTATGTATAACTTTTATATTCAAATTTCTCGCCCTGGCTGTCATTCAGTTATTAATACCTGTGCGGCCGACTTGGGCAAGGTGCGTGCGACCGACGACGCCAAGCGTGCAGAAATCATCGACATTTTAAATATTTGTTAACTCCTTTGCCGCAGAAATAATTAATTTTAATTCCTACACTCCTCTCCGGACTCGTAGACTTTTTCACAAGATGGTTGCTGGGCCCCAGGTGTAGTGCAGGGCTGATACCAATATATATCGATGTATTATTATATCGATAGCATATTATTAGAGGCGATATTTCTTGGACTGCGTATTTTCGCAGGGTAATATTTCTTAAGGTTAATATCTATGAAGGGATGTGTTATCAACGGAACACTTCTGAACTCTGAGCAAATTCAAATCACATTTTTCTATTGTTTCAAGTCGTTGGGTTGGAATACGACTACTTATCGATGCACAGTGTTGCCTTGCTAAGAATATCGGTATTTCTGTGCGATAAGTGGAACTAATCGACGTTTTATTTTGAAAATAACAATTTTATTCAACAATAAGTTTGTCTTACTACTGCTTGGTTTTCTGGTGATCCTTCTGGGATTTCTGAGTTCCTTCCGAACTTTTGGGTCTTTCCATTTTATTTATCTTCTGGTTTTTTGTCCTTTTTATATATATAAAAACTACGAATTATTCTCTACTAGAAAAGTGAATGCTTTCTCTCGACGGTACTTTCAGTGAATACTAAATACAGGAAAAACAAAAAAGTATACGAAATATTCCAATTAATAGAATTTTGAATAATTCCATTTTTATTATTTTTCAGGGCGCCAACTTCAGTTGAACATTTTGCTTGGCTGCTTGTGCAAGCTCGAATTTTCGAACTTGACTTTCCGTCTCTGGCAATGTAATATTTTCCTGTTTAAATGTGTTTTTCACCGAGCCAAGAATTCCAGAGAGATAGAGAGAGAGAGGGAGTAAGCTTTCCCGTTTAAGATGAGCTTTTACAAAGCTTTCTTCAATATCTCAATATTTTTCTCCAACGCGGCAGCCAAAGCTTGCGCTCTTGAGTGTAATTGCGTTTTCACGCTCAAAATTCCAACACAACTGGATCTTGGCACGGCGGCTGCTGCTGTGCTGCTGGAGCTGATTGGGATGCTTTGAGTGAGTTTGCGAATAAACTTGCGGGTGGAAAATGCAAACGAAAAGCGGCTGAGAGTAGGAAAAGTGGTCCCGTGCGATGAACAAGTGAATTGCGCGAGAGACGAGCAACGATTTTCATCTGACGGAATCCGGAATCCGGAATCACGGGTTCGAATCGAACAACGTACCGCAATCGGTAATTCGGGTGGAAAACTTGAAATTCGGTACATTTTCAAATCCAGCAGCCCGGATTTTCGGCTGGTGAGCAGCTGTTGGCCGAAATAGGCTGTGACTGGCTGTGACTGTGTATTAACAGCATCCGCACAAATAGCGAACCTCCCCTCCGCCGCCACGTGTGTTTTAGGCCGACACGGACGCGGGTCGGCGGCAACCATCGCGGGGGGCTGAGGCGAAAAACGCAAACGGTTTACATTTATTATGCAAACGGGACGACACCAAAGCAACAACAACGACTGAGCGGAACGGTACAGAAAAGGAGAGCACGGAGAACAACAGACAGACGATAAAAAAAAACGTTCTTAAAACCACACACATCCAATCAAACAAAGAAAAAGCCCCCAACAACGGTACACGAGTACGAAAGGAAAAGCGAAAGTGAGAAATCATATCGGCGGCCGTTAAAAAACTGTCCTCCTCTATTCCTTAAACTCTTCTTTTCTATTCTCTCCTCTCCTCTTCACTCCTCAACTCCCCTTCTCGTGTTTTCCTTCTCCTTTTTTTTTTGTTGTACACAGACAACGAAAAATTTGTCATCGCAGCGGCGGAGCGGAGAAGAACAAAAGGGAGGACTCTGATGGACCTTACAGGGGGGGAAAAAGCATCACACAAAGAGGATAGAAAGAACGAAAGAACGAAATAATAAAACACCGAGTGCGGGCGAGAAAGAGAAGAAAGAACACTGAGCCCCCAGCTCAATGTCCTACCCCCGCTGGAGACGACACGACGACGCACTCACGCGCACGTGTCGGGGCGCATAAGCTTCGCACTTGACTTGAACATTAAACGCGTAGGGCTCTGCTCTGCTCTGCCTCAGCCCCGCTGCCAGTCGCCCTCCCTCCCCCAACCAGCGTGCGTTATGGAAATTCTGGAGGCCTACATCGTCGTATTGCTCCTGTCGGCCTCGGCCCCTACCCCTACCCCGGCCACGGTTCTGTTGTCCTGCCGCGGTGTTGTACCGCCTCCTCCTCCTTGCCACCAGCAGGCTGTAAAATGCTGAAAAAATCTCCAGCCTTTCCACGCAATTTTTGACAGCTGTCAACGTGCGCTCAGACTCAGCCTCAGCCTCACCGCGTGAGTTTGTGTGTGTGTGTGCGTGTGGGTGTGTAGAGGTGGGTGGTGTGCGCTTGTGTGTGCCGTGTGTGGCATAGTTATTTCCACTTGGGCGGCAAGGTCAACGCGCCACATGAAAATTGAAAAGCAACGCCAGAGCCAGAGCCAGAGCCGGAGCCAGAGCCGCCACAAAAACAAACCGAAAAGCATGACTAGGATTCGCAGGAACAGGAACACGACAAGGAGCAGCAGCAACAGCAACAGCATCGGCAGCAGTAGCAGTGGCAGTAGCAGCATCGGTAGTAGCAGAAGAAACCCACAACCCACATCCGTCGCCTCGATTCCGTTGCAAAAATGCTTGAGAAATATGTCGCCACATACTATGTGCGTGTGTGTGAGCAAGTGAAATTAAAATTCCCGCATGCCTAATGAATTCTCCATCCGAAATATGTGCCCCAAACGTTTGACGCACGTCCCCGCCACAGCAGCCGCAGCCGCCACCTTCTGTATCTGTATCTGTGTTCGTGTTGCGCGAGTGTTCCCGTATCTGTGAAAGTGTACGTGTACGTGCGCGTGTGTGTGTGTGTGTGTCTATGTGCTTGTGTGCGTCAGCAAAAACAACAGTTAAAAAACAATGGTTAACTAAACCAAGAGAAAGAGCACAAGATAAAGCAAGAAAGAGCCAAGAAAGTAAGCTAAAAAGATAGGAAAACACAAGTGAAAACTAAGGCAAAGAAACAGCTGGGAAATATATTGGTAATTTTTTGGCGAAAAGGTAAGAGCATCCACACCTAATGTTACAATATAATGAAACATTTAAGCTTACCTGCAACTTTTGCTAATTATATAATGCATTTTCGTGCCCAAAACCCGAAAACCCAAGAACCCAAATACCCTAGTTGTCCAATCATTTCATTCATGGAATTGTGGTAAATCCAAATGTGGCAATTTTCCTGCCAGAACTTACGCAGGCACACATACACACACACACACATGAAACCATATCCCCACTCGCACACACCGCTATGCAAATTTCAGTCAAATCAAATTGCAATTGTGGCTAAAACAAACACTTGGAGATACAGGGACAACTTTAATAATATGCATAAAGGGATTGCATGGTCGAACAGCAACTGTGATGATGAATGTGTCTATTCTTGTACGAGTCCTTGTGGTATGATGAAGCTACAGTGCTTTTAATAGAATGAATAAATAGAAAATGTTGCGTATATATATATATACGTATATATATATGTACAAATCTGGATGAAGACACAGTGCCATATAATAGCAATAGGAGTGTGTTGAGAGCTTTGATAGGAACCCTAGACCTTATGCGAGGTCTGGACAGGAAAACGTATGTTTTGAAGATGAAAAGCTCAGATAAGAAGCTCTTGGAAGATGAAGATATAATGTATAGTGTATAATATCCACACGGAAGTTGAGAGCTCAAAGGACTGGCCCAAGTTTTGCACATCTTTTGAGCAAATGTTGGTTCTCTCTGTGTGGAAAAGGACACAGAAAAGTTCGAAGTGCTTAAGTACTCCCCAATCGATACGTTGAAAAGTTTGCATTGCGATTGGACCTTTCTTTCTGGTCTTATGATTCTGCCACGCACTGTGCCATACACTCTATATAGATAAGAAGTCATTAACATCTGTGTGTGTGTGTGTGTGTGTGTGAGTGAGTGGGCCTCCCCCCAAGGGGAAAACCAATTAAAATTATTTGTGGCGTCAAAGGAAAATGCCAAAGAATGCGACGAGGCGAAATGAAACGAAACGAAATGGGAAATGGAAATGAAAATGGAAACGAAATGAAATGAAATGGAGAAATGGTGAACGGGCCGGCCCTCAGCTTGGACTGGGGGCGGGCTTGGACTTTGCCTCGTAAATAATGCGGGCATTAGAAAAAAGACCCATCTCCATCGGATGCTCTGTGGATGCTACTACTCCTGGGTTGGACCGCGCCGCCGAAACATCCTCTCTATCCTCTCCGTGCTCTCCTTTCTGCTCCATTGCAGCGGGGCATAAAAATGTTAATTTATGTTCGCTGCGCCTCACAGTTTGCATATAATATAAATTTTTGCTTCGTTTTTCTTCACTTATTTTCTCTCTTTTTCTTTTCTTTTTCTCTCTTTTTTTTTTGGAATTTTTCTCGTTGAACACATAAAAAAGATTTTCTTTCTGTAGCCGTTTCTGTTGCCGTTTCTGTTGCCCTTTCTGTAGCCTGTGTTGTCTGTTGAATGAGAACGTGACTGTGTCCTAAAATATGCGAAACAGTTGCCAGCCAAAAGTTTCCCCCTTTCCCCGGCTTTCCTTGGCCTTTTCCTTGCTGCTGAGCAGGGATGCAGAAGGGATCCAACTGGCGCTGTGTGTGCGTGTGTTCGTGTGTGTGTGTGAAGAAGATATCACTGCAGCGAAGCGCAATTAACGAGAGTTGTCATTAATGTGGAAAAAAAGAGGATATTCCACCGATTTCCATCCGATTCTCGGGGGCAAGATTGCAAGGCATGCGTGCGTGAACATTTAATTAAAGCAACTTATTAAATATGTAAATTTCCGCAAATGATTAATTTGCATATTTATGAGACTAAGATGAGAGCCAGGGAGGATGCGAGCGAAGGAACTAAAACAACAGCCATATCAGCAGCCTCAGCGACTGACTGCCACGCAGAGGCAGCATCGGCGGCAGCAGCGGCGACTGTCAATAATAATAATCAGGAAGGAACGTGAGAAGAGCGTACCCCCCCGCCACAGGGGAGGGGATGCCAAGGAGTGGGGCATGGGCGGCTGTAATAACAATTTCAAATTGAAATTATGAATTTAACATGACAGCCAGCGATGCGCATAAGTTTTATGGCTTTTAACTGCAGCTTAAGAAGTTTACTTTCGCCGACGCTAATTATGCGTAAGACGAAGCGAGAGAGGAGACGGGAAACCATAGGAAAAACATCCACGGCAATGGCTAAAGGATATACAGTGAATACCTTAGTGATGCCACCTGGGAGCACCATTAAATGGCATTCCGCCACACAAGACGAGAGGAACTCTTGCGGCAAGACAAGGAAAAGGGGTTGTAACACCTGACGAAACACCAGAACCATGGAGGGTAACTTTGATAAGAACGACACGTAGCCATCAATGGGTTATTTTTTCACACTATTTAACAAGAAAAGTGACAGGAAGATGGGTTTAAAAGTGGGTTTTGAGTGGGTTATTGGGGTTCAGCTTTAGCAGGAAGATGAAAGACGGACGTATCAATTACCTCTGTGGAGATATGTGTATCTCCTTCGGCGCCCAGAGCGTAGCTCTTCGATTCGGCCACTAATTAATCGTTGGTATGCACTTCGAAAGTCCTTTGGTGGTGCTGCTGCCCTTCGTAGTATTCCAATTAAGTGCATTTCTTCGACAGAGTCTTCCAGTGCCAGTGCCACAGCCACTGCCACTGCCACTGTCGCCATGTCAGTGATTCCTCCTCCAGCACCACCTCTACCTCCACCTCCTCCTCTACCTTTGCCACTGCCACTGCCTCTGTGGCTGTAACGACGTGCTTCAATTAGCGTGCATGAAGGATGTGGAGCCATGGAGCCCATGGGCGCCCGCCTGCATACCGAAAAGTACTTGCTACCAGCCTGGGTCCTGCGTCCTGCGTCCTGCCAACGTGTCCGCTTTTTGCCTGTCAATCAATGGCAATAACGGCCCGACAAAAATCAGGCAAACGAAAAAAAAAAGAAGAAAAATCAGCAATAAGCGACAGGACAGACTGCCACATCCTTCTGGAGGAGGATGCTCCACTCTGGCCACTAATTCTTATTGGACGTCACACTCGAAAGCATTTTCACATTTTGCCAACACATTTTTCCCTCCTTTCTGCGAACTTTAAGCCTCTTACGGAACAGAAACAGCATTTCCCACTCTTGCGCCCTTCCTTCCACCCGTCTCCCTTGTCGGCCCGTCCTTCGATTCCCACTTTATAGGCTTTTGGTTCCCTAATTAAAGCTCTCTGTCTCTCTCTGCCAATACGGGCACAAAACCAGGTGGTGGGCACCTTCCGTTCGGGGGGAAGGGTTCCATCATCCACCAGCGTCCTCGTCATCATTTTGCGATTCTGTGAAAGTCAACAATTTTTAATTTCACAAACAAACTGTATATAATTAATTAAAGTTTAAGTGGTGTGGGGGCGGGGAGTAGCGTCACAAATGGAAAAGTAGCCTTATAAGTGCCACCCCTTTTCCAGACCCCATGGTCCATTCCAGGCCCCTCCAGGCCGCTACATGCTCTTCTCTCTTCTCTGTTTCACAGATCACAACAATGTCCTTTTGTTGTACCCTTTCCGAGGAGGGTATTGGGACTTTGAACAGAAAAAGAAGCAACAAAGAAAAGTATCTGATTCTGCATACCATACCCCTGTTCCACCCAAGGCAAATGCTATTGATTGGCTGTACAAATTTACCATAAGCGAACTGACACATGCCAGATCTGATTACATACTTTGCACACGGTACAAACTGTTGTGTTCCATGCTTTTCCACACAATTACTTCATATTTTTGTATGAAATTTAAACGATATACATATATCCTATCTCTGGAAAGGGTATCAATAGTTTCGAACTTCAGAACGGCACTCCTTTCGTTCTTGTGTTGGTCCTGTTGTTCTGTGCTCTGTGCTCTGTGTTTGGACCCTGCTTCTGCATTCTCATTTGGTTTTAATATGCAAAGTAAACAACATTCTGTTGTTAGCCAAAGGGCAGAATCAACAGAAGTAACTATATTCTAGAAAGAGAGAGGGAGAGAGAGAGAGAGAGAGAGAGACATGAAGCGAAAGCGTTGACTGGCCAGCGTCCGCATTAGCCAAAAGGAACGAAACAAGTGACAGCAGGAATCATGGGGGACTCGTTGGCCAGCAGACCAACGGACCCACAGACGAGCCTAATGGACCGAAATATGTGTGTTCGCAGTGCGTGGCAGTGTGGCTCGGGGGTAGGTGGCGGGGTGGCCAGAGAACGCTTGGAACCCCCAGAATGGGGAGGGGGGGGAATATTCCATCGAGCTCTGTGTGCATGTCGTGTGTGTGTGTGTGTGCGGGGCAGAGATGCAACTGCCATCAAATGGCTGGGCCACAGATCTGCAGAGATGACCCCAGATGTCGATGATAGAACGTGGTCAAATATGCGTGCCACACACGGATGTGCATGCTATGTGTGTGTGTATGTGTATGTATATGGAACGGTGGGAAAGCATCAGGTGCAGAGCCTCATTCACAGCTTATGGAAGAGCTCATAGGTTTTCCTAGAAATATGTGAAATTTAATTTATATTCCCAGAAAATGTATACACACACACATGTGTGCATACATATGTATCTTAAATATTGAATATACATATATTTGGAATTTGTGAACTTAATTGCATTTCGATATGCATAAATGGTAAAAATTCCTGAAATGGTTTCACACCAATTTAAACAGAAAAGAGGTTCCGCTCCGGCTCACGAATCTCTCAAAGATGAATATACTTTCTGTTCTTTCCATTAATTAGGAGGTTTCTATCTCTTTCTCTCTTCGCAGATTCCAATTAAATATAATTCCTAATTGTAGTTACATTCGTATGGGTGTTCTTGTGTGGCGAGGATTAGCGGGCCCTCCAACGAACTTAAAATTGAATTCGCATCTGCCTGCTGCCATCCACTGGATTGCGTTGAAATGGAAATTGAATTTACCGCAATATTTGCTTAGTCTTGTCTGTGGGCATGCACAGACATGCACACAGAGCCATAGCCATAGCCACGCACAGGCATGCACTCAAATGGGAACCACTATGGTTTCTGGGATGTAAATGGAAAAGGCGGAGAGAACGAGTACGAGTACGAGCAGAGGCAGAGGCTGAGGCTGGGCTGAGCTGGGGTGCGGGAGCTGAGGTTAGTGTCAATGACAGTTTGCCCGTCAATCAGTTGTCGAATTGTTTGAAATTGCTTTCATGCGACCCAAGAGAACGCACCACAACACACACACCCACAACACACACACGCATATATGGAATGGTTTTATATCTGTGTATCTGCATTGTGACAAAAGGCAGTATGTAAATATGCCTTTAATTGATTTATAATTATTATTGTCGGTTGATTGCCGCAGGGATATGTGTAGTACATGGCGCATGGTACTGGGAAGTACATGGGACATGGGAAATATGTAAGAGGGATTCGGATTCATTTTAGTTGATAAACAATGAAATAATTTAATTGAATGGCGTGCAAAAGCACGCACAAATCATAAAACTTGAACTGCAAGAAAACCCATCGATAAATATCCCTGGGCAAAAGTTATTTGCCAGCCACATTAATTAATGACAGTATTCCAGGGCTCGTTTGGGTCATTAATTCTCTCCCGCACACACACACCCACACAAAGACACATAAATTTCCAATTAAATGGAGCCCCAACTTCCGTTTTGGAGAGCAATGCAAGAACAGAATAATTTTGTTGCCTATTTTTGCGGGCACTTATCAGCTGGGATCGCGATTCCGTTTGCGACATTTGCCATTTGAATTTGTTTGCTTGTGGTTGTCCTTCTGTGCGTGTGTGTGTGTGTGGGCTTGTGTTTGTGGTCGACGTGAGGCTCGTAAAAAAGGAAAACGCATAAAATGCAAAAGCAAAAGCTGCGTAAAATTGAGCCCCCGCACCATGCCAACGAAACGGAAAGAGAGATGGCAAATCAAAACACGTTCAGTTGAAAGTTTGAACAAACACTCGGGCGAACAGATGTAGATAGAGAGCAGCACAACTCTCTCTCTCTCTCTCTTTCTCTTTCCCGCTCTGCCACTACCACTACCACTACCACTACCGCGCTCTGCTTCTCTAACTCTCAAACTGTGACGCACACAACGCACTGCGTTGAGTGTGTGTGTGTGTGTGGTCTTGGCCTCAATGCAATCACAATAAAAACCGCACGCATACGCACAATTTTCATTATAATAAAACTGCGCATAAATATCTAAATGAGCTATAAAAATGTTTTATGTGCAATGCGACGACAACGACATCGACTCCGACTCCGACTTCGACACCGTCAATGAAGTGGGAGAAAGCATAAAAGCAGCAGCAGCAGCATAAGCAGCAGGAATAGAAAATAGCCTTAAAGGCCAACGAGAGATAGCCAATCTGCCACACGCACACGCACACGCACACACACGCGCACGCACATGACTGTGATTGGCAGGCGGTGCAGATAAATATAGAAACTGGGATACGCAAAGCTTGACCTTACTCCAAACTTCAACTCAAACACTGAGGCCTCCGATGGCTCCGATATGCGTTTTGTAATTTACCATCTATATTTATAACATGTACATATGTATGTATGTACGTATGTAGGTATGTATATTGGAGTGTTCGCATGAAAATGCCAAAAAACGGAAAAGTGTCATAAAGTTTTTAAAAGCAATGACAGCCACAGCTAAGTGGGGTAGACGGGTAGATGGGTCGACGGGTCGAGCTTGGGATCGGAATGGGATTGGATGGGTACGCTGAGGCATTACATATGTCTGGAATATTTAAATTTTAAAAGGTTGCGAATATTAAAACGTCAAAAAATATTCCCGCTTTTGCCAGCAGACTGTCGTCTCATTTTTCGGCAGAAATTTGAAGCGATAAAATGGTCTTGCAGCTGTCGCGGAGCCAGAGATGAAATGGAACCAAGCGGAAATCCTTTGAGCGAAAGCACCGACAAGAGTTGATAAATATTTCGCCTTGAAATTCAAAGAAACAATAATCTGGCCTTTGGCATAAGGCTGTTATGTAATTTAATACAGTTTCCTAATAATAGCCCCGGTGGCCCCTGCCCTTTCGATCCAACATTTCAGTTTATTGGAAAGATAAATTGCATATATGTATGTATGTGCGTACATATAACCTTTGGCTTCGTTTCAGTTCTCAATTTCGAACTCGGAAATTGTTGTACATAAAGAAGCTCATGAAATTATATTACAGATACATACAGATTCGTATAAAGTATTATATGTGCATATAATGGAACAGCCACGCGTATAACTCTGATGTATACATATATGCATGTGGGTCCTGGAATTTTCGACAGCTCTTAATTTGTATCTGCGTGCGGGTGTGTGTGTGTGTGTGCGTGTGTGTGTGGAGTAAATTGCCAGACAGTTGATTAATGCATTTTACGGGCAGGTGGAGCGCCAGCAGCAGAGAGCGGAGCCACGCAGAAGCATCGAATCAAACAGATTACTTAATGACAGCACGGACGGACCGCGCAGCGTATACGCAATGTTAATGAAATTTTCCACAAGTGCGGGAATCATACGGGCATGTGCCTCGCATGTCTCTCAAATGTTCCTGTTTCCTGCTTCCCTGCTCCCTGCTCCCCGTGCGAATGGAAGGGTGTACACTGCAGTGGAAAAATGTTAATTTGCACTGCAATAAGAAAGCTTGTGGGCCCCGATACAAGCTGCACAACAGTGTCTTCCAATTGAGATGTCAGAGGGGGTACATGTACATGCAAACATATCTATATATAAACATTGAGGCAGAATCGTAGGCGTAGTCGTGGGCGTAGGCGTAGCCGTGGGAGGAGTCGGTGGAAAAACAATTTGCTGTTTGTGAAATGTTGGCGCAGAAGGAGGCGGCTGGTAGACCGCTGGGAGCAGCGCTAAATAACTGAAGAAAATGCTGGCCTGTGGCAGCAGTCGTCATAGGCAGTGTGTCCTGTCAGTTGCAGGAGGCCTGTTGTACTGCGCTGGCGGCCATGTAAAAAATATGGCACACGTTGCGTATACGTCACAAAACACACACATACTGACACACAAAGGGGAGAGGAAGAGAGAGAGAGAGACCGAGAAAGATGTGAAAAATGTTGGCAGCTCAGTGGGAAATCGAGAAACTGAAGGGAAAAGAACGTCAAAGAAAATGCGAATGAAAAACAGTAGCTGAAGCAGGAGAACGAGTGGGAGGAAATCTCGTGAGTGAATGAGTCTGTTTACGTACATGTATGTATATATGTATGCATATGAGTATGTGTGTGCGTGTGTGTGCGTGTGCTTAAGGAAAAGAAGAAAAGACTGAAGAGGAGAGGAGAGTCAGGAGGAGGAGGAGAAGTCACAGACGTAGGAAGGCAACCGAACGACATGAGCCGTGACGGTAGGCTCATTTATTTATTATTTCCCCAGATTGAAGCACTATCAATAACCATGTGCAAACAAGGCGAGAAGGAGTCACGCAAACAGCAGCCAATTTCGTAGGGGAGCCCATCTGAGGACCCAGACGAAGGATGGATGGATGGATCGAGACGAGGATGTTTTGGGGTTTTGGTTTATCAACTTTACGGCCTGTCTCCTCCCGTTCAGAGAAGCAGGCACCAATGCCCTTTAGCAGCTGGAGACGGCAATAGATTTTTGAATATATTGCTACACCCACCGAGCAAAATAACAGGAAGCAGAAGGATCTATGGGCATGGATCTCAGTGTAAAAGAATGGAGAGAAGCCAAAGGGGTTCCTCTTCTGCTCCAGGTTCCAGAACCACAGGTTCCACGATCTGTGGCCAAAAGAAAAAAAAACCAGCATGAGTCTGTAGTCTGCAGATACAAAATTTCACAAATCCAGGCTCGAAATAAGAACACAACGTTGGTAATTTTATTTGAATGTAAAATGTACAATGTAAATAATCTTTAGGTAGGGAAAACAGGCCTACAGTGTGCCATAACAAGAATCCTGGGGTATATAGCCATAGTTTTATTTTGCCACTTTATCGTAGATCGATTATATCGATGCCCCTCAGATGGGTACATTTTCCGGGTCAACTCTTTTGTTATCGCATCCCAAACTGGAACTTTGGAATGTTGCATAAATCAAAACTCTTTACATTCTCCTATTGTACTATGTACATACATATATGTACATATGTAGGTATTATATAATATACTCGTGCACTCGTGTGCCCGTGTGCCCGTGTATCCCTTGTGGGCCATTTATTTGGTTGTGCATTCACTTTTTTGTTGTCATTTTTTGCTGTTGTTGGCCAAAACATGATTTAGTGGCCCTTTAGCAACCCCTTTCGACGTCCCCTTGGCCCCTGCTTAATGATGTCAATCGGCGCGTGCTCTGGCTTCAAACTAAGGCCGCCGCCGCCGCCGCACATTTGCCAAGTTTATTTGACCAAAAAAATATGAGTTGAGGCTGAACCCGGTCACGAGCCCATCGCACATTCATCATAAATTTGTATGTGGATGTGGCTGTGGCTGTGGCTGGGGGGGGAAAGGTAACATGGAAAAGCAATCGTCAGACAAAAAGGGGCCAAAGGCCACAGCAGTGGAGTAGCCCCATTCCCCCTTCCCGAAAAAAAACTCCAAAGGATGCTTGCCAAAAAATTACATGGTCCATTGGTCAGCGGCAGCACCATCAGCGGCGTGGAGGTGGGTGGCCAAGAGCACTACTAGGAACCTGGCCCGCAGCAACCCTTAAACAACATGCTGGCTTATCCCCCCAACTTCATCCTCATCCTCATCCCTATCCCACCCCTCGCTCACCCCTTGCCACACTCGTTTATTCATAAAAGAGGAAGAGAAAAAAACACCTTTGATGTATGTAATTTTGTTACCATTTTTTATGGCCCTCATTCCAATGGTATTTTTTTTTTTGTTTTGTTTCGTCCACTTTTTGGCCATAATGTAGAGCTCTCTGTAGAGCCATGACTCGCTCGCTCTCTCTCGCTCTCTTTGTGTGTGTGTGTGTGTATCTTTTTCTCTGTATCCCTGAGTTTGTGTGTGTGTGTGTGTGTGTGTGTGTGTGACACAGAAAGCAAGTTGTGCGAGGTGCGAAGCTGTGACGTAAGCAGAGCGCAGCGGAGAAGCAGTGGCCATCAAATTGGGTTATCCCCCAGCACCACACGCCAAAAAAAAACAAAAAAAAGCAGAGGAGAAGATTTTAAAGCCTCGGAGAATGGGGGGTACTTTTTTCAGTGGCTTTTGCAGCCACAAGGGAAATGAGATTTGCGCCACGAAAGTGTATGCAACGTGGCCGTGTCAGTTTCAAAGCGAGGGTGCCCTTCTCTTCCCGCTCCTCGAGGCTGAGGCAGGATGGAGGAGAAGCCGGACTGGACCGGATTTTATGCTGAAATACATATATACATATATATGCATGGCAGAGAGACTGGAGTCAAGGTGATTGATTTGTTAGATTTATTTGGCTGCGAATCAATTGTGGCTGAAGTTCGGAATTCGTGTTCAGCCCACCAATCAACACCATAAATATTTGATGCGACTTTGGCAACTCGAAAACTTTGTCCTAGGGACAACTTTCCACATGCAAGACAATGAAAATGCGACAGTGCCTGGGGATATTCAAGAGATCTAGGAAATACCTTCGGCTAATTGAACAATTGTTCAGGATCCACTGGAAAATGTAAATATATTGTGACATCATCAAATAATTATCGCACCATAAGACAATCTCCATGGCGGGCGAGAGGGAGGCGCACTTTGCCGTCACTCTCCCACCAGAGAACTTAATTACATTAAACTAAATGGGCGAAAAGCAGAGAGAAACACAGTCCGCTTAATAAGTATGCAACCAACGACAGGGACAGCGACAGCGACAGGCACGATTCCCACAAGCTGACAAAGTCATCAAAAAATTTCACAGCCACTTGGGAAGGCAGAAAAGCGCAAAATTTTTATTGTGTTTTCATTAGAGGCATGGCACAGGCAAATGGTCAAAGAAAGCCACCAGGAAACCATTTCCAACATTTCCAACATTCCCACCAATGCCCCCCTGGCCTAGGACACGCTTAAGGGGCGTGGCTGGCCATGGGAGGGAGCAATGAAAACTTTTGAAGAACTCCAGGGCCAGGGCCAGGGCTCAGACACGCGCGAGTGCCGCAAAAAGCGTGGAGAGCAACAAGACCTAATGAACAGCGATGGTGTGTGTGTATGTGTGTGTGTGTGTGTGTGTATCTGTATCTATAGGAGTGTCTTGGGGGAGTGTGGTGTGATGGCCAGAAGAAAGCCCAATTCTCAAGGGCACGCTTCCGGAAATAAATAAATAAAACTGGAGCTCCACTGAAGGCAATGTTTTTCTTTGCCTATGAAAAGAAACAAACGAAAAAAGAGAGAGAAGAAAAACCTTTTCGCATTGAGAATATAAATTCTCTTGAAATTTTAATGATACAAAATATTTTTGCACACAATAAACTCATCATATTTTTCCAACCCCCACGCCCCCAGCACTGCCACCTCAGCCATTTCCCCACCGATTTCCATTCCGTTTTAGTGTCTGTCTTGCACTTGATTTTGTAATTTAAAATTAATTAAAAAGTAGTGGAAATTGCAGCTTGTGTGGGAGCTCTGCTGCAGCTTCTGTTGCTCCTTGAGACGGAAAATGGGAAAACAACTAATGTGTGGGTGCACAGTATTTGGGCTTTCCTGTATGGGAATACTGGGTGAAAACATAAACATAAACATATCAAAGTACGGCTTTCGACTCTCAAGAGGATATGAATCCTTTGTGATGCGTATAGCTCTGGCATTTTCCAAGTTTTCACTCTGTGCACTCTGTGGAAAACTTTTCGGCACAGGCTTCAGGCTTTTGTTCGCCAAGAAAACCTGGCGAAAATGAAAAATATGTGAATAATTTATGCGAACGATAATTATAGGTGTAGTCTTTTCAAACGATCTCCAAGCAAAATTCCCCAAGAAAACAGCAGCACAAATCAGTTAATTACTGGAAGGCTGTGTCCTGATAGTCAAATCATATATATCTCCAATCCCTGAAGAAGGACGTACGATTGCGTATAATTAAAAGGAGCAAACTCCTCGTGTTTCGGCCAGTCATCGATAAATCAGAGCTCTCTGTCCGTTCCTCTGTTCTGCAGCGACAGCTGACGAGAGCTGATTGATGATCCGCAAAATTACAAATTACACACACAAATGCTAACACAAATGCTAACCCAAATATAGGGGAATAAAGGGCAGATAAGAATCGCCCCGGACCGACCGAACGTAACACGCCATCCAATTCACTTAGGGCGTTGCACCTTATTTGCTTTTGGCCAAAATACATTGCCAAGGAGCAGAGGAGATGTTGGAAATTTTGATTGATTATGTCCGTCAGAGGAAATGAACGCTGCTGCAATTAAAATGAAGAAGAAATCATTAATAATTGTGTGCGTCTGTTGCGTCTGCGTTGAGATGTCCCCAAAATCAGTAGCACCAAAGCTGAAAATACTTACATAAGCCCCAGTGCCAGTCCAGGATGGAGTGAGGCACCTACGATTCCATATTGTCTGTCCGACAGTTCTGGGAAATGGAACAGCTGACTCAGACTCTTTCAATTTCCTCCCCCTACTTTTTGGCCGAACAAACAGCGAAAAAGCATTACGAAAATATCGAATTGCCGCTTGCATTTGTAATCTATTGTAATTTGTTTCGAACAAGGTTCTACGGCCAGCGATTGAAGAGCGATTGTCTTTCAATGATTAATTACGCAGGAAAAACAAACACCTAATGAGGTCAATCAGTCACAGATAATTTTCTTCTTTTCGTCTTGACATCCTGATGCTCTCAATTCAATTCCTAGACCTAGACCAGAACATTCGTGTATGAAATACAACGAACACACATATTCCACCTTCGGGTGTGAATAGCTAAATACAGGGTTACGTACAGGAATATCTATGTATCCAGCTATAAATTATGGCCAGATGTATGGCAGAGAAATCGATTATTACCAAGTTATCTCTCTCTGCCTTAGGTTTAATTGAGAATAGTTGTTGCTGGCTGCTCCTGGAGTGGCTTTGGTGTTTCGCTGACCTCTCTTGTTGCTGGAAAACCTTTTGCAACTCCTTCGAATATTTTGATATTTATAAAACCTCAAATTTAGCAATCTTAGACCATATTTCAGACGCACAATCATCCGCAGATGATACAGAAAATTTAAATTTAACCCCTAGAGGATTCCCGTTTTCGAGTAGTCCCATACTTGCGGATCCATCTCGAAACGTCGTAGGCGCTCGTAGTACTGCCCAAAGAAGAAGCCCTCCAGCTGGTAGATCTTGTAGACGCGATAGTGCTTCTCATCGTTGTACTTGTTGTTCCAGGCCCAGATGCAATAGGTTGGAAAGGCCCACACAACGGACTCCCGTCCCCCGGAATCCAAATCGCAGGGCAGATGCCGCGCGTCGAAGTCAAAGGGTATAGTCGGATCAGTGGTTGCATTGGTTGCATTAGTGCTTTCGGCTTCGGACTCTTCGTCGTCGGAATCGTCGGAATCGGATTCGGTATCGTTACTTTTCGAAATGACTGCGGGGGGCCCGTCAAACAGCATCCCAAGCCGAAGATTCTGGACAGCATTTTGTATGGTCGCGTTAATCTTTTTTTTGACGGCATTTTCACTGGAATTATTTGTTTCATATCTAATGAGTCTCTCTTTCGGAATACTCCGGGCACCTGCCCTCTCAATGAGGAGGAACTGTCGATGGAAATACGGATGGAATTGATTCTTCTATTTGGCTCTGCCCTGCCGCTTCGATATGCTCTTCGTCTTACCCCCACAAACAGCAAAGCTAACAGGATTAGTATTCCCTTAAATGACAACTTCATTTTTGGTTCCAAAACAAATTCAGTTACACAAAAATTTGGACTTGTTTCGTGTCTATCAATGATGATATTTACTAGTGAAATGTACAGACAACTGACTCAATGGCATATAAGAAAAAGGTATCCTATATATAGGTAACCCCATGCCGTAAATCAATCAACCAACAAGTGAATTAGGTCCAAACAGATAATTTTATTGGCCAAACAAGCAAGCATTTGCAGTGTATCTATCTATTCGCCACTTGGCCAAACATAGCCATGAGGATCGAGCTCGTAGCGCTTCATGCGCTCGGCGTACTGACCAAAAAAGAATCCCTCCAAGGCATATATCATCCAGACACGATAGGATCCCTCGTGGCCCCACCTGTTGTTATACGCCCAAACGCAGTGGGACTCAAAATTATCAATGACCTCAGCAATATTGCCAATATCGTTGTCGCAGGGAAGATGTTTCGTTGCAAAATCAAATGGTATGTCCATCATAGTCAAACGCTTGCTCCGTCGGATATGCTTCACGACGGATGGAGACGATTGAGGAGGGCTGGCAGAAGGAGTAGCAGATACAACAGAAGGGGATCCAGCCACGGATGCTGCCAGACTAGTGGTGTTCCTCTCCTGGCCGCCTGCATCGAGGATCGAGCTGGTACGCGTAGAGTTCTCGCTGCCACCGATAGATTGCTGCTGTGTTGGGACAATGGAAATACTCTTTGTATCACCCAAAGGAAGCTGCGACTGAAATTGAGGGATATGGATCATTTGAGGATACTCCGCGCACAGAAAGACCTACCATTAGGATTAGCTGCCATAGCAGAGCTAGAGCTAAGGACGTCATGTAGTACGGGTGTATCGCTTTCTATTTTAGTTTAATTGTATTGTTTATCAGCGCGTGTTTCGTGTAACCATTTAAGGATCAGAGACAGTTAAATCAGTGTTACAATAATCAGACATTTAGAGATTTTTGGCTGTATGAGTTATCAGATTGTATCTCTTTGGGGTTACGTTAAGTCTTCTTTCCTTCGCCATCTCCTTTAAAAGCTACGAATACACCCAGCCCATTAACAGATTAGTTTCTCATAGAAGATCGACATATAATTTCATATCTTGCATTAATTTTACAGAGACTAGAGACTACTCTATAAGCCCACTCCTTTGTAGTCGAAGGAGTGCGGGTCGAGTTCGAAGCGCCTCAAGCGCTCGTAATACTGTCCGAAGAGGAATGCCTCCAACATTGCCTGCATATACACGCGAAAGGACCCCTCGTGCTGGTGCCTATTGTTCTGGATCCAAATGCAATTGCCAGGGAAGTAACTCAGCACTGCATAGGTTCCCATCTGATCTAGGTCGCACTGCATATGGTTCGTGAAGAAATCAAACGGAATATCTAATGAGAATTCTCGCTTTTCGCGGCGGAGATGCTGCACAGTGGATGGCGGTGATTGAGGAGGGGAAACAGACGCAGAAACCGGCAAGGATGTTCCATTATAGTCGTGCTTCTGGACGCCTGCATCCAGGATTGAGGTTCCATTGCTGGTGGTTTTCGTAGAGCTGCTGCCCTCGATGGACACATTCCTGGCATCCCCGAAAGGCACCTGCGACAACAATTCGAGAATGGAGGATCATTTGAGAGCGTTTTCTCTTTTAAGCAGAGGGACGTACCAGCAGGAAAAGCTCCGCTATGAGCGTCAAGGAAATGAAATGCAATTGGGGATTCATATTTAATTTGCGAATGATGAATACAGAAAGATCTCAAAGAACTAAGTACTAATTAATTAGAAGCTAATTAGCATAATAATATTACATCAGTACTTTGACATTTAAATGAAAGCCTGATTTTGATGTAGAATTGAACTGATTTGTACTTTTCGCCCAATAAAATACACCTCTATGCGTCAGCAATTGGATTAATGTTCAAAATTTATTGGACAAAGTAAAGATCAACAGCCAGGCAGCAGTCGAGTGGTCTTCACCTCATGGGTCCTCGTAGTTGTGTGGCTCCGTCTCGTAGCGCTTTAGACGCTCGTAGTACTGGCCAAAGAAGAACGCCTCCAATTGATACAGCTTGTAGATGCGATAGTAGCCCTCGGTGGAATAGCGATTGTTGTAACTCCAGATGCACTGATTGGGAAATGCCGGAATGTAGCGCCGGATTCCTCTCATGTCCATGTCACACGGTTTGTGTGTCGTTTCGAAGTCCAATGCGATCACTGGAATATCAGCCCTTCTCGGCACGCGCCTGAAGTGGGCAGCGGATGTTGCCGTCTCTGCTGGCGAGCTTTCCACAGCTGCTGTGGCATTGGCTTGGTGCTTTGTGGCATTACCAGATCCAGACACATTCGGTGCTAGTGTTGCGTTCTCTTTGAGTGAGGATCTGGCCAAGACGACCCAATGCATCTGGGTGGAGCGTCAGTTAGTTGAGTTTCAAGAATGATCTTGTCCTCCTGCACTCACCAGGACGAACAATAGAGCTCGTATCAGCAGCATCCTGCGAATTGTGTTTTCGGGTGTGTACCTAATGAATGCCTGTTCCAGGATTGCTATCTGTACAAAATTCGATGAAAATCCTGGAAAAGGCAGCGCGCTACCGCCAAGAGTAAGAGTTCGGAGAAGAGTTCCAAGAGGATGTGAATGCAAGGTTATCGGAAGGAAAAGAGGAGAAAAGTACAAAAATTAAGTGCAGCAATATATAATATTAAGATTTAATTGTCCGCAGGTTTATTGTGTTCTTATAGAAGAAGATCTACATAGAATTTAATAGAGACTACAGCCTAGATACCCGACTAAAACCCAACACCTTTGTAGTCGAAGGAGTGCGGGTCGAGTTCGAAGCGCCTCAAGCGCTCGTAATACTGTCCGAAGAGGAATGACTCCAACATTGCCTGCATATATACGCGAAACGACCCCTCGTGCTGGTGCCTATTGTTCTGGATCCAAATGCAATTACCGGGGAAATATCTCAGCACTGAATAGGTTCCCATCTGATCTAGGTCGCACTGCATGTGGTTAGTGAAGAAATCAAATGGAAAATCCACTGAAACTTCTCGCTTTTCGCGCCGGAGATGCTGCACAGTAGATGGCGGTGATTGAGGTGGGGAAGCAGACGCAGAGACCGGAACAGATGTTCCATTAGAGTCCTGCCTCTGCACGCCTGCATCCAGGATCGAGGTACCATTTCTGGTGGCATTCGTAGTGTTGCTGCCCTCGCCGATCTTCTGCTGCGTTGGAGCAAGGGACACACTCCTGGCATCCCCGAGAGACACCTGCGGAGGATGAGGATGATTTGAGAGCGTTTTCTCTTAGTAGCAGAGGGACGTACCAGCAGGAAAAGCTCCGCTATGAGCGTCAGGAATATGAAATAAAATTTGAGATTCATGTTTTATTTCCGTTTAGTATGTAGCTACAACAAGAAATACTGACTGAACACGAATGATCTCAAAGAACTAAAGCAATGCCCATGACACTTAAATGAAGGCTGGATTCTCAGAGAGAATATACATACAGAATTACAGACTTTTTCCTGACTTTTACTTTGCACGAATAGAATACATATGTGTATCACAAAAACATTTTGGGAATGGGTTTTCTTATTTCATCATTGATATAGTGAAGTTCACATATGTATGTACATATATGGTCCAGAGAGCGCAGCATAGATCATAAAGATAGTTGATAAAGCATAGCTCGGTTCGGTATGGTACTTTCCTCATCTTCTCATTAAGTGGGAATTTCATAAGTGTTTTTAGAAAACCACAAATAACAAAGGATCTATTAAATATATCTAAAATATGTAAAATTGGCCTAATGCCCTAATTAGTAAATAAATATGACATTAGACTAATAGTTCTATACGTTCAATTAGAATCCCATTGTGCCCCATTGAGTACGAACGGGATTCTAACGATAACCAGACATGTTTATATGTTCACACATACATATATACCGATTCACCTGCGTTCATACCAATGGCACCTAAAACAATGAGGCTTATTTATGATTCACCTTAAATACTTTAAATAATTATACTTAAATGCTTTAAACAATTATACTTTAATGTATTAAATGAATTATTTGTTTCATTGGAATTTGTTCTACCAAAATTGTTTTGTCTCGGGTTTTCATTTAATTTTGGATTTTATTGTATTTTGATTAGTTTGGAATTAATTACATCTGGGTAGAGCGTCTTCCTGCACTCACCAGAGCAAGTATTGGAGCTCTTATCAGCAGCATCCTGCGAATTGTGTTTTCGGGTGTGTGCCTTAGGCGGAAATATGTATCTAATGAATGAGGGGCCTTCTGACTATACAAAATTCCATGAAAATTCTGGAAAAGGCATCAATTACGGCCACGCACAACCGCACCACCGCCAGATGTAAGAGTTCTGAGTTCCAGAGGAGTTCCAAGAGGAGGCGGATGTTCCATGGTCTGACAGCTAAAAAAAAATGCTAGGATATTACACACAGACACTCAAAAGAGGACCTGGGGGGGGATCAGGACATGCTGGCCAAGGACTTCTTTGGCCATGTAAAGAGTGACAGCCAAGTGTCATATAATGGCCAGCGTTTATAACGACCGCGCGTCGGATCGATTTGTGGCGCTGAATGCTGAAATGCGAGCAGCATTTCAAGTGTGAATATAATATGACAGCCGTAATCAAGCCGTTGATAGGAGCTGGCAGAGGAACTAACCTCAGCGCAAGGACCTACTGTACATACTGTCTTCGCTCTTCGCATTCTTCCATCCGCCCATATGGATTTCAAGCTGAAAGGCTGCAGGAAATGGGCAAAAATGTCTGGCGGAAATGTTGAACGTGGCGGAGATGGAACCGAACGAATAGGCCAGAGAAGGGGCTGTTGGGGGTGGGGGTTTGACTGTTAACACATGTCATTGGGGGCATAATTGCATGGCTATGGCAGTGACTGTGGTGGGGTTGGGAGGGGGGGGGAAGGGGAAATGGAACTCAATTTCCACAGACAGAGCCCTGAGTAAAATGAATGACAATTGTTTTGACACGCATGTTTCGACAGAGAGAGAGAGATGGTAGGGCAGATAGAGGAACTTTTCAGAGCCAACATTCCGAGAGAGAGTAAATGATGGACATGCCCCCATCCCCCCCTTGTTCCATCGAACGTCCAGACATACAGATGGAGATATGTACATCCATCTAATTGAATTTTTGGAGCGGCGGCCCGTTCTCTGTGTTGGATTTATGTGAAAATCATTTTACCGAATCTCCGATTTGTTTGGGCCTTTATTGGGCCAATGCCAGCAGATTAAAGCCGTACAAGATATGGCTACGAATCTGAAAATGACATTTAATTTGTGCCCCACAATGACATGACCCACCTGCAGGGGGGCGTGGTGTGTGCGTGTGGTTAATGGACCTTGCGGCCTGCGGCCGACCGCCTTATCACCTTTGCGCCCACTCCTCCCACTGCCGGAACAACGCTAAATGCTTTAACTGTTAATTTAGAAACCAATTAAGATGAGCAATTCATGGAGGTCCTTAGAGCAGCCTCTGTTTATCCCAACTTCGGCCCCTGGCCCGCAGTCGCAGATTCCCTTGCAACCCCCTTGTCCTCGACCTTCGCTTCTCGGCCATCTCGGGTGCGTGAGGGGGTGTAGGCGTAATGCAAATATTTCCACAGCGAATCGTGTGTGTAGCACGGTACCTGGTGCTGCTGCTCGCATCCTGGCCAAATGGGACGCCTAATTAGGCCTCAGGCTACGGGATGTGGGAAAACGATGCATGTCACTCAAAGGCAGAAGAAGATTGATGGTGGCCAACGGAGGGGGCGGGGGTGGCGCCTCAGGTTGCATCCGAAATTCCCAGCAGGCAATGGGGTTATAGGCCCCATATATGTATAAGACATTGCTGCACTTTCCAGGGAAATTCCGAGACTTAAACAGGATGAGCTTTTGGGAAATAGGAATTTCGCCAAAGCCATAAGTTTCCCTCCGTGCTGGGTACCGTGTGTGGAAAGCGCACTCCATCTTCGACTTTGCCAATAAAGTGAAATATCCTTCCACCATATCCATGTCCATGTCCCAGCCACACGCCGCTCCTGGCACTCCAGCTGCTGGGCTGGCACATATTTTCGCCTGCTGTGCCAGCAAATTTGTTGCAGGACCACACAACTCTGGAGGAGCTGATGCTGCAACAGCAAACTGCCGCTGAATGGGGCACACACACACACACACACACACACATTGCACATTTTGTTGGCATTCTTTGCTGCAAGTTGTTTTTCATTTTCATTTTGTTTTTCCCGGTTGTTTGGCTGCAGCCGCCACGACCCTTTTGTTTGTTCGCGCTCTGGCGATTCGAAAAAACTGTAGCAACAGCGGCAGCGGCAGCAGCAGCAGCAGCAGCAGCGGGCGGGGGCATGCACCTCGTACTCGAGCACTCCTAAGTGCTGAATGCAGAGGAGTATCTCACGGATGCGAGCGGGCACCTTGCATCAAGGAACACGACCAAAGCGCAGCTAACAAAATGTTTATAAGCCACAGGGTCTGAAAGGGGGGAGCCAAAAGGGGGGCGGGTGGCCTGGCGAACCAGGAAGGGATAAGGAATGAGGGATGCTCACGTATATGCAGTTATAAATTGCAGCTCGTGCGCAATGTTGAAGGGAAAACACAACCAGAACGGGGAAAAGCCAGAGAGAGAGAGAGAAAGAGAGAGAGAGTGGGAGGGAGAGGGAGAGAGAGTGCGCCATTGCAAGGATCCGCAGGGCCACAGGGCCACGCCAGTGTGTGAGGGAAAGTCTATTTGTGTGTGTGTTTATTTTGGCAGAAAAAATGTTGTTGTAATAGAATTAACGGAAAACCCAAAAGTTTTACTACAATTACATATTTGTGCGGTCAGTCGTGCAACAGAAACCCAGAGAGAGAGAGAGGGAGAGAGAGAGAGAGAGAGCGAGGGATAGTGGGGGAAAGCCGTAGAGTAGATATTCCGACTAAATGATACCCAATACTCAGGAAAAGTGATGTATACTACAAAAATAAATGAATATACTGCCAGATTCGGTTTTCATTACAGTGAAATGGAAAAGGGAAAACTTTTTTGGGAGTTTTGAAGAGTATAGTGCAGAATATACCCTCGCGACCTCAGCATGATTATCAGGTGAAACAATAATCATTTTTAGCCCATTTGAAAATCGATTTGCCAAGTCTCGTATTAAATGGCTCAATTATACAATATCTATGTGTGTGTGGAGGGACAGGGACAGGCACAGGGACAGGGGGAGTGGCAGGGGCAGGGGCAGGGGCTGGGGCAGTAACAGTAATATGGCAATTGTATCTGCATAAACCTCTGATAATTGCAAAAGATAAAATTGCATTGGGGAAAAACTGCAATTGATATAAGATTTTATTGAATTAATGCAAACGAAACGAACCACAAGGTTCGAACAATGGAAATTGGAAATGGAAATGGAAATGCAGTGGCCACATGGCATACATTTGCATGGAAAATATGGCCAAAACACTGGGACGAAGCACTGAGAATGGCCGAAATATAATAGATGAAATCGAGAGGCATTTCTATTGGACTGGTCAACAAAATGTGGTATAGATATTGGCCAACATTCTTTAACCATCAAATGCGTGAGCTCCCCAATTAGTTTCCAGGTTTTCTTGTTGCTAATCTAGATACGTTTAATTTGGATCAACGGCTACTTGGCCACAGCTTTTCCTTTGCATTTATGGCAAGTGCGAAATATATATGTGTATCCGTTTGTGCCACGAAGATGCAAGATAATTTCGCACAGCTAATTGGCTCCATTCCATGCTAGTAATTAGTGCATCATATCAAATGAAGCGCAAGCATTCTCTCCCTCTCTCTCTCTCTATCTCTCTCTGTGTGTGAATTAGTAGTGCGTTTGGGTGGGGGTATGGGTCTGTAATTTGGTCGAACTTTCAGAAGAAAGGCCTTTTGTATGTGTACTCGTACGCGATTCCATAGAAATACTCCAATTAGGGACCTCCATTGTGACTCTTACCTAGATCCTTTCCTCCTGATGCTGCTGCTCCTACTGCTGCTGCTCCTACTGCTGATGCTGCTGGTTTTCCTGCAGTGTGTCACATTCGTGTGAGAAATGTGCACGTGAATTAATCAGATAGAGTATCTGCTGCTGCAGAGATGGTTCCCATTTTCGTGGAGCTGTCTCTGGTCTTTGCCGTATTGGATTTCGTCCAATGCGTCTGATGCGCTGTCCGTTCGCGACACTTGCCTCTAATTAGTTGCCTTTTTGCTGCTGCTTCTTCGCTGGAATTCTACTCTCCCCACTCCGTCTGGGTCCTACTCCTGTCGTCCGGCCTTGGACGAATGTTTGGAAGCGCAAGATTGATGGCAATTCATTTTTTATGCACGAAGTGCTGTCTGTCCTGCAACGTGAGCCGGACAAATGGGTGCGGGGATGTACAGGGCATTCGGAAGTGCCCAGTGCTCTGGGATTATATAGAAAAGGATTGTATTAATTAGATATCAGCAGAAAGAGCCTTCGTTTCTCCCAGAATTACACAGAAAGTGCACCAAATGCTGAAACACAATATAATAATGAATTTACCCATATAATGGTAAATAATGGACGATGCGATTGTCCAAATATTGGCTAACACTATCGATGTGGATGAAAATTGCAAGCAGTTGAAATAATACGAATTGAAGGTGTGCTTCCCCACCTGCGAGATGCCAAAAGAATTACCATATTACCATATTACCACAGCAAACGAGAAAAAGGATGAAACGACGATGGAGAGTGAGAGGGAGAGAAAGAGAGAGAGAGATGGGAGAAATGGAAATGCAATAAGGGAGGTTCAAAGCACAAAAAGGTGGTAAAAATTGCAACGGAATTGCAAATGCTGTTGACACTTGCACAATGCAAACAATTGCCCAGAATCCACATGCCAAGCTGCACATCCCCATCCCCCCTTCCCCATCCCCTTCCCCCTTCCCCCCCATCCACAATCTGTGAGGTATATATCTACTTTTTTAGAGTTTGGTTTCCGTTCTTTTATTTTTGGCAATTTTCCTGTTTGCGTAGGTTTTGGCAACACTTGATTGCCTTTTGGGCTTTGCCAAAGGAGCTGGAGAGATGCCAGCAGGAGCCACAGGATATGCTCTCTCCTCCTGGCAGAGTGTATCCCAAATAATTTTGAATCGGTTTTGCATAATCATGAGCCAGGAATGGACCAGGAAACGGATGTGTAATACGTCAGGCAGCAAGTTCTTAAGCCTTCTCCGCTCTCAATTTTGTGTTTGCGTGTGTGTGTGTGTGGGATTGTGCAACATCTGCAGTAGAGGCACCCCCCCACCCCCCCATTCGTCTTTATTCTGCGGCTCATAAATCATATTTGTATTTGGATCTCGTGCGATTTGCCGACGCAGTCAGCTGCGGGGCAACATTCAATCAAAACGCTGCAAAATCCCACAAATTTGTTATTCGTCACGTATCCAAACGGAAAGCCGAACGCTGCAGCTGTTGGGCGATATAACCGGGGGGTGGGGGTGGGGGTGGTTGTGGAGTTGGAGGGGGAAAGCCATTCGCTAAAGAGTTTAAAGAGCCAAGGAAGGAGAGCCATCGGCATCAGGCATTTAAAGTGGCATAATTCTCGTATGTAAATATCAAAAAATAGAATCATATGTATCCTTGTGCCCGCCTGCCCTCCTCCTCGCACAATATGTTGTACATTTGCCGGAGCGACAACTTATCAAGTTTACACTCAACTGAATATCTCGAGAGTCCTTTGGCTGCGCCCCGCCCCACCCCAACCCCACTTCATTCGGGTGGTCCACACTCTCCCTCTGGCCTGCTCCATTTTCCATAGCATCCCGCTCTTTTCTGCGAAATGCTTATTAAATATTAAAATGATAAGGCAAGCGGTTGCGGGAGTAGGGTCGCGTTTCTCCCGTCTCGGGTTCTTGCCTCTGAAAGATAGACAGTTATTTTTTGGTTTTTCTGTATGCTTGTGTCGCTATATATATATGTGTGTGTGTGTGTGTGTGTGTGCGTGTGTATCTATCATTTGCTGTTTGCTTGTTTCTTTTCCACTAAGCGGCTTTAGCCCCTAAAACCCTGACGAACAAAAATACAGCAAAAAAAGGGTAAGTCAGAGAGCACTGAGAGGGCTTACGGTGCTATTTGCTCTGGAATATTTCCGAATTATTCTCATTACTTTAAATTTGAGTACTCGTAGATATTTGGTAAAATGATTTACAAACGAATATTATGGAATTATTGGCTAAAGGGTGGAAAATTGTTGAGAGAAAAGCTCTATAGTGCGCAATAAGGGTACTCCCACCTATTGTAGCTAAGGATTCTAGATCTTTCCAGTGGAATATTTAATCATCGTTGTAAAATAAATATTTAATGTATTTGTTTGAAAATATTCATGGAATTTCACGAGTCCGATATGTATCTTTGCTTCTCCGGAACGTTTATAGTTTCAATGTTTAGTGCAGCATCATTGCTGCCCCCCTCCCCTCCCCCTGGCTCACTCTTCGCCTCTGCATATGCTAATGTATGGCTCTGCTCCATTCATATTTTGCTTGTCGCAATGATTTTGGGCGATGTTCTCTTTTATTTTTCGTGGCATTGCTTAAGTTTTGATTGCAGGCATTTGCATAATTTAAGGACTGCTCCGGGGCATTGTCTTGAAACTGGCAAGCCATGAAAATGAAAATACCATGGTGCTGCCTCTCTGGGACAGAAGACGTTGTTGTTTTTCTGTTGGAGCAGAAATTATCATATCCTTTGAAGCTTTCCCTTCTAAATTATTAACGAAATAAATAGCGAAGCAAGACGCTTGCTCGCTGCTAGGAGAATATTGAAAAAGTTTCTCATTTCCATTTACCATTTTCCATTTTCGTTTTTGCATTGCAGACGCAGCTAAAAGGAGCAGCCAGCAGCCAGAAAACAGAAGCAGTTTTTGAAGAGCGGAAGAGCGAGAGTGGAGAGGAGAGGAGTGGCCAGAGGCAAGCATCCGCATCCTAAACAACAATCCGGTGGGCATGTCCACAGCGAAAAGGCTGGTGCTCTCGCTACGTGGACGCAAGAACTCGCAGGGCAATTCGGCGACATCATCCACCCGCCTGGTATCCGCTGGCACCTCGCCCGGCCATGAGCTGGAGGAAATAGCCGTAGTCTCTGGTACCGGCACCAGCAGCCATCACTTCTCCTACGGCGGGTGTATTGCCAGCAGCGATGCCGTCGCCTCAACGCCGCGATACTCCACAGGTGGGTGCCACGGCCACGGCCACGGCTTTGCCCGGCCATTGGCCATTGCTAACAGTTTTTTGTCGCCTACTCAACTCCACCCCCCACCCCCCCTCCACAGTTCCAGTTGATCATTTGTGGAGTAGGAAAATCTAGCACCTGAATTACAGTTTAAATAGATCCACCCACCAACAACACCACCACCCAACCAACCACCACCTAATCCACAACCAAAAGTGACCTCTTGCGACCCCAACATCCACCAAAGCCTGCCTGCATGCCCGGTAGAAGAGTTCACTCCTAATGCATCTCATCTGGAAATCAAAGGGGCGAAACTCGAGCGAAAGGAGTCAAAGGAGTGCATTTGCAGTACTTTTATTTGCATTTTTATGGATTGCGCTGCTGCTGGTGCCTGTGCCTGTGGCTTCTGCTACTAAATTATGGAAATCTCGACCCTAATGAGGGGCGATGAAGATTTGATTTGACAAAGGAAGGCACAAAATAACCAACAAATCCAAGCCAACAATCTCGGCAGCCCTTAATGGCAGTTTCCTTCTGCTGCTGCTGCTGCTACTGCTGTTGCTCTCTTTTATTGTCCTGGCCAAATAAATCAATCAAATGACAAATATGCTTAGGCAATTGTCAGGCCAAGTGGCGGTCTCTGGGTCTTTGGGTCTCTCTCTCTCTCTCTCTCTTTTTCTGGGTCTTGTCCTAATTTCATTCGAAACGGCTGTGTGTGTGGTGTGTATGTGTTGTTTTAGCCAAAGTCAAAGCCGCAAACAGACCCGTACCCGGATTCCTTCCCTCGTTCGTTCGTTCGTTCGTTAGTTTTCTTGTCACATTTTATAGGCCGCATATGCTGCAAACATTTTTCTTGCCGCTGCGGCTGGGGCACGTCCTTTGCGTTGGCTTACAGTTAATTTTGAGTGAAATTCAATTTATCATTGAGCGGGGCATAAATCCGTATTTGGGGCCACTTTTGCCCCTCGTTACGGACACGGCACAGACACGGACTGCGGGACACGGACTGCGGGACACCGACGGCGGGACACGGACTGCGGGACACGGGACACGGAACATGGGAAACAAGACACAGGACTCTGCGGGCTCTGCAGATGAATCAGAGCGTAGATTTATTTTCGTCGATTGTATGTGTGTTGTGTCGCATTGTATTTGCTCCGACATAAGAGGAATGTTCCTTCAATTTGTCAGCCATAAGACTCTCTCCTTCTCTCTGTCTCTGTCCAGATTCTACGGGGCGTATGCGCAATGCATTTAATGGGATTTAGTGCTGCAACAATAGAAAACTGGTGTAAAAGTTGTGTTGTTTATTGGCCAGAGATGTAATTGACATTTATCGCAGACAGAAGGCCAGAGAAGACTTGGCTTTAACGACTCTTAACGCTTTAACGCTTGTCTGGAGAGCAGTGGAGTGGGAGGGAGACAGTGAGTGGGATGGAGAGACTGGGAAAGAGATGGCGGAAAATGTAGATAGAGCTCCATGGATAGAGAAAACAAAGCCCCAAAAAAATGAATATACAAAAAAGTTGTCCACAACTTTTGCCATATTTTTCTCCCGGCGCCACACACACACACACACACCCACACAACCAATGTTTTTAAACAATTTTTAGTACATTGCTCTTGCTGTTTTTCCACCCACCCACACACATGTATGTGTGTATGTGTGTGTGTGTTGACAAAGGCAATTTTCGGCAGAGCTTTGATCAAAGTTTTCCCAGGGCTAGGAGGGGCTGGGGCCAATGGCAGTAAATTAAATTTGAATTACACCCAAAAATACAGCATAAAGTGCGGAACAAGTGAATAAATCTCCCGTCTGTATGCATGTACATACATATGCGCGTATGTATGTGTATCTGTGTGTGTGAGTTTTCATTTATTTCGATCCATTTGGCAATCCTCTTTGGAGCCACGCTCGCAAAAAGCTTTGAAAATTGAATTTCGGTCAAATATTCGTTGCCTACTTTTGCGGGCATATCGATCAATATAAAACGAAATTCAATTGATCTACATATCTATCTATCCCCTAGTATATGTCTAGATAAAACGTTTTTCATATTCCATTTTATATTTTCGTTTTTACTGTATGTGTGTGTATGTGTATGTGTTCGTGTGCGTGTGCATGTGCTTCTGTTTGATTTTGTTCCATTCGAAATGCCTTGTGCGGCACGTTAAACTGGAAATTGCCATACAATATAGTCATCCTCAATAGCCCAGGCTTTTGTCTCTCCTTGTGCCTCTCTTTCTCTCTCTCTCTTTCTCTCCCTCTCTCTCTCTCTCTTGCTGTATTTGTTTCGCTTTTGTCTTTTGTCCTGCAATAATTGAGCTTAGAAGGTCTTATGGCTGCTGCATCATTGATTTCCCACCCAACTGTCATCTGCCGCCGCTCTGCATGGGGTCTGCATCGTCGCCATACCATCCCATCCCACCCCATCCCATCCCATTCCACCCTACCGCAACTGCCTCTCGATGATTTGTCCCCCTTTCTCGACTGCCGGTCAAAGTTTTTGCAAAAGTTTCGCCTTTGGTTTTTCTTTCGCTTCCATTTTCGTTGGATTTTTGCTTTTAGCCCAAACTCAAACCCGAAATAAAAAGACTTCAGCGCCAGACATAGTTGAGTCGTGGCGAAACTTTTTCCATTTGCCAACAGAGTTCACTCGAATACGGTGGAGCAGCAGGAGCTGGAGGAGTTCTCCGGTCTCTGGCTGTTGTCTCTGACAATTTTAAAGTCTCTCCTTGCACTTGCAGCGGGTCTGGGGGGGTGTGGCAAAAATTGGGCATATATAATTAGTTTTATTTAGCACCTGGCACGCAGATTTTAATTAGAATTTATATGCCCGGAGCCCTTCAACAATTGTCTTCTTCTGCAAGAGCTCCTAGCGGTAGGGCGCTGATTCTTCAACTATTTTCATAGAGATGTGTGGTCTTACTCTTAGTCCTCTCTCTGTTCGCCGTCAGTGGCGCCTTCTACTTTAAATTTCTCTTCTCCAATGACTGCTCCATTTCCCTCTACCTTCTGCCAAGGCCTCTAAGAAAACTTCCTTCTGGAGCGGACACCAGCCAGAGACGACGCCCTTTTTCCTGGCAATTTGAATGCAATCTGTAATTTGAGTATTTTCAATTATAAAAGCAATCTATGGCCTAGAGCCGGGCATTAGACAATGGCCAGGCGATGGCAGCATCTCCAGAAATATGAGTATCTCTTCCATACAATAGACGAAGTGAGCCGAGGCAAAATTGAGTGGCGATTACAATGGAAGTATTGGCTTACCACTTACCAGTAGTCAGTGAAACGGAAGGGATGCCGTGTGGGGAGGATTACCTCCTTCGAGGCAGGTATACATTCTATGGATGCAACAATTTGGGGGAAAAGCAAGGAATGCAAAAATAGTTGCATGCTCTTCAACGTGCCACAACATTGTTGCTGCTGGCTTACGGCTTGGTTTTAATTGTCAGTTACGCTGTCGAGAGCCGAGCGGATGGGGCAACAACATTGCGTATGAATACACTTTGTTGCCCCGCTGCCATGAAGCGCGGCACAACTTTGGAAGCAGCAGCAGCGGCAGCGGCAGTCAGTGCGTGCCACACAAAGGACCACTTAAAGTTGGCACACTCTGAATCGCCCTTAGAAATGGGGATTTTCTTTGTCGGCAATGGGAATAGGAATACGAACAGGAACGGGTTGCACCGTGGCATGTCGCTGTAATGCAATTACAAATGCAGGTGGAGTGGCTGTGGCTGTGGCGGCAGCATCAGTTGGCATCTGGCCAGGTGTCAACCAACCCAAGACAGGAGCAGCCAGGAATGTGGGCGTTGCTGGTGGGGGATTCCATGCTCCTGCTGCTCAAGTGCTTGACTTATCAACGAAAGTGCAGCATTAAAAAATAAAGCAAGCGTTTCGCCCTTTGCACATTTGCAGGGCCATTGAGCTCTTCTCTTTATCTCCATTCCCCCAGTTCCCGCCTCGCCCATCCCTTGGGTATTTGTGGATCTGTGCAAAAAAAGGACATAAGGAATGACCAGATAAGCGCATCCCCAGCCCCCACCGGCAAGTGCATATGTAAATTACGTGTAGACGCTCATCGGGGGCAGAGTGCTTAAGCGGAGGAGGATAACCTCAATGATGCGCTCCATTGTCAGAGCTACTCAGCGCAGTTTAAGTGCTCCGCTAGACATACAAGTTAACTATCGCTGTGCCTCAATCCGATTTGTCGGACTATCAGCAGCTGCTTGGAGGAGAGTTCAGTGCCCTCCTGGAGAGTAATTTAATATGAAGCAATGCTGGAGAGCCATTTAATTGACTCCAACATGGATTCCATTAACTGTCGAAGTTATGCAATACTTATACCCCAATTATAACCATTCGAACCGATAATTTTACTAAAATAATGTTTTAATTAAAGCCTGCCTAACTTTCTCCCCCACTTGTTTGTCAATGCAAATGAAAGTGTTGGGCGACACTCGGACACGCACGAACATGCAGACGGACGGACAGACAGACAGGCAGACAGACATCAAACATTAAGCACTTAAAGCCATGCGGCATGGGTGAGAGTGAGAGTGAGAGGGAGAGTGAGAGAGTGTGTCTTGTGGCAGGACATGTCGTGCATATCAATCACTTGTACCCTCTGCCATTTTGGGTGGCATAAACCTATTACTTTTCGGGCCACAGCTCTCTCTTCTGTGTGGCTCTCTCCTGTCTCTCCTGTCTCTCCTGTCTCTCTCTGTCCGGTTGTTCGGTCGGCTAAGCCTGCGGCTACCAGTCCCAGTCGGAGTTTTGGTCAACAGCCAGCGATAATTCGGTGCCCTCTACATATGTCTGGGGATTAACTGCTGCCCAGTGACCACAGACGCAGGTCTGCGAGCGGACTGCAAGGAGCCATTACGGAAATCTCTTTAATGTCTGACCTTTTCCTTGCCCAAATAATGCTTTTTTACGACTAAGCTGAATTTAAGACTCCACGAGATATATGTAGATACATTGTACATAGTTTATATGGGTATATAAGATATAAGAATATATCCTTGACTTTAAAATAATTATTGATGGTTCAATTAAAACTCAATCATCTATAGATGAGTGTATATATTTACATATATTTATTTATAAATTTGAAAAAGTATCAAAACCTCGGCTTTTATTTTTTGTTTTCTTGTGTGCTTTTTTTTTGGTCTTGAGCCTGTGAGCCTGGGGGCCAGGATCTTTTTGTGAGGCCAGCAATTTGCAGCAGAATTTATGTGGTAATTACAGCGATGGCGCTGCAGAAAATTAAGTTTTTGGCCAGCTGGCAGCATTATCAGCAGGGAGACGTTTTGTTGGCCAACTAAGAGGATTACAATTTCGTGCTTTGCTGCTTGCTCCTTTGCTCTGGCTCTTCTTGCTCTATGTTTTCGTGCGGTTCTTTGGTCTGCGGCGAATTTGCCTTTTTACAATGCGATAAGCGCCGTTTAGACCGAAAACCACCAAACGAAAAAGAGGAAATTTTGATCACGTAGAAAACCAGCCTTAAAGCCAGGAGCCAGGAGGAGTGGAGCTGGCGGTGGAGGACGGTCTTGGCTTGGACTGCAACCTAATCGCATTTCGGCTGCCAATCAGCAGAATTTGTGTCATGACAGGCGTCAGCAAGGGGTCAGGGCACTCAAGGGGTCGCCCCCTCGTGCTGGGTCCTGTAGCTGGATCTTCACCCGAAGCGAATGAGTGGTCGAATGGCGACTGTGTCCCTGGGCCATGTGTGATATGATTTGCACATTTCCATGGCAGTTGCCCCAGCGGCAGGCTGTTATGTCCACAAATCGAGTTACCAACTCGAGAGACAGCTGAAAGGAGCGACGGCTCCTGCTGACCCCACAACCTCTGGGTTAAAGTTGCCTTTGAGCAAAATTATCGCATGAAAATGAGCAGGAGATGGAAAATCATCAAATTAAGCAAGTTTTTATTGCATCTGTCTGTATTCTGTCTGGAAATTGGACAATAAAAACTGCCAAGTACAAAGGAATTTCAAAATGGAGTAGCTGAAGATGTGGCAGAAATTTCTGCACATTAAATTCAATGCGATTTGGTCACAGGGAACGCCGAGAGGATGGCCACCAAGCAGGTCCTGGGATACTTTCAATGGGGACTTAACCTTGTTGGGGGCTTTCCCTGAAAGTTCATCTCTTTGTGGAGTGTCTCCCACTTCCACTCCCACGCCCACTCCCACTCCCACTGATTGATAACTCTTAAAGTCAACCTCTGTCCCCTGATGGCTGTGTGTGTGTGTGAGTGTGTGTGTGCACTTAAATTTGATATCCTTTGTGCCAGAGCATTCCGGCTGCAGGACTTGAGGCTCTTACTCTTACATTCCCATTCGTACAGCCTTTCCTGGCTTCCGAGCACATGTCCGGCTCATGGGAGAGGCATTTTTTTTTGCAGGTCCTCCGTCCGTAAGCTTTAGGTCTCTGGTAACTCTCTCTCTCGTCCTGCAAGGGCCATTAATGCACAGGCCCCCGGCAGGAGACAAGCGCCAGAGCCAGAGCCAGCCCCAGAGCCAGAGCCAGCGCCAGAGTCAGCCCCAGAGCCAGCGCCAGGGCTCCTCCTCAGTGTGTGTGTGTGTGTGTGTGACCCAAATAGGTTTCGTTTTAGAGCTTAATGGCATAATGACGACAGAGCACTGTAACAACAACAGCCAAAAGAGGACCCGCAGTAGCAGCAGCAGTAGCATCTCTATAAGAAGTCAAAGCAAATGCGCCACCAAAAATGTTGAGGCAATTTCTCATCCGGCCAACAGACAGACACTGCTCTTTCTCCCTTTCTCTTTCTCTTTGGCCCTTTCTTCTGTCCCCAATCGAAGCACTTTAAAAAAGTTGCCACAAAATGAAATTGAAAAGTCAATTCAATGTAATTGTTGGCCTTCCGCAGAGAATCCCTTTTCGCCCAACAGCCAACGACGATGTTCATTCAATTTATTTGTAATTTTTTAACAATTTAACAGTTACAAAAAAAAAAAAACAATAAAAAAAGGAAAAAAGAGTCCAAAATAAACTTTTCACCCAGCGCAAAACACAAACACACGCAGAAGGGAAGGTTAGCGCTTAAAGCCGAAGCTGTGATACCCTTTTGCAGGATTTAAGCTATCATCAACAGCAGCAACAAACAAGTTTTGACCTTAAGGACTTGCAATTCTTATTCGAAGTCCTTTTGTTCAATCTTTTACTTTTGCTAATGATCTGCTGCAAATGATCATACCCTCGCGGCCAGAGGGTAGCAGTAAAAAGGGGCATCCGAACCAAATGGTTGCCCAAAAGCAAATACAATTATGCGGGAGAGCAACAACAATGAAAAGCAAATACTTGCCCCGCCCCCTGGCATCCCACTCCTCCCACACCGCGCCGCACCGAGCCCCTCCCTCAAACAAAGAACCGCGTGCTTAGAATATGTAATTCATTTGAAAGTTTTCGGCTGCTGCTGCTGCTGCTGGTCTCTCTCTCTCTCTCGCTCTGGTGGGTGTTGTGCTGTCGACAGAAATTAATTTAACTTTTCATTTAGAGGGGGAGCGGAGTGCGCCCCTACCCCCTTCAAGGGCGGGTGTGGCAGGGTTGCCCACTGAAAGGGTCAGCCGGGTCAGCGGTCTCAAGTGTTGGATGTGCATTTTCATCAATTAACAAATACCACAAGTGGCTTAGCGATGCGGGGCCCCAAATGCGATTAACGCCAATGGAATTCATTCGGGCAGATCCTGCCCCCACTGTCAGCATTCAAGGAAGCAGTACGCCAGCAAGGAATTACCATCCTGTGGACAAGACAGAAGGGCACACACACGCTCGCTCTCTCTCTCTCGCTCTCTCTCTCTTTGGCTTGTGAAAAGTTTTAATTATAGTTGCATTTGCAGTGGTTGTTGTTGTTGTTGTTCGCTCATATCCTTGAGGCATGTGGTGGCATGAATGCTGTGTCGGAAATTTAAACTTGAAGCGGTTTCTGGCTTAATTTGACTTGCACAACTTGCCAAACATCCTCGTACTCGTACGCAACATGGCTGAGGGGCAAAATATGTTGTGGCATAAGCGCAGGGAGCGACAGACATGGGGGGGAGGCGGGGAGACTGTCAAAACATTGAAGAAATGCAATGCAGATGCAATAACAGCCGCAATTTCAATGAAAAAGATAGTTAAAAGACAAAGCGAAAAATGGAGATCCAAACTAAGGCTGAAACTAAACCGCAAAAACTGAAACTCTCCTGCTGGCCGCTCCTCGCACGGAGAGGCAATCCTGGGCACCCGGATAATTCCTAATCTGCTCTATTATTGATTGAATTGGTGGCTGCGGTCAAAGATCTATATAGGGAGCCTCGACTGCTACTGCAATTGGATTCTAATTGAAGTGTCTCGGAGCAGGAACAGGCCGAAGACCGAAGAGCGAAGACCCCAGAGGCAGCCGGCGAACTTGGCAAACAATTGAAGTTTCAAAGAGCAGAAGCATGGGGCAACCATGGGGCATGCAGTTGTCTGTTTGCCGCTTCTTGAAGCAGTCCAAAATTGAATTTGCTCTTGGCCTCCAATTTGCATAATCAGCAATGCGCACAGGGAGAGAGCACAAGGATGCACAGGGTAGCCACATTAAGTATACGCCTAGTTTGCCCAAATTGGGTCATTGGCTTCCGTTTTATCGCTGGCAAAAATTAAAATCTAAGCTCGAAAGTTTTCTTTTCCGCTATCTGCGCCCCTCCTTCGTTGGTTGTTGTTGCGGCTTTGTCCTAATCACATCACGTGCGCCTGTCTTGTCTCACATAACACATACGCCACACCACCGCCCGTCAGAGGCACAGCCACAGCCACAGCCATTTCCCATTTCCCATTTCCTTCTTGGGGCATAGACACACACACACACACTCACACACCCACACTCACACTCGTGTGTATGCAACTAACTTTCTGGCCAAAATTACAGGAAGAGGCCATCTGCTGGGACTGTGGCTGGGGCTGGGGCCGAATCCGGGGTCGTTGTCTGTTTCTGGCATTTGTCGCAATTGCCTTTAACTGCCCGCGCGTGTGCCCTGCCAACAACGTTTCATTATCAAAGCCGAGTTTGCCACTAAGCACGTCGTAAACAATAAGCTGGTTGTCGCCCCTCCGCCCCTCCGTCCGTCCATCCGTCTGTCCGTCGAGCACGCTTATTACTTTCGACCCATTACGGGATAGGACACCGAACACAATACACAGTACACAGTACAGAGCAGGCGGACAGGGGACAGAGGACAGCTTTATGGCCTGCATATCGTACATATAGCAATACACATACTCGCACTCGTTAATGGAGAGGCTCTCCTCTCCGTATTGTAGGTATACGTATATAAATTCTGATTAAAATCTTTTAATATGCCGCATTGTCCTGCAGAATATATGAGAGCCTAGGGATTTGCATGCCTCCTGAGTGGCATGAGGCATGGGGCATGCGGCACAAGGTACTGCCTACTGGGTACACGGAGGCTTAAATAATTATCGTTACAATTTCAATTTGGTTTTCGCTTTTTGATGTTGCTGAGGCCGAGGCCGAGGCTGAGCCTGGCCCAAGGGGCTATCCGCTACCCAAAGACGAGCCGAAATTTCAGCCGTAATTACAGCGAGGACGAGCGGAAAGCAGCATTTACTTTTCCATAAAATATTCAATATTTTCTAGAACTTTAACCAAGAATTTCAGCTAAAACTTTAACCTTTATCCAATGATCGAGGAGACAAATGAGAAAAGTTTTGTGGGGCAAACTTTCGCTGTAATCATCCTGCACTCTAGGGAAGTTCCACTGTGCCGCTGGTGGGATTTTCCACACATTGCCGCGGCTTGTTGCAATTGACATTTCACTCGTGTAACTGGCTGTAAAGTGCACGTCTTCGCATTCGCATTCGCATTCACTTACTAATTTAAATTAAAATTAAAATTAAACTAAGTTGAAAATTCTTAAACAAGCTCACACACACGCTCACACACACGCACACACACACGCACACACACACAAGTACTTCTGGCCATGTTTGCCCTACACATGCCCTTGCAGCAGCAGCATGCTGTGTGTATTTTTAACCCAAATCCATTAGAGAAGTTACTCAAGAATCCTTTAGATATTTATGTGCTGTGAGCGCAGTCTTAACCTCTCTGCCCCATCCGCAAACACACAGATGCACACACACACAGCACACGACTCTCACAGATACAGACACAGATGTAGTTTCAGTTGCAGTTGCTTAGCTGAAAGGTTGAGGCGATGAGAGGAGCAGCCCCAGAGCACTGCAGCAGAGGTCACATCAAGTAAATAGCCAACGTCGACGACGTCGACGACGCTGACAAGGATGGGGGCCAAACAAATACGCAAACATTTATAAGATTGCTAAGCTCATAACGAAATGCACTTACACTTGAAGATACACACACACACACACGCATGCACACACACACACACACAGATACCCAGAAATGTTGCTGTGTGACCATACCTCTACGATTTCCTTGTGCTATTTATTTGTATGCACTTTGGCAGCGGCAGCGGCTCTTGTGATTTTTAGCAGAAAGAAGGCATTTTCGACCCTCAAAAGGAGACCTGTATATCCTAGATCATCATCAACAGGTGGCTCTATGTGGTCATGCCTTTCTTGTGGGTAGGGTATCCACTGTGTCGGTCCCAAAAGCTTTTCTTTCTCTGCTGCTTTGTTGTCATGCTGCACACGCTTAACAAGTATACGCCCTGTGGGACGGGTTGAGAGGTGAGCGCACGAGAAAGCGAGAAAGCGACCACATCTCACATTCATGCCGGTGCCCCCTGAGGCAAAAACTGCAGACAGCGACAGCGCCAAAGCAGGAAAGAAAGAAGGCAGAAAGAGAGTGACAGAGAGAGAGTGACAGAGAGAGAGGGGTAAAGCCAAAGGCAAAGCCGCAGCCCCAGTCAACGGTGGGGCAGTGGCAAAAGCAGAGGTAAAGCTACCTATGATCTGGCTTAGCTCCCCCGTCCCCTGCTCAGCGGTGCTCAGCCCCAATCGAAGGCCGTCGGCCGAGCGCCGAGCGCCAGCTCCTGTGGAAAAACGAAAAAGATGAACAAGTATAAGCGACAAATTCCGCACCAGCCGACTGCAGATTTAATTAACTACAAATTCCACGCGTGATGGAGATATTCGAATGCGGGCGGGCCATAATCACCGTTATCATCCGTCTGCTGCATGCATACTTTTTCCGTATCCTGCCTCAATGTCCGCTTGCACCCGCATCCCACACACACACACACATCTGCCACGCTTCCCACACGACCCTTGCACACACACACAGACACCCAGACCCACACCCACGCCCACACCCACATGTCGGCGCTTATAAAAAGTTTAATGTAAATGTAATGAGCGCAGGAGCATGCAAATGAACAGTTCAGGCTTCGCGTCCCCCGTGCAGCGTTATTTTGTTTTATATATTTTTGTATTGCTGTTGTGGTTGCAACAGCTTTGCGGCGACGGCGACGGCGACGGCATCTCCCCTACTTCTCCCCGCGTGTTAATGAGCAAAGTCACTTAAATGCATTGAAAATGTTGCAAACATTTAAATGGCTCTCACGACCAATGCGGACTCCTCGTTAGGGAAAACGAACAGGGACTTTGATTAGTCGGGAAGTCCAAGCCACAGGACTCGGTGGCATCTGGGGCACTTCTGGCCCTGGCTGTTCCGCTCTCTGTCTCAAAGTTCCGACTGCCAGAAGTAATCCCATTTGCAACGTCTGTTAATTGAATTGGCTTCTTCTTTGTCGACTTTGTCACATCTGTTTCGCCTCTGCCGCCACGCCCCTCTCTCTGTTGTGTGTGTGTGTGTGTGTCCTTCTCTTTTTGGGTATTTTTTTGTACCCGGTATCAGTGGGTATATTTTATTTGTGTGACAAGCAGCTTCAATGCGATGACAAATATTTCTGCCTTTACATATTTTGCTTACATTGAGAGAACCCATTTCGAAATGGTCTAAAATGCAATGAAAATTCTCTCTGGCTCTATTTCTCTCACTCTTTTGTTCAGTTAGTTTTTTGTATGTATATTCGCTAGTTGAGGATTACGAAACAGCCCAGTAGAAGGGAGCAATCAACTCCCCAACTGGCGCAGATACAGATACCCGGATTACCGGGTATAGTCGCGCCTATAGTCGAAATACCGACTATAATGCTTTCTTTTACACGCACGTGCGCACAGCAACATACGTACGCCGCCCGCCCCCCCCCTCATCGCACCTCAATAAGCATTCAAGCGAACAAAAGGCGAAAATACGAGATCTTCGGGGGGCAATAATGATGATGACGACTACGGACAAGGATGCTTCAGCGTCAGTGTCAGTTTCAGTTCCAGTTCCAGTTGTGTTTTTTTTGTTCTGCCCTCCTGCAGGGCGTTTAATTAAATGAAGTCGTTTGCATTAATGTTTTGTCATTACGCATTTGCCTACTGGAGCCTCCTCTAGGAGTCCTGAGTGGAAGTTATGGCAGATGTGGCCGAGGAGGCCCATAGGAGAAGCGAGTGCATGTACAAAACAAAATTCATTACCTAAATGGATGGCAGGTGCCTGCCTTTTGGTGCCTTTTGGTGCCTTTTGGTGCTTGTTACGATACTCTTGTTAGGAGTATTTTTCGTATTTTCAGCACTAGCTCTTTTATGAATTTATCGTGTGAATAAGGGAGTAATGAACCTTCCGCTTTCCATGGCAAAGGCACCCAAATTCATTTCACGCTCAGGCATATTGCCTCCCATGTCCGTCCCCTGACTGTATCCAAATTCCATTTTCGCTTCACAGCGAGCAAAATCGCATTTCGTGTGGGATCCTGGCGCGGGGATACTGGATGGCGGCTAAATCGAGGGACGAATGTCAATTAAAGCCGCACGGGCGTGGCCCTGGTGCTCGGGCTTTGGGCCAATTAAGGATAGCGGGCCAGAGCTTGGCCAGTGACAGGGCCGATAGCAATACCAGCAGTTGGCTGCCTCTGTGCTGTGTGCTGCTGATGGTTGGACCACAATTGTCTTCTACTTTCATGGAATAATCTCGCACACCGAAAGCTACGTTTATGAATGAATCAATCTCACAATCTCATACAATTAGTTGAGCCAAACCTTGCCGAGCTACGGATGCAGAGTACACTGCATCTACTTACATATTCAGCTAGAAAATTAGCTGGCCATTGTTTCGGTTTGTTCTGTGATGTGTGATGAGCCATTGTCTTGTTTCCATCGGATCATCGCACGTCGGAAAGGACTATGACAGGCAAGCGACTGACAGCGAGAGGACGAAGATTGATATTGAAAGGATGTTCATGGTGAGGGCGGAGCAGATGTTCATCGTGTTTCGTATCCAATCGATGTTGCTCTGCACATCCGTATAGACGGAGGGCAGTGAGGATCCGCAGCCCAGTGGATAGGTGACGATACCAAACATGATATTGTCCTTGATCAGCGGCCCTCCGAGATCGCCGTAGCAAGGATTGGAGGTGTTTCCCACTCCCTCATTGTTGCTGCACATCATGCCGTATTTGAAGCTGTTCAAATTTTCCTTGCAGTACGTTTCCTCTTTGAGGAGCACATCGATCTGCAGGATATTCGAGGCCAAGGGACCCCCCTGCAAGAGTTTTGAATGTGAGACTTCTCAAGTTGATTTCCGTTCAAGCTGATCTCATACCTTGTATATTCTGCCCCAGCCCAGGACTATGTAGTTCGAGCCAAGCTCTGGCGGGCTAGAGGGCAGATCGAGAAATCCAATGCGGGGGTTCCCAGTGGGCATCGAATATTTGAGGCGCACCATCGCCATGTTGTCCGTGTTCAACATGGTAAAGTTCATTGGCACGTACAGCCGCTCCACCGGGGTGCAGACAGTCTTGCCCTGGACGAACCTCAGCCGATTGGGCGACCCCGCCACCACCAGCAGCACCCGTGTCTTAAACATGATCTTCGAAACGCTGGGCAAAGGCAAAGGTCAGCGAAAGATTGCCCAAAGGTCGAACAGCCCACCTACTCCATGACGCAGTGGGCGGAGGTCAGCACCCAGTTCGGGGTCAATAGGCCACCGCAGCAGAAGTGGTCATCGCCAAAGAACCGCGTGGGTGTCCGGGACCGAATGGAGACCACGTACTTGGCCAGGCCCAGAGTGTCGTTGCTGAAGTCGGGCAGAGAGAGCCGCTTCACTCGGCCCCCGCTCTCGCTCTCGCTCCATGCGGTTTCCACCAGCCACATGAGCAATATCATCTGTAATACTCTGAAATTTGTATATTTCATGGCTATATAAATGTGTATCTACTTAAATACTGAAATACCTTTGACAGTTCGATCGAGGGCTGGCAGTGGCATCAGCTGTCGTATCCTTGGGATCCTTGCAACTGAATTGACAAATTTCTAGGGCTGTTCCTTGTTCTTCCTTCCGGCTTCCTGGCCGCCAGGCTCTTCAAGTTTTAGTTTCTCTCCTTTGTTCTTAATGCCCGGCTTACTTTTTGTGTCGTTTAAGTTTCCATTTCCCCAAGTCACATCACCCCCACCCCCAGCCACCTCCTTTGACACCCCTTTCCCAGCACTCCCAGCATTTGGCCGCGTGTTTGTGTAAGGCTCAAAGTATATTTTAAGCAAAACTTTGTTTGGCAAACTTTTGTCAAAGTATTTTCAGCTCTCGAATATTTTCATTTGCTGCGGCAGCTTCACCAAATAATTGAGGTTTAGTTTCGCTCTCCCTCGCACTCTCTGGCTCTCTCTCTCCCTCGCACTCTCTGGCTCTCTCTTCGCTTATCTGTTTGTTTTTTCTTCTTATTTTTCGGACACTTGCCGCACGGCAGAAGGAGGCACAGGCTGCGATGATTTGCGGCAAGCAAATTTATTGACAATTCATGGCGAGCCTTATCCCTTATCCCTGCTCGTCCTCTCTCTCTCTCTCTCTATCTCCCTCTCTCTCACTCTCTGCAATTGCGATTGCGGTTGTGGTGCGGCCGTTCAAGCGTTTTGTTGAACTTTTGCGCAAGTTTGTCGCAAGTTTCCGTTTCCGGGTGGCAGGCCATGACAAAGTGCCGCACATTAAGCTGTAGATTTTTCATTTTTCTTCGCCCTATCGCTTACGCTGCTGCCATTTCCTTTTTTTTTTTGTTTGTCAGAGGGAAAACCCTCTTGCTGTGTCGCTGCCTCGCTGCCTCGCTGCCTGTTTTTCTTATCACTGGGGCCGCAGCCAAAGACAAGCCCAAAGAGCGCAAAAGTTTAAATTAATGACACTCAACTATTAGTAAAATTAAAAAGTCCCAAGATAATGTCTGCAAACTCGAGAATGCGGTCAGGGGCGACAGAGATGGATCCCTGTCTCTCGTTGATTCTTTTTCTCTCTTCTCTCTCTCCCTCTCTCTCTCTTACTCGTATTGCTTCTCTCTCGTCCAGGAATCAGAGCAATTTCAGTTGACAGCGCCTCAAAGTAGGCAACAGGCTTGTAAATTGCCTATGACGCAGCATCTGAGAGAGACTCCGAGGAGGGGCAGAGAGAGAGAGAGAGAGAGAGGCAGAGGTAGCAGCTGTTGCAAGGACAAACTTTCAGAAATGTTCATCCAACATTGAAATGCACTCTGACAAAGCAGGAAACAGCCCTAAACTTATCCAAGATGGCTGCCAGGCGAGCTGCAGCCACAACCTAGAGTTGCAACCACATTTGTTAGGGCCAGGCAGAGACACACACAGACAGAGAACGGGGGCGGGGGGTGGTCGGAAGAGACATTTATTAATAAAACATTGAGGATAAACCACATTTATTTCTTCCTGTCTTGCTGCACTGCCCCTCTCTGCCCCCCTGCCGCCTGCCGCCCCGAGTGGCGTTGGCTCTTGTGAAATTAGTTAATAAATAACGCGGTCAAGTTGATTTGTGTGTTGCCATTAAGCGAAAATTAATTAGAAATTATAGCCAGTGTCTGCGAGGAGAGTGTTGGGCAGATGGGGCAGGTGGCAGCTGGCAGGCAGGGGTGGTGCAAGTGGAAAGTGGAAATTCATGTCAGAGCCAGAGGAGCACAGGTGCGGCAAAGTAATTGACAATTTTTTGCATTTCACCCGCGAAACGCGACCAAACAGGTCCTTCGCACTCTGCCGCCGGATGGACCGAGGACTCATCTACTCTGCGCCGCTGTTTGGCAGCGTAATTAAATTACGGCAGCTAGTAGCTGCGGAGCAGCACCGCGGCCAATAATTAAAAGCGGTCCGCCAATAATCAATTGCTCCAGCAGCCTCACCATCGGCAGCACCACTCTGCACTCGGCACTCAGCTGGAGGCAGGTGGGAAGGGGCACAGTCTCGGGAAAAGAGCAACAGGCAGTGGCATAGAAAGGGACTGGAGGCTGGAGGTAGGAGGCAGAGGCAGGAGGCAGAGGCAGGAGGCAGAGGCAGAGGCAGGAGGCAGAGGCAGGAGGCAGAGGCAGGAGGCAGAGGCAGGAGGCAGCAGTCCGGCGTCAGGAGGGAACATCGAAGTACTCGTAATAGAAATAAATTGGCGCCGCACGCAGTTCGATGGCGACATCGAGGCAGACACAGGGACTCTGGGACACAGTGACATGGGCATGGGCATGGGCATGGAAGAGCAACAACTTTGGACATTGTCTTGCTGTTCGACAGTCAAGTGGGCACTTGAGCTAGTCCTTCTTTATTATAGAGAAAGAGATGGAGATAGAGAATGAGGGAGCGAGAGGGAGAGGGAGGCCAGGCGCAGGCCCTTGCGTGTGGCAGGCAACTCATGAATTTCCAAGTGGAAAACGGAGCCAGTTGCCAGGCAAGCAGACGGGCAGGCAGGCAGCTGGTTAAAAGTAATGGAGCTGCTTCGGCGTTGTTGCATGCCCCATTTGGGCGCACCTAATTAAACCTAACTTTATTAGCGCTTTCAGAAGCCAAGAGCCCTCACACTTTATCAGCGCCTGACAGGTGGCACACCATCCCCCCCCACATACGAGTACCCACCTATATATGCACATAATAGACAGCTTTTGCATGGTATTTAATTGGCACACATCCACCCCTCCCCTCAAGAACCCACTACCAAGTGTTGATTAAATCTAGATCTTATATATAATTGTTAAGGATATATATAGTACATATGTATTTGCGGAATGTTGTTCTTAAAATTGTGTTGTTGATAGAGAAAAACACTTTCAATGCCACCACCGCCACCACAGCCACCACCACCGAAACCACCACCCATCCACCACCCACTCACTGTTTATGTGATTTGTGTTGAACCGTTTCTTTGTCTTTGTCTGTGTGTGCTTTAGCCTGCCCTGCCCTGCCCCCACAATCCCCTTCTCTTTGGAGGGATTCAATTCAAAAACAAAATGTTATTAATGGAGAAAATGCAATTAATTTTACTCTCTGCTCTGCTCACATTTCTCCTACTCTCTCCTACATCTCTCCCTCTCTCTCTCTCTATGGCTCTTGCTCTGCATTGAAACCAATACATAAATCATTGGCAAACCGAATTGCAAATTAATCAAAAACTGTGCAACAATGAACCCCCAATCAACGTCCCATCGATTGGGCTGGACTGGACGACGGGCAGCTGATACGGCGACGTCCAAATCGAAGGCAAGGGCAACGCCCGGCCTGAGGCGCGACGCTGCCATCGATGCCGATGCCGATGCCGACGCTGAAGGGACAAATGTGGCAGATGACTATGACAATGACAATGACAATGGCCTCCACACCGATGTCAATAGGGACGCTGACGCTGATGCTGACGATGATGAACGATGGCCCCATGCCCGGCCATGCCAGGCTCCCCCTAGCACTAGCGCACGCTGTCGCACTCATGCACCCGCTGCCACGGCCCATGACTGGCCGCAGACCGGAGCAACAATAGCAATACGTCAGAGCAGCAACATCTGCAGCAGCAGCAGCAGCAACAGCAACAACCACAACAACAACAACAACAACAGAACTACAACTACAACTGCAACAGCAACAGCCACAGCAACTTGCCATAGACTAGCGCCGAGAGCCAGCTTCCCGGAAATCATGCAGCCCCGTCTGTCCCTCAATGGGCTGCTGAACCCCTCGCTGATGCCCTCGCCCCGGCCGCTGTACCGGGACCACAGCTCGAGGTCCATCAATCCGCTGACCGCCTACGAGCAGCAGATGGCCGAGCTCGATGGCAGCTTCTATGCCAGCAACGCGGGCTATCTGGGTGCCGGGATGGGTGGCAGTGCTGGCGGTGCCACGACCTGCACGAATCTGACAGTGGGCGGCGGCTCGAGTGGCGCGCCCGGTGGGGGTGTGTCGCACAGTGGTGGTGCCGGTGGTGGTGGTGCCGCCATACACACGACCGAACTCTCAATCACGCCCACAATGGCCGCCGATGAGCAGTTCATCGATCTGGGGAGCCTGCGTCGCTTCTCGATCGATCGCCAGAGCTTTCTCGGTAAGGCTCTCCCTCTCCTCCCACTCCCCTCTCTCTCTCTCTCTCTCTCTCTCCCTCTCTGTCTCTGTCTCTTGTAGACCCCTCTCGCTGTTTGTGTGTCAGAATACTCCGCCCTTTATCCTGCCCATGCTGTTGCTGTTATCCTGTTCGTGAATAATCCAAGAGAATGCTTTTCCCTCCCCCGTCGTAGATCTAGGACCAAAGTTTGGCATGTCCCAGCCGAAATTCGGCCAGAGCGTCTCGCAACAAGGTTTCTTCACGTCGCACGACAGCCTGGCCACACCATGCGCCTCCCGAGCCTCCAACTCCCACATGGCCACCGTAAGCACTGCCTCCGAAATGGATCTACTGCACAACAAGCAACGCAACAAGTCGCGTGGCCGACTGAAAACAACGGCCAGCGGCGACCAGCCGCTCCTGGGGGGCACGGGCACGGGCATGGGCACGGGCATGGGCACGGGCACCTGGAACCGGTCCATGGGCCGCGGCTCACAGGATAACACACTGGCCGGCGGTGGCGCCACCAGCATACCCATGGGAGGGCACAATCAATACGGTGGCAACTACTGCAACGGCACAGATCGGTAAGTAATGCCAGGGAAAGCTTTCATTTCCAATAGCTAATCCCATGCACTATCTTCGTTGACCCGCAGCTACCCGCGCTCACGATCACAGCACCAGCAGCCGCACCACAACGCAGCCCAGCCACCGCACCGCTATCAGCTGCAGCATTCGCTATCCTCGGCGACGCATCAGCAGCACTCGCACGGAGCGTCCGCCCAGGGAGGCGATGGTCCGGGGCACCACGGCGGCCACTCGCATCAAGCACACCATGGGGGCGGCGGCTGCGGCGGTGGGTCGCAGGGCGGACAGCCGCACCACAAGAAGCCGCACCGCACCGCCTCGCAGAGAATTAGGGCGGCGACGGCGGCCCGTAAGCTCCACTTTGTGTTCGATCCGGCGGGGCGGCTGTGCTACTACTGGTCCATGGTGGTGTCCATGGCCTTTCTGTACAACTTCTGGGTGATAATCTACCGCTTCGCCTTCCAGGAGATCAATCGTCGCACGATTGCCATCTGGTTCTGTCTCGACTATCTGTCGGACTTTCTCTATCTGATCGACATCTTCTTTCACTTCCGGACCGGCTATCTGGAGGACGGGGTGCTCCAGACGGACGCCCTGAAGCTGCGCACCCACTATATGAACTCGACGATCTTCTACATCGACTGCCTGTGCCTGTTGCCGCTGGACTTCCTCTATCTGTCCATTGGCTTCAACTCGATTCTGCGCAGCTTCCGGCTGGTCAAGATCTACCGCTTCTGGGCCTTCATGGACCGCACCGAGCGGCACACGAACTACCCGAACCTCTTCCGCTCGACGGCCCTCATCCACTATCTGCTTGTGATATTCCACTGGAACGGCTGTCTCTACCACATCATCCACAAGAACAACGGCTTCGGGTCCCGCAACTGGGTCTACCACGACTCCGAGTCGGCGGACGTGGTGAAGCAGTATCTGCAGAGCTACTACTGGTGCACCCTGGCCCTCACCACCATCGGGGACCTGCCCAAGCCGCGCTCCAAGGGCGAGTATGTGTTTGTGATACTGCAATTGCTATTCGGCCTGATGCTCTTCGCCACGGTCCTCGGCCATGTGGCCAACATTGTGACGTCCGTGAGTGCAGCACGCAAGGAGTTTCAAGGTGAGTGCTGGCATCCTTCTATAATGCATATATGTGTGTGTGTGTACATGAACTAAATGGGAATTCCATTGATGCTATATTCGCACAAAGGAAAGGGCTTGATCTGAATTCCTAATATTATTGCAGCAAGCTAATCTTTAAGGACAAAGGGGTGGCGGGTAGATACCGGAAAATGCTATCCGTTGGTATGTCGCACAGAAAACCATTTCATAAATTCCAATCCATGACAACATGGTCAGGAGTTGTTGGCCAGGAGGGTGCTGGGGTGGTAATAATATGAATGTCGGATTCGGAGAAAGGAAAGAACTCTTCAACAACAATGGGCGGTGAAAAATGTGCCATCTTGGCACAAATTGTATGCAAAATATTGAAATCTGTTGGCACTGCTGCTGCCATAGCAATGTACTGTCCATTGTAGCATGGGAGTAGCAGTAGGAGTAGGAGTGGGAGTAGGAGTAGGAGTAGCACTGAGGAGCTTAGGGGGAGTCCAGTGCTGAGGAGTGGCATGGAGGACTCAAGGCATCTCTCGTAGGCGCAGTTGGGCGTGCGGCCATTAGCTAAATGAACTCGTTTACTCGGCAGGGGCCATAAATAACTGGACGAAATGCAAGAGCAATCCAAGTCAGCTAAGTGGAAAATGCCAAGAGAAAGGCAAAGAGAAGGCGAGTGAGAGAGAGACAGAAAGACATAGAGACAGAGAGCCAGAGAGTAGACGGGCTAGAGCGAGCAAGAGGCCGAGCCAAGGAGAGCATTAGTGATGCTGGACCCAAAAAGGAGGAGGAGGTGGGAGGAGCTAGCTTGCTTGCCTTTCTTGCTTTCATCAAGAGCAACGTCAGCTGGAAAATATTAAAGCCACTCACGGCGACAATGAGACACACAAAAACGATGCTAGATGAGGGGGAGTGGGGAGTGGGCAGCGCATAGCGGATAGTGGGGGAGGGATTGGGGCAAACAAAGCACAATTGATGCCAGTGGGCGTGGCACCTTGATTTCATACGCCCACCTAAAAGCTTGTCCCTCTGCTGTTGTTGTTGTTGTTGTTGTTGTTGTTGTTGTTTTTGTTGCTTTTGTTGCTTTTGTTGATGTTGGCCATCCTTTCCGACTGCTGGGCCCCCATCTTAGCTGCCCTGCCTGGAGCTGCCTCACTGCTGCTGCCTCTCTCTCTCACTTGTTTATACAGCACTTTGCATGTGTGTGTGTGTGTGTGTGTGTGTGTGTGTGTGAGAGCCATGTCCACGACAAAGTCAGCAAGCAAAGCTCTGGCGGCTTAATGGTCGAAACGTGCTGTTGAATTAATTTCTGGCTTTATGCTCTCTCCACTTTTTTCCCCGTTTCCGTTCACTTCTGCTTCACTTCACACATGGCTTTTCCGTTTTTTTCCTCTCTGCTGTTTTTGCGGGTCAAATTTTCAATTTTTATTGCGACCCATTCGAATCACATAAAGCATATGAAATTGTTCATATGCTCAGAATGTATGCGGGTCATCGGGTCATAATCGGGTCTTTCGACGGCTGCCGTGATACGCTCGCCAAAGGACACCAGGACAGACAGGATGTGCATAGCATTGTCGTGCATTTCCCGAACCCAAAGCGGAAGAACTCTTCCTGGCAGCCTTTCGTAGACTTTTCCGAGTAGCTCTTCAAGATGGTGGTCGCTGGTGGCAAGAAATACAATGTATTCAGGGGAAATTTGTGGAATAAAAAGCATGGACACATAATCCGACAATCAACTCCACTCAACCGAACTGAACTCGACGCAAACTCTGGACTCGATTGCTAATAAAACACTTTGGAGGAGCTGAGGCAGCAATTGTTGTTGCGGCCGCCAACTTTGCCGGAAACTTAATGCATCATGTGGCAGACGACGAGGACGAGGACGAAGACGAAGATGATGATGATGATGATGCTGATGATGATGCTGATGATGGAAGGCAGCATGCAACGTTTTGGAGAACCATCCATCAATTTGTCAATTCAGCGTTTGCGTTGAGTGGCCAACCAATCGGCCAGCCAGCCGTAAGAGGTAGTAGACGATGACTGGAATGATGATGATGGCGATGGGCAATAGTTGTGGAGTGGAGTGGCTGCCATAAAAAGAAATCAACGATATATATTGAATATGTATCTGTCGATGCACTCTCTCCCACAAGAGCCATGGCCAAGACGAACTGTAGCTCGTCAGGTAAGCCCTAATGAAATCCAATGACTTGTCAACGGTTTAACAAGGCTTGAAAGTGGACTTGGGGCCCAGCAGGTTTGATTTATTCCTGTGCGTCTGCGAGCCGCTCTGATGGGCCTCGAAATCTTTTTGTCGCCCTTCCTTCCGCACACATGGCGAATGATTAATGAGTGAAATTTCAGTTTGGTGGCGGATCCAAAGTTTAAACTTTAACTTAATCCGAGCCACTCACGCTTACGCTGCTCCTCCGCTCCTCCGCTCATCCTCATTTCCTTTTAAGCCTTCATGCTAGTCATGGCCTAGACGGGGGAATGACTGGGTCCCAGGGTCTTCTGGTCTTCTGCTACATTAGCCCATGACACCAATCCAAACATCCAGGCTCCAGCCATCCCCATCCCCATCCCCATCATCCGCATCGCAGATGCCTGCAACAACTCGAAGGAGACCTAAGCTTCCACTCTGCCTTGCTGTTGCCCTTCCTGTTTCCTGCTAATGCTGCTACTGCTGCGGAAAAGGCCGGGCAGGGGAATGAAAATTGATTTTCAAATAGTTGGTCTGCCTTTTTAAATTTGATTGACGTTATTACATTACATAACATCACACAAGCAGAGCAACAGCAACAGCAACACTCCCACTCCCGCTGCCACTCCCACTGCCACCCAGGAGAGAGAGAGAGAGAGAGAGAGAAAGGAGGGGCTGAAGCATCTGGCTTAAGTTATTCATCCATTTAGCCTCGCTTGGGAGGGTGAGCCAGGGGGCAGTGGAAAATAAGCAAGAGCTGGGGGAGGGAGGTGAAACGGAAGTCGGAGATTAGGAACGGAGCAAGGAGGAAGGAGGAAGGAGAGGCAACAACAAGTGGAAAACTGTCATTATATTTGAGTTATTGATGGTTCTTTTTTATACAAAATCATTTTGCAACAATGTTGCTGCTGCCATACACACACATCCCCACACACATACACATACATGGGCGCTGAGTGGCACCTTCTTTGCCCCCCGTTACACATATACGCACACAGTTACATTCACGCTTAGTTTAACGCATGGCTCTGTGGCTTGTTAATGCCGACAAGCGCAAAAGTTTGCCGTTCGCCAAATGCTACCGATAATCGACAAGCGTACACACACACCAGCATGTCAAGGGACACACACACACACACACACAAACACTAATGTACTAATGCAAGAGGACACACATCGCCATAGAAGGACCTGGCCATTCAGGAAATTTTGTGTATGGGATTTTCACCATATTTTGGCAACAATCCAAACGTAGCGACGTTTCAAAAACTGGCATATAAAATGATGTAAACGCCTCCCCTCCCCCTCCCCCTCCCCCACCCCCTCCCTCACTGTCCCTCATTTCAGTTTTCATTGTGTAATTGTTAATGTAAATACGAGTAGTTTCAACGGAATTTTCCCCCATCAGCAGACCTGTCATCGGATCCTGATTGATGTGTGCGGACAGTTTTTTCTTTACATATTTGTCCCCCATTTGCAGGCGTTTATTTATTCTTGATGTTGATTTAAATTTAAATATTTATGGCATTTTCATAAACCTACTTGGGCGCGTGTGTCGCTGCCTCCAAGGCAATACCAATTTCCAATCCCTGGGCTACTCGCACCTGAATAATTATTATGGCCAGATTGAAGGAAATGTACAAATTCTACTGCATAAACTATGCATTGAGGGGCAAGTTTCATCCCTTGGGAATCTCTTTTCCTCCCTTTTCCAGGCCTTATGGCATTCCGACTTATTTATAGAGCCAACTGGTCAGCGCTCTGCAAATACATGCTCAGTCTTCATTTGCAATTAACGTCCAGATGGCTTCGCCTGATGCCGGGGCTGGGGGTTGGCTTTTGACCTCGCAATTAAAACAATTTACGCGCTCAATTTAAGCCAACACACACACACACACACAGGCACACACACACACACACAAACAGGCACACAAACAAGAAGATGCAGGCGCTGGCAGAGATGGAGCTGCACCCTGGTTGGCCTGGATGCTGCTGCTGCCAGGATGAGATTTGTAGTGCCTTTGCCAACTATTTTTGACTTGCTAAACGTGCAGCATGCAGCGTGCAGCGTGCAATGTGCAAGTAATGTAACGGACAAAGTGTTGCTGTTTGCTGTGGCCCTCGTCCTTGTTGTGGCAGCTGCCCCACGAAGCTGGCTAGCTGGCTGGCTGGCTGGCTGGTTGGCTAGCTTGGACGAGGTTGCACTAAAAATAGAAGCGAGGCAAATGAACTGAGTCAAGAACGCGAATGCAAACGCCAATTTGGCATTGGCCGCGCACTCGGGGATATCCTCTCCGCGGCGGGGTTATTGGATGCACGGATGCACAGGTGAGGATTGCCTTTGGAGAGCAGTGCCTGAGTTCTTGGTGGGTTTTCCATTGTTTAGCAGTTGGCATCATTCATTGCCTTGGCACTAATCCACCAGAGTTCCTCCAGGGTGTCTCATTGTCTCATCGTGTTAGTTCGGCTTATACCTATTTCTTTGCTGCTTTTTCCTTTTTCCTTTTACCTCTTTCTTCTTTCATTTTGGCAAGCTGAAAGTGGAGCAGGCGGACACAGGACACAGAAGGAGTGACGGTGGCAGGGGCAGGGGCAGGGGCTGTCGCAGCAGGGGCCAAGGAGCCTCAGTACGGGGAAAACGGCGGCCATTATCCACTTTAAGTTGCCCGCCCTGGCTGCGTGCATGTGTGTGTGTTCTCTCGTTCTCTCTCTCTCTCTGTCTGACTGTGTGTGTGTGTGTGTGTGTGTGTTTTCAGCTTGGTTTGTATGTGTTGTTCGTTTCGCTGTTTGCTTTTGCTGCCACAGCAATGTCCAACCGAGAGGCTGTGTGTCTCTGTGTTTGCTTCTGGTTATGCCCCCCCTGCAGTAACCGTGTACGTCTGTGTCTGTGTGTGTGTGTGTGTGTTTGCGGATTCCAATCAATATCGTAGACGCAGTCGCCACTGGTGGCCGTCGCCGCCGTTGCCGCCGCCGCCGCTCTTGCCCATTAAGCTGCATGTACACCAACTTGCTGTCGTATTTTTAGAACACGCCGCCAGTGGCTATTCTGGTTCTTGTTGCTGCTGTGCTGCGGCATACAACTGCTCTTAAAGGGCCACAGTTTTCCATTATCCTTGAATAGCGAATTTCCCAAGGATTTGTGCTGAAACTGCCACTGCTGTTTGTTCCGCTGCCTCCTGTCTCTGCTCCTGCCACTGCCACCGCCACCGCCACTGCCACTGCTATTTGTTGATGATGCAGCTGGCATGCGCATTGTTATTACTGACTGGCGAGGTGGTGCACGGGGGGGCTGGCTGCATTTATTTTTAGTTGCCGCCCGAATAAATCCATCCAGCACTTCGCGGCCATTGTTTGCGGGCCTCTTCAGGCGCCGCGGCGTCAGGACTCAAGAGGAGGTGAAAAAGGCGCCCACAAAATCAGGTTTTGTTCCTGCAGCACCAGCAGCAGCCCCAGCAGCAGCCCCAGCAGCAGCCCCAGCAGCAGCCCCAGCACCAGCGGCTGCAGCGGCTGCTGCTGCGGTAAATGCATAATTAAGCAGGCCAGAAATGAGAAGTGGAATGCCACTTGAAGAATGCTTTCGCCATCGCGATGCATCGGTGTGCGCACCACAGAGAGTGGGTCAAATGGAAAGACAGTGTGGTGCTGGGAACCAAGAAGGTTCTCCGCTCACTCAGGCGATAATCGACGGCGATTCCCTCAATTCCTCGTGTCACGCGTTTGCTGCTGTCGTCGCCCCCTTGGCTGGCCTTTGTTCTCGCCGAGAAGACAACTTCCTGCTCTGCCACAACACATCACCCATGGCTCTTAAGTGGTTTCTAGTTAGTTTGCAATTTTCACATGGCTCCCACTCCCACTGCAACTGCCACTGCCCCTGCCCCTGCCCCGATTGCCCGCATCTAGGTCCCATTCAGAGCTCTGGTTTTTTCCTGCTTTTCTGCTGCATGCTGCATGCTGCCTGCCGCCTGCCGCATGCGAGGGTGAGCTTTATGAAAAGGCTGGCAGGAAGAGAAAGTTTTTGTCACGCATATTTACTGTTTGTATGCGATCCGCTTTCCCTCCCAGCAGAAACTTGCTGCAGTTTGTTGTCAGACAATGGCCTGAACTTTAGCACCCAGATTTCTTCTTCTTTTCTCTCCTGCCACCGACAGCCATCCGCAATTGTTACCGGGCTCTTGCTGAGTTTTTGCCAAACAGTTGATCCTTTGGTGGCAATTGTCCCTGTGTCCCCATGCTCAGCGGAGGGACAAAAGTCGAGTCAAACAGTAAATGTAATTATTGGAAACTTTCCGTTCAAGTTTCTCTGGTGACTGCTCCTGTTGAAGGTGACTCAGTCACCGCCACCGATGCCGCCGCTGCCAGCGATGCCACTCCCCGCAAGTGTGCCACGAAAATTGCAACAGCAGCAGATCAGAGTTCGCTGGGGGCAACTGCGGGCGAAGCAGAGCATAAAATGAAAAATAAATAAGAAATAAGCTAAATGTGAAGCCAAATGCAGTTTGCCACCATATCTCCTATCCAGCCCCGCCTCTGCCGCCCCTACCGCCTGGCAGCCTGGCAGCCTGGCATCCTCCTCTTTTGGCCCCGAACGCAGCCAAGTGACTTGGGGGCAAAAAATGGTAAATTAAATTTTGCTCGGAAGATGCAACGAAATGGAAACAGGAGCGGGGAAGAGCTGAAAAAGCATGAACGAGACGAAGCTGAAGGAAACAGAAAAAGCTCTGTACAGCCCCAGAGCAAGGGAAGGAATTAAAGCTTGAGTAATTTCTAAAAACACCAAAAAGTGTGCTACATATATCCAGGAATAGAGACATAGCAGACAGACAAACAGACAGACAGATGAAAAGCAGAGGAAAAGCAAGGCAGACAGGAGATGGAGATATTAGACAAAGGTATAGACACAGAGAGAGAGAGAGAGAGAGACAGAGAGAGAGAGCGAGAGAGAGTCTATCGAAGGCAAACCGCAATTACCGGAGGAACCTGAAAAACATCCTACACCCAGGGACCCGGAGAAAACAAGAGCCACATGCAACCACACAGAATTCTCCATTTATTTGTTTGTTTTCCCCGTCTGCCATGGAATATGCAATTAATATTTAGATTGATTTTCAATTGTAACAAAAATAAAACCCACAAAATCCAGCGTCAACCAGAACGTGCTCTGTGGCATCGGCAACGGCATCGGCATCGGCAATGGAATGGCATGGGAGTGCCACAAGAGGCGGCAACATGAGCACAGCGGTTGAATGCTGCATTCAAGCTGCTCCGCAATAAAAAATTGCTGTAATTTTGCATGGCTCCTATCAATGCAAAAGGGGAGCAAACAGAATGTAAGGGATGGGCGGATGAGCGGATGGGCGGATGGATCGTCTGTACGTGTGTGGGTGCCGATTCGAACGCTATCCATATCCGATATGTGTAATGGCTACCGAGAGGCAGCCATTGCCATTCAATAATCTTTCACTTTGCCATTAGATGGCTCGGAAAAAACTATTTTAATCAAGAAGATAAAAGTGTTTGCCATCTAAGTAGAATGTCACTCTGGACACTCTTAAATTCAGCTTAAACAGGTGAAACTTCAGGGTAAAATATAGTTTAAAATAAAGTGAATATTTTGTGTCTGGCTTCTTCTGCCCTAATTTCGTTTGAGAAGCGAGGGAAATTTGAGTTGGACAACAAAAGGCATTCGACAATTGGGAAAATGACAAATGACCAACAGGGATTGGATGTTCTTGGACGGGATGGACAGGGAGAATTGATTGCATTATAGATGATGTCGTTGTGTGCCCACAACTCCATCCTCTGCTCTGGGAGACATCTGCCTGGTTACTGGGTATTTATTTGTATTCAATCTGTTTGCTTGTTTGTCAGTTGGTTTTCAAATGTTTGCACGAGCAAACACAAAAGACGCAGCACTCACTCGCTTCTACCTGCCAATTTCCCCCCCCCCCCCCCACCACTTGCCCCGCCTGCCTCGCCAAAAACGCAGTCCCAGTGCCACTCCCCTTTGGCAACCGCCGACAAATTGTGTCAATATTTGCTGGCACTGACGAGCCAAGAGATTTAATTTCCTCTTATCGACTCCGATGACTAGCAGCTGGGAGGGACGCCACTTGGGGTGCGGGTGGGTGCGGGGGCGGGGGCAACTAGAAACAAAAGCCAGTTCTCTCTCATCAATATTGGTCAAACAGAATGGGTGCTCTTTAAGCTGGCTCATTCACATGGCTCATGGAATGCCACAATCCGTCCGTAGATAGCACGAGTACAAGTATAACCAATCCCAATCAATCCCAATCCCAATCCCTCCGCACGTGCCGCATCCGCACTGTGAGCCGGTCACAGGTCCGTGTACTGTTCGGTCAGTGCAGGACAACCACATCTGGCTGAGCGAAGGCACCTCCCCGGGGCGTATGAGTAATCAATATTAAGCATGCGCCAGGTCGGCCAGGAAGAGCTTATATTCAGCGATGTCTGCCGAACAGCCTTATACAACAAATTTATGCAGACCATCTTGATTGACCGATTAGAGAGCAAATCCCCATCCCCATCCCCATCCCCATCCGCATCTACCATGGGCCAGATCGAAGCAATTTATGCATAATGGACCAGCATTTAGTTGGATAAAGCACCGGCTCGCCGGGCCACTTACCATAGTGCGAGCCGAGCGCTATCCTGCCTAATTTCCACACACTTTGTATGCCAGTCGCGTATCAATTTCCAGGGAAAATCCTCTGCAAATACTACAGTGAAACATACTACAAATATCTGAATTTTCTTCCTGTTTTCCTGTTCCGTTTCTGTCCTTAGCCAAGCTGGACGGCGTCAAGACGTACATGCGGATGCGACGTGTGCCGAATCATCTGCAGGTGAAGGTCATCAAATGGTTCGATTACCTGTGGCTCACGCAAAAGTGCTCGGACGAGGAGCGCGCCGTGTCCTGTCTTCCTGATAAATTAAAGGCAAGTAAAGGGTCGCTCTGCACAAGACGATTTATCCATTACATTGCCCAAATGTATCTCTCTCCGTATCTTGCAGGCTGAAATAGCAATTAACGTCCATTTAGATACACTTAAGCGGGTGGAGATTTTTCAAAATACCGAAGCTGGTTTCCTCTGCGAGTTGGTGCTGCGCCTGAGGCCCGTGCTCTTCTCGCCGGGCGACTACATCTGCCGAAAGGGTACAGGCCTAGTCTACACACTCTCCACATATGTATTTCGCTTTCTTCTTATACCTTATATGAGCAATTTCCATTCGCAGGCGAGGTGGGCAAGGAGATGTACATTGTGAATCGTGGACGATTGCAGGTGGTGGCCGACAATGGAAAGACGGTGATGGCCTCACTGAAAGCTGGTTCCTATTTTGGCGAGATTAGTATACTCAATATGGGCACGGCAGGTAAAGAACTTGGTAAATATCCCGTTTTAGTGCGACAGGCGGAACAATAACGATAACGATAACGTAACTACAACAACCAACCAACCCACCAACCAACCAAAACTTTCAATCCCAGAATTAACATATGTAATACATGATTAAAACACACACAGACACACTCTCTCTCGCAAATGAGAATCCAAATATGTACCAGATACTCAATAGTACCTATATATTTATGTCAATGTGTGTGTGGAATGTGTTTGTAAAACTAAGTGTTAGCCCTCCCAGAGATATGTACATGCATATGTACATGCATATGTATCTTCTTCCTTCCTTAGCACCTGTAATGATATAGAGGAGTAATTCACAGCGATTTAAATAATTGTTTTGTATGCAAAATGCGTTTTTAATTTGTTTTTATTTCTTTGAAAATTGTATGAATGTTTCGCAACATAAAAAGTATTTATTGTTTTGGGCTTAAGCCGAAAAGTAGGCAACGAGTTTTTTATTACGCTGCAGTTCTTTGTCTGGCTCACACACACACACACACACACATAGATGCACACACACACATGCTCTCATGGGGTTGCAAAATTAATGAATGTCAAATGCAATTATTGCACCTGCATGCTCTCGTACCTGAATATATTTTTATTGTTGCGGTGTTTTTTATCGCACACACACACACACGCACACACACAGAAAAATGGCCGCAACAATTGTGGCTGTGGGGCAGAAAAAAACAATTTGTTGAACTTAATGCCGCTTTAATTTCATGTAATAGCCAGAGCCAGCCGAGTGGCAGTCGAGTGTGAACACAAATGGCTTCAGGGAAACGCAGCACCTGCTCTCACCATGCATCCATCATCATAATTAACAACAATAGTCGTACATGTGTGCGTGTCCGTCTGTGTAGTGTGTTGTGTGCTGTGTGCTGTGTGTGCGTTGAAGAGTTATGCAACTGCAAGTGGAAGATATCTTTGCGCTGCATACTCCAAGGCGTCACCAAAGCCGCTCCTTGCCAACTAATTGAGTTTCGGCTCTTGAGTTAACAACTTCATTTACCGACAAAAGTTAAACTTGCCGAAAAGTTTTCACCTCCCCAACTTTTCACGCACACCTTCAGCCAATTCAGAGACTCCAAGTCGATTTGCCGAAAGTTCTTTGTGTTTCTGCATGATTAAAGCATTATTCGGGTTCAATCAAGGGTCAGGGCACAATCGCCTTGGAGAAGTGTAGTCTTTAATGTCATTTCGTACGCTAGTTAGTCTCTCTATCTATCTATGTATGTCTCTATCTCCATCTCCATCTCTATCTATGTCTATGTCTATCTACTACATATCTCTGTATCTCTGTCTCCCTAATTTTCTCCGAGTCCATGTTGATGTTGTTGTATTGCTTTGCCTGGCCGTAATTTAAACGTACTTGTATTGAGATTTGTGTAATTTAAATTAAGTATGCGACCCCCCGACACCAGCAAATATTCACCATCGATTCTTCTTGTTGGCTGTCCAGATGCGGCATTTGAATTGCATGCCTCGGCATTGGGAGAGAGTGGGCATAGGCATCCATAGATTTTAATCAAAACAACCCCAAACATAAAATATTGCCTGGTTTTCTCCTCCCCATAAACCCACTCAAGAACCCACTCCGCACTCCCCACTACCGACTCCCCACTCCACACCAGCCACATCCTCCGTGTGGCATGCAATTTTAATGTCTTTGTGCGCAGGCAGACCTCAACAAGCAGAATCGAACGACAGACACAGACACACTGACAGCGCGTCGTGGAAATTCTCCGCTGCAAGACCATTAAACTTTTCTCTTTGCTTTGGTAAACATTTGCTCTACCAACTCTCCCGATCCCAAAAAAAAAACCAAAACCAACAAAAAAAAAACAAAAAAAAACAGGCAACAGACGCACAGCCAGCGTTCGGTCCGTGGGCTACAGCGACCTATTCGTGCTGAGCAAGAAGGACATGTGGGATGTGCTGAAGGAGTATCCGGCGGCGCGTGTGCGTCTGGAGTCGATAGCCGTCAAGCGCTTGGAGAAATACAAGAAGGCGCCACTAGAAAAAGGTAGGCACTTGTCTTATTTACCCTCATCCTGGGCTGCGGCCTCATCCTGGGTCCCTCTACCTCTCAGCCTCTCAGCCTCTTTTATGCCTTACCTCCCACTCCCGCACTCCCACACTCCCGCACTCCCACACTCCCACACTCCGATACACCCGAACAAACACCACTCGAAATTCAAAGATACGAATACGATTGCCCCAGAATAACACGATTCGATTGTTTTGCCTTCCGTTCCGTCTTTCCTTTCCTTTTCCGTTTGCTGGATGATTCTGGTTATAAAACACAGTCAAATACTTTAATGTAGTTGCCATGGGCCGGTGCCAGTCGACGCCGGGTCTGGTCGAGAGCTGTGGCCGCACCTCGCTCGAGGACATGTGGCTGCCCCCAGCGCCCACTCCACCAGCCCCACTAGCCCCCCTGGTGCACCACCACCTGACACACCAGCAGCATCATCAGCAGCAGCAGCACCAGCCGCTACACCAGCACCAGCCGCCACACCAGCAGCAGGCGACGCAGCAATCCGCACAACAGCATGGGTACAGGTGAGCCTCAAATTGATTGCTCGCCCACATACTCACTCAGTCATTTTGCACCCCAAAAGCCCTCGAAGCTATGCGGACCGTCTGGCTCGGGCCACCGACTCGCCCAGATCGGTCAGCCCCAGTGCCCATGGCTCCGAGGAGCGTCCCCGCAGTCGGGCCGCCTCGCATCACTCGATTCGACCCCAATCGCAGCCCAGCCACACGGGTAAGGAGATGAAATCACGAAACGTAAGCCTAACCCAGTCATCATCAATCTGTGTCCCCCTCACAGGTCACATCTGCGACTCCAGCTCGCAGCTGGAGTGCTATGGTGCGGGCGTGGGCGCGGTTGGGGGAGGCACCACCCCTCTGCTGGGCTCCCACGAGGCGCTCGAGGACGAGATCAAGCGGCTGAGAGAGCGCCTGCATACGGTGGAGTCGGAGAACCAGGCTCTGAACACGAAACTCTCGCAGCAGCAGTGGGATCTCGAGAATCGCCTGGCCGAGATCGAGATGCAGATCTGCGGAGTGTCGTCTACGTCCAGTGTGGATCCGGAGAACGAGACGGAGGAGCTGGAGCGGAATCGAGAGAGTATCATATAACACGGGAGCGTGCTGCCCCATCAGCCGATCGGTATGGTGTACATATCATGTTCCTCATGACTCCATGATCATTATCGATCATCTGAAAACCGATCAGAAACATCAATCAGAACAGCAATCTGGCGAGGAGCGAGCGAGGAGCGGCGAAGAACGGCTGGACAGAAGCAAAAAAAGACCTTGCGATCGCCATCACCTTCATAAAGCATCTCTCTCTCTCTCTCTCTTTCCTCCCCCCTCAATCTATCTGTTGTTTGTGTTTTGTATCTATGTTTGTGTGCATGCGGTCGAAACACCCCATTGCCAAATCGTTTTACTAACCAGAAAACCCCAAACCATGACCAGGAGCAGCAGCAGCTACACAGCAGCACCAGGAACCCGCAGTCAACCGGGAGGCCGTGGCCCAAGAACCGTCGGATCGGATTGAAGCTGCGACTCAGACCTATGACAAGTGCAGCTCTTTATAGGACATGTATATCGAAAGAAAAAGAGAGATAGAGAAGCGCAATGCATCACCCAAGATGTTCAATTCAAATCTTTTATGATGAAGCGACTCACAACACCAAACAAAACAAAAAATAATGGCACTGCCTCAGAAAATTGTTCAGCCGCCACCACCGCCGCTAGAGAAACACACATCCAGCACCACTGGACTGCGCCAAGTGTACATATGCATGGGAGTTGCCACAATGGAGATCGAAAATGTCCCAAGACTTAGGCTAAGATCTGGCCGATCTGGCCGAGAGAGAGAACGGCAGATCGGAAGTCGATGAATGTATTGTAATTTAGGATATCGGAAAAGCTTTACTAGACATTCCGAAAAGAATCTTTTCCCAGCCCATAACTCGTTACCCAAAACTTACACTTTTTCCATACTAAAACCAGAAATATACTCGTATTGGGATTTATACAATATAGACATCATTAGTCCTAGACTTTTCGGCTATTTTAAAGGATACATACTAGACAACCGACACGGGTACCGAATTGTAATACTCCCATTGTAAATACTTTTGCTCCAGGGCCTAACTAGAATTATTATCGCTAGATGCTAGATGGGATGAATGGGATAAGAGAATTGAATAATGAAATTTAGAATCATCTGAAAATTAACTACAAGATTACTTTAACTCATGAGTGTAACAAATTGAATAATTATATACATATATACATATATCTATTGTAATATTTCCTAATTGTAATTCGAAAAACAAAAGAAAACTAACTAGATGTGTATATGGGAAACGATTTACTTTAAAATTGAAAATAACGCATAAACAATTTATGGACAAACTAAGTGAATATTTGAAAAATATTTGTACTATTCGAAAAGAACTGCCAGAGCAAAACACCACACACAAAAACAAAAGAAAAACAAAAGAAAAACAAAAGAAAATAAATAGAGGAGAGGAGAGGCAGCTAACAACCAAAACCAAACCCCAAGGAATGTCTCTTAGCCGAAATCAATAAGCGATCTAGTATAGACGAGAAAACACTTTTAATGCAATACTAAATTGTACTACTATATGGTATATCTCTGTATGTAGGCGATAAGAAATTAAAGGTCTAAATGTATTTAACTTTAGTTAGCCGCCCCACAAAACCCAATACCAAAACCAAAACCAAAACCAAACTGAAAACCAATGCTGAAGATTGTAGTCGACAAGAAAGATATTAAGGTAGTGCTAGGGATAGTGGCAGAGGAGATAGAAGGAGAGATGGAAGGAGAGCGGGAGAGAGGGAGAGAGAGGGAGAGAGGGTTCTGTAGCAGAACGCAGAACGCAGTCTAGTCATCCCCATAATATGGGGGCCGCGGTGCGCAGGAAGTTAGTTTAGCTGTAACTCTAGCTATACTTAGTTATACCATTAGACGTGTACGACAGAAGACCAAAGGAGATCCGGATCGCTTGAGATTGTACTTCTGTGTACTTCTGTGCTTCTGCATGGAAACCCAGAGATGGTCTCGATAAGGATATCTAACAAATATATACATAGCTAACTTGAATAAGATTCTTAACTTTAGTGAGTGAGCAGGCGTTTGGGTAAAGATGCGTTTGAGTATCTGGTATCTGTTCGTGAAAGGTAAAGGGGAGGGGGAAAGGGGAAGGGGAAGGGGAATGGGAATGGGAACGGTAACTGAAACGGAACTCATTTCATTCTGAAGATAGGATGGACAGGCCGCCAAAAGTTGAAACTCGAAATTTTGTTAGGATTCCTCCTTAGATTTTTGTCCATGAAGTAAACTTAATTTCGGATTTCTAGTGAGCGACTACACGTAAATTCCTTTTCCATATTTTTCAACCTAATTACATTTCGGAATATCAAATAATGGATTAATAATTAATTAATAATTACAATAAACATCAAATGGGGTTTCATCAAAGACAAAAACATATACCAATCCAAGATGAAGTTAGACGAACGAAGGGAGCGAGTTTAAGATTCTTTAGTTAGCCAATTATTGCCAAATTTGAAGTTGAATAATGTAATTTAATTGAATTTTGATGGCTTATTAGCACGCTTATCGCAGGATTGTTAGATTTATTCCCATTGATTTATCCGCAGTTTTCTGTTAGAGCGCATATGAACACATACATACTACATATACATATACATATGTATATCTGCTGTTGGGAGTACTCGTGTAATACAAGGAACTACATCGATTTGGTTGTGTTGTTGATGCAAAGTGTGGGTCAGGCTGGAGATGGTGGGAGATGGCTTGTGTAATGACAATTTTATTAACTTAATTTTATGCATTGAGATCTATGTATGTATGTATGTATGTATGAATGAAACGAAGCTTTATTTTTACTATAAATTAATTAATTAATTTATAAGATTAAACAATAAATTAAATCAGCATTGACTTCATAGCCAAAACAAAAAACAAAAGACAAGAACGAAACAAATCGAATTGAATTGAATGAGAACTCGGATGAGGCGTTTTATAAACGGTCACCGAACATCAGATCAGATCGAATCGAATCAGTTTAGAGAGGGCCCCGATTTGCAGCAGGTAAATCGAGCTTATCGTGTGAGCATTTCAAAGCCGTTTACATTGCTGAACACTCTGAAATCCGAAAAGGGTAAAATGAAAAACAAAAAACAAAAACATAAAAACTAAAATACAAAATACAAATAAAATCAAAACCAAAAAAATTCTTAAGATATGAAAACAATGGCGTTTCTCTATGGTTCGGGGGGGAAATGCATTGACTCATCGACAGACAGACGTCTAACGATCGATCGTGGCTGCGTGTCGTAATCAATGAGATCTGAGAAAAAGCCGCAAAATTGTTCAATTACAACAGTGGAAACCACACACTCATCGCATTGCATTGCACTCCACTGCCGCTGCCGCTGCCGCTGCGACGCCTGCAATTAACGAGCTGCTTGAGTAGTCGAGTAGTCCATTAAACGGCTCGAGAATACCTGGATAGATGGACCCCGAGCCTAAGCCCAAGCCCAAGCCCAAACCCGAACCCCGAACTCGAACCGAGCCGAGCGGAGAGTCACCTGAGCGAATTGAGAGCCCAAAACAAAAGCGCTAACAAAGCTGGCAAGCAAAACAAGCCAAGATCAGGCCCGAAACGATGACGTAGCGGTTCGTTCCATTCCCACTTCCACTGGAAGGCAGAAAAGCTCGCGACTCGGCTCGAAGCGTTGCGTTGCATTGCGTTGGATCGCTGGATACGGGCCAGCGGCGGAGCTGCCAATTTCAGTCGTTGTGAGCCACTCGTGCGCGCTGGACGTGTTTGAATTTGATCGCCAATCCGCGTTTCCCTCCCCCACGAACCAAAGTGTAAGCAACAAGTGCCAAAAGGGAGACAAAACCAACCAGAGCCGACACTATCTATATACCTTTTGGGCCTGCACACAACTACATATAATCGTATGTACTCGCATGCTCATTTCTGTGCCGCGCTCCCCTCCGACATCTGACTTTTTAATAACTTTTGGATCGCTCTCCCCTCGCGCAGTGCCGCGTCACTCCCCCCCCACCACCCCCCCGTCTAACGTTCATCTTAACTATATTTTTTTTATGGATCTTCATGTGTCTCGCTCTTTGCTTTGTGTTTAATTTTTAATTCTTTTTTCGCCTATTCCGCTTTGACTCTGTGGTTCCGTTCGCTCGAAAGACTGGCGTGCCGTGTGGTGAGGCGAGGCGGGGCAGGGCGGGCTTTTGTTCTAATTTTGAGCTGCTGCTTAAATTAGAGGAGATATCTTTCGTGTGGAATTTGTGCTAAACACGTGAACGGCTCGACTCGCTGCGGAGTGGAGTGGTGCGACGCGGCGTGGCGTGTGAATCGGCCAAAAGTAGCCCACAATCGCACTCATAAATACTAAAAGTCGCAGACTAGACCCCAGTCCGACGAAATTATTCAGATATCTGGCCGGGCTGGGCCGGGCCTAGTCCATTGCATAATAAGCGAATGCGCGGAGCAGCGAAAACAAAACCGAAAGCGAATCTGAGTCCGAGTCCGAGTCCGAGTCTGGCTCCAAGTCTTGCCTCTGAATCTGGTTTTCCGTTTTCGCCGTTCGATTGGTTTCCTCCCCAAAAGTTTGGGGGCCCCGAGCGGATGGCTGGCTCTCTGGAAACCTTTTCAGTCGCCCAATTGTAATCGCTGTGGCTTTTAGGCGAATAAACGAGGCAAAGTAATGAGCAAAAATTAAAAAACAATAGAACACAGACCCCAGAATGGGGAATGTACAAACGCAGGGGCACGGGCAGGGGCACGGGAAGGGGCACTGGCATGAGCATGAGCACGGGCAAGGCAAGGCAAGGCTTGGCTTGGCTGCGCTTTGGCGACGCCTAACGGCATTAATCAAATGACTGAAGACACAAACTTGGCTCAGACCCAAACCGTACAATCCGCGCAGAGGCATCGCTTGGAGGGTTTTCTATTTATGACGAGCAGCTATAAATGTTGCCAAAAGCAAACGCTTCTTGGGCCCTGGCCCCGCCAATTCCATCGAATCATGTTCTAATGAGCCATCATATACGCCAAAGGCGTGGCCCTTGGCCATTTGGCATGTGTTCGATTCGGTTTTGGGCCAACAGGAAACAGACTTACAAGCAAGAAATAAGAAAAATCTAACAGAATTAAATTCCGTTCAGACTTTAAGCAGGGAAAACTTAATTCCAGAGCGAACACCATCTAAGTATGGCCTTTAGATATTCCATCCATCACCGTAATTATGGTTCTGTCCTCCAGTCCGGTTCGGTCTCCGACATTTCAAACTTAATGACGTTGTCGTAGAACATTTGCCAAAACATATTCCCACAGCATCAGCAGCAGAAGATTCTTAGCAGAGTTGTACGAGCTCTCAAAATCCCCTCCAGTCATTCACAAATCAATGACCATTTGGTGGTGGCTTTTGGCAGAAATCAAACTTGGGATCGCACCCACGCTCAGAACGAGGCGTTGAACCACGCCATGTGGGTGGCTGCCAGATGACAGCGACTGCGACGACTGCGACGACGACGTCGTGGCAGATCTGTGTGGGGGTTGGCAAGGCAAAAAAAAACACACATATATTTATTCGGACAGCAGGCAAATCGAAAAGTGTAAAAAATACCAGACACCTACGTGCCTAACTCATTCTATGATATGGATATACTTTTTTATAGCTATCTGTCTATAGACTTGCCAATGCAATGCGCTGACGCTGACATATCGTTGGATATTTGGGAATTACGTAATGCCCTAAACTAGGTGTGCTTGCCTGGCACTGCCCTCTTCTACCCATTTTAGTCACGACAAAACGATGTTAACACTTTCCTTGTTTGTTTGCTGGCCCTCTAGAGTGATGGGAGTAGGGGAGTGGATCGGAGTGGAGCGGAGTGGAGTGGAGTTGACCAACTGTGCAAACATCCAAACAAAGGCAGGCGGTCAGTGCGTCAGCGACATTCCCATTTCCATTCGCATTCCCATTCCCATGACCTTGTCCGAGCTGAATATAGAACACAGAGCGAGGTGGAGTCGAGTGCTGCGGGCTGCAACTAATTAGGTTCATTGCCAATGTCAAGTGTCAGTACTCGCAGATGACATCAGCCGGGGATCACTCATAAATCGGTGGTGGAGGTGGAGGTGGAGTTGCCATTAATTTATGCAATTCAGGCAACGCAATTACTTACGTACTCTCCGGCCAGTGTCACGTAAAGATATTACTCAAACAACTCGTCCGGCTCATCCAGCTCGCAGATGAGAAATGAGTGAGAGTGATGTCATCTGCTCTGCGATGGGGGTAAACAGTTTGAATTGAATTGTTTGCCAATCAATAGCATTTGGAAATATGCATATAGCCCCGGTTCAGAACTGATATACATGGCCTTATGAGTGGCAACCGGATTTCCTATAATTAAGTCTGCCCCGCATCTCTGTTTGACGCCTCGTTGTCTTCGGTCTATGGGAGCCGTGGCGTGGCATTATGCCAAGAATGCAGAAATCCAAACAGAAATCTTGCCCTGCCACTGACGACTGTCGAGCGGGGGAACTATAGCTATAGCTGTATCTGTGGCTATAGTAAACCAAACTATCAACTTTCAGTTTGATCAAATTGTTAGGGTAAAAGTGCGACAAGTGAAAACAGCCAAACAATTGACAATTGATCGTGGCAGATTTCATTACTAGCCGTACTTTTTTTTATTGTTATTGTTGATACTATCAGCAGCAGCTCCCACGTTTACACTGAGCAAACCTTGGCGGCCTTCTGGAGTGGAGTGGAGCGGAGTGGAGTGGACGTAAACACATGGCACTCTGCCCACCACAGATCTCCGTGTGTGTGCTGCTGCCCCAGCGAATTGTGTTGTGCGGCGAAATTCCAAACTAAGTGATTTCTGTTATTTTTCAGACTCTTTTCTGTACGTGTACCCGAGCTGTATAGTGTATTCAATTTTCCTTTTCGCCCGCTTCGCTTGGGCTTGGAGCTGGCGAAACCAGTTTTGTTTTATAGCCAGATTCAGACTCAGACTCAGACTCAGTCTCAGATTCAGAGATATTCGCACATGAGCCCACCACATTTTTGCCTCTCTCTCTCGCTCTCTCGTTGGAGCTTTGAGCTTCATGGCATGACGTCATGGTTTGTTTTGGCCAGGCCAGCTCCGAGAGAGAGAGAGAGAGAGAGGAAGAGCAGATACACAGCACAGCTCCCAGCTCACAGCTCCCAGCGAACAGTTCCCATTGAGCCGCGAACGTGTGCAAACGAAACTGAAACCGAAACTTATTATTGCTGAGTCGCGTCTAATCCATAAATATTCCCGATTTGTGACAGATCATAGCCATAGCTGCATACATATATGTATGTATGGAAAGTAAGGTGAAGTGCGACAGTGCGAGAGTGCAGTGAGAAGAGCGCCCATACGATGGACGTCAAGGACATAAAGGGCGCCAAGGTGACGCATGCGGGCCTGCTGAAGCACAACACCGATGGCAGCACCGAGACGCAGAAGATCACCCACGCGGGCCTGGTGGCCCGCAGCCCCGAGGGCACCGCCGCCAAGGGCATGAACATACGCGGCAACGAGGACCTCTGGGTCGAGATCCAGGCGAACACCTTCCGCAACTGGGTCAACGAGCATTTGCGCGAGACGGGAATGCAGGTGAGTTCCGCTGTCAGTGGCAGTCGCCAGTCGCCAGCCCGTCAGCGGGTTATGCAACGCTTTCTGGCTGACCGATCAAGCGAGAAAAAACAATTACCAATTCCATGGGGCTAGTCGCGGGATGGCCAAGTACTATGTGTAGAACTATCGAATGGCTGTCGGAGCAGGGCCTGAGAACGCGCTGATCAGCGGTGATCAGCGGTGATCCGCGGATCGCTGATCGCCGATCAAGCTGAAAGCGAACGCTTGTGTAAGCCGAGAGTTCTGCCACGCTTGGGCAGGTGACAAAGCGTCAATCCGAATTATGAACTGGAGCTCTGAGCTCTGAGCTCTTCCGCAAGCCGCCTTAAATGGCCTGCCTCATAAAACGCAGCTCAGCCCGGACCGAACGCCCACTCAGCATCGACTTCAATGGCACAGCGCCAGCATGAGCGATTACATTTATAATAATTCCAAGAGTACGAGTAGTTTTCCAGCCATTTCAATGCATTTCATTTGTCAATTATATGACCAGGGACGGGACGGGACGGGACGGGACGGGACGGGACGGGACTACAGTCTGACTGACAGTCAGTCGGATTTCTGAGTGATTTTCTCACACGCACAACACAGTCCGACTTGAACCGACCATATTTGGGGGTCTGAATGCCAAGGCCGACGCATCGATGATTCCCATTACCAGTTACAATGCTCGAACACACAGCACAAAAAACAAGCTAAGGCTTTTGGCCAAGATTGAATTTTGTTTTCGAGTTTCTCGCATAATTTGTGTGCTTTTTTGTTGGCCAAAATAAACGAGATGAGCAAGGCTAAAGACCCCAGCAGTAAACAGTGCTAATTGAGACCTGGCATCGCTGCGTCTATTCGGGTCACCCGGCCAAATGGAGAGTGCCGACAGAGCACTTATTCGTTGCACAAGTACACCCTATACACATACGTATATATACATATATTCTAGCTCCGGTGTAAGCGAGTACTGGTACGCGAATATGACAAATGAAATTGCAATCAACTTTGTATGACATGTGCATAAAAGCGGGCCCAGAACTTGCACAGAGCTGGAGACGGAATACTCTTTCCATGTGGGTTTGCCTAGAGACTGTAAAAAGGGAATCGCATGCTGTAGATTAACTCCTCGGAAGGCAGGGGAATTTTCAAAATTTTAAAGGCAATTCCGAGAGAACAGTAAACGACAAATAACAGCCTGAGGAGGGGTTAGCTGGTTAGAGACCTGCCACCTGCTACCTGCAACAATGCCGTCTCTACTATGTGTACGATTTGTATGGCATCCAATGAATATTTTCCACGGCACAAACAAACAAACAGCAACAGACACGCGATTGTTTTCCGTCTCCGTCTCCGTCTTGGGTTGGGCTGGGTTCTCCGCCCTCGGCTGAATGCTGACAGCGAGCAGATAAACAGCTTTATGTCAAATGCTTAAAATCGCTCACAATTGCCTGCACCCGGCCTGGCCATACGGTGAAAGCATCTCTCCCCGGTGACGGTTAGATACATATGTACATACGAGTATGTATGTATGTGGCGTTCCCAGGCCAGGCCCATGCTCGGGCGGTTCACCTTGTAAAGTGGGCCACGAGTTATGTTGGAGCTGATTGCTCATTAGGAGGGCGGGCAAACAGAGGAACGGCCATGCACGGAGGGGCGTCACACAATGCTAATGATGGTGAAAACTCTTGCCCGTTTTCCAGGTCCATGACTGGGCAACGGACTTCTGCGATGGCACCTGTCTGTGCGCCCTCGTGGAGGGCCTGCAGACGCGGCCGCTGAAGCCCTCCTGGAACCGGCGGCCAGCCAACCAGCATCACTATCTGGAGAACGCCACCACGGCCCTCAAATCGATCGAGGCGGACCACATCAAGCTGGTGAACATCGGCAATGTGGACATCATCAACGGGAATGTGAAGCTGATTCTCGGCCTGATCTGGTCCCTGATCGTCCGCTACCAGATCGGACGCAGCAAGTTCCCGCCGCGCAAGCTGATGCTGGCCTGGCTCCAGGCCGCGCTGCCAGACTGCAAGATCACCAACCTGACCACCGACTGGAACAGCGGCGTCAATCTGGCGGCGCTGCTGGACTACTGCCAGCCGGGCCTGTTCCCGCACTGGCGCAGCCTCGACCCTAGTCAGAGTGTGCGCAACTGCACCAACGCCATGAACCTGGCGCAGCGCGAGTTCGGAGTGCCCAAGGTCCTGGAGCCGGAATATCTCGCCTCGCCATGGCTGGACGAGCTGTCGGGCATGACGTACCTCTCGTACTTCATGAAGCCCGGTGGTCCTGGCTACAATGCCACCATGCGATGGGTGAACACGCAGGTCAAGGATCCTGTGAAGAATTTTACGGTGCGTATATCGATATCACACACACTTCGATGTCCCAGTATCGGTTATCGATACATGCACTACGCGTCCTTCATTTTTAATTGCATTTTAATTTAAATTCTGCCTTATTCCTGCCATTAACAGACCGATTGGAACGATGGACGCGTCATGTGCGAAATCATCAAGGGACTGGGCGGCTCGGCGCCAGCGCCGGAAAAGCTCAGCACGGATCCCTTCCACTACGAGAACAACATACGGAAGGCGGTGGATGCCGGGGCCAAGCTGGGCGTACAGCCCATACTCACAGCCAAGGACATGGCCACCCCGGAAGTGGAGCATCTGGGCATCATGGCCTACGCGGCCAATCTGCAGTGGGTGCCCCCGCGTCCGCCGTTGTCCGACCTGGTCAACGTTTATTTGGAGAGCACATCCGGACGGGTGGGCGAGCCGGTGAGTCATGAGCCATGTAGCATGTGCCATGTGCCATGTGGCATGAGTGTCGTTAATGCTTAATGCTTGTTTCACACGCAGACGCATTTCCGCATCGATGTAATGTCGCGGGACATCAGCCTGAGCTCGGTGCGCTGCCACGTGGTGCCGCCTTCCGGCCAGCCCGGTCAGACGGTGCGCCTGAATGCCCATGGCGAAGGCGTCTACGTGCCGGAACGGTACGGCATGCACGAGATTGTGGTGGAGATTGGCGAGGACAGCCTGGGAGGCCACTTCTTCCGCGTCCTGCCCCGCCAGCTGCAGGTGGCCCCGCCCGGCATGGCGCCCTGTGCCCTGGGCAGCCTCGTCGAGGTGCTGGTCAACGCCACGGGGGCGCCCAAAACGGAGGACATCCTCGTCACGGCCGTCTCCCCCACGGGCATCTCCCACAATTGCCCGCTGAAGAAGATCGACGAGGGACACAGTGCCATATTCAAGCCGGACGAGGCTGGCATCTGGGAGATAGCCATCACCTACCAGGGCAGGCACATCCAGGGCGGACCCTTCACCTGCGCGGTCTTCGATGCCTCCGGCGTGTCCGTTCACGGCCTCGACGGGGCCATGCCTCTGCGTGCCCACACCTTCGAGGTGGATGCCCGCGGCGTGGGCGTCTCCGGCGAACTGCACGTGGACATTGTCCACGACAAGCACTCGCTGGTGTGCTCCGTGGAGAAGATCGTCGAGAACAAGTACCGAGTGACCTTCATGCCGCGCCAGAACGGCAAGTACCGCGTCTACATCTACTTCAATGGCTACGACGTCAAGGGATCGCCCTTCATGTGAGTATATCGCCCACCCAAGGCATATGGAATGACTTACCAGTGGGATTTCAATCGCAGCATGCGCGTGGGCACTAAGGGACGGTCGGGCAAGACGCGCAGCAGCCCGCTGCACGAGAGCAAGCACCGCTCGGAGAGTCCCTCGATGCACTTCATCTCGACGACGAATGCCCGGCACAACGACTACCGCAACGCTTCCCTGTCGCGCCACAATGCGGCGGCCGAGCGGACCAACAGCTACTCGCCGCAGTACTCGCCCAAGCTGGACACAACCGACTACCACAGCTCCAGCTCCAGGTACTATAAGCGGGAGAGCGAGGTAAGTGAACGGTCTCACCCGTGGGGATGACTATGCATGCGGCACGGGCTCTGTGGCTAACGCTTCCCTGACACACCTCATCGAAATTGATTGTTTTGGCTAACCCACGACTAACACTAAACCCTTGTCCCACCCCGAACACACACACTGAACATTACATTCGACAGGAGAACCACACATCCACACCTCCGCCCCCGCTCCCGCCCCCGCCGATCAGCGGCTCGCCGACGGTGAAGTACCTCAACTCCGCCGACCTGTACACGGAGAGCCCGGCGACTGGCGGGCGTCGCGACTCGAAGGCCTCCAACAGCAGCTCCACCAAGAACGATTACTACTACGACAAGGAGAACGAGCTGTACAGCCAGCGGCGCGGGGCGGCTAAGCCCAAGCTGACGCCTCCGCGCGAAGAGCGCGAGAGCCAGAGCCAGAGCCAGAGCAGCAGCAGCAACAGCTACCAGCAGCGCCACCAGCAGCTGACCAGCACCATGACCAGCTCGCTTAGTCCAATTCCTAGTCCCACACTAAATGTAACTAAATTTTGTTTGTTTCCTTTTGATATCCCAAAAACCGAAATCCGAAAACCGAAACCCGAAAACCGGGAGAACGTCTATTGCCAGCTATGTGTGAAACGCCCATTCAGAATGTCCACTTATCTGTGTGCTCTGCTCTCTCCTCCCACAGACACGGTCCAGCGAGATGCACACCCACAGTCCGCTGACCATCAAGACATCGAATCAGTTCGAGAGCTCCACGCGCAACCTCAGCGGCAGCCCCCGGCACACCTCCGTTTCGCCTGTGCAGCGCTACTCTCCGAACAGCGCCTACATCACGACGGCCACCCACCGCATGGGCAGTCCGGTGACCAGCACTCTGAACAAGGTGGATAGCCTCTTCGATAGTGCCAGATTCTCTGACTAATCTCTCGTTTCTACTCCCCTGCCCAGAACGGATATGAGACAACGCGAACCGTGGAGAAGTCGAGCTCGTCGACGTACAAGTCGTCCTCGAACTACGTGACGGACTCGAATGTGCGGGCGAGTCCCTCGCTGTATGGCACGGCTGAGCGACTGCGTCGGACTGGCTCCCCGGAGCCGCGCATCGATCACTCCTCCAACGTGAGGGTGTCCTCGATGAAGCCGGCCTCGGCCAGGCGCGACAGCTGGGACGTGATCAACAAGACGAAGCACATGCTCTCGCACAATTCGCTCGAATCGTTGGCGAACATGACCGAGAAGCAGCTGAACACTGAGCTCCAATACAATCGCCCCGATCTGGACCACGAGACGCACCGGAACACGCAGTACAACAAATTCGCCCTACACAAACAGCAGCAGCAGCAGCAGCAGCAGCAGCAACAGTCGGACTACCGTCGAGACTCGCCCGACAATGCAGAGCGCTACAAGTAAGCAACCACTCAAGTGGATCCCTTAGGGCATCCTTAATCACCGCCGAACCACTCTTGCACTTTGCAGACCCAGTGCCATCACAGTCAAGTCACACTCGAACAACACGTACACGGACAAGTCTGGCGGCTACACGAAGACCGTCAAGGAGTCGAGCGAACATGTGGTCACGGAGAGCAATGGACATGGTCCCCTGCCCACTCCCGGCTATGGCTACAGTTCGCTGTCGAGATTTCGGCCCATAGACGGCAATTCCACGGGTGCTAGGGCCATACGAGTGCAGGATATACCAAATGGCTCCATTGGCCGACCCGTCGAGTTCGAGATCGACGGATCGAAGGCCGGCTCTGGCAACCTGGAGATCCTGGTCAATGGCGGGCGTGTCACCTCCTCGGTGCGCTCGCTGGGCGGACAGAGATTCATTGCCAGCTTCACGCCGCACGAGCATGGAACGCACACTGTGCAGATCACCTTCAATGGCGAAACGGTTCCAGGTTAGTTTCAGGCTTAAGTATTCCAAGAACTGTGGGCGGTTTGTCTATAAATATAGACTATAAAAAATCACATTTTTGGATTTGGAAATTGCGTGGTGGAATGCGGAAGAGGAGGGGATTATATTCTGAGCAAACGTACCAATCGATTTTAGTAGTCTTGGCAAAGATTGCTAATTGCTAGTCCAATCAGAGCAGGAATTACCTGTGCAGCCTAAAAGTATGCCCCACAATTTTCATAGCTCTGCAATTTGATTTATATGTAGAGCAGGGCTCGGCACGCATACACTCAACATGCTGGTGTGTGTAGCAAAAACCCGAACATGCCTGATGGCGAAACCGGTTTACTGCTTTACACTGCGACAAAATTTGTAGGTAAATGGCAAATGTTTCATGCGGAAACTGTCGTATAAAATACAAATTATTGAAATGTCTTTCAATAGCAAATGAATCGCATTTGCAGGCAATATAAAAGCATATAACGCATTGCGCATTGCCATCCATATTTTGGATGAAAAAAAAATTTTCTTCCCACTTCTCGTTGAACATAATTTTCTCCCAGTGTTAAATCAAACAGTTGCGCAGCGTGGTCTTGCCTTCTCCACGGCTCAGCAGCAACTGAAAACATTTTACGGCACACGCAGTCTAAGAAACGAGATAGCAACAGCCGAAGTCGCATTGCCGAAGCCACACGAAGGCTTGCTGCTTTTTTATACTGTCCGTGAGCGGCAGCGCAGCAGCAGAGACAATTTCCTATCCTCATTAGATAGGGCCGTGCCGAGCCCTGATGTAGAGCCAGATCGGAGCCTCTCTCTCGCTCTCGCTGGCTGGAACTGCTCTCACCTGTGCTCACCTGCCATGATCTTTCGGTGCTTTACGCTCTGCCGCGCTCAGCGAATGCTCTGCTCCTACCTGCTCGACGGGTTTCGAGCGGTGGCTGGTGGCTGATGGCTGGTGGCGCTCCGCTCCGGAGTCGCGTTGGCAGTCACAGCTCGCGTTTGAAACGAATCTGACACGTCGGCGGCGCAGTTAACCACGATCGGATCGTATCGCATCGTATCGCATCGCATCGCAACGCAGTGAAGCTAAAATTGGCAAGAAACGCACGGAAATACTGACTGACTGACTGAAGAAAAATGTGAAGAACTGTTTGCTAGGCTCAAAACAAAAACGGACACACAGAAACAACAGTTGGCCGAGAGAAGAACAGAGTGGATTGTTTCTGGAATGTGTAGCGAATCGAAAAGATTCCGTGTGAGATTTCTAAGCCAAAGAAATATGCTAATATCCAATGCGGACGTCTCCGCTGCCGCTGCTGCTGCCACTCCACTCCACTTGCCCAGAACGATGAGAGAGCAGCAGGCAGGCAGCTAGCCAGAGTCACTAAAGTGATTCTAATTAACGAGCAGAGCTGGCAGCTGCTTTTCCACACATCGACAAGGCGTTTTGGGCAGCCCATCTCTGGCTGCTGGATTTTCCCGCAGTGTGGGACTGGCGGTCGCCTAACTGTAACTTTTTGCATAGCCCCTGGCTGGGAATGGGAAAAGAGCTATGCTATGTGTATGCGATAACTGATTAATGATTAATGATGGCCCCATCCCCCCCCCCCCCGCTGTCGGGAAGCAGAAACTATTCAAGCCAAAGTGCTGAGAGCGAACAGAAGAGGAACTCCGTTTTTTTGGCCGAAACATTTTCGGTTTCTTTTTGGCTGGGCATCGCATCGTATCGCATCGCATCGCAACGCAGTGAAGCTAAAATTGGCAAGAAACGCACGGAAATACTGACTGACTGACTGAAGAAAAATGTGAAGAACTGTTTGCTAGGCTCAAAACAAAAACGGACACACAGAAACAACAGTTGGCCGAGAGAAGAACAGAGTGGATTGTTTCTGGAATGTGTAGCGAATCGAAAAGATTCCGTGTGAGATTTCTAAGCCAAAGAAATATGCTAATATCCAATGCGGACGTCTCCGCTGCCGCTGCTGCTGCCACTCCACTCCACTCTCTGTTTTTGGGGTCTCTCGTTTGTGTGTGGGGCGCTGCTGCTGCTGCTGCTGCCAGGGCGAGCGAAAACCAGTTTAATGAACCTTTAAGCTTAGGCATTCCAAGCGGGAAGCGGATTGGGGAGTGGGTCTGGCTGCCTGGCTGCCTGGCTCCCTGGCTGACTGCCTGGCTGCGTTTTGCCTAGGCCAAATCAATAATGCGAAGAAAACTGTCTCCCCGAGTGCAATTTATCTGCGATGACAAAGGGGCAGCCATTTTGTTTGGCTCTTGCCACAAGCGACTGCCACTGCAACTTGAGCTGCGGCTAGCTACTGCTGTCAAAGGCGCAGATACATTTTTTCGCTGTGCTCGTACTCGCACTCGCACTCGTACCCGTATGTGGTTCAAGGCGCACTTGTTGCATGCCTCAGTTGTGTGTATCTCTGTGTGCTGCAGGCGGAAATCAAAGCCGAGCGCTCGAAGGGAAGAGCGGACAAACCGACCGGTCGGTCGGTCGGTCGGTTGGTTTCTTTCCTTCGGCCACAGCCGAAACCCGTTGGGATAGGTTGTCAGTGAGGTATGCGGCGGAGGGCGCGACAGGTATGCGCGAGATCCGAGAGATCCCTTCGGCGATTGCAATTTCTTGGCCACGTCGGCCACTTTCCACCGACTTGAGCACACACAAACTACTATGTGCATTTATGTATATATATTTTCGTTTTCGTTTGGTTTTGTTTCGTTTCGTTCCGTTTTTTATTGTGTGTTTCGTGAGTTTATGTTAACAATGAGCGGCCACACCTCTCTCTCTCTCTCCAGCACTCCAACTCTCCAACTCTCTCCCCGCTCTCCCCCCTCTAACGGGGCAGGCTGGCTTTTACCCCAGCGCTTATGGCCATTTCCGCTCCCCCCTCGCGGGGAGCCAACATATTGGCACACATTCCCACTTCCAGAGCTCTCGGCTCTTTGGGATTTTTACGAGCGGCGGCCAAAGTGAAACCGCTGCCTGCCCGAGTCGCGCATAATTTAATAACGAAAATTGTCGAAAACGCTGAAAGTACAACATTAACTGGTTTTCGTCAACGCTACACCGCCCCGCACCGCCACGCCCCGCCCCGCAGCAGCAGCTCTGCTCTCCGATTATAGTGATAAATATATTATAAATAAATAACTAAGTTAAAGCAATTAAATCGTTCGCCGGCTGTGGATAAACGCGATTAAAACGTGCGCCGAATCGTGATCGTGCCGCGATGCTACTTTGTGCCTCGCTCTGCGGATTCTTGAAAATGTTTTTCGCTTTATCGTTGTGTTTTATTTTTTTGTTTCTCTTGTGGAAATTCTGATTGCAGCGCCTATAACATCAAGAAATACGCAGTGCTCGTGTATACTATAAAAAAATAATTTACAACTCGCTGACATAATCGCTACACACAAAATTCATTTCCAACTCTTTCAAGTTCAGACGTGCCGCCAGCGATTGTGATTTGATTTAACAAAAGAAAGGTCTGCCGCACGCGTTTTCAGTCTCCGATTCTCCGATTCTCCGACTCTCCGACTCTCCGATTCCCCGATTCCAGTTCGGACTCAGATTCTTGCACCGTCGACAGCGGCCACAATCCAGCACAAGAACCAGCCACAAAAACGTAAATCTTCTTTGGTAACATACGAAAAATATTTCAGCTTAACGGTCAGCCAGAGCCAGAGACAGAGACAGAGTCAGAGCCAGACTCCGGCGACAGCTGCAGGCCATCTAACGGGCTTCCATTGCCAGTCACGTAACCGCAGTCAGAGCCAGAGCCAGAGACAGCCCAGCCCAGCCCCGCGTATACGTATGCATATATGCAGATTGAATAACTACGTTCGCATCTAGCTGCACTTGTTCTCTGACCGAGAAGCCACTGCCGATGCTGCTGCTGCTGCTGCCCCTGCCACAGCCACTGCCACAACTCAGCGCAGCGATTAGCACTCGGTCCGGGAAACCGGCCAGCAGAGCGAGCACACGGCCTGGGGAGCACCAGCTGCGGGTTAGTCGGCTGTCGGATGCTCTTGCCCAGAACGATGAGAGAGCAGCAGGCAGGCAGCTAGCCAGAGTCACTAAAGTGATTCTAATTAACGAGCAGAGCTGGCAGCTGCTTTTCCACACATCGACAAGGCGTTTTGGGCAGCCCATCTCTGGCTGCTGGATTTTCCCGCAGTGTGGGACTGGCGGTCGCCTAACTGTAACTTTTTGCATAGCCCCTGGCTGGGAATGGGAAAAGAGCTATGCTATGTGTATGCGATAACTGATTAATGATTAATGATGGCCCCATCCCCCCCCCCCCCCGCTGTCGGGAAGCAGAAACTATTCAAGCCAAAGTGCTGAGAGCGAACAGAAGAGGAACTCCGTTTTTTTGGCCGAAACATTTTCGGTTTCTTTTTGGCTGGGCAAACAGAAGTTGTAAAAGTTTCCCAGGCAGCGCCAGAGACACAAATCCCAAGCAGCAGGCTGCAGGGTGGTGGGCGGTGGGTGGTGCGGGGGGAAGTCGAGTAAAAGCGAGTTTTGAGCTATGGCGAGTATGACAGCGCAACAGTTTGATTTTTTTCCATCGAACTGACGCCTGACCGCTGTGGCCATTTTCATGGAAAGCCATAAAAAAATCGTGGCTGCAGCAGCGGACTGCAAACGACTGCGCTAAAAGGAAAAGTGCAACAATTGCAAAAAGAGAAATGCAAGGAAAGTTGCAGAAACAAAAGTAAATTTGAGCAGACAAAACATCATCGTCGGACACCGCCCCCTCGCACCCCCGTATTCAATGGAAATGCCACCCAGCTGTGAGAGATCGCGGGGCAGGCAGAGAACTGCTCTGGAGTGGCAGCAAACAAACAAACAACCATTTAGCGAGCCAATTGGCCTGGCCAGCATTGGCAATCTCCTCAGCCAGCCAGCGGCGCAAATTGGGGCTCCTCCGACTATTTAATGAGGCTTGAATCGGGCCTGCCAGCCGAGTGTTGTGCAACATTCCTGAACTAGCTTTGGCCAAATTATGTCGCATCGCCTCTTGAGACTGCCTGCCTATCCCATCCGCAGCACAGATACTTGTGCTCAAGCACGCCGCTCAAGATACAGATGCAGATACAGATACAGCTACAAGATACAGATACGCACTTGTCGTTGGCAGCGAGGCGGCACAGATGGAGATTGCGACAATTATAATGAGAGGCAGCGCGAAACAATGCAAAGTCGCAGCGGAAGCCTTGCCAGCCAAGGTATGCGAGGGGTGCTCCAGCAGTTCCAAGAGCTAGAGATAGATATGTGATTAGCATTTCCTGCGTCTTGCAGATTGCAGTAGATTGCAGCTGATTATGGTACTCGTGGTTAAGCTCTATTGAGACCATTCAGAGCTGCATCGACTCTCTCTCTTTGTGGGTCAACTTATTAGCTCTTTAAATTGCCAATATTATAGTGATTTTCGATCATTAGACACTTAATATAATTATATAAATTACTTATGTCGATTGCAGGTTCACCGTGGCACGCTGAAATCATGTCCTCACCCGGCCTAACCGCTCTGGGCGAATCCACGCGCCTTGTGCCCGCCAATACGCCGGCGGTTTTTGAGATACTGCCGCCTCCTGGACAAAGCCTGAGCAAGGGCGAGTGCGTGGCCACGGTTCTGACCCCCAACAAGTCAAAGCTGAACGCCAGAGTCACCCATGAGGCGGCAAATGGTGCTGCACGCATCGAGTTCGTGCCCACGGAGGTGGGCACGCACGTCATCGATGCGTCCATCAATGGCACGAAGATAGCTGGTGGCCCTCTGATCGCCAAGGTCTACGACTCCAGCCTGATCCAAGTGACCGAAGTGAATGGCGGAGTGGTCGGCCAGCCGTGCCAGTTCCGCGTGGACGCGAGCGCCGCTGGCGAGGGACAGCTGGAGATATCCATCAATGAGGGCGAAGTGCCCAATCATGTCCAGGTGGTGGGCGGCGGTCGCTGCCTGGTCTCCTTCACGCCGGAGCAGGCCAAGTCCCACCTGATAGACATCAAGTTCAATGGCGAAACGGTGCGCGGCTGTCCCTTCGTCTGCGCCGTGGCGGACACCTCGCGCGTCCTGCTCAATCTCGCCAACCTGGAGCTCATCCCCGTCAACAGGCCCTCCTCCTTCCACATCACCGTCAGCGGAGGCGGCGCCGCCGAGCTGGCCGTCAGCGTGCGCGGTCCCCTCGGCGAGCTGCCCGTCCGTGTCACGGGCGACATCCATGCCGGATTTACGGCCGAATTTACGCCCACCAGCGTCGGCGGGCACTCGATAAATGTGGAGTACAACGGCTTCGCCGTCCAGGGCACCCCCTTCCTGGCCAAGTCCTACGACGCCAGCAAGGTGGTCGTGGGCAGCGTCTCCCGCGGCACAATGGGCCGACCCGTCCAGTTCACCGTCGATGCGGGCGATGCCGGTGAGGGCAACCTGGAGATAACCATTTCGGCCAAGGGACAGAACATTCCCACGCAGGTGCATCCGCAGGGCAGTGCAAGGTAAGCCAGGATCACCTGCATACATACACATACACATATATACCTATGGTGCAGCCACTTACATTGGATTCCTTTCCTTTCGTGTTTTCGTTTGGCAGATTCTCCGTTTCGTTTGTGCCCACCGAGTCGTGCGAGCATACGATTAATGTGTCCTTCAACAAAATGCCCGTACCCGGCTGCCCCATAACGGTCAGCATCAGCGGGGGCGTGGCCGGGCCCCAGGTGTCGCTCGGCGGCCCCGGACCCGTGCATCAGACCAATTCTTTTGTAATCAATCACAATGGCGGCCGTTTGGAAGACATTGAGGTCAATGTGGAAGGTATGTAAGCCGTTGGCCAGTGCCAGATGGCTGAGCTGTCGCTCCCCCCACCCCCCCACCGCTCTCTAACCACCCCATGGCCCACCACTCATTGCCTTCTATGTATGTATATGTGTTCGCCGCATTGGTCTAGTCTAGTCCTAAGGATCCGTAATTTAATTGCTCGTTTGCTAAATGTTTTGTGTCGTATTCGTATTCGATTGGATTCAATTTGCATACATCTCATGCAGCTGTAACTGTAACTGTAACTGTAAATGTAACTGTAACTGTATATGTGTCCCGTATCTGCATCTGGTATCTGTACTCGCATCGCACAACTTTCTCATACAACAGCACATTCTCCACAAACACGCGCACGCACAAAGCCCCTGACCCCACCCCCACCTGCTCTCTCCATCTGCACTTTGTATGAGCGGAAATTGTTGTGGAAACTCTCATGCATGCCTCCACCTACTCCACCCACCCTCCTCCTACCTGTAGCAACTGTGGGTTGTGGGTTCTGTGGGGCAGGCCGCCCGGGTGCTGCAGTCCCATTTGGAGAGTGAATTTATGAGATACTCGTACATCCGTAGTGGTTCCCTGTAGAGTGTGTAATTATGCGACACATTTATCACATTCTCTTTGTCTGGGAATGTCTGCAGCATTTGTCGGGTTCGACAAGTAGCTAGAACCTACCCATAGGATCCCCTTTCCCAATTGGGATGCCACTTTAGTTTGATCGTATTCCTGTGTGTAACTTGTGTGTGTGTGTGTGTGCTTTGTTCGTTATCTTACGGTCTTGTTGTAATAATTTTGCTCACTTTTATATCTGTATTATATTTCAGGACGGCGAAATCTTTTGTACTAGACTATATATATACCTACTCTTATTATCTATGCTATGCAATGCGAGAGCTCCCCCCAGAGGAGAGCTCTCCGTCCCACCCCTAATATATGTATACATTCCGTCTGCCAGGTGTATATATACTTACTATTCCGCTAACAGTCCGAACCACAAATAACCCCAAAGGAGGGAAACTCTATGGCAATACCAATACCAATGCCAATATACCCCACAATACATTAACACAATGAAGTATTTACTAATGTCCGATTGTATACTAATCCGTTCCATACTGATACTGATACTGATACTGATTATACTCTGTAGAATTACTCGGATCTAAATAAAAACTGGTTTCAATCAAACGTACGCCCAATAGGTTGTGTATATCCAGAGGGGACTCTCTTAGCTTACACCGTGTACCCTGTACAGATATATATATACTCTCCTTATCCCGTTCTGTATAGTGTCTATATACTGTCTCTGACCCATGGCATCGATCAGTCTACTAACCCTTTCTGGCACAATCTCTTAAACGACTAACTGCACTCTCCAGTAAATGACTCAAGGAACTAACCCCCCCCCACCCCCCCGACGCTTTCAGACATCTGAAAGAGTCCCATCCAATTAATGCCATTACTAATCGACTGAACATTTTTCCAAATTTTTTCGCTTCAATCGCGATTGAAAAACCGAACAAACACTAACCAAAAACACACACACATCCGACCCAATAAAATCGTTGCCCAATTACTGAATTACTGAATTTCAACAAATCAAACAAACAAACAAACAAACGAAATCAATCTCAAAACTCGTTTCCGGCCGCGTCGCAATCGAAAATCAAAATCTAAATCGAAATCGAAATAATCATTAATCAATACTAAAAAAAACAAAAAAAAAAAACAAAAAAAAAAATGCAAATCAGGACCTGCTGGCCAGTCGGTGCCCGCCCAGGTACATCAGTCCGCTGAGGGCGTCTTCAAGGCCGAGTTTGTGCCCCGCGTCGTGGGCGAGCATCGCGTCAATGTCACGGTCAACGGATTGGCCACAGCCGGCAGTCCCTACGCAGCAAAGGTATGTACTCCAGACCAGACCCCATCCGGAATCGAGATACATATATAGATTCTTCCGTGTTCCAGGTGTACGACGTTAGCGCCATCAAGGTGAAGAATGTGAGCAGTGGCACAGTGGGCAAGCCGGTCACCTTTCTGGTGGAGACCTCCCAGGCGGGGCCCGGCAATCTGGAGGTGACTGTGAACGGCGGCCGAGTGCCGACCTCGGCTCAGGCCCAGGGCCAGCACACCTACGCCATTAGCTTCACGCCCCGCGAGGCCGAGAGCCACACGGTCGAGCTGCGCTTCAACAGCCAGGATGTGCCTGGATCTCCGTTCACCTGTCGCGTGGCCGCCGCAGCTCGCATCCAGTCCCCAGAGACGATGGACAAGGTGAGCGTTGGAAGGCTGTTCGAGTTTGTGGTGGAGTCGGACACCAAGCCCACCGTTGAAGTGCTCGGACCCGCGCGACGCAGTGTTCCAGTCAAAATCGACCCTCTGGGCTCCTCCGCCCTGGGCTACAATGTGAAGTTCGAGCCCATGGAAGTGGGCGATCATTCGGTGGAGGTTCGACTGCCCGGCGGTGGTCATGTGGAGGGCAGCCCCTTCCTCCTGAAGGCCTACTCTGCGGAAAAGGTCATTGTGACGGACATCCGAGCCGGTGTGGTCAACAAGAGCGTCAGCTTTGGCATCAATGCCTCCCAGGCGGGCGCTGGCAATCTGGAGATCATTGTCGCCGTCAACGGCAAGAATGTGCCCAACTTTGTCCAGTCCGAGGGCAATGCTCGCTTCAAGGTGAACTTCAAGCCGACGGAGGCGGCTTCCCACTCGCTCTCGGTGCGCTTCAATGGCCATCCCGTGCCGGGGTCGCCCTTCAGCTGCCACATTGCGGCCGCTGCCGCTTCGCCATCGATGGGACTGCCCCGAGCAATGGCCATGGGAGAGTGCCTCAAGCAGGCGGCCGTCAAGATGGACAACACCTTCGAGCTGGAGGGCTTCGAGGGAGTGGAGCCGCAGATCTTTGTCACCTCTCCGTCGGGCGACAACGAGCACTGCCAGATGAGCCAGCACGATGGCGGCAGCTACTCGGCCTCCTTCCGGCCCAGCACTGTGGGGCGCCACCTGATCAGCGTGACCGCCAACGACCAGCACATCAGCGGTTCGCCCTTCAGCTGCAACGTCTTCGATGTTTCACGCGTCAGCATTAGCGGCCTGGAGCAGCAGTACGGTCCGGCCACGCTGGGAGTTCCCGTGACGTTCAGTGTGGATGCAGCCGGTGCTGGCGAGGGCACCTTGGAGCTGGTGGTCTCCACCGACAGCAGCACGGTCAAGGCCGAGGTGGTGGCCTGCGCCCGCGGCCTGTACGACGTGACCTTCGTGCCGCAGAGCACGGAGCCGCACTACGTGAACATCACCTTCAACGAGGTGGCCGTCGATGGCAGCCCCTTCCGCGTGGACATCCAGCAGCACACGCAGCACATACAGATTGGCAGCCTGGCCGCCATCGACTTCCCTGCCGACGATCAGATCGTGGAGATTATCTCCCCCGACCAGAAGTCCGTGCCGTATACCATCAACCGGCAGACGGCAGAGTTCCGCACCCATGTGACTGGGAACTACACGTTGCGCTTCATCGATCGGGAGACACGCCAGCACATTGGATCGCGCACACTCTGCGCCTTCGATCCGATGCTCGTCAAGATCACGGAGGTGGGGGAGGCGTTCTGCCATCGACCGGCCAGCATCGGCGTCTCCCTGAACGAGGCCGGCCAGGGGGATCTCTCTGCCCTTGTCCGTTGCGGGGCGACCGAAGTGCCACACACCATCCGCGGACCCAACAAGGCCGGCGTCTACGAGATCGTCTACCAGCCAACCCGTGTGGCTCCCCACAAGATCAGCATCCTCTTCAACGACGTCCCCATCTCGCTGAAGCCCCTGGAGATCAACGTGCTGCCGGCCAGTGCCGGGAAGGAGATCAGCGTCAGCGGCTTGGGTCTCTACCAGGCGCGAGTGGGCAAGACCACGTCCTTTGCCATTGACACCGTAAAGCGGCCGGCGAGGGAGTTCGATGTGGTGGTGTCGGGGCCGGGAGGCCAGGCTCTGCCTGTCCGCTGCTACCAGACCAAGAACGGACATCTCCAGGCGGAGTTCAGCATCAACAAGCCGGGCCAATGCCTGATTGGTGAGTACTCAATGCAAATCGCTCCCACTTCGGTTCCTAACTTATTTCGTGCTTCGCAGAGGTACTCCATCAGTCGAAACCGCTGCCGGGCAGTCCCTTCACCTGCGAGTCCTTCGACAGCAGCAAGGTGAGCATCCAGGGCGTCACCAAGGAATCACTGGCCCTGCACAGCCCCAACAGCTTCACCGTGCGCACGGACAATGCCGGAACAGCCGAGCTGGAGGCGTTCGCCATCTCGCCCAGCAACCAGAGCCTGCCCGTGCTCATCAACGAGCAGTCCGAGGGCCTCTACAACGTCGAGTTCGTGCCCTCCCAGCCGGGCAACTACAAGCTCACGCTAATGTACGGCGGAGAGACGATTCCCAGCTCGCCTCTGAACTTCACCGCCTCGGCCAGTGGCGTGCGGAACGATGCCAGGGCCGCCGGCCACGGCCTGGAGGTGTGTCACCGGAACAAGGAGGCCTCGTTTGTGGTCTACTGTCCCATTGCTCCGAATGTGCAGATCGAGCGATTGGACGAGTACGGAGAGCGCATCGAGCCAAAGATCAAGGCACTGGGCAACAACGAGTGGCGCATCTCCTACGTGATCCTCTCGGTCGGCAAGTACGAGATCCGCGCCAGCTGCCCCAATCGAGGCAGCCTGCCCGGGTCGCCCTGGAACATCTGCTGCGTGGAGTCCAACAAGGTCACGCCAGTGGGTGGCTGGGGCACGCTGGTCGACCACGACGGACGGCTGATCCTGCCGGCCCGCATCATTTTCGAGGTGGAGAACGCGGGACCTGGCAAGCTGGTCTGCAGCATCGACGGCATCGAGATACCTGTGGACAAGATGTCCGATGGCAAGATGTGCCTCAACATCACCGGAGAGAATCTGGCTGCGGGGGAGCACGATCTGGACCTCACCTGGAGCGGACTGACCATCACCCAATGCCCGAGAAGCGCCTTTGTCACAGGTCAGCAAGCGGCGGATAAGGTTCAGCTGATGGGCCGTGGACTGGCGGCGGCACAGGCGGGCGAGGCGGCTCACTTCACCATCGATGCCTCGAATGCACCGGCTGGCCGGCCCGAGGTGGTACTCTGCACCAGCCAGGACAACACATCGCTGCCCGTCAGCCTGGCGCAGCCCCGTCCCAGCGAAAATATATGGCTGGCCTCGTACACGCCGCAGAAGTCCATCACGGGCACCCTGACGCTGTCCGTCAAGTGGAACGGCCGACTGGTCAAGGGCTGTCCGCTCACGGTGGCCGTGGGCTCCTCCATGGACGCCTCCAAGGTGATTGCTTCCGGCGAGGGCCTGCGCCACGGTATTGTGGGCAAGGATATCAAGTCGTGGATCGACACCAGGCGAGCGGGTCCTGGCGAACTTACCGCCCACTGTGCCGGCGTCCGCAAGGTGGCCTACTGCGAGCTCTACGACCACGGAGACGCCACATTCACCCTGAACATCAAGCCCCAGGAACCGGGACGACATCTGCTGACCATCAAGTATGGCGGCCAGAATGTGCCCGGCTCTCCCTTCGCCTTGAAAGTGGCCGGAGCTCCAGATGCCAGCAAGGTGGGTTTGCAAATTCACAATCATCATATGTACAGCTATAATCAGGGCTCTTCTCCTGCATAGGTTCGCGTTTATGGCCCGGGCATAGAGCACGGCGTGCTGGCCACCTTCCAGTCCCGTTTCATCTGCGACACACGTGGCGCCGGAGCAGGACAGCTGACAGTTCGCGTACGCGGTCCCAAGGGCGCCTTCCGCGTGGAAATGCAGCGCGAGAGCCAGAAGGATCGCACCATCCTGTGCAAGGTGAGAATAAGAGGAGAAAGCAAGCCCTGTAAGCCCATCGCAATGCTTACATATATCTAAACTATTTGCAGTACGATCCAACCGAGCCCGGCGACTATCGCGTCGAGGTCAAGTGGGCGGGCGAGTTCGTTCCGGGATCGCCCTTCCCCGTCATGATCTTCGACACTGAGGAGGAGTTACGAAGGTTCTTGCAGGGCATATGAGGCCGGCTCAATCACCACGTCATCGTCTTCCCCAGTGGCCTCAGCCCGCTGCCCCCTGTCCGCAACCAGCCACGACGCCGGGCCTCGACCTGCACTCCCCTCTAGACTCCAGACTCCAGACACCAGGCACCAGACTCCCTTTGTAGTATATTTGAATAAGCTGGCTAACCCACAAAGATATGGATGATGTTATACTAACCTTACTAGCTAACTTGAGAACAGAACGAAGCGATTAACAAAATCTCTAGGATAATCCCAAGGGAAGAAGGATGCGCTCATCTTTCGCCTTTCTTATATTTATAGAGTTTATGTGTTGTACAATGTAAAAACTGCAATTACGAGTATATTGGCCTAGATATGTAGCGTTGTATGCAATACAGATACAAATCTGTGAATTTTCCATCTAATTCCAGCAGATTTTCCAAATAAAATACGAAAATATATTAAAACGAACTATGAAACCAAACATATTTCAGAATTTAGCCCTACTGCAATCCTCTGGCAGAGCAAACTCATTAACAAATTCCTTGCGATATGTTCGCACAAAATCGATCAGGTTATTCTCTAGCTTCAGTCTCTGAAACTCTTCCAAATCATCGCGTAAACTAGTCTGGGCATCTATCATCAGTGTGGCCAGCAAATACCTGCGATTCTTCAACTGCAGATCCTCGAATCGTTCGTGCATTAGAAGTTCTGTCCACGGCTGTTCGAAATAGTCCAGGAAATTCTCAATCCAGCCGCCTTTCCACTGGTTCCTCATGTTGTTCAGCAGAGCCACATGCCGGGCGCAAAAGTGCTCCAGAAACAATATGCTTTTTTTCTGAGGGAGAAAGCTGATGGGATTCCGAACTAAGCCACAAGACTACAGCTTTACCTTTCTTGTGACGCACACAATCTCCATGACAATCATCTTGCGGTTCAACCGAACGCGACAGAAGTCGCCATCCTGGTAGGTAGTCATGCTCTCCATGAATTCACTGGACAGCTCACCCATGAGCAGGGGCTGGGGCGCAACTATCTTCACTATCTGGTAGTCCAGGGGTAGACGGCCCGTGTACGTGTTCACCTTCGAGAAGCGCTGATGAGTCGATCCACTGTGCATATTAAGGACGAAGGCCAGCTAGAGGAGACGACACTGAACGGCAGTACGGAGTACGGGGGACTGGTCTTACCTTCTGAGCACACTCTTGGGGATTGGTGTGAGTGTACTGATAGTTGGGACTGGGCATCATGCTGATGTATTGGCCAATGGCATAGATATTGGGGTCATTGGTGCGGTAATCCTCATTGACAATGATCTTTTTGCTCGAAAGCTCAATCCCAGAGGCCAGCAGAACTGTGTGTGAAGGAATATAAATTAATATAACCCGTAATTACGGGTAGTCGTGATCTACTTCTCTCGAATCCTGAACACATGAAACTATCGTTAAAGTTGATCAGGAAATCACAGTTCAAAACGATTAGTTTCCGACTGGGAATGAGCTGGAACTCCACGCTGTCGATGGCCGACTTCCGGGGGCGAAGGATTAGTCTGCTAAAGTTGGCGGACAAGTAAATTTGTATGCCCAAGTCGGCCACCATCTCTATGAGAATCGGATCCAGCCCAGAGTCCACTCGGGGATAAAGGATTTGGTCGGACATCACCGGTATATGCGGCTGCACATATGTGATGTCCTTTGGCTGGCAGCCGTGGGTAACGAGAAAGTTGATGCACTCGTACACGGCCAGACTGTAGCCGTAGATGATAATCGGAGTGGACTTGCGACCGCTTTCGAATATCCTCTGCAGCTTGTGGTAGAGTATGATCCTGTCGAGGCGATAATTGATGGCTGCATAGTTGAACGGCATTGGGGCAGTGGTGTCCTCGTCCTTCAGCCCGTGCGAAATGTCATTCAGCAGAAGTAACCTTTCGTAGCGGATGTTGCAGCCGTCCGACAGGCGAATCACCTTCTCAGCTCTGCAAATTATCAAAGGGAGATCGGAATCAGATCAGAAATAACTCTGTTTGGGTGGACCCACCGATCGATAGACTCCACGTTGCCGGGCACAAACTGCACCCAGTGGCGCAGATCCATGCGATGCGTGGCGTCCTTCACAAAGGGACTGCTGGGGCCGATGCTCACATAGCACAGCTTGCTCCCCTGGCAATAGCTGCAGCTGAAGTCGGGATCATAGGCCGCCTCCACCACGCCATGCGGCACTATCACAGTGATATCGAGCATGGGCAGGCAGTTGTATCGCTTGAAATTGGCAAAACTACAAGGAATTACGCAAGAGGTTGTATTACATTATCGGATTTCATCTCATCTTACTCTTTCGTGTTCCAACCAAAGATAATGTGGCGCAAGAAGGCCCGACATATCTCGGAGAAGCCCACAATGACCAATGGTCTGGGAATGCCCATTTGCTTGCTGGGCAACAGATTGTGGCAGACGACGTGCAGGTGATCGCTGATGAAATTGATTTTGGGGAAATCAACCGTATCGATCTGTCGCTTAACACCGTCCCTGTCGTCTTGCGGAAACCAATTCCGCGTCAAGCGACGCGGCTCCACAGGCGTCATGCCGTACATTAGATCGTTGGGCAACGAAACGCCCTAAGGAATCGAAAGAAACCACAATTGGAGGTTGACTGTGGAAGGGCAGGAGGCCGTGGAACCCACCATAAACTGGTGGAAATAATAGAGTTCTCGATAATTATCCTGCCTGGCCACAAAACGAACGATTATGTCGCACCAGATGTGGAAGAGCGGATGCAGCTTGAATATGACGATCTCGCCGCGCCTGTGGGTCAGAAAAAACTCATCTTGGGGCAGTAGGAATTTCCTGCTGAGAGCGTCGTAGTCCGTAAAGGGCCTAGATGGACACGGGAGGAGAGGCTTATTGCGGCAGCACCCCTAATTCACATCCACTAACCGCAGCACAATAAAACCCACAATGGTGCGGGACTTGGAGTTGCCGCAGTGTATGGTGTAGCAGGTGAATTCGGTTTCGTCGTTGTTGAAAATGTCCGAGAAGATTTGGTCAATGATTTGACACCCCTCCGATGGGATCTGGTTGGACACTGTCCTACTGACTCCGCTCTGCTGATCCCTCTCGGGATATACAGTCTTCTTGGAGCTGGGCGGTATCCGCAGCATGGCTGTAATCTCATCGAGTTCACTCTTCTTCAGGGGAAAGATGTGCAGGTCCCCGAACAGAGTGCAGCGGTGAGCAACGAATAGACTGTCCGATACAGCGCTATTGGGACGATGCGCAGTCCGCTGGAAAAACAAAAATCAAAAGACTCTTGAGCCCATTGGTTGTAGAATTTCCCTTGTACTCACCAAAAAAAACCTAATCAACTCTCTCAGACTCTTGGACACCGTCGCTGTGGGTGGCACCCTGAGCACACAGTAATCGAGCTCCGGAAAAGCGCTGAACATAGCCGAAAGATACAAAAAGGTAAGCTCAATCCTCAAACTGGGACTCAGGGTGAACATCTTCAGCAGAAAGGCGCCGGAGGCCCTCCTGAAGTACTGGACTGCATTCGCTTCATGGTGATGCTTTCCGTCACGTGGCAGATCGAAGGCAATCTCCAATATCTCCCGTTCTGCGTTCACATAGAAATTGCCATTGCGCAGATCTGCAAATATTTAAAATTGAAATTTCTCTGTGGGATGATAGATGTGATCTTGAACCCACCATCGTAGATGGTCTTAATCTGGGAGGAGGTAATATAAGACTCTGAATACAGGTCCTTGTACGGCTTGGTGTACGCCGAGCTGAAAATTCAGACCTCAAGAATGTTATCCTGGAGCAATTCAACCCACTCACATGACTTCGAAGGACACCCGGCCATGTTTGGCTCCAGGCGTGCACCGGGTCAAGTTGCCCAGTCGTTCCAGGTGAAAGTTCTTGGCCAGTAGCTCTACATCCAGCTCTTCCGTTAGCCACATGAGGCCTGCCATAGTTTCGCCCAGCTGTTTGGAGACTGCGTTGCAGGACATGCTAGAGTGCGGCTCCGAAAACTCACCTCAGCAACGATGATCAGCTCGTTCAGCCTGGTTCTTTCTAATTCGAGCAGGTCATGGGCTATGTAGAAGTCTCCATTTTGCTTCCGCATCTCCGGCTCCTCGTGGTCTATCATCTCCACAATGTCGTCGTTGTCCTCGGGACTGTGGGATGTAAAAGGAGGTGAAGCGAGAGCAAAATTCACTCCCTAACAGGACCCACTTACAGTGCCTTTCGAAAGGTGATGGTTGGCATGACGTTTTTGCGATTGATTATAATAACCGAAGGAAGATCTCTCTGTGAGGATAGTGCGGAAAACTTGGGGTAATATTTCTGGCCATACTCTTGGACGGAATCGTATGCATCGGTCTTTCGGAGATTTGCTGGCACGGCGATAATCAAGAAATTGACTCTGTGTTCGCTGTAGAATATCTCCGTGATAATGTCCTTCAAAATGGTGGGATAGTCCTTCTGACAGATGAAAAAGTTGAAGAACATCGAGTTGAGCAGACTGAGTGGCAGGTCCACACTGCAGATAGAGAGAGAGAGAGCGCGCTCTATCAAAGAAGAGCATAGCCCAAGGATTCGTAAAGCTACCAGAAGCGGGCACTTAGCCAATGCAGCCACAGGTCGTTGGCCAGCACGGGAATGTTGGGGTGAATGTTGAACTCGCAGTACGCCAGAAGTATATTGAAGTTGCTGGGATCGTAGACAATCAGCCGATAGTCATGGTGCTCAGAGAACAGCTGCATCAGGGGGGGCCTCCTCTTCTCACCGAAGTGATAGGTGGTAAAAGAGCTGTACAGGGTCTCGATTCGAGGCAGGTCCTGGACCCCAGTCGTCCGAATCACATAGTTTGCTGACTTAGCCATTTTATGGTTTTTCAGATAACACAAAAATATATTTTTTAAATGGTTCACACAACATGGAAAGAGGCTACTTGGCTGGCTATAGACGGAATGAGCTACGTATCTAAGGTCACTTCCTCGATCTCGATCTCGACCTCAGTCTCGGTCTCGTCTGCGCTGTCCCATATTAACGCGTCGCCACTCAGGAAGTCCTCGGGCAGTGCAAACGGATGATAGAAGTCCCTTCGGTGTTCGCGCAGAAAATTGAGAAGCTTTTGCTCCAAGTACCGCTTGTTCAACGTTATGAAGTCCTGCACGGCCACGTCCATGAAGGGGTTGCGGTTCGCTTTCTACAAGGTTTGTCCATGAGTCGCAGATCCTTCGGGCTGTCGGAATACTCACATTTAGATTGGAGGTGGCTATGGGCTTCAGAAGCTCGTGATTCTGTTCCTGCAACTCCTGGAAGTTCTCGTGCATAATCAGCTCCGTCCAGGGCTCCTGGAAGAACGTCAGGAAAGAGTCGATTGTCTTGGCTCTGAAGCGAGCCTTCAGGTTGTTGAGCAGCAGCTCGTGCTTTCCGCAAAAGTGCTCCAGGTAATCCAGACAGAGTGCCTGAAATGAAGAGGATTGAAGGTCATCCCGTTTGGAGGCGGCACAGTCATACCTTGTTGCTGACCACCACAATCTCGTCCACTAGCATGGTGGGGGCCAAGCCCACCCGGCAGAAGGTGTTGTCCTGGTAGGTGGTGAGGTTGCAGGAGAACTCCGAGGCGAGCTGGGAGGCGATGTAGCGACGTGGCATGGTCACTTTCGTAATGCTGTAGTTGAGTGGCAGCAGAGCCTGGAAGAACAGCGGCTCCGAGTACCTGTATTCGAAGTTGTCCGGCTTGGGGGTTAGATTCAGGATGTGCATCAGCTGAAAGGAAGAGGATCAGTCGCTTCGGCTGTTAACGGATCAGCTAACGGATCAGATTACTTTCCCACCTTTCGGCCCAGCTCCCTCTCGCTGGTGTACTTGTACTGGTAGTTGGGGGAGCCCCTCGCTTTGATGAACTTTCCCACTGCGTAGATGTTTGAGTCGTTGGTCTGGAAATCCTCGTTCACTAAAATATCGTCCTTGCGCATCTTTATGCCACATTGCTTCAGCCCTAAGCAGGAGCGATCGATATGAATGCAATGATATGACTGAAATGTCGTCCAAGGTTGAGATTGGGTTCTTACACTTCTTCCTTTTGGGTGCCATGTGCCCCTCGTCGAAGGATATGAACAGATCGCAGTCGATGGTGGTCTGCTTTTTGCTGGGGAAGTGCTCGAAGACGCCTCCCATGATGAAGCGGTACGTGTCGTCCTCCACCCAGCGCACAAAGTCGTGGTTTTCGACTATCTGTATCCCAGAGTCGATGAGGATGTCCTCCAGGATGTACTGCAGGTTCTTGTCCCAGTATGGATTCTTCAGCTTATCCTCCGCATCCACGCCGGAGATGCGACGTGGCTGGACCAACACGACGCATGAGGGATCTATGCCGTGGGTGGTCAGAAAGGCAATGCATTCGTAGGTCTGCAGATTGGACCCGTAGACGAGGATCATGCAATTGTTAGGCATCTCCTCCAGCAGTGCCCGGACCTTGTAGAACAGCAAGAGCCTATCGAGCCGCGAGTTTATTTCCACGAAGTTGCACGGCAGATTCTTGGCCGTCGTGCTCGGAGTCCTCATGGAAAAGTCCTTGTAGCACGCCAGCAACAATGTGTCGTAGTAGATTTCGCAGCTGTCCTCAAGCTTGACGAACTTCTTCTCCCTGCACATCCCCAAAAGAAAGGTAAGTCATCGGAAAATGCTACGCAGGCTGGATACGATGGATACGAAACCTGTTGATGAAATCAATCTGCCCCGGTACAAAGTGCACCCAGTGCCGCAGATCCATGCGGAGGCGCACATCTCTCACGTAGCAGGAGACGTTCTGGAAGGACAAGTAGCAGGTGCCATCAGTGGAGCAATATGGACACCGGAATATGCCGTCGTACTCGGCCTCCACAACTCCCGGCATGGTGATCACCGTCACCTGGACGCGGGGCAAGCAAGTGTACGTCTCTGAGTTTCTGTGGCTGCGAGGAGAACTTGGATAAATTCTGCGAAAGGAGACTCAAACAATGCCACTCACTCCTTGCTGTTCCACTGGAAGACCAGCTGTCGCAGGAACGCCTTGGCCACATCGGTGAAGCCCACAACGACGAGCCTCTCGCTGCTGCCAAACCATTTGGTGGGGTTCAGTTTGTGGCGATATATGATCAGGTGGTCCTTGTAGAAATCGTGCACAGTCAGATTCAGTCTCTCCTGCGGAGTATCCTCCTCCGTGGGGACTCTGAATGTGATCTCACTCTGCTTCATGGGGTTCGGTTCGACGACTGTCATCATCTTCTTCAGATCATTCGTAAACTGGTGGCCCTGCGAGGAAATTCGAAATCAGAAATGGAGTCTCGCCAAGCCGCGTACCTACATTGGGCGAGGAAATAAAGTAATAGTCCAGGTAGCTCGATCTCATAGCCAGATCCCGAAATATCAGATCGCTACTGATCAGAAATAGGGGGTGCAGCCGCAGCGAAATGATCTCGGCCCGCACCAGATTCAGATAATTCTGGTGCCTGGGCAGATGGTAGTGATAATGGAGATGATGGTGGTTCCGGAACGGCCGCAGCACCACGAATCCTATGGCGGTGTTTTCGATGGCCGCCTTGGCCGAGTTGCCGCACCGAATGGTGTAGACGGCAAACTCACTGAATTCGTTCTCCAGGACATCCATCATGATGGCGGTTATGACTTCAAGTTCGTTCTGCAGCTCAGCGCCCTTGTTGATCTTGGAGGTGTACGAGAAGCTGCTCTTCGTTGAGGCGCCGGAGCTCTCGTCCGAGGCACCAGTACCAACGGCCAGGGCCCGAACCACAGCCACGTCCTCCTTCTCCAGTTCATACAAGCTGTGGAAACAGTTGAAACAGGTAGGATGTAGGATGGCAGCTCCAGCCGGTGCACCCGACCCCTATGGCCCACCTTATCTCCCCGAATATTGTGGCGCGATGGGTGATGTAGACCTCATCCGGATTGGCCACCTCACTGGGACGAGATGCAACTGGCTGAAACAGAAAGTTGTCCATACAAATATTCTATCTATGATTGAGATTGGCTAACCATAAAGTATTTGAGCACCTCCACGTGGCTGCGTATCGACTGGGTTTCCTTCGAGATCAGCATCATGCAGTAGTCGCGTTCGGGAAAGGCACAGAACATGGCTAGCACGCTGTTGAACAAGCGCTCCAGAGGAAAGTCCTTTCGCGCTGCAATGTACTTGAGGACAAACACATTCGCCGCCTCGTCAATGGCCAACTGAGATCCCGGTGGATGTAAGCCGGCATTGTAAACGACATTAATCGATTTGAGCTCTTTGCTAAGGTAATACTCGGAATTTTCAAGTTCTGGAAGGAAAACAAAGGACAGCAGAAAGATATGTGTATGTTGTTCCCTTCAGTAGCAATTGCTGACGTACTTCCAATGATGTATTCCAATTTCGAAAAGAGGCTCTCTCGCATAAAGAACCTATTCGATCCGTTCACGAATTTAGTCTCGATAATTGTGCCTTGTATGGAATTGACTTTCGCCTTGCCCCCACTGTAAACGCTGCGGATATACTCGTACCTTTAGGATATCATGAAAGGACCAGGTCAATGACTTGCCCACCCTCACCTCAAGCCGCTGTCGTTCTTCTGCATGCCGCCCAGAATGGTCATGGCGGACAGATCGTCCAGGGCATCTGCGGTGAACAGGCAGGCGGCGTTCTTGGCCTGGACGGAGCTGTCGGCGGGGTACCTAAGTTATGGAGACTGTCCTTGGCTGTCTACGGTGAAAACTTACGAAACGTTGAACGTCTCCACGTGAACGGACTGACCCTCGGTAGTTTTGACCAGATTGCTGAAGGATTGCAGTTCGTAGTTCATCACATAGAAGCGGATGTCGATGTCCGTCGACAGCCAGATGAAAACGGCTGTTTCGGTCTCCTGGCAGTCGTTCTCGGTCTCCGCCACGATCAGGAAACTCTTCTCCCTCGCGCTATCCGTGCGCAGTATCTCCTCGGCTATGTAGTAGTCTCCCAGCTCCTCACGCATCTTGGGATATTCGTACTCGTGTATTGCCACGATGTCATCATTGTCCTCGGGCCTGCAACAAAAAGCTACTGATAAGGACTAAGGGACTAAAGGAGTAGCAACAGCTTACAGGGCCTTTCGGTAGGTGATCTTTCGCATCAGCTGAAAGCGATCGATGACGTAGAGTGTCTGTGTATTATAGTTGTTCTCAATGGAGAACTCGCGTGGATAGTAGACATGGGCATGCTTCTCCAAGTCCTCGAACGTCTCCACATAGTAGGAGGCCTCTACAATCGATGGGTTCTTGACTGTGATGAGATACCAAACCCTGTTCTCCCTGTATAAGATTTCCATCAGAATGCTCGCTATGGCGTCGGCATTGTCGCTCTTATAGACGCAAAAGTTGAAAAACATCGTGTTCAAAAAACTAAGCGGCATGGGGAGGCTGCAGGAGAGTAGGCCCCAGATAAGGTGCTGTTAATCTGTGGGGTCTCGTCCGTTGATTTACCAATATCTGACGGACAGCCAATCGTACCAGCCGTCGCTGGGCAGGGCATCGATCGACGGATAGTTGCGGAACTCCGCATAGGCGATCGTGGAGGATGTCTCTTTCTGGAGCACCACCATGCGGTAGGTCTGATAGCATTTGAAGAGCTTGGCCTTTTCCTCGTATTTGGGGCGAATGTTGCCGAACCACTTGACGGTGGGCGAGTGGATGAGTGTGTTGATTGCATCCAGGTCATAGAAGTCCGCGGTACGCACTAGATAAACCATATCGGAGCAGTGCCGCTATAAATGTGTATTCGCCTGAACTGTAACCTGTTGTGACGGGAAAGTCCCTACGTTTATTCGAACTACATTAAAACACTTTGTGAAACACATTTCTCAGAGCGGGCTTTTCGTTGGCGGCACTATGCCATCGATCAGATAGCACTTGTCCTTGGCAGCTTCGCACGTGTCCTTGGTCCCTGCCTTTTCGGTGCCCTCCCAGCGGAAGTACGGACACTCGTGCTTCTGATGGTAGTCGCTCTGGCAGAGGAACACCATCAGCAGGTAGGGCCGGCAGGCACTCTTGAGCAAGGCCTTGGCCCCGGGACTGGCCTTCAGCATATTGTAGATGCCCATGGCGTCCTTGCGGCAATGCTCGAACATGTTGATGTGGTACTCCTTCTCCTTGGGCCGATCCGCGTACGTGGTCTCCGCATCCAGCTTCACCATCTTCATATTGATCGTGTCACTCTTTCCAATGTACTTCTTCTTCTTGTACAGACACTCTACGAAACACTAAAAGATATTCAGTTCGGGAAACTATCTATCCATCTATCTATCTATTCATCTGTGCAAATACAAACCGAGAGAAAGCGCAGGGTCTTGCCAACATCGCTGTCGCCCTCTGGTGGCAGCTTGGATGAGTGAATGGTGAAGCATTTGATCAGATCTTCCTCCTCCCCGATGTAGAGCTCCGAGCAGCAGCCGCTGCGCTGTTTTGGGATGGTATATTAGGGATTATTCGTGTATCTATTTCCTGCTATTGCTCACCTCCTTGCCGCACTTTTCCTCACTGAGATCCTCGTCGGAGCTGGTGCTGGCGATGCTGCTGGCCTCTTCAGAAGTCTGCCCCGCGACCATGGCCACCAGGAGAAGAGGCAGCAGCCAGGAACAACTCGTGCGGTTAGCCATCGTTCTTTAAATGGAACCGCTTTGAGGTTCGCTTGGAATTTATAACATCCGCCGATCTAATTACTTCCAATATTAAATTACCCACGTAATTGGATTGCTTAATTAAATGTAACGAATGAGACTTTAAATCTGGGCAAGTGCAATGAGGGGAAACGCCATTTCCTGTCGATTTGCCAGCCCTCTATAAAAGCATTCGGAACCTGCAGACTGCTTCAGTACAAGCAAAACAATGAAGCCCATAGTTCTGTTGACTGTCACCTGCCTGATCTGGGTAAGTGGATAATCGGGTGTCCTTGAGTTAGTTCGCAAGTCCTTGAGTTCGACTTTCAGTTCGCCAATGGCATTAGCATTGACTGCGAAAATCCCGCTGCCATCAACGAGGAGCACATTCACTACTGCTGCAAGCATCCCGACGGACACAATGACGTGATCGAGAAGTGCGCCAAGGAGTCGGGGTTCCAGCTGCCCAGCCAGACCGAGGAGGCAATGGTGGACATCACCGCAGATCGGGCCATCCGGGGCACCTGCTTTGGCAAGTGTGTCTTTGGCAGTCTGAACTTCATGAAAGGCGAAGAGTTGGACATGGAGGCGGTGCGGCAATACTTCAGCTCCAAGTTCGCCGACGACCCGGAGTACGCCAAGGAAATGATCAGCGCCTTTGACCACTGTCACGGCAAGAGTGAGTACCATGTGCCATATGCCCAGCTGATCGCCTTGACATACCTACTCGATATCCTTTATCCAAGGCGAGGAGAACACCTCCAAGTTCCTGTCGAAGCCCATCTTCCGCCAGATGTCCCATCAGTTCTGTGAGCCCAAGTCGAGCGTGGTGTTGGCCTGCGTGATCAGGCAGTTCTTCCACAACTGCCCAGCCGATCGCTGGTCCAAGACCAAGGAGTGCGAGGACACTCTGGCATTCAGCAAGAAATGCCATGATTCATTGGCCACTCTTTAACAGAACCAGTAGCAAAGAATAAAGAATAACGAATAAAGTATCTTATTGAACTTGAAATAGATTTGTGTGTGTCTTCCTTAAGAATTCAGTAGAACATGATCTCTTTCCCAAATATTCCTCTAAAGATAAACATAAAGGAGCATTCCCTCAACTTCGATAACTTGATAACTTTTATTAAACAGATATTCAAATGATAAGCTTTAAAAGAGTCGTGAGAATAGTGTCGATTATAGTTATAAGAAAACCCCTCCACTTATCGAATATATCCTCTCTCCTTAAGGTTTTGCTTTCAATCTATATATTTCAATGATTCTGTGATGGTATCTTCTATCTTCAAGTGTCCTCACATGGTGGTTAGGACATCTTTGCACTTCTTGGCGAAGGCCCGCGTCTCCTCGCATTCGGTGGAATTCGACCAGCGGCTCGGGGGGCAATTGTGAAAGAAATTGTATATCACGCAAGACAGGATCACACTGGAGGCGGGCTTGCAGTACTTGCCCGTGGCGAAGGCCCTCACAATGGGCAGGGACAGGAACTGCGATGTGGCATCCTCAGCTGGAAAGGATGTGGCACATGGATTAAGTGTTTCTTCTTCGCGGAATTATACCCACTATTGGAGTGGCATTTCTGGAAGGCATTCAGCATTTCCGTCTCGTACTCGGGATCCGTTTTGTGGTACTTCTTGTAGTGGGTGTGGACCGCAACCATGTCCAGGGTGTCGTTGCTGTCCATCAGCTTGTAGTGATCGAAGACGCACTTGCCCCAGCAGGTGCCCACCATGGCCTGGTCGACGGTGACATCCTCCATGGCCTCTTCCTCGGCGGAGGGCAGTCGGAAATTGGTCTGCTTGGCGCACATCTCGGTGACCTCGTCGTGGCCGTCGGGATGCTTGCAGCAGTAGTGGATGTGGTCCTCATGGATCCGCTCCACATGCCGGCAGTGGACGCGAATCGCCGAGAGTCTCCCCTGCACGAGAGAGAAAGCAGTCAGTAGCTCTATTCTGATTTCCGCTACCCACCAGGAGCTGGGCCAGAGCCAAGCAGATCACAAAGCTTGCCCTCACCATTTTCGACAACTGTGAACCGGCCCGCTGGCCCGGGCCTCGCTTTATACAGGCCCACCGTTCCCCCTTGATGGACAGCCCTAATGGCAGTCACAATGCTCCGACATTAATTTGATTTCGGGCCCATTATTATGGCAACGAACCTGGCGACAGTCGACGTGGGGTCGGGGCACTGTCATGGCGACGCCGGCACGCAATTTATTATTAATTTTCGCTCGGCTTATTAGTCAGAGATTGGCCTTTGAAATTTGATAAGCTGATTTGGGCAATCATTTGAAAGGAGAAACGCTTCGCGATGGGCAAAAAGGGTAAGGGAAAAGGCAACAAGCTGGCCAAGATGTCCGAGGAGGAGCGGGCCCGCTATCTCCAGATGCGGGCCGACGCGGAGGAGGAGACGCGACGCCGCAAAATGCAGCTCATTTCGATGTACATGAAGGTACAGCAGCACTCAGGTGATGGCCAGGACCAGAAGGACTCCAATACTCATGTTTCCTTTTCGCAGAACAAACTCAAGCGGGAGGATGCCTTCGGGCGGCTGAACATGGCCAAAATCAATCAGGAGTGGCGCAGCATTCTGAGGCAGGTGAAGATTCAGGAGCTGCGAAGGGAAATCGTCGACGTGGAGGCCTTCTTCAAGGAGGCCCTGAAGCGCAAGGACAATGTAATACAGCGCCTGATAGCGCACATCGGCTCCACGGAGGACATGTACGCCAATCTGCAGCAGTCCCACATGGAGAACATAAGCCGCATCATTGGTGAGATTTGTGTTTATTTGCCAAAACCCTGAACCGGGATTATCAAACCATCTTATCTATCTAGGTATCCATCGGAGCAGGCTGGAGTTCTTTCGGAATATCTACGAGGAGGACAAGCAGGCGGTGCTGGGTGAATGGGAGCAGGACTCGGCTGGCTTCCGGGAAATGCACGCCCAGAAGCAGCTGGAATTGGAGTGCGTATTCTATCAGGTGGAGGAGACCACCGATCGGGAGATCAAGGACAACCACGAGCGATTCCTGGATCGGTGCGAGGACCTCAAGAGCGGTGTAAGTTCTATCCTAATTAAACAGCAGGCTGCCGTACTCCTCCCAGTCCTCGCACTGGGCCTTGGCGTACTCCGACATGCACTTGATCAGATCCTTGGACTGCGAGCACTTGTTGTTCCTGTTGCGGCTGTTCTCCAGGTAGCGGAAGCACTGCTGCACCGTGTCCATGAAGAAGTTGCGCAGCTCCCGATCGCGCAGATCCTTGGTCAGCATATAGCTGACCTTGCGCCGGTCGGGCAGGCCATTGCCATCCACCTGTGGAGGAGTCGGACAGAACGAATGGGTACGATCGAATGTAGCGTCCTGGCACCTACCATATTCATCTCCTCGAAGAAACACTGGGCCACACACTGGCCTCCCTCGCCCTCCGAGCTGTTTCTGTTCTCCGCCTGCTTCAGGCTGCGCTGCCACCTGTAGCCATTGCTAGATCTACCGTCCTGCTCCTGGCCATAGTCGTACCGATGTACCTTCCTCCCGTAGCCTCGGTTGTCCTCGTTGTCGTCCTGGCCATTACCGTTGTTGTTGTTGTTATTGTTGTTGTTGCTGTTGTTGCCGTTGCCACTGCGATGCATGCAGCTGCGGACAACCCTTTTGAGCTCCGCCTCCCCGTAGCCCTCCTGGGTGCGGCACTTGAGGCCCTCTACAGAGCAGCAGCAGAGGCAGAACAAGACCAGCCAGATCATCTTGGAAACTGAATGCACGAACAGCAGCCCAGCCCTTATATATAGCACAGTGGAATGACACCCTAATTGAGGCCCTGACTGACACACAATGGATCCATCCGATGCAGCCATCCATCAATCATGATTCCGTTCACGTGCCCCCTTTCAGATGCAACTGCAGCTGGAGCAGATCACGAGCCGGGGCGAGGCCAAGCTGGAGAAGCTCTGGCAGGACTACCAGTCGGTTCTCGCTGGCTACTGCCAGCACATCGAAGGCTTCTACTCCGAGTACGTGGATCTGAAGCAGCGCGACGAGGAGGCCGCCGTGCACATCAGCCAACAAACCTACGACATTGAGCACCTCATCGATCACTTGGCGAACCTGCGGCTCGTCTCCGAGGAGTTCCACATCAAGCAACAGGCCCAGCTGGAGCAGCGGCAGGCCATCAAGCAGCAGCTAACCGACCGCCTCAGGGAGCTGCGCACCTGTGTGGAGCAGGAGGTGGCCAGGGACCACCAGACCTTCAAGCTGATGTCCGTGGAGAGCTACGATGCGCTGGAGACCCTGCAGGGAATCGTCGGCAAGGGCGAGACCTTGCTGCAGCTGTCGGCGGTCTGTGCCAAAATGGAAACGCAGCGCGAGAAGATGTTCCTCCTTCCCGAGCTGTCGCGGGAGATGATTGAGATCCGTGAAGTGGAGGACCGATCCGACGCATCTACTGACTTGCTCAAGGTAGGAATATAAATCATTCCAATTCCAACCTCTGATTCGTATATGCCTTCCCCTAGGAGGAGATTGGAGTGGTGCCGCAAATGGACACCTTCTGGCGCCGCGTCAACAACGTGGCCGTGGATGTGGCCTGCCTCAAGCAGCAGAAGAAGCGGCTGGAGGCTTCCAATAGCCAGCTGAAGGCGGAGCTCCAGGAGTACCTGGTGAACCTGAACATCAGCAATGGTTCAAACAGCCACATACACGACTACCTGGCCAGACGGCCCAAGAGCATGTCTGTGGATCGCGTCACGCGCCTCCAGCTGCAGCCCAAGCAGGTGAAGAGCGCTCTGCCCGCTGGCCGCCGTCCGCCACCTCCCACTCCCCCCATGTCCCGTCCCAGCCGTGGCCGAGTGGCCGCCTTTGAGGCGAACTTCTCCAACGCGGTGCGATCTCGGAATCTGGTCAGGGGACGACCTGAGTTGGCCAGGACTGAAAGGGCATCGTAGAGATTTGTTTCAAAATTCCAGTTTCTCCCTTTCGGATACCCATCACCATGCACACCCTCTGGAATATTACAAAACGCTTTGGCGGAGGACACATGGACATGGTCTGGCTGAAGCTCGTGTGTGCCCTCAAGCGGGAGGGGAAGTTGAACCTGGACGAGTCCCTGGGAACGTATCGCCAAGAAACTGTCAAGAATTGTCGCGACTTCTGTCCAATTCTGACCCGGCACGCCCATTTGGCCAATATCAAGAATGATATGGACTTTTGCAACGCCTATCTGCAAAAATTGCTCCAGGACTACAGCCACCAACGGGAGGAGCAGAGGAAGGCCCGTGTTCAGGACGCATCCAAGCACACGTCCCATTAAGAGCAAAGCGCTTTGTAATCTAAACAAAATTCCATCCAAAATTCAATCAATAGTTCAATCCAAATTAAAATTTAAATAAATCGCGATGCCAGATCAGTAAAAAAAGTTCGCAGTGGCATTTCTTTGTTTCACATTTCAGCCGTTCCTATGCAGTTCAGTTTTTATGGTAACACGAACAAATGGCTGAATTGCCCAAAAAAATATTAAATAGACCAGACCTAAATATTGCATACGGTTTTAGAAAATAAAGCAATACTTGCAATTAATAGCATATTTAGAATATTTCTAGACATAAACTTTAAAAATAGCCAGAACTAGCTTTAAATGAGCTGTTCATGGCACTATTCGTTGTGCTGCCAGATCAGTGAAAAAAGTTGCGAGTTTATCTATGCGCCTGCTTAATAAATTTCAGTCCCGCTCGTTGCGCTCTTGGTTTTCCAATTGCCACTCCACTCTCGCTGTGAATATTGTCATTAAATCGGTGGAAAAAGTTCATTCCTGGCTAATAAATTAAAGTAAGTGTAGTGCACCAGTCGCGGGACCCATCAAGGCGAACAGGATACGTGCAGCAAGGCTCCCTGTTGAGGCGTAAATTTCAGATGCACTTTTTTACAGCCCGAGGAGACGGGAGTGTGAGCTATAGATACAACACTGTTATAGATACAACAACAAGAGCTGTAACGGGATGGAACGGGGAACGAGGGAACAGCAGGCAATGATAGCAGGAGGGGGAGAGTTGTTGTAATAGGAGTGGAGAGAGGGGAGGACGGCAGCGTGTTCTTGTTCTTGTAAAATTACCCAAAAGAAATTTCGTTCGGGAAATGTGGAAAATGTGCGCGAGCTGAGAAACAACCCCGAAAAAGAAGCGACAATGAAAACGGGAAGAGAGAGGCCAATCGACAAATAAATATCATTCAGGAAAGCTGAAAAATAAAACTAAAACGTAAAATAAATAGAAAAAAAGCAGCGATAAAATGCTATAAAGAAAGTGTGAGAATCGGAATCAAATGAAATCAAACTCCAAATCAGAATTTGGATTGTAAATTTCCGTCGCTGTCTGTCTGCCGCCGCCTAAGAGATAAACACAAAGAGAGAGATAAATACAGAAATAAAATTAATGGAAAAGCATAGACACAGTATGTAGGAGTTTATACATATGTATACCTATATGTATATGTTTTATTGGTTGTGCATGTGTATTGTGTGTAAGTGAGTGAGTGCTTATCTCGGGAGGGAAATGTGAATGGAATTGGAGCACCAGACGAAGAATAATTTCGGAAGATAAAAACCGAAACGAATCGAATCGAAAGGTAAACCCTTGTAATGCTTTGGGGGGTTTCGCGACGCGACGCCACGCCACGCCACGCCTGCCTTCAGTGCACACCCAAACACAAACCCAAACCCAAACCCGAAACCCAACCAAACATTCCATTCCCCATGTCCATGTGTATCGTATGCCCAATGTGCTCTTTTGAGCCTGGCCAAAACTAACAGCTGCCCACATTTCATACTCCTCTACTATAATCCGTTTCGCATCGCATATGTATATTGTATATCGCAGGCTACACACACATACAGCTAAAATGGTTATCGCCAGCTCTCGCATCATCTACTACGCAATATAAGTACTCTCCACGCACTGTCGCTGTCACCGTATCCTATGCATCGACCACATCGTCTCAGCATCGCCATCACCCGGAGCACGAGCACTAACTCTCCTCATCCAACATCATCCAGCATAACCCTGTGGGGCAGCAGGGGGAGTAGGATGATACTTCTTCTGCTGCTGCTCGGCTTGGTGACGCCGCCGACAGCCAGAGGTAAACCCGAAGGCGACAGCCCAGTCCAGTTCCCTCATTTCCAGCTCACAAATCTCTTGGATTCCCCTCCAATTGCAGCCCAGTATCAGTCGCCGCGCATTATCGAACATCCCACCGATTTGGTGGTGAAGAAGAATGAGCCAGCGACGCTCAACTGCAAGGTGGAAGGCAAGCCCGAGCCCACCATCGAGTGGTTCAAGGTAGGATGGATGGCTGCGGACGCGCTGGTCAGTGGCTCTTAACTTTCTCCTTTTTGCTTTCCCCCGTTAGGACGGCGAACCCGTCAGCACCAATGAGAAGAAGTCGCATCGCGTCCAGTTCAAGGATGGCGCCCTCTTCTTCTACCGCACGATGCAGGGCAAGAAGGAGCAGGACGGCGGCGAGTACTGGTGTGTGGCCAAGAACCGTGTGGGCCAGGCCGTTAGTCGACATGCCTCGCTCCAAATAGCTGGTAAGACCAATCAACTCTCGACAACTTGTCTGCCCACACACTAATCTCTTGTGCTTGTGCTTGTGGCTGTGCTCTTTTTCTGCCTTTTTTTCTGCCAGTGCTGCGCGACGATTTTCGCGTGGAGCCCAAAGACACGCGCGTGGCCAAAGGCGAGACAGCTCTGCTCGAGTGTGGGCCGCCCAAAGGCATTCCAGAGCCAACTCTCATTTGGATGAAGGTAAGACCCAGACGACAATCACTTAAATCAGCCAGCAATTCATATATTAATCCGCTTCCTCTCCCTCTCCCTCTGCTCACCTAGGATGGCGTCCCCTTGGATGACCTGAAAGCCATGTCGTTTGGCGCCAGCTCTCGCGTAAGGATTGTGGATGGTGGCAATCTGCTAATCAGTAATGTGGAGCCCATCGATGAGGGCAACTACAAGTGCATTGCCCAGAATCTGGTTGGTACCCGGGAGTCCAGCTACGCGAAGCTGATTGTACAGGTCAAGCCGTACTTCATGAAGGAGCCCAAGGACCAGGTGATGCTCTACGGCCAGACAGCCACCTTCCACTGCTCTGTGGGCGGTGATCCGCCACCAAAGGTCCTCTGGAAGAAGGAGGAGGGAAACATACCTGTGTCCCGGGCCCGAATCCTGCACGACGAGAAGAGTCTGGAGCTCAGCAACATTACGCCCAGTGATGAGGGCACCTATGTCTGCGAGGCACACAACAATGTTGGCCAGATCAGCGCCAGAGCCTCGCTCACCGTGCACGGTAGGATTTAGCTCTGTCCATTGGATCAACAATTCCCTCTAATCAATGGTTTCCTTCGGTCCAATAGCTCCACCAAACTTTACCAGGAAGCCCAGCAACAAGAAAGTGGGCCTCAATGGCGCTGTCCAGTTTCCTTGCATGGCTTCCGGCAATCCTCCGCCTTCTGTATTCTGGACCAAGGAGGGCGTGTCCACGCTGATGTTCCCAAACAGCTCTCACGGCCGGCAGCAGGTCTCGGCGGAAGGAACGCTCCAGATCAGCGATGTCCAGCAGGATGACGAAGGCTTCTATGTGTGCTCCGCATTCAGTGTGGTGGACTCCTCGACAGTGCGCATCTTCCTTCAAGTCAGCTCGGTAGACGAGCGTCCGCCGCCCATCATCCAAATAGGGCCCACCAATCAGACGTTGCCCAAAGGATCTGCGGCCACACTGCCCTGCCGTGCCACTGGCACTCCCAATCCCCGCATCAAATGGTTCCACAACGGATATGCCGTGCAGCCAGGCAACCGTCACATCATCATCCAGGGCAGCTCTCTCAGAGTCGATGGTGAGTGAAAGTCGCAGTCCCCATTCCAAGAGAGATTAATCGTGTATCTTCAATCCTTGCAGATCTGCAACTGAGCGACACTGGCCTCTACACATGCACTGCCTCCTCGGAACGTGGCGAGACCTCCTGGTCGGCAACGCTAACGGTGAGTTTAAGCTTGAAAGCTGAAAGTTACCCTTGCCCCTGACACATGACTTGCTATTTGCTAGGTTGAAAAGTCGGGCGTAACCTCATTGCATCGGGCTGCTGACCCCAGTACGTATCCGGCTCCACCTGGCACACCCAAAGTACTGAATGCAAGCCGCAGTAGCATCTCCCTGCGATGGGCCAAGAGCCAAGAGAAGCCTGGCGCCGTCGGTCCGATCATTGGGTGAGACTAGGGCAGATTATTCCAGTGTGGATTCTTTATAAAAAAGTTTCTCTCTCATACAGCTACACTGTGGAGTACTTTAGTCCGGATCTGCAAAGTGGATGGATTGTGGCCGCGCATCGAGTGGCCGATACTCAAGTCACCGTAGGTTTTCCTCAAATCAAAAGTCCTTAGTCGATGACTAAATGGTTTTTTTTGGCTCTGCAGATATCCGACTTGACGCCCGCCACTTCGTACGTGTTCTTGGTGAGGGCGGAAAACAGCCAAGGGGTGTCTGTGCCCTCGGGCCTATCGAATGCCATCAAAACTATTGGCGAGGACTTCGATGCGGCCTCGGCCAATGACTTGTCGGCAGCTCGAAATCTGCTCACTAGAAAGGTAAGTTGTGGGGACTCCTGCAAGGATTGAAAACTTCGACTAACTCCTGGTCCCATGTGCAGTCTGTAGAGCTGATAGATGCCTCGCCCATCAATGCCAGTGCCGTGCGTCTCGATTGGATGCTGCATGTGAGCGCCGACGAGAAATATGTGGAGGTATGTTCCATCTCTTATTGCGTGGTGTATCCCCCAGCTAATCCTTCTGTTCGATCTATTTTCAGGGTCTGCGCATCCACTACAGGGATTCCAATTCGCACTCGGCGGAGTACCACTCCATCACTGTCATGGATGCCTCGGTCGAGTCGTTTGTGGTGGGCAATCTGAGGAAGTACACCAAATATGAGTTTTTCCTGACGCCCTTCTTTGAGACAATCGAAGGACAGCCGAGCAACTCGAAGATGGCCCTCACCTACGAAGATGGTAGGCTTTCCCAGTCGACGATCGAGCTCCCACTCACTTGTTCGCTCTTTCTCTTAGTTCCCTCTGCTCCGCCAGATAATATACAGATGGGAATGTATAACCAAACAGCTGGATGGGTACGATGGACACCGCCCCCTGCCCAGCACCACAACGGCAATCTGTATGGCTACAAGATCGAGGTGAGCGCCGGCAACACCATGAAGGTGCTGGCCAACATGACGCTCAATTCCACCACCACATCGGTGCTGCTGAACAATCTCACCACCGGAGCCGTCTACAGTGTGCGTCTGAACTGCTTTACCAAGGCAGGCGATGGACCCTACTCCAAGCCGGCAAGTGAACACATTAGTCTCCGAGTTGGACTATTTTCCTAATCTTGTGTGTCCTCAGATCTCTCTCTTCATGGACCCAACGCATCATGTGCATCCGCCGCGGGCTCATCCGAGCGGAACTCACGATGGCCGGCATCAGGAGGGTCAGGACTTCACCTACCACAACGGAATGGGTGGTGTTCAGCCCAACAGCGACACCCATCCCACCACACACAGGACGTCCTCGGACTATCTGCCTGGCATCTGGCTAATGGTATTGATTGTCATCGTACTCTTAGTGGTGGTCATCTCCACTGCCATAGCCATGGTGTACTTCAAGCGGAGGCATCAGATGACCAAGGATCTGGGCCACCTAAGTGGTAAGTCAAATGGATAGACTTCTGATTGCAGCCTCCTCTCACTTGCATCTTCCCCACTTCATTTCCAGTTGTGAGCGACAACGAAATCACCGCCCTGAACATTAACAGCAAGGAAAGCCTGTGGATTGACCGCAACTGGCGTCCGACAGACACCGACAAGGACTCGGGACTGAGCGAGTCCAAGCTGCTGTCCCATGTCAACAGCAGCCAGTCCAACTACAACAACTCCGATGGAGGAACCGACTATGCCGAAGTGGATACCCGCAACCTGACCACATTCTACAACTGCCGCAAGGTGAGTTCCGCTATGGATATTGAAGAGTGATCATATAATCCGCTTGCAATCTTTGCCAGAGCCCCGATAATCCCACGCCCTATGCCACCACTATGATAATTGGCACCGCTTCGGGTGAGACTTGCACCAAGCCCACATCCCTGAGCACCGACAAGGACTCGGGCACACATTCCCCCTACTCGGATGCCTTCGCTGGACAGGGAGCGGTCGCTCCCGTTTCGAAATCGAACTATCTGCAGTATCCAGTGGAGACCATTAACTGGTCCGAGTTCTTGCCCCCACCGCCAGAGCACCCGCCACCATCTTCTACCTATGGCTACGCTCAGGGCTCGCCGGAGTCTTCGCGCAAGAGCTCCAAGAGCGGAGGCTCTGGCATTTCCACAAACCAAAGGTAAGAGCTGCATGGCCAGCAGCCATCAACTGAATCAATCCTCATCCAGACATTCCCCCTTCATGCAGCATCCTGAACGCCTCCATTCACAGCAGCTCTTCCGGTGGCTTCTCAGCCTGGGGCGTTTCTCCACAATACGCGCCCGGCTGTCCCCCAGAGAACGTATACAGCAATCCCCTCTCAGCTGTGGGTGGCGCCCAGAATCGCTACCAGATCACGCCCACCAACCAGCACCCGCCCCAACTGCCGGCCTACTTTGCCACTGCGGCACCTGGCGGAGGTCCTTCCACGCATATTCAGTTCCCCACACAGCGCCATGCCGCCAGCGAGTACCAGGCGGGCCTGAATGCCTCGCGCTGCGCCCAGAATCGATCCTGCAACAGCTGCGATGCCCTGGCCTCGCCCATGCAGCCACCGCCACCGGCTCCAGCCCCAGAAGGCTGGTACCAGCCGGTTGTGCCCCTTCCACAGGGACATCCGATGCAGCCGACCACCTCCAGTCACCAGATCTACCAGTGCTCGTCCGAGTGCTCGGACCACTCCCGGGCCTCGCACAGCCACAAGCGGCAGCTGCATGCGGAGGAGCACAGCAGTGGCAAGCGCTCGGGCCACCGTCGTCACGCCAACAACCAACTGGTGCAGCCCTGCCTGGAGAGCGAAAACGAGAACATGCTGGACTACGAGTTGCGCGAGCGCAACTACACCAGCGACTGCTGCAATAGCTCCCGGGAGGGCGACACCTGCTCCTGCAGCGAGGGCTCCTGTCTGTACGCCGAGGCAGGGGAGCCGGCTCCCCGCCATATGACTGCTAAGAATACTTAAAGCGGAACTATGTAGTTGACGCCTTCCTTCCCAACGAGTCGTCATGGGGAGACGGAATGTGGAGGCAGAGCCATTCCCCCGATGGTGGATTAGTATTAAATAGCATCTAGTCTAACTTTTCATTCATATCGAACTTAGCCAGCGATCGGGCCCCAGTCCTCGCGCCTGGGGAAAGCCGCTTGGACAGACTCAAAGTTTCTGCGCCATATTTTCCCTCTAATAACGAATACGACTACGAACTATGGAATCAAATACGTACGACTGCCACAACAAACACACGCACTCATCACATACAACCACAATCATGGGGGCATTGTGCAGCTTTAGCAATTACGAATTTTCCATTACCACATCCATACAGCCTAGACATTCATAGACGAGCACAATGCTCCCCCAGCATCGCCCGCCCCTCCTAGCACCCAAAAATTTTCCTCATGAAAAACATAAAGTACTTAAGAGATAGATACGAGTGCTGTACGATAGATATTGCTTCATCATATAGGCATAAGCGCAAGGGCTATCCTTCAAAATAGAGTTCAGAGCCCAACTCAGTGTGAACAGATCTTCAAGAAATACGTACTCAAGAGAACTTATTGAGCAATCAAAACAGATCAGGCCATAGAGAGTACACTGAGTTAACTGAGCAAGGACTCGACTCGAGTATGTAGTTAGAACCAGAGTGCATATGATTAGATATACATATGTACAGCAGCATGTTTTTGGTCCTAGTCATAGGCTTGATACGAATACGAATACGTTAACGACACTGATACTGATACTGATACTGACTACGATATATAATGTACATGTATTCAAAACTCTTTCATATCTACGATCACAATCGAATACTTGTCTCCGCCTCGGACTTGTGATGAGGAATGACGGAGGAGAACAGAACTAAGGAGTGACGAGGGAGACAAGTGAGACGGCAGTTGCAATGTTTAATGGTTAGTGCTTTTCTATAAAAAGAAAAATAGTAATATACTTCACAAATACGGTGGTGACTTGTGAATCCAGTGAAAATATATATATATATATATAGATATACATACTAAACTACATATACACGACTACACGACTACTTACATAGCATTTAGCCAAGTTTAGGACCTGCACGCGGCTAACAGAGCTACTCCCCAGTTGTCCGTTCCGTTGTCCAGTGTCCGCTGTGCAGATCCCCCTCCATGACATACATTTTCTACAATCTTGCATTTTGAAAAAAGTAAAAGTCTAAAATGTACCTGTGATATACCCCCATTATAGTATTTTAAACCCATTTTATTTTTAGTTATGTATGCCTTTTTGATTTCGATTTGATTGATTTTGTTTTGTCGTTTATTTCGTTTGAACAACGAGAAATGTTTGCTGGAAAACCCAATCCGCACACACACAAACAGACAGACCGACCGATTGACAGACGTTGATGAGGTTTTTTGGGAGAATATATAGCATAATTTAGAACTTAAACACGTACCACATTTGAAATGCAAAATGGATAATACGAAATCCATCAAATCGAATCCATCGAAGCCAAGAGAAATGCTCGGAGACTTCGGCTCGCCGGAGAGGCTCAAACACTTTTCGAAGAACATAAAAGCGTGAGCTGAATGCAGATCGGATCGGAATAGGGCGGGATGGTTTGGTCTGGTCTGCTGGAAAAGTGTTTAGAGCCGAGTGGAATTGGCTATGACGGATATCCATTTGGACTTGAGTCAACGAAACGTTTAAACAATACTACACACACACACAAACACACACATATGCATTACTTATAGCTACACGTACGTACATATATAGAGATCATATAGCACCTAGAACCGCGCATGTATCAAATCAAATCAAAATATGCTATAGCATACACCCCCCTCCCCCCAACGAATCCACTTCCTTGCTAGCCGGCCCGGATCGGCGAGGCATGTAAATATATATTATATATATATATACATAAACTCCTATACGTTATATCGAATCCAACTTGCTTTGAGTTGTACTGCCCTTCCGTAGCCATATTTAGAGACGAAGCATAGTTGGGTCTGGGTTTTAATAATTAGCATCTAGATTCTAGAGTATTTTAAAGTCATAGCGTAAACGAATTTTAAGAACGAACGTAACCCTCATCAGAAATCGAAGTCGAATCGAATTGAAAGCGACGTTTAATTTTAGTGCGTACTGCCATAAACGAACTCTTCTAAATGCGAAAAACACACACACAACTGAAATATATACTTACCATATAAATACGAGTATATCTAGATATATACATATAGCATTTAAAATTACATAAACAATAAAGGAACATTTTACATATAAATAAATACGCGTATACATGGATATAAGTATATTTAGTACTCAGAACTTCTGGTACTTGCGGGAATACTAGTTCCTGGAATCATATACTTCATGTTTGATCTATGTCTGCCCAAATGCTCTGCTCTGTAACGGATGTCTACTTCGCCAGAAATCTCCTTGAGCTGCAGCGGAACTTTGCACTTGAGCCGACAACCCTCGAGGGTCGACGGACCTCTCAATCCGGTTTCAATTTACAGTTTTTGCCTAGCACTCTGATTGTCATGAGAGCGTGGAAGTGGTGGCCATTCCGAGAGCTAGACAAGTGTCAAGTCCCAAGGGAACCGTCTTTCTCTTTGTGGTATTCTCCTTTCCACCAAGGCTGAGCTGCAGGACACACCCAAGGATGGAAGGCAAGATTAGGAGGTGCCTGGAATGAGTATCCTCAAGTGTCTGCTCACTCTATATCCTGTAGAAGATCAGTAAAGTGATTGGTAATGTTCTCTTCCTGCCGATAGGGAGTATAGGCTGTGAATTTATCATTTCGTTCTGGGGATTATATGAGTTTTCCAGAGTTTACCCTGACAAGATTCGTTCCAACGATCTGCGGGTTAACTTGAGACACTTTCTTTGGATCGCTGTGCAGCAATATCTGCGGTGCGTGATCAGATTGCCATCACCGGCAAATTATGTGATTTTCTGTAACAAATCTGTCACAGCTTGACGCCGCCGTTGATGCTGGCCTCGGTCTCGGCCGTCTCGTTCGCTCGACCTCACTCACAGCGCCACCAACTTGCTCACACCCTTTCGCCTGGGCATCCACATCCACTGCCAGGGATGCCAGGGGTCAGTACGGGAGAGAGATGCGGGCTAACCACAAATTGGTCAGAGATGGCGATAACATCAATTGGTCTTGATGGCGGTGCCTTTTGTGTGACTCTCCCGCAGTACTTGATGCCACACTATGCTCTGCCCTGGCTCATGTACATGTATGTCTGGATGATGTATGTCAGCTGTACTATGCTCTACTCTGGGGTATGTCTGGTCCTTCTCTTCATAAGACTATGGCTTGGTTTGACCAGAGAATAAATGGTATTCCAAGCCCCATTTAAAGATGATTTTCCTGTGGATTTGTCCCCTAGCAAGCTGACCATTACGTGGACTGGATGGAGGATTAAATTTTCCAATTCTAACAGAAAAATGACAGCATTTGAACATGTTTTCTTTAATCAGGTGCAATAAAGTTCCTAAGTCGAAGTACTTAGCGAACAAATTGAGGAACATGCAACATTTATGTCAGCCATCTGCAGATGTTCAAGCATCTGGATATACTGATATCGGATATATGTATGTACGTAGGCAAGACGAGTAGCTATGCAGATTGAATCTTCTGGGCAGGCCCAGAAACCAAACCTCAAGCTTTCTGCGTGGGCCTCCCCTCCCCTGTCATTTGCCCACAGCCAGCCCCGGCCCAGCCCTGCCGCAGTTGCGTCTGCGTGTTGCACCTTTTCCGCAGTTGCCGCTGCTCCTGCCTCTACCTGTGTGCCTCTGCGACCGCTTTAATGATGATCATAGTACGCAAAACGCAACGCCACGCAAAAAAAGAAAAGAAAAGAAAAGAAGAGAAGATGACGAAGACGAAGACGAAGGAGAGGCGGCCGAAAACCAATCGATTATTATATGTGCCGCACTATATTTCAGGCGGAGGCAGTGGCAGTGGCAGTGTGGCTGAAACGAGGGATTGAGCCAGAGTTCCAGCGAAGAGATTATTTTTATTTGCCCTGCCAGATAGCCAGACACGTCCACAGAGTGATAGAGGCCGATGGGCCCTTTTGGGCCAAACCGGTTGGACAGGTAGCGCTTTAAAAAATGTACGCACGCCTTGCCCCTCTTGCCCTTCTTGGGCTTCTTCGGCTGCTCCTCGCCAGGATAATGACTGTACGAGTACGGAATCCGGGTAGAGGTTGGAAGCCTCTCCGAGAGGCACAAGAAATCAGCATGGGCCTAGGAGTGCTATTCCTTTTACCGTTCCCTCGTCAGTCAGTCAGGATGCTGGTGCGAGTCGTCTCTCCCTCTCTTTCTCTCTGCATGTGCGTGCGGGGGTGCGGGTACAGGTAGAGGCACAGATTTCCACAACGCCCCTACCCCCGCCTCGTATCGCAACCCTCGTCCTAGTCTTGGTCCCTTTTTTAGAAGGCAAAGAAGACGATGTCGACTCTGGTGGCGGCGTTTTCCTTTTTTAGGTCCCCAGAAAATGTTCTTGTGTGTGTCTGTGTGTGTGTGTGTGTGCGAGAGGGAATGTGCATCGCTTTCCTAGTATCAATAACAATGCATTCCCGCTATTGTTGTTCCATCCGCTGGATTTTGTGCATCATCCCAAATCCCAAACGACGACGAAGGCCTGTCCCTGCTTGCGCTTGTGCCTGTATGTGTGTGTGCATGTGTGCATGTATGTATGTGTATGTGCTGTGTGCGGCAACATTTTTTGGAGTTATCGTTAATATTTTCTTGGAAACCGGGATTGTATTGTTGCGTTCGCAGGTAGCGACCAGCGATCGCACACACAGATACACTCGCACACAAATGCAGAGGCAAGACAGGTACCTGCTCGACTTCGGAATGCAACAGCAACGGCAGCGGCAGCGGCTGCGGCAGCCACAAATGCGTCGGAGTTTGGTTTGGCATTGAGAGCCGTAAGCTCTATAGAAGAACCTGAACACAATCTGTGGACCAGGCCCGACCCGACCATAGAGTCAGGCCTGGGCCAAAATTAAGATGAATCCAAGCCAGGTCTAGCATTCAGCTCTCTCTCTCTCAATCTTGAAATCTATCTCTCTAGCCAGAGAGAGACACTAATACAGATGCGGAGGGAGAGACTCTCTCTCTCTCTTTTCAGTGCTGACAAAACTGACAAGCCATAAAATATAGATTTTATTCTTTGTGAGCAAAATAATGTTTGTAGAACTTTCAAACGGAGGTTGTTCTTTTAACTGTATTTTAAGTGGTTTCTTAAATTTAATTTACATTTTAATATACAGTAAATAACTGTATTTTCTTTAGTTATCGTTATATAATGTCAGATTTTATTGCATTTTTTTCATTTTTCAAACATGTTTTATGTTTATTGTGAAGGTTTCCCAATTTTTATGTATTTCTAGCTGTCCATTTTCGCTAATATGGGACTAAATTGTGTAACTTAGATATTACTCTCAAATAAATATGGTTCCATCAAACCTACTATACATATTAGTAAAATCTCTGAAGAAAACCAGCATATTATCATCATATACCACACCAATCTTATTGAATCCCTTATTTAATGCTAACAATTTCCAAATACTATACAAAATTTCCCACACAATCTAGCCGTAAACAAGCCAAACATCCCAAAAACCTCCGCTGTCTCTCAATTCAGCTGCAGGCCGAGAGAGAGAGAAAGAGAGAGAGCGCTCTGCTCTACCTGCTTTGAGCACAGTCAGGCCATTGCTGAATTCGACTGCCTGCTCTCCTCACACAGATACTCGGCGCGCACACACACACGCGCACACAGGGGAATCTATCGCTCTGTCGTTTTACTATAAGCAACGCTGCTTGTGGCAAGGCGAGCGTAGTTTTTCTCTCAACGTCGTCCGGAACGGTTGCGCGCGTCTTGGATCTCTCAAACACTAACGACATTTGGATTTACCCACCATCCAAGCCGAGCCAAAGGCCCCCCAAGTGCTAGAGTCAGAGTGCAAGAGTCGCCAGCCAGAGTGCAACACGAGTGAATCAGTATCAGTATAAACAGAAACCGAAACAGAACCAGAACCATCTCGCGGACATCCCAGTTCTAGTCGCAGTGCAACCTAAGAACATATTTCGTACCGTTTGCCCCTTGAATTGCCGCGTACCGAGTAAAATGCGACGTACATAAGACGCATCTCCGCAGTGAACCCCGTCATAATAGAACCTTCTATACAGCCACACAGCAAAGAGTCTCCTGCAGACAGAACAGTCAGCGAAAGAGCTAGAGGAAGAGAAAGAGGTAGCAGCAGGACGCCGAGGAGCATGGCCACCAACACAGAGCTTCTGCCCTTCCACCATCAGACGACCATTTCCCTGCAGACGGCGGCCGCCCTCACCAACTATCATGGCGGCGGAGGCAGCACAGCCGCAGCGGGTGGAGCCGCTCCCAGTGGAGCCAATGGCGCCCCCGTCTGGGGCATGGACGAACTCTACCCACAGACTGAGCTTCCCGGCCTCACACGAAGCGCCCACCACCTGCTGCGCTTCACGCCCTACGCATTGCACCACCGCCCGCAGCTGCAGACCCTTCCGCCGGCGCTATACCTACAACACGCGGCCGCGGCTGCAGCCGCTGCTGCAGCGGCAGCGGCCCATGCACAGCACCACCATCACCATCATCACCACCACCAGCACAGACCAGCCTCGCCGGAGAGCCCGCCCCCAGTGGAGGGCACGCACATCAGCAACCTCTTCCCGGAGCTGCTCGAGCAGATCTTCGAGCACTTGCCGGTGAGGGATCTGGGCCGTGCGGCCCAAGTGTGCAGCGCCTGGCGGGACGCAGCCTATGCCAAGAGCGTGTGGAAGGGGGTGGAGGCCAAGCTGCACCTGAAGCGCTCCAGCCCCAGCCTCTTCAACTGTCTGGTGAGGCGCGGCATCAAGAAGGTGCAGATCCTGTCACTGCGCCGCTCTCTCAAGGATCTGGTGCTGGGTGTGCCGGCCCTAACATCGCTGAACCTCAGCGGATGCTTCAACGTGGCGGACATGAACCTGGGCCACGCCTTCAGCGTGGACCTGCCGAACCTAAAGACGCTGGATCTCTCGCTCTGCAAACAGATCACGGACACGAGTCTCGGTCGGATCGCGCAGCACCTGCGCAACCTGGAGAATCTGGAGCTGGGCGGTTGCTGCAACATCACCAACACCGGCCTCCTGCTGATCGCGTGGGGCCTGAAGAAATTGCGCCACCTGAACCTGCGCTCCTGCTGGCACATCAGTGACCAGGGCATCGGTCACCTGGCCGGATTCAGCCGCGAGACGGCCGAAGGAAATCTGCAATTGGAACATTTGGGCTTGCAGGATTGTCAACGGCTCAGCGATGAAGCCCTAGGCCACATTGCCCAGGGCCTCACCTCACTGAAGTCCATAAACCTGAGCTTCTGCGTCTCTGTGACGGACAGCGGGTTGAAGCACCTGGCGCGCATGCCCAAGTTGGAGCAGCTGAATCTTCGCTCCTGCGACAATATCTCGGACATCGGGATGGCCTACCTTACCGAGGGCGGCAGCGGCATCAACTCCCTGGACGTGAGCTTCTGCGACAAGATCAGCGACCAGGCCCTGACGCACATCGCCCAGGGTCTCTATCGCCTGCGCTCCCTCTCCCTCAACCAGTGCCAGATCACGGACCAGGGCATGGTGAAGATCGCCAAGTCGCTGCAGGAGCTGGAGAACCTCAACATCGGCCAGTGCAGCCGCATCACGGACAAGGGCCTGCAGACGCTCGCCGAGGATCTCACCAACCTCAAGACCATCGATCTCTACGGCTGCACGCAGCTGAGCTCCAAGGGCATCGACATCATCATGAAGCTGCCCAAGCTGCAGAAGCTCAACCTGGGCCTGTGGCTGGTCAGATGATGCGTCCACCATGACTGCAATGCCTGTGCGGAGGCGGAGGCAGCAGAAGCGGCAGCATCGGCGCTCAGGAGTAAGAGCTCCACCACTAATAGCAATCCCAACACGAGTTCCAATACCAATGCTGGTCCGGGCTAGACTTCTGGCGGAGGAGAGACACTTGGAGTGGCCCTGAAGTGTGCGTGTGACTTTCAATCCTACCTACCGATAGCGGATTGCCGAGTGCCGATTGCCGACTGCCAATGCCCATGCCCATTGCCCATTGCCCGTGTGTCCAGGCCAGTGTCCAGAAGTTGCATGTCGTCTGGCTGTGGCACGTAATTATATGGGGAGAGGGGAATGGTAAGGGCAGGCAGGGCGGGAAGTCAACTTCGGGGCAGACAAGATACACTGAAAACTCATAGCTTTCGTTTGCCATACCACACGCTGTACTAAATTTTTTCGTACGAATCGAGTAGAAACGGAGAGACGGTGAGATGGTGAGACGGCGAGGAGAGGTGGAGTGTCAGAAAGATACGTAGAAACAGGCGGAGGCAGAAACAACAACAAAGAGCAAACAATGAAACATACAGACACACACACACACACACTAACACTAACACTGAGACACAGCAAGAGCGAAAGAGTGGGAGAGTGAGGTGGAGCGACGGCGGCGTCATGGAGCTTGCTCTGTGTTGTTGTGCCGCTGGTTCCTAAGGGGGGAGAGCGGTGGGACGAGGCCCCCACTGGCGTCGGCTTACACGCACGCAGCGATAAAAAAAAAGGAAAAAAACAGAAACGAGAGAAAAAAGAAACAACAGCAAAAGCAGCAACAACAACTGCAGCTATGGCCGCCAGCAACAAAGTGCATGGCGATGGAGACGCGCGATAAGCGTCATGAGAGACCAGCAGAGCAGGAGCAGCGGGAGTACGAGTGAGAGGGAGAGGGAGAGGGAGAGAGAGTGCGATGGAGTGGGCAGCGCAGCACATTATAACATACAAACACACACACACACACCCAGATAGAGAGAGACATGCATATGTATGTGCAATGCAGGCCGCCGTTAAACAGATGCAAATAAATTTAAATAGTTTATTTTAATTCACGCTTCGGCTACAAAAGCCAGCGTCCTCCATTGCCACAGCGGCAGCAGCAGCAGCAGCAGCAACAACACACATGAAGAATGTACGGCAACGGCAGCTGCCTGGCTGTGTGTGTGTATGGTGTGTGTGTGCCAAGAAGTGTAGGTTGAAGAGAGGTAGGAAGGCAGCTTTAAGCTTTCTGAGACGGGGCTTAACCAAGGTATACCCTCTATAGGGTGATGCATAACCAGAGCTCAAACGAGGATAGTTTCATGTTTCAAAGGTAGATTCAATAGCAGGCTAAGCAGTCTCTCTCTCTCTCTCTGACTACATATTATTGGGAGTTATTAATAGGGACTTCAGGAATACCTCACCTGGAATGACTAATATACCTTGGGCGCAACTTTGACTTCGCCTCACTACCGCTGCTCCACCACTCCACCATTTGCTCTTTGTTGCTGTGTCTCTACAACTTTTATCATTCTCTCTCTCTGCTCTGCTCGCCGTTTCCCCTTACATTGTTTGTGTTCTTTTTTTGGTTCTGTTTCTTCTTTGTTCCTCCCGTCAGCTCCTTCTGCACTTCGTTTGCGAATTCGCTTTAGTACAGCGTCCGTTAGTTATGCCGTTTAATTTAGTTGATTACAATTTAAAGAAAATACGAAAATCTAAGCAAAAAAACATGTTAATAGTAGAACTTAAAGAAAATGCGTAAATTTAATTCCTAGTTTTTAGTTTTTAGCATTCGTAAAGCCACAATTAGTCAAATACGAAAATGGAGATGAAAACATAGCGAAAAACTCACCAACACCAACACACACACAAACGTTAAAGAAAATTCTGTACATTTTTTATTGTTTAATTTATAAGTAAGCAAAAAAAAAAGAAGGAAAACCGTAAAAAAAAGAGCGCGATAACGATTGAAAAGAATATACGAATTAATTCTTTTTTCTATTGTGATATAAAATGTATTGTATAAAAAAACAAAACACAAACAAACAAAATTAAATGCTAAAACAACAATTACGTAATTTTATTTAAGCAAAATCAAGGGAAAAAACCTTCCAAACAAACAAAAAAAAAAAACTCGAAAAGAATAAATTAAACTAAATTAAATTAAAAACTAAATGAATATTGTAATTCCAATGTTATGTTAAGTAATGGAGTCCCGATTCGAAGAACTTTTGTTGAACCGCAATATACCGAATGCCTTAATTCTTTTTGCAAAACTATTATTATAAACTATGTTGATTCTTGAGATCCTTGATTTTTTTTGATTACATTACCCGTTTACCCCTAGCCCTAAGATCTCGATTGATTGATTGATTGATTTATTGATTGATATTTCTGTTGTGTCACGTTGACGGAGAAGCCCCCAGGAAGGAGAAGAAGGAACGGATCATGCGGAAGGAAGAGAAAATAAATTAAATATGTATAAAAACCAAGCAAATTGTATGTGTTTTCAATGATTCTGGGGATATGGGATGGGGGTATGGGATGGTTGGATATGGGATGGTTGGATGGTTGAATGGGTCGAGAATGGCAGTTGTTTATCTTATCCAACAAATGCGTAAATATTTTGCTGGCAATTCATTTTATTCCATGTCCCGGACACGAGTGTGCGTGTCTGCTGCATTTTGTAATTAACAAAGGGCCACACTAATGCAATTCCAATGAAATGTGCAGCCAGCCAGAGATGCAGATGCCGATATAGTATGTACATATATGTACATCTATGTACTGGTTGTATATGCTGGATATGCGGTTATGCAAGGGACACACACAAACACACGGACTCCCCCCTATGTATTGCAATTATTTATATTCCCTGCATTACGTATGTATGTATGAGCAGCGATGCATTTACAAGCACATAATACATACACACATACATGCACTCGAACACGCATGTTCGTAGGCCTGTGTGGCACATAACGGCTTTACTTGCTTGCTAACTGCTTAAATTTGCATTAAATGTGCGTACGCGTCAAGTGTTCGTGTTCGTGTGCGTGTGTGTGTGTGTGTTTCCGTGTGTCTGTATCTGTGTGTTTGATTAACATTTATATACATCTGTATGTACACACTTGTATATACTTAAACGTACATATATGTATCTATAAGCGTATATGTGCTAGCCATCCAATTGGAAATTTTCAACGCCTGGAAACACCGGGACCCACTCTTAAAGCTTTAAAACGGGATTACAGCCCCAAAATAAAACTCAGATTGATAGATTAACGCTTAGATCTGATTTCGTGGTTACAGATGGAACTATGCGGTAAATCTAAACACACACAGGAAGAGACCAAGTATAAAGAGATTAAGTATTCGTAGGATTTATGGATAACATTCCATACACGGCAGACTTTATGCACTCAATGATGATCCAAGCCAGAGCGAAATCAGATATCTATGTATTTATAATCGAATTTCTGCAGTCACAGCTGCATTTCTGATGAATTTCCACATAGATCGTTGCAAGTATTAAATGTTACCTGGAAATACCCTCTCTGGGGGACCACAGCGAAGACTACATACATATCTTGGAACGGAACGGAAATTCGGCCTCAAAGTCGGTTATTTCTAATGCTATAACTTGGATTGAAAGACCCGCTTAAGTTCGGTTTAGTTAAAATTCAACACACAAAACCTGACTCAAGCTCTCTCTCCCCCCTCTCTCTCCCTCTCTCGTTCTGTCTTTCTTCGGCTGAAGCCTGAATCGGTGTGGTCTCTGTTTCCCTGCCCCTGTGTCTATTTCTGCATGTGCCCCAACTGCGACGACTGGAGCTGAGAGCTGAGAGCTGAAACTGGGAGCTGGGAGTGCGCCCGTGTGCTGGGCAAAATGTTGTTTAACCAACATTTGCATTCTATGAATTTTGAATTTTCTGAAACGCAGGCGTAAGATATCGTCGAGGCGAGTCACGAGCGTGGGGACAACAACGGCGGGGCAGCGGGGCAAACCACGCTGCCTCGGCGGCTCCAAGGGTCTCCTCTGGTTCGGTTCGGGGGTCCAGGCCCTCATGTCAGACCTGGGCTATTGCTTATCTTATCAGTGGAGGTGGGCAAACAAAGCCAGCCACCCACCACTGGCACAACCACCCACCGAACGAGGCAGGGCCCTGGCCTTACGACTTATCGTTCATACATTACGGGGGCAGGGTGGCACTTTGGCTCTGATATGCAGTGGAGATGCAACTGCACTTGCAGTGGAGCGGCTCATTTCGGAGGGGGTCTCATTAGCATGGCAACGAACGACCATGGGGGGAGATCCTGGATCCTGGACCCGGGCCCAGGCCCAGGCCCAGAGATTCAGAATCTAACTCCCATTTATCAGCATTTTCCACGCACTCCTCGGCACGAGACGAATTCCAAAATCGATTCGAACTCTGCCGCTGCCGCTGCTGCTGCTGCTGCCCGTGCGAGCCCCTTCTGCCGCATAGACTCTTTGACGTTCCAACGGGCCCGTAATGTCGCACAGGGAGTTGAGACGCAGCAGTCGTCTGGCATCCAAATGTGTTCCTTTTACCGTACTAACACACACGCACACACACACACACACACACACACAGATACTCCCTAACACTGGCATACACTTCACGGGGAGAGAGAGACCGTCGAGCAACCCTTCGCACGGTGGTACGGTTCCATTTCGATTCGTTCGGTTCGGTTCGGTTCGGTCTAGCACTTTGAGTTTGAACCCCCGTTTTTTCAAAGGACTAACTTCAAATGCCGAAAATAAATGCCCCAACCCCTCAAACGTACAGCGCTCCCCTGGCACGGCGCGCTAAGGGAAATGCATTCAACGTACACACACACACACATACATACACATATATAAAAAAGAAGGAACGAAGAAATTTTAATCCACAACGGACCCGTATGTGTGTGCCTTATGGATACCCCTGTCTCTGGGTGTGCGTGCATGTGTGTGTGTGTGGGAAAGTGTGTGCTGGAGTGTGTGTGTGTCATGGATACACATTTCGTGAATGCCGCCCAAGGTGGCCAAGGATGGAGAAGAAAGCACCACCACTGAAATTACCAAGGAGCGGCTATCGCAGCCGCTGTCGTCCCTTCGTCCTGTCGTCTCTGCAGCTACCTGCTGCTGCGATTCGAGACGAGGCGGATGCTGCACGTCGAGGATGATCGGGCGTGGAATGTGGAAACAGGTGTCCTTAAACCAACAAAACAGAGGGGAAATCCGGAATATGAAGGCAGCGCAGACTGAGATTTTCGCACATAAATCAGAGTCCAGAATCCATCTGAAAATATTTATAAATGTTCAAGAAGGAAGTCGGAAACAATAAGAAATATATTCGCATATAAATCAGTGCCCCAGAGAGCTGATCCAGAAGTTGCACTCTCCTAACTAGTAGATAGTATCTACATACATATATTATAACAAAGATTTTCGAAAATAATTTCGGTCTTAGATGTTGAAGAATCATCATTAAACTGCATATCCATTAGGCTGAACGCGGAGTTGCAAGCTCAGAATATTATAACGATATAACGATCGCCAGTTCGGAAAGATGTCATATGGTATAGTATGCAGATCCGAAACTTGTTCTACCTTGTGTGGAGTCGAAGGGAAATCGCCGAACTGAAGCTATCGGTGGTGTCAGTGGAATGTGAGCGAAACAGCGCCAAGAGGAACGACGGCGGAGAATGTGAAACAAGCGCTGAGATACAGATACAAAACACTTATTTTTAATTTCGATGAATCACCGTTGGTTTGGTTTTGGCTTTTGGTTTTGGTTTCTGTTTCTGTTTGGGGTTCGGTTCGGAGCGGATCGGTTGGGGCTGAAACAAAATTCAGCGACGTCGCCGATGACTGCATGCCTCGTTGGAGCCGGGCGACGATGGGCAAAAGGGGTACACAGGGTGCCAGTGCGAGTGCGGGTGCGGGTGCGGGGGAGCAGCCAGGCAGGCAGAGCAGGCAGAGCAGAGCACTGAACAGGGGACAAAGGGGACAGAGAGCGAGAGAGATGGAGATGGAGACAGGAGAAGTAGAGGCGAAAACGCGGCGCAAAACAAACTGAAAGAATGCACAAAGAGCAGACGACGATCGGTAGTGGAAACGAATCGAAACGAAACGTAATGAAAAGCGTTGAAAATGCTGGTCGAACACTCGCATGTCCCCGACCGAGAACTAGAGCTCCCACTCTCTGATCTGTATCCGTATCTGTATCTGGACCCACTGACATTCCAGAGGCCCTATTTTTCCCGATAGCCGGTAATCGTATCCGTATCCCTCTCCGTTTCTAGCTGGTTTCGGGGAACCAGCCGCCCCCGCCCTCCCCCGTGTCTGTGGAAATTCGACACGGCTTGAAAGCCAAGTAAAATTCAAAGCAAACCCGATCCTCCCCCTTCTTGCAGCCCTTCTTCAACCCCCCAGCCAACATCACGCGGTCTCGACATGTGCCACAGATCTAATGTATATTCTCTGGATTGGATGATCTCTCTGGATTGATCTCTAAGGAAACGTAAACTTTTCAGCTCTCTCCCTGGCAGCTTCAGCATCAGCATCCTTTTGTTCGCAGGGTAGCAGAAGAGCAGAAGAAAAGAGAAGCGGAAGTGCTTTGTCGCCATTTGATGTGACAACGACTTCCTGCTCGGTCCTGACCTGAGACCGGGCACCAAAAAGTCTTGACTTGGACTAGGAGATGGAGTTGGACTTGGACCTGGGCACACATATTGATTATTTAAGATGGCGTGCCATATGGACGATGTGGAGGTGAACTAAAGCAGGGCTCTGGGATCTGGGCTCTGCGGTGGGCATGGGGATGGGCATGGGGGATGGGGTCTGGGGCATGGGGTCTGGGGTTAGTCGACCAACAACGGTGCACATCAAAGGCTTCGCTTCGTCAAAGTTCTTGTAGTACGTGGCATTTTCTGTTGTTTTTTTTTCGAGTTTTTTGTTGCTTTTTTTGCTTTTGTTGGTGCTGTCGTCATTTGCATTTTGGCGGGTTCCCAGTTCCCAGTGCCACGGATGAGAATCGAGCGAAGGTCTCTCGCAAAATTGATTGTGCGGTAACCTGGGAAAGACCTTTGCATATGCATGTCAAGAGTTGTCCAGCTCTGGCCATAGTTGCTGTTGTTGTTGCTGTTCTTGGTGCAAGTTGCTGCCGCTGCTGCTGTTGCATGTTGCTGTTTCTCCGGCCGTGCGCTTGTGCTTGTGCTTGGCCTGTTGCTTGGCTTCGGTGGCAGCCTAGTGGTTTCTGTGTCAGCCACCTGCCCGATCCGCCTTAGGATCTTTGCGACCCGTTTCGGTGCCCCTCTCAGCTCCGCTCCCCCCGGGGTCTGGGAGCGTTAATTGCAAATGCCGGGGTATCAGCCACGCCCCGAGATGCATATTAAATTGTGTTGCAATAAATGCGAAAAACGCATAAATAAATAAAAGCGCTTGCAACCGCAGGACAGGCCGAGTCCGCAGCGCTTCCGCTTGCCCGCAAAATGGAGCTCGACATTTTTCGCATAATCTACCATCAAATTTTAGATGCTCTCCCTACAATGCAAATCTGCAAAACAGAACCGAAATGGCGTTCAATTCAGAAACAGAAATGGCAGAGCCACAGCTCCTGGTTGGATCCTGTCGGGTGCGCAGGTTAATTGTTGCATTACCCATCCCCCCCTCGGGCGGGTAGGGTATCCTGCATTAAAATCGGCAACAAAATCAAATGTAACCAAATCATTATCCGCAGCCGCACAGAAATTATGTGCGTGCAACAAAAATGCAATCGAAATCGGAATTGCAGATGGGCCTTGTTGTTGGTTGATGGAGTCGCCGTTGCCGTTGCCGTTGCTGTTGCCGTTGCAGTTGCAGCTGTACATGGTCGGAATATATTGTATATGCTTAATGGTGGGCGGTGGGGCGTTTCGCTGGGTGGCGGAGGGTGGTGGGCGGCGGCTGGATGCATTTTGGGGTTGCATTCGGTGGCGGCGGACAGGAAACTTGATAAGTTGGCCTGTACAAAGGAAATGCATGAAATGTGCATGGAATGCACATTCTCTTTGTATCTCGTGTGTGTGTGTGTGTCCTGATGTGTGTTGTTCCTGTGCGTGTCTGTGTCCGTGTAGCTGTGCGTGTGTGTGTTTGTGTGTGTGTGTGGCATTGCAATTTCAGACGCATAGATAGTAGATAATTGCAATGTTTCCCTATCCGACTGCCGGCCCACAAAAGTAGGCAACGAAATTGGTATCTCCTATTTGGGGTTTCATTAAGATTCAATTACTGGCCCGCAAGGCTGTACTCCATATTTGGGATATATTCTATTGTCTTCAAACGATAAATATTTGCGATAATTGATTCACCTCTTCCCTGCTTTTGCTGCTTCTTTGCCTTCTATTCTTTGTGGGCAAAGGGCCAACAGATCCGTTGCGTTGCATCCGTTGTATTTTGAAATATATTTCAAGCTCATTCAGCGCATTCGAGAGATATTCAGCAGCCCCACACAGATACGAAACCCACACAAGCACGCACTGAACCAGCGCGAGAGAGCGATTGCGAGAGAGAGCGTGCTGCCTCCTCTCTCATTGCCTCTGCCGCTCTTGGGCACTCTCTCTCTCTGTCTCTCTTGCCTACCCACCACTGGATAACAGCGGACGCTCGGGTGGGGGGCTGAGCCACGGTCGCGCCAGCAAGTCGAGCATTCGCCCGGCCGTCGCTCCTCCGCCCGAACAATTGAATACTTGCTCGGGCGAATCGCCCCAGCAAGTCGACAGTTTGCTGCCAATGGCTGCCGTGCTTGGCTTTACCCTGTACATTTTGTGGCGGGCGCGCCATAAAGTAACGAGTTCTTTTATCTGCCGCCTGCGTACAGTGAATTTCGTCGATTTCTGGACACTTGATGGCGCGTCGCCCCAGCAAGTATGGGGAAATGTCAAACGCCCAGCGACGTGGCGTTGAATCCGCTACTTGATGGCTCCCTCAAATGGGCGCTGCAGCCCCGCAACGAACCCCGCCGAGCCCCACGAGCTCCGGAGCTGTAGATGTAGCTGTAGCTGTAGCTATAGCTATAGCTGGAGCTGCCTGCCTCAGTCTCTGTCTCTGTCGCTGTCTCTGCCTTTGCCTCCGCCTGGCTGGTCGTCTTGCCTTGCCTTGCCTTCAGTCGCGCTGCTGCTGCTGCTCCAATGCGCCAGGGCTGGGGGTTTGGTTTTCTGTCGCTCCGTCGCTCTGTCCCTGTTGGAGTACCGACTTGTACTCTTATCTCCAGCTAGTCGGCTAGTCAGCTGTACAAACCCCGAATATCATATTTAATTTACGTTGTTCCTCAGATAAGGAGAACTTTCTTGATCGCAGATACGATCCGGACAAACTTTGTCAGCGATTGTGCAGAGTGACCCATTTATGGGGCCAATGTTGGATTGCCAAAGATCTGTCCGATTGTCATGAATATATGGAAAATCAAGAGGGTGATCATAAATAGAAACAGAAATATAAGGAAGTTCAACAGACAACAGACCTTAGTGAAATTCAAATAATACATTGATATTATACGGATATTAAGGAACAGATTCTGTATGTATGGGCACACACACACCATAACCTTATCCTTCCATATATAAGAAAGGAAAAAAACCCTTTTAGATATTAATTCTCTTTGTAGTTGGAAGGAAGTGGCCAGCCCTGGCCCGCCCTGGTGTGTTGTCGCAGCAAGTATTTTTCTTTCTTGGACTTGGACATGTAGCGTTCGTCCGTGAATTTTCTTCCCCACTAGCGTTGGGGCATACAGGGTGGCCCCTATCGAGCTTCGCTCCGATCGTGAGCCGCTGCTGCTGCCGCTGCCCCAAAAGTGCTCCCATCCAAATGGGCCCCAAGGTTGGGTCGCATCGCAGCGCAGAGCGTTCCCGTGCTTGCCACGCAGAAAGCAAAAACAACATAAAATGTTGTTTTTTCTCTTGAATTGCTCGTGGCCCTGTATTCCCAAATATATGCTTAGAGCGTGTCTGTGTGTCGGTCGGTCGGTCTCTCCGTGCCTTTGTGCCTGTGTGCGCCTGTGTGTGTGTGTGTGTGTGTGTGTGTGTGTGTAAGTGTGTTGGGGATGCGAGAGTGTGTGCGTGCAAGTGTGCGAGAGTTTAAGCTTAAAGCTATTGTACACTTGGTGTGTCGTGTCTGCCTCTCTCCGCGTCCCGTTCCCCCATTCCCCGTCACCCCCCTTTGCCATGCTATGTGTCCCCCTTCTCGGGTTGCCTTTCCCCCACTCTCCTTTTTGGCGTTGCCTTCGTTGCCGTCGTCCTCGTCGGCCTGTCGCTGTCCTTACAGGGAGCAAGCAGCCAGCCAGTCAGCCAGCGAAGCGAGCAGGAGGAGTTTAGGAGAAAGCCGCCCCCAAAGCCGACTAGAGAATGCCCTTCTTATCGAATTCATTCAAATATTCTCTTTTAAAATGGATTTTCCTATTTCTTAAAGGATTCTGTATTTGTGGCTCTCTCTTGTTTAGAACTTTGACTCTTTTAACTATTACATATACCATATACCATATACTATACTCAGAGCTAGGATTTCTAACCACACATACATATATGTATGTATATGTATATCCCCATTGCTGTAAGCTTAAAGCAGAGCAAAATGGAGTTCTCCATTGGATTGCAGGGTATTCGACTGATGTTGCCTTTGCTGTTGCCAGTGTCGCCATCACCATCACCATCGTAGTCATCGCAGCCAGCTGCCTTTGCCTCTGCCTTTGCCTCTGTCTCTGTCTCTGCCCCTGACTCAGCCTCTTGTTCTTCCTCTGGCCCTGTCCATGTCCCTGTGCCTGTCCCTGTCCCCGGCTCTGGGTCTGGCTGTCTCTGGTCCTACGCTTTGCCAACGCATTTTTGTTTTGTTTAGAGCGCAAGTTATGTGGGCGCCAAGGAGGAGTGGCCACGTGGAGATGGTGGGGAGCGCAGAGGAGCCGTTGGCGGCTGGGGCATGCTTCTTGGTGCTGAGGCAGCAGGCACACACCCCGACACATGCCGACAGGTATCGAAAATGTTGCCCAAAATGCAGCTGAGCTCTCTAGCACCGTCTCCAGCACTGGCTTTAAGGCCTGCTGCATCTTGGCCAGCCTCATCTTCTCCTCCAGCATGCAGCATCTCCAGCTCTGCATCTCCAGCTCGTGGACTCAATTCTTCTACTGCGAAATGATAGAAAGAAGGAAAAGCCGAAGGACTGAAGGCGACCAAAGTTTCCTAGCAAAGTTGATCTTTACGCTGACTCCACCTGACGTCAGACAGCACGCCGGAGGAACCAGCTAAGCAATCACACCGCCACCCCATTCGAGCCACCCGCCGTCCCTGCCCCCCCTCCACGCCACGCGCTTTGTGCTGCTCTCTGACGCCACCCTGCCACACGCACCTTTACACATTTTTCCACTTCCTTTTCATTTCTCCACTGGGTTCCGACTCCGACTCCGGCTACAGCTCCTGCCCGGGGCCCAAGTCCGTGTACGGGTCCGGGTCCGGGCCAAATGAAAAATTGCACACGCGGGAATTTGATTTTAACATGAGAAATAAACACAATGAAGCTGATGGCCCGGCCCGGCCTGGCCCGGCCTGGCAGGCGATGGTGGGCCTTGCCGTGGGGCGGTCTATGGTTTGGTGGTGACACTGCGATTGTCATACATATTTCGTTCTCTGCCTTCTGTTTTTGGGCAACTTTAATTCAAAACTTTAACCAATGAAAGGCAGAAACAGAACTGCACTCTCAATGGCACTAATACTGCGTTTTGATCCATTCTTCGACTAATTTCTCCTGCAGCGACTGCCAAAAATGATTAAATTACTTGCGAAAACCTCACATATGAGATGAATAATTCATTTGCGTATTCAATTGGGGAATGTGCAGACGATTTCTGCAGCATACTCCATGCATGCTGTGGCACATTCGTGGCAGATAAGCGAAGGAAGTCAAATTTCGAACCCTTCCAGCCCTCAATCCCTTCGCCAGCCCAGCCACCCCTTTCGCATGGTATTTCCCGTTTGTCGCATTCCTTGCCTAATGCTGGAATTTCAATTTTAAAGACTAAACTTGATTACCGAGAGAGAGAGGGAGAGAGGCGAGCCGCTGGCTGAGCCACTACCACTACTGGGGGGATGGGATGGAATGGGATGGGATGGGTTTTGCTGCTGGGGGTAGTTCCCCATTGTCTCTCGCATGAATTGCCTTGAAGTTACTTTTAAGGATCAAAGTGACATAAGTTTTGCGTTCCTTCTGCTGTTTCTTCGCCTAGCCCAAGCCCCATTCTTCGTCTTCGTCTTTGGCTCCAATTTATTTAATGCCAACAAAAAGTTTTTTAATGTAATTAAAATGGATAATGCCTAAAGTGTGTCTAAGTTTAAACCAAGAGCTATTGCAGCTTTAAGGGGGCTTCCCACTCCCACTTTCCCACTCCCACTCTCTCTCTCTCTCTCAAGTATCCTTCGCGGCTATCTAGCACAGATACACACTCGCACAAACACTCTGATGATACTGACACTGGCACACGTGCGCGTTGTGCCATAAAGTGCTCAAGTTACTTGCTGGGATTACCCACATGCCCACATACCCACACCCACTCCACCCCACCACCACCCTCCGCATGGGAACACTGTGGAGCAGAAGTTTTGGGGCCAACTTCTGTCCGTTCTTTCGGCGATCCTCGGGCCGGCCCACAGCGCGTATGCGTCATATTGAAGCTAGGTCCACGGTCCACGGTCCAGGGTCTAGGGTCCGGCGTACAGGCCTGGCTGAGTTCCGGCCGCAAGGAGTTTAGCATTTTCCAATTGCTGCAACTTTTTTAGCTGCTGCCGCTTTTCTAGAGAAAAACCAAATTTCCCAACTACACACAAGGACGTGGAAATGGAAGAGAAGGAACAGGATGTGCGGACGGTCGCACAGATGAGGCGGAAGCACGGACAAACAAACGGATAAGAAGGCAGGCGGGCAGGCAGGCAGGCAGCAGGCAGCTGAGGGAGGGAGGGAGGGAGGGCGGAGAACAGCGGACGAGGCGCAAGGAGCAGCGAACAAGCGAATGAAACAGAACCCAAGAACGAAACGTACATGGAAGATAAGCGCACAGAGTGCGGCGCTGATAACGCAGGTCCTGTGCCGTGCCGCCGCCTGGGGGAGGACACTGGGTGGGGCCAGGGCCAGGGCCAGGGCCTGGTGAATTTTAACATTTTAGAGAAAATGCGAACGGGAAAATTTCGAACGTCAGGCTAGAATGTTTGAAACGAATTGTGTGAGGGCTGTGGATTGTTGGAGTCGGTGGAGAGGCAGAGATGGAGAAGGAGCTGGGTTGGCAGGGGCACACACACAAACACACATACACAGAATAGATGGGAAGGACTCTGTGTCTGCCTCTGTGTGTGTGTATGTGTATGTGTAAGTAGTAGCTGCGCTGGAACGAAACAATTTGTAATTTATTTGCGAAGCGTGCGATGTGCTCTGTGCTCTGTGCGAAAAGTTGAGGCAGCTGCCAAAGGCGTAGCTCTCGACCGTAGGAGAGACAGTGGCTTCGGCTGAAACTGAAACTCGGTCTGGGTCTCGACTGAGACCCAAACTAAAGCTGAGAGCACGCGTAAGCAGATACACAGATGATGTCCTCCCCTCTAGAGCACACACACACACACACACACACACTCGCAAAGCCATAGACAAAGGCAACGCGTGGGTGGTCGCCTGGTCCTGCTGGGTCTCTGAGTGGAGCGGCGGCATGGTGGATGTACTGGCATCCATCCACAGCGAGGGGTTGCTTGCCGGTTGGCTGGCGTTGGTCCACTGCCTTTAAAGACCTTTCAACTTTAAGGCGGATGCTGCCATCTGTAGGTGCAACCCAAAGGGGTACCTGGGCAAAGGAGATTGTTTCAGATAGCAGTATGACACGGATCTTAAGTAGCATTATGAAATTTATTTAATGTATTCTATAATGCTTTAAAATTGAATGCTTTACAATTTGAATTAAAGTTTTTAACTAACTTTTTGTGTGGTGTTTGTGTGTGTGTGTGGATGGGTTTTAGGCGGATGTATCTGTGGATGTGTGAGTGAGTGCAGCTTTAATTACTGTTTAGTGCTTGACCAGCTCTAAGCATCATTTACAAACTATTTGTATAAGTGTTTAATGTTTAATCAAAGCTGAAGTTTGTCTTACTGGAAGTTATTATTGCATCACTCAGTCCGGCAGGGCAGGGCAGGGCAGTACAATGTTGTATCCGAGCGAGCTGTAGCTCCCTCCAATGCTGTGGCGACTGAGTGCTGCCTGAGTGTTGGGGTTGTGGGGCTAAATAATCTATCTCAAAATGCAAATATCAAGCACATTATAAACCATTATATCCATTATCCTTTATCCAATATTTAATATATCAAAATTCATCGTTTTCGTTTTCTAATTAGGTATATGGCGGAGGAGAGCAGCGCCTTTAGGGCATTCTGCTAAGTACAAAACTTGTATTGTATTGCATTGTATTGTTATTCGTTCGAGTATTTATCTATTGTTTGCTTGGAGGGTGGCCTATCTGAACAAAATGGAACCTGGAGTGTGGCCTGGGTCGTCTGGAGGTTGCATGCAAGCATATGTGTTCTGTGTTCTGCGGTAACTATTAATCAGTCTTGTATACAAACGAATTAAAATTATCAAATTGCCTATAGCCATGCCACATCGATCTATACTCCTATACTCTTCAGTAGCATTGGCTAGTATTAAAAAAAAAAGGGCGGTTAATAATACACAAAACCATTTTGTTGGGTCTTGGACTTGGTTACAGATTCACTCGTAACAGTGAGATTAGCTTTCTTTAAATCATATTTTAATCGAAAACTTATTAAATAGACGATATCCTTGTCGAAAATATACATGATAGTACATACATATGTACATATACAGAAGATGCATTCAGCGATAATAAATTAGGAATTAGAATTACAATACGAGACGGATACACGCAGTATCTGTTGCTAGAATATATACAGGGTAGCACATTCGAAGGGGGCTGCAGAGGGTCGTGTAAATGCGCTAGACTCTCTTCTGTCCCGCTCTGTCGTTGCCCCCTACTGGCCGGGGCTGGAAGTCGCTGAAGCCATGCACCGGGGGGAGGGCTTCGAACGTTGCCTAATACTCAATAACTTATAGCGATTTCGATTTACATTTGTTTCGGGCCTAACAGTTAGAATTTACAATTTGTTACTTGTACACTTAGTCGAGGGAAGGGGGCGGGTCAGGGCGGGGCCTGGGGAATCGTGGCGCACAATATCAAAAGGTAGCACGGGCTTGGGCTGGCAACGGGCTCGGCTCCAAATTAACTCCGGCTGTCGTTGCTCTCGCTGAAGCTCTGCTCGCTGGACTCGCGCCGGCTGCTCACCGGCTTCGCCTTGTACTCTGTGATGAAGACGGTGACGGAGTTGACGGTCACTTCGCGTGTCTGCGCCGTGGAGCGATCAACGTTCTTCAAACGGGCCGGGTATCTTTTGTGGCGCTGCCTGTCGTGTCCACTCCCGTGCCGTGAACTGGAGGCGGATTTGCCGTTGGGCATGTTCCCGCTGGCTCCTGGCAGTGTGGCCGCCTGCTGTGCGACTAGCGCCGAGTTCAGGCGAGGCTTTCGCGTGGAGGTGCCTATGCGGTGTGGAGGGAACGAACGGAGAGAGTGATAGTGATAGTGAGTGGAGGAGAACATCGTCATTTCAAAAGAGCAAAGAAAACAAATTACGTGCACAGCGGACGACTATTCGCCGTCCTTCACGGGTAATTGAAATGTGACGCAGCGGCCACATTCGCACCCGTTGCCACTGTCGCAGCCGCTGTGGCGTGTGGCGGCCGCAAATGAAATCGAGGTCACTCACCTTTTCTCACGTCACACATGCGGCACTTGAACGCCTCGGCCGAGTTCCTGTACGTGCAGACGCTGCAGTCCCAAAAGTTGTCTTCAATCACTTTCGCTTGGCGCTTTTGTCGTCGCACGGGCGATGATTTCTTGTCCATAATAGAAACTGCCTGTGGTGGCGATTAAGTGAAATGCAGCTGGGCTGAGTTTTCCTTTTCCACCGTTGTTGTTGCTGCCTCTGCTGCCTCCGCTGCTGCTGCTGTTGTTGTGGCTGCCAAAGCGCAGCGCAAATGCTGGCAATTCTGGGGTGCTGCCTTCTGGCACACACGCACAACTGGCTTAGAAGCGTTTCTTAAATCTGCCAAAACACATTGGATGCTTAATTGGATCTTATTCGGAGGTTTTTTGTTGTGAAAAAACTTTCTGCAATTGTCTTTTTGGCTGTTGCAGCGTTGCCATATCGTGCGAATACACAATATCGATGTATCGATTGGAGAATAATCGCCGACGAGGAGTGTTGGTAAATGCCGGCTGGCCACATCTGGCAGCACTCTCGAAAATAGCGCGAAAAATTCAACAGCAAATTCTTCTTGCTCTTGGCATTTATTATTGTTTTTCGAAGGAAGGTAGCGTCGACCTACGCCAACGCTGTGCTCTTAGATGGTGCGCCAAAGGCCAGGCGACAGCAGCAAGAAGGTAAGCGGCGGTGGCTTTTCTTTAAAGTTAATATATTCATATGCAAATAACTAGGCAAACAGCTGAGATAGCAGCTCTTGTTTGTGTTATATATGTGTGTGTGTATGTATGTATGTAGTAGGTACCACCAGATCACATCTCATCGTAGTCTTATCTTCATTTCAGTCCTCTGGGACTGTATGCGCCGAGGAAAGTGTTGCACTTGCGACAGTAGTGATTGCCAGTGCGACAACTGTTCATGCAGTAGGGGACGAAGCAGGCAAAACAGCACCACCTGAGCGAAATGAGAATGTTTAATACGGATGCGCACTCGGAGGCTACGGATTTCGGACTCACCCCACCAGGCACAAAAGTCCAGCTCCCAAATGCGTGCGCGAATTGGCCGTGTGCGTCATGCGCGTCGTCTTCTGGGCCCCACAGGCCGGGCACAGTACTCTGCAGGGATTCGGACCCAAGTTCATTGTGTCTGCAATTGGGCAGCCATGACGTCAGAGATGGCTTAATGAGCTAGCCAGGAAGTCACTTACCCATTTGGACAACAGTGGGCTGTGCTGGTTGCTCATACTCGTATACCACTTGCGGCGGCTGTTGGGTGACTGCAATTGCTGGTATTGCTGGTATGGCTGGAACAGTCACTGCGTTTGTGCCTATTGCCACATCGTACGATGGCGGAGCCTCCACGGGCACCAGCTCTGGTCCGACCAACTCCCTCGTTGGCGTCCGCGTCGGTGACGGTGCGCTGGGCGTGTTGAAATCCACCTGTGGATAGAGCATGGCCCGCTTTTGATCCATTGCCGTCGCGTCGAGTGCGAAGTTCAGCTTTCAATTGTTTGCAAGTAACAGATTCAAGTTCTTCCACCTCTATATACATATATATATGTACAAGTAGGTATGTAGTGTATGTATGTATGTATGTAGTTTATGGTTTTTGTTTACTGTGCGAATTCGTCGTCTCTTCCGTTTCGCTCTCTGCCAGCTACTGCCGACAGATTCCAGTTTTGGCTCAGATCGCTCCACAGAGCGAGCTTGAAAGCTTTCGGAGGGCAGTTGGGCAACCTTTTCGGCAGTTGCAAAACGCAAAATATCTTTGAAATTGTACAGGTATTTTGGCTTGCAGCTTTATCTAATGCACACAATGGGCTGTATGCCCAACCTATCTCCCGTACAAGCATAAGATGTGACCGCAGATACAGTGAACACTGGCTGAAGACCGACCATCAACAGTTTATTATCTAAGTATTTGATAAATGTGTAAGCATGAAAAGAGCGTCGAAACAGATAAAGAAGGCCATCAAAAGCTCATCTCCAGGTCGCAGTACCCGGCCTCTCCGCATCCGCTGGTATCCGCTGGCATCCGCTCCGCTCATCTGCGCTGGTAGCTGCCAAGGTAGTGGTCGCACATGCCACAGTAGTGGTTGGTGTTCATGCAACTGCCAATGCAGTACGGCAGGCACACACAGCAGTAGAGCCTGTAATGGGAGGAGATCAACGGAATCAAATCGACGCAGCGGAAGCAGAGACTCCGCGGCATTACTCACTGGAAGAGGCACAGAATCAGGGCTATCAGATGGGTGCGCGAGTTGGGCCGATAGGAGACGCGGGTTCGCGCGTAGTTGTGGCAGTACGGACACTGGATGTCCATGGGCTCTGGGCCGTATACTGATCCCGGAACCACCACCACTGTGTGCTGGGCCGGAGCTGCGGTGGCAGCCGGAGTCGCTGCTGGTCCCGTGGTGAGCGCCGGGGTGGATGTGGCCTGATCGTAGCTGGGCGGTGACGGTGTTGTCAGTAGCTGCTGGTGCTCGGCGAGGGCTTCTCCTGTGCCCTTGGGAGCCTCCAGTGGAGCGGCTGGATAGACGGGTTCCATATTGATTTTCGGGGTGTGAATGGACGAATGACTCGTCCGTCGGTGAGCGGTGAGGCAATGGAACGCACCGAAAAATTGTTGACTCGTATCGCTTTCTTATCAATTAAAGCCGTTTAGTGGTGGAAAAGCTTTCTGGCCCGATTGTTTACACTATGGGGAAAATGTCTTTCGTCTGTCGACACCCAGGCCAAAATGTTCGCACTCGTATATGATATGTGATGATGAGATGTGATTGGATCGGATCGGTTTGTTTATTCGGAAAGTGTCGATGCCCCATAGCGACTAGTCGCTGCTGTAGACGCCCACGAACTTGTTGCAGTTGCCGCAGAAATGGTTGGCATTCATGCAACTGGTAGCGCAGTAGGGCAGGCAGGCGAAGCACCAGAGGCTGGTTACGTGGACCAGTTAAAGATTAGATAACCAAGGCGAAAACGAGACAAGATCTTACCCAATGATGCAGAGGAGGGCGGCCATGCAGTGGGTGCGCACACTCGGCGCGTACTCGACGCGGGTCAGCTTCTGGACGTGGCAGTGGGGACAGGTGATGAAGCTGGCATCCGGACCCACAGGCAGGGCAGCTTGATCTGCAAGAAATCCTGGACTGAGCCGGGCTCGGACATGGGAACACCTGTTCACGCCACTCACGCTGAATAATCACGACGGGCGGTGGGGCACTCTGCACCTGCAGTCGGACGGGAGCAGGTCCCGAGACATGTGTGGCCTGCTCGTAGCTCGGGGGCTGCGGCTGCGGCTGGTACGGATAGCCACCGGCTCCAGGCTGCGGCTGATTGTACTGCATTTCCGTTTGGTGGTCGCCCGAGAACTGACTGCGAACGACGAACTTTCGCGCAACAATTTGACCGCAACAATAGTGCTTTCGGCCAAAAGCTCTGCTTTCCAATTAGCTTTTGCACTGCCTGTCTTGCCTTATCTAGTCGCTGCTTGCCATTGGCTTACTGCCACTACAGACAGTAACAAATTGTCTTGGAAGCTTTTCCCCTCGCCACAAGAAAAGAAACAACAAGTGGAATGAGTTTCAAGAACGCGGAATAATATTTGATCGTAATTAATATTTGATCATAGTGGTTATATATATGTTTGGGAGTATATATGTATGTGGGTATATAGGTATATAGTATAATATGTTTTCGTATTCGTTTAGCATATTTTAATTACGTCCATCCAGCCGCAGGATCGGCATGTATGGCCCTGCTTGTACATGCCCGCTGGAATATATGGCCGACAGAAGCAAAGTTCGCTGAAAGGAGTTCCCGAGAGTGAATTTTACCATTGACATATATGTACAGCTTACACCAAGTTCTTCTTTAGTTTCTTCCATCCGGAGCGACTGGTACGGATCTCCAGCTTGACGGCCGTGGACTTGCATCTGGGACAGCATTCGATTGGAATGCGGTGATACCTGTGGTGAATGCGGTACTTGGCCATCCTAGCAGCAATCACATTGGCTCTAATCTCCTTCCTTAGGTTTTCACGCCAGTCCACAAACAATGCAACAAGTGCCGCCGGGCCGTATTGTGGTAGCAGTTTGAACGGCATTCAGGTAGCGAATGAGGCCCGAGCAGGCTCCAATCCTGATTCTGATTTCGATTCCGATGAAAAGGCTGTGCCCGGGCACAGCTCAAAAATAGAACTCTGCGGGGAGCTCTGGATTAGCTCTGGATGCGTCCGGTAGCCCACGCAAAAATGGTTCAAGGCTAAAAGCTATGCGGGCTAAAAGCTGTGCCCTTATCAGACGCTGGCTGCAGACGGCCCTTCGGATACACGAATTGACGTTTTCCGCAATTTCAAACAGCAGTCGAGACGTCACACAGAGAACTGAGTCCTGGACCACAGACTCTGAAGTTTGCATGTGCAACATGCAACCTGAGCCTGGGTGCAACTGTGCAACAATGTTGCCACAAGCTCCATTAACAGGTTAGCTTTTCATCCCGGGAATTGGATATAGTACATATGTACAAATCGAACATATGTACATATTATGGGTAGACATCTATTCTCGGATAGTTATGTGTCGATTTGAATAGTTTTAGTAATCAATCAGATTCACGTTTTTCGATTCTGGCATGGCTAGGGAGGACTTTGAGCGTCTTTCTGGGACTGCATTTTGCATATTGATCTTTAATACTCTAACCCCATTCGTCCGGACTGTTAGAAGAAACATAATTCTCCCCAACCGTAATTAAATAATGATTGTTATCTGATGAAAATCGTTCAAGGTAAAGGTAAGAGCGCGAATACGCGACATCTCAAGTCCCCATGCCCTCTGATTGCACATGCGTCACGAGAAGCGTGGGGGCGGCGGTGCAGCTGCAGGAGGTGGTGGCATATCTAGGCCTGGGCGAAACAGGAGGAGTGATAGCTTTTGGCAAGGCCCCTGGACATGCGGGCAGCCATCACTGCATGTTGCAATGGAGCTCTGTTCCAAGCTCCCATTGGCCAGGTCTAAATCCATTCATTTCGATACCAATGTAGCCCATTGAGCCTGCAGCATATATGCCGCAAGCATAAAATCGGATTTATTCTCTACAATTTATACACATTGATACTTCATTACAAGTGAATGCCTCAAGTCCAGGCTATGACATTTGATCCCGGATATGTGAAAGAGCAACATGTGGCTGATGACCCCTGATGCAACAGTTCTCTCAACATTTCTCCAGATGCAGCAGCGCTCTCAACACGCTGCTAGTTGCTCCTGGTGCAACAGTTCTCTCAACAAAAATGTGCCACCAGTTGCGGAAAGCTCTCTCTCTCTCTCTCTCTCCCTCTCTCTGTCTTCCTTTTTGGTGTACCTCCTGAAAATTATGCTTCAGATATAGATATACATAACTGTATAATCCCCTTCAGATTTTGCAAATTTAATTTCATATTTTCGATTTTTCCTTTAAGATGCTGAATTTGACCAATTTCTCCGGTCCCACAACCACAACTTGGGGAAATCTAATTAGTTAAAGAATTCGTATAATAATAGCCATCTTTCTTCCGTTCATTTGCGAGGCCAGTCATATAGTTTCGTATTCATGAGTCGATCCCTGCAGTCGTCTTGCACTCATAGCTGCATCTTTTCGGCGATCCGGGTGAAGAGCCCCGCCACCCACAGGACCGGCACTTGTGGCCGTTTTGTATCGGAAGCGGAGGCAATAGAGGGGCCTGAAATGCACTCCACGAAATAAAGAAATTCAGTGTTCTTACTCTTTAGGGGCTCACGATAAGTTCTCCCGAAGTTTCTGCCACCAACTTGGCCTTGAACGTCCCTTCCCGACCATTGGGGCCGCATCGCAGTGCGGGCAGCTGTCGTCGCCGCTCTCTTCCGGCGCTGGCTGTGGGGGCGGACCCGGAGCTTCCGCCGGCTGGGTGAGACTTCTATAGACTTCTTGCGAGCGCATTTTCCCCGCAGGTCTTCTCCGAGCAAACATCGTTTCGGTACTGAGGAGGCTGCAGCCAGCTCTGCACTGCGTCGTTTTCGTAATCTCAGCTTCCGTTGAAGTCCGCCGAATACTCAGAAGTCTGGGGAGCCCAGCTGATAAGGCCTGAATGGAATGCTAGCGAGTGCTTTTATTAATAATCAATTTCACAATGCATAATATGTGTAGGTATATATATGTAGCTATAGCTTTGAGTGTGAATATAGGTGCAAAAAATACGAAAATCCTCTCGAATCTAGTTGCTGTAGGATCCCACGTAGCCACCACAGTTGCTGCAAGTGTGCTTGGCCGTCTGGCACGAATTGTTGCAGTAGGGAATGCAGCAGCAGCATATGCCCCTGCGAAGGGAAGGATTAGTCGCTGATGACCTTCTGTTTGACTGTGAGTAGCTCACCCCAGAAGGCAAATGCCGAGAGCCAGAAGATGCGTTCTAGTGTTGGGATGAAAGGTGACGTCCGTCTTCCTTCGGGAGCCACAGCTCGGGCATGTGGCCATGGCCGGAACATTGGCCAGCACGTTGGGAGCTGCGCGACCAACAGGCACGATTTGAATATACTCCAGGAATCCTGCAGCCGTCGTACTTACCCTGCATCATGCCAGCAACCGCCGGATAGGCAGCCTGGTGTGTATAAGCTTGGCCTTGTTGATCCATGCCCTTAAGATCCATTTCCGTCGGATATATGAAGCGTTCGGTGTCCGGCAATAAACTAAACTTTTTCCTATTGTTGCTGTTCTATTAACAAGTGAAATGTATATAGTATGTATGTGCGCCGTAGGGAGTAGAGACAAGTGTGTGCGGGGAGAGGGGAACCGCGATGGCGTCGCTATCGAAGTGCTGAAAGAAATTTTGAGTGGGCGATGGAATGTGCTGTGTGTGGGTTCATATTATATTCTGAATTGAAGATTAACTGGATGCCTTTCCAAGGAACCGATTGCAGTGGCTGCAGTAGTGGTCCACGCTCTGGCAGCTCCTCAGGCAGTAGGGCAGCGGCACCAGGCAGAGCAGGCTAAAAGTGGAGGGTGGCATGAATGGAAACACGTCAGCCCTGCCGCTGGCCGACACTCACCCCGTCAGACAGAGAGCAAAGGCAAAGGCATGGGTGTGCTTGGTCACTCGGGGCTCCAGACGGGACTCCATTGTGGAGCGGCAATGGGGACAGCACAGGATCTGGGCCACCGGTCCCAGCTTGGACTGTGTCTCAGCTGCAGCAGGTGAGCAATCTGATCAATAGAATCATTTCAACACCCACTCCAACACTTGCCATTGGCGTTGATCACCAAAACGGGGTTTTGCTGCGTTCCTGGCACAAGGACAGGCTCCGGTGGCGCCAAATAAGGGTAGGCTGATCTCTTGAGGTCCACGTCCATGGCTGAGTCCTGTACTCCAACAGGAGCGGGCGTGGCCCTGCTTTATATCTGCCGCCACGTGTCACCTGCTGGCCATGACAAAGAACCCTCCATTACCACTAATTTCCACCCATTCGGGGGCACTCCAATTTGCGTGGGCTTAATGGTTGTACAGGGAAGGGCGTAGGCTAAACGAAGGATAGGAAAGATTCCCGTTATCGACTGATGTTTTTTATTGCTGTGCTGTGAACCAAATTAAGCTCAATCTTGCCCTACAATATTTTGCTTGACATCAAAATGTTGCGTAAGAATAAAGGCTTGTGCGAGGCAATGATATTAGGTACGATATTAAAAAGCATTATAAAGAAGTAGAAGAGCGTAGCATTCCGGCAGGGCTGCTAAGCAGCAGACCAGGGAAAGCCACTCCACTCAACGCTCGTAGGATCCGATGTAGGCGTTGCAGGAGGGGCAGAAGTGAGCCGTGTTGCGGGCACATTCCGTGCAGTAAAGGCAGCACGCGCAGGGAAAGAGGCTAAGAGAGAGAGAGAGAGAGAATTGGTTTTAATATATTGCGGTATTTGGTTGGATCCCACTTACCAGGTCAGGCACATGATCAGCGCTATCAAGTGCGTCTTGGTCGAGGCCTTTGGCTCGGTGCGCGTGGTCACGTTCTGGTGGCAGCCGGGACAGATCAGGTTGCTGGGCTCCGGACCGACGGGTGAGGACATAATGCTGGTACTGCTGCAAAGAGCGCATGCAGACCCAACTGATTATCGATTGCTGCACCGACCTTGAGTCCCGTGGGGACAACTACTGGTTCGCGTGCAAGTGGAGTTGGACATGAAACATGAATTAATAACAGAAGCCCCCAGAGGCCCTCTAGAACACCCAATGGAGATTTTAATTGCATAGAAGCGACACATGCATACGAGCTACGCGCGACCTTATCTCTATTCATTTTGTGTTGAATCCAAATCGTGAACTTTTCAGAGCCAGGCGACTACCTCTGATGTCATCCATCCATTTGCCCCATGGTAGGGTCTGCCATCTCCTCTGATGTCAGATGGCGGAGCAAACCCGAAAGTATTGCCCGGATGCCGTCATTCTCTTCTGCGTTCTTCATCTCCATCGCTACCCTTTCTGCGCAATCAGCATGGACAAGACGGCGCTAGTACCTTGCCAATTTTGTCTGCCCTCCCGCCCAATTTCAACAAAAAAATCTATTTATATTCAGTCTCACTCGACTCGCCGTTGGTATCATAAGTAGGCTAAGGGTGTGGCCAGCCCTTAGAAGCCTATGCGTGTCTCCTGTCGGAGCAAAGGACAATGCTTGTGCTTTTGGGTGTTGCTGGGGCAACACCTTAAGACGAACCCTAATTAATCTATTGTATAAAGCACTCTAAACTCTAGTTGAGATTTTGACACAGCCTCTAAAGATATCGTAGGTATCGTATATACTCACAACTTTAAAGCAATCACTCAAGTGGAAACTTTCGGAATAATCCGAATTCAGTTGCCGCCAAAATTGAAATGATTTCAAATTCGCAATTGGAAAACCGAGACGAGACCCTCAAATGAACCCGTAACCCGAATGACAATCGTTAGTGGCCGGCAACACGCCAGCACCACAAGTTGCAGCAACAATGTTGCGCGGTATAGAGCAACAGAAAAGAAAACGGAGATTTAGTTTTGTGGGATTTCCCGGAATCCGCTTCGCTTGCAATTTCGCTTGTTTATTCCATTCTTCGTCGAGTATGTTTCGTGTGGGTTATTGTATGATCGAATGTCATTATATATACATATATGTACGTATATATGTTGATGATTATCTTAGTATGTATGCACTTATGTATGTATGTTGGTTCACACACATGTGGATTGTGTGCAAGTGTTCACTGGCTGCCTTAGTATGAGCCCAGGCAGGCGTTGCAGTTGGGGCAGAATTGGCTGGTCTTGTAGCAGCAGTTGCAGCAGCAGGGAACGCAGACGCAGGGCCAGCACCTAACGGAAAGAAAAGCAAAGTTTGTTTATTCAGCACGATCGATGATTACTCATTGCCCTTGAGTTGTGTGCGTACTTACAGGAAGAGGCAGAGCAGAGCTGCCAGGCAATAGGTTGAGCCAGTGGGATGGAAATCGGTGCGCACTCGGATACGGGCATTGCACTTGGGGCAGACCATGCCCTGGCCGTGGTTCTCCACCACAACAGTGGTGGTGTGGTGCACCACCTGCGGAGCTGCAGCTTGAGGCGCTGCAACCTGGGGAGGTGCCTGCAGCGGCGGATACATGGACTGCACTGCATATTGTGGGGCATACTGATTCATTTCAGTATGCGGTGGAGCCGACGCCTCGTCCATGTAAGCCGGTGCCGATCCCAGTTTGCTGTAATCCGCCATATCTGCTCGGATAGCTTCGATATTTACTCGCACTGTTTTTCAGAGAGCACTTTACTCGAAAGAACTGTAAAAGCTCGCGAAAAGAGTCCAAAGCGAACTGAAAATAAAAAAAGCTAAGAACGAGGAGGAATGCGAATGCTTCTAGACGATCGGCGGTTGGGTGTGATATCGATAGGGGCTCATCGTTAGAGATGTGCCATATATCGCTTGCTTCTTATTTTGGAGTGCTTATAGCTGTATGACATTAGACTTTGCTACGCTCCACTCCGACCATAATTTAGCTAAAGAGCTTTCAACAGCGGAAAACATAATTTGCTTATATCCATCTGAGGAAAACAAATAATAGGACATCATTTCAAACGAGTATTACTATTGGGTTTGTGATGGAGTGGGCAGGCGTCGGAGGAGTCAAAGTTCGATGAATAATTCGGAATAAAACACACAATTTGGTTGTACACTAATTCGCTATTTTTATTCTCTTCGCGAGGGCAAGCAGTTTTTCCAAAGTACCCTCGCAGGGTACCGTAAAGCTGGGTAGGGTGGGAGGATAGGTAGGGACGGCGGGATTCGAACATAAACAGTTTGGCTACCCCCCATTATATCGAATAGGTTCCTATGTAGTTTCCACAGTTGGGGCAGAAATGCCGGACATTCTTGCAGTAGTTGAAGCAGTAGGGCAAGGCGACGCAAGGCCAGAGGCTAAAAACAGGGTTATCTGTTAGTCCGACACTCCAGTGTCCGCACATGCCGATCGACTCACCAGCAAATGTACAGTATCAAGGCGCATAGATGGGTGGTCTTTGTGGAGGAGGTAATCAGGCTGGTCTGCACCTCTCCTTGGCAGGAGGGACATCGAACTTGCATCGGCTGCCAGCCGACTTTCAGCGGACTATCTCCTGTCCCAATCGTATTGCGGTTATAGATAGGTAGCGGGGTCGCCACCACGGTGCTGGGTGGAAGGGTGATTGGCCGGCAGACCGGATCAAACGTTTCGGCGGTTATTACCACCTGCGGGGTGTTCATGTTCATGGTATGACATACACTGAAGCCGTTCCCGGAACCCATTTATGGTGGGTGTACTATCAAAGCAAGCTACTTATCTCCTCTGACTAATCGGCGTTAGAACTTAAGGGGGGGAAATCGGTAATGACGGTTCAAATGGGTGCTACCATGGGTATGGGAACAACTAAACGAACCTTATCGATTGGGTTTATCGAGCGGCATATGTACGAAAAGTAAATTCAGACAAAAGTTATGGATATAAGTTAATGGTCAACAGAGATTAAAAGCTGGCGAGACACTTTAGAAGTGTCATACGTGTACATATGTACATATATCATGTGCAAGAAGAGTTAAACTAAGTAAGCAAATCTTTAAGTTTATCGCATTTCCTTTTCCTGTTGGAATCTCGTGTTTAATGTTGGTTCTTGTGATGCTAATACAAATATATTTACAGTTGATTATGTTTCGCTGGCATTGTATGACGCTAATGGATACGGTTCGTGCATATGTAGAGTGGAACATTAGTTCTCGAAGGTGCCGATGTATGCGCTGCAGTTGGGACAGTAATGGTTGGCGTTCTGACAGGAGTCCATGCAGTAGGGCAGGCACACGCAGGGCCAGCAGCTAAGGGGAGAAAGAGAAACACGCAGAGAGTGAGTAAAGTAAACATCGGACAGGTTAGAGTTTGGGGGATTGTTGTTCATAATAATGGTATATCTCCCAATTAGTACGATTGTGGTACATATTTCGGTGCATTTCTGCACCCTGTCGGCTATTTCTACTGCTGTTCGTCAATGTGTTATCTGACTCAACTCCATTTCCACTTGAGATAACAACCCGTTCGAGTGTTGGTAGAACCCACAACAGTTGACTCTCTTTCGTACACACACAGACACACACACATTAACTGCCACTGCCTTGTATGGCGATAAGAGAGTGCGACTACTACTATATGTATATGTACAAGACTATTTACCTGCTGTTCGAGAACAGCAAATACATATCTGTACATACGTATACGAAACAGATAGACAGAGATCCATTTCAGGGCCGTTACTTACATGAACAGGCAGAGGATCATCGCCCAGCAGTGGGTTCGTCCCGAGGGCGTGCTCTTCACGGTGGTCAGCACCTCGGCGTGGCAGGAGGGGCACCGAATGCGGGTGGGGCCGCTGCCGATCGGCACCAGATTCGAGGTCGTCGTCGTCTGAATGATCACCGTGGACTGCTGCGGCGGCTGTGGCATGGGTGGGTACAGGGGCGGCTGTGTGGGACCGCCTGGCTGGTATGTCTGTGCCGGGGTGAATCCGCTCTGCTCGCTGTACGGTGGAGGCTGCTTGCTGTCCATGTCTGTGCTTTCGATTGTGCGATTGTGTTCTGTTCTGGGGAAATGGAGTACCGTCCGGCTTGCTGGTTGGCGCTGCACTGAGGCACCGTCTGGGAGTGGATGCCTAGAAAACCTTACCCTCGGGAGCCACCATCGCTATCTTATCGGAACAGGGGATTTTCAGCCACATTCATAAAGGGTTTACATTTGTATCTGTATTGTTCTTTATGGTGCACTTGATTTAGGGAGGGAAAGTGAGCTTGTGTGACAGGGAAGATGATGATTCACCTCTTCGCACTTCCCCATAACACTATGTATGCCCGCTGATGATTAAGCGTTGATAGATTAGGTTATGATGGAATGGAAGCTTGCCCCACAACCTGTAATCCACATACATATATATTCTATAACTGGAATATGGGTGCGGTTGACGCCAGGGTAGTGCAACGAATTATCTCGTAAGAGTGAGTACATGTGAGATTAGATGAAAGAGCCAGGCATGAGAGTCGCTCTCTGAAATACCAGTTATAGAAAATAATTGCGGGTCTGGGACCATTTTGGAAATACCTCTCTACGGGTTTTGCATCGAAAGATAATTACTCCAGCCTCTCGCGATATCATGTTTCACCTACATATGTATAATAATTATTCCAAATAAATGTAGTGTAAAAGCTTCACACCCTAACGGCTGTTTTGTAGTTTTGTTTTGATGGGAGAAAGCTTTGCGTGCCACCACTCGATGCGGAGCTTTCGGGGAGCTTTCAGCGCTTTGACTTTGGATTCAAGTGCAGCCGTTAACTTTTCAGCCATGAAATTAGTGTTAGACAAACAGAGTCTAGACTCTAGAGTCTAGAGTGTAGAGTCTGGAGCGGAGCGGAGCTTCGCGTCGGCGGGGGCCTGACAAAACAGATGAACAACTGGTTTCGGCCAACCCCTCCCCCCCACGCTGCTGCTCAGCTCAACAAACATTGAGCCAATGTTTTTTATGTCTTGAATGTTTCAATTGTAAGGAAATAACCCAATTTATAGGCAAATAGAAAATATTGTCTCGTCAGTTCAGCAACATGAGCCGGCAACTGAAGTTCAATGTGCAAGTCGAGGATTCGTCGTCATGGTCCCCGTCGCAGTGGGAGGAGGAGTTCCACTCGGATCTGGTCGAGATCAACCTGAATCCCAGCTGCGGCCAGGCCAAGCAGCACTCGGCCCAGGGCCTGGACAAGCTGCTCCTGGCGTCCACCACGCCCCCGCATCGCGGCTATCCCTATGGCTATGCGGACATTGATGCCGGAGCGGACTCCTACTTCTGCAAGAAGTCCAACTCCACGGGTCAGCTGGCCGAGAAGGTCTCGCCGTCCGCGCCCGCCGCCACCAACATCAGCTGCCTGCGGCAGATGTACTGTCCGGAGTGCCACGAGCGTCTGCACGAGCAGGGGGTGCGTCTGGAGCGACTGCTGACCATGTGGTGAGTGGCTGGGGTGCTGGGTCATGGCCCACCCACTGATCCTCCTTTAATGCTGGCCTCCGCTTGTTGCAGCTGCTTTGCCCTGCTGCCCATCTACCCCTGCTGCATGCGACGCTCCAACGACGACTGCAAGGTCATCTGTGGCAAGTGCGGCTATCTGCTGGGTGCCTGGAAGCGGCAGTGATGATGGATAATCGATGGGGAGATGGGGCTCACCACACTCTTTGTTTTTCGTTTGTTTTATTTAGTTTTTAAGTAATTTTGTTGACCTTGGAACGAGAGAAGATGATAAATTCCAAATAATAAGAAAAAAACATTGTTTCATTTCGCTGAATCTCTTTCGCTGATCTGCCGCTCTTCTGGTGTCTCTTTGGTGGGATCCTCGCTCTTCTGTCCTCTCTTCAGTGGCTCTGCCGCATGCTCAAGCGATGGCCAAATTGCTTGGCCCACTGTCTTGGCCAGTCGCAATGCCGAGCGAGCCGAGTAAGGAATTGGAAGAGGTAGAAGTGGACCTGGAGGTGGACAACAATTCGGCGGCCACCACGGCCACGCTGGAGGGACACCAGGCTGGCAGGCCCCAGGTGAGATTCTTCAGCATCGGCCCGAGCAGCTACCAGGTGCGCTGTCCACTCTGCCAGCAGGATTCGAAGACGGAGACGGTGGAGATGACCGGCGCCCTGGGCCAGCTCAGCTGTCTGCTCTCCACTCTATCCTGGTAAGTGGCAGACATCTCCATCCATGCCCTCTCGCAGTTCTCTCTCAACTCGCCACCCACTTGCAGCTGCTTCCCGATCTTCGCCCTGACCTTTGTGTATTCGTGCCTCCAGAGCCGCCTCAAGACCAAACGGGTCTTCTGCAGCAGATGCGGGGGACATCTGGGCTTCCACTGGCGTCCCACTTAGCCGACCGACGTTGCGGCTCTCTAGAATTAGCCAAGTGATCTATAAATAAATGCCATCCGCCAGCTGCTGTCCAATTTTTTAATAAGTAACGCGTTCTTATTCGGCCATCACTTGGCTGGCTCTTCTTCCAAAAAGCATCTCGCGCTCTCCCTCTCGCAGCGCCCGCCCAGATTTAGATACGGATTCACTGCTGCCGCCGGTGTCAGTATAGGTCTGTGCGTCGTCGCTGTGAAATGGCCAGCACCGAGAGCCTGGACGGCAGTGCCTGCGACTACGAGAACGGGGGCGGCGTCTCGGCCGTGCCGCAGGTGGGTCACCTGGCCACAGCGCCGCAGGAGCTGCAGTGCCCCGCCTGCCGACAGTGGCAGACGACGCGCGTGGAGCGCGAGGCCGTCACCTGTCTGCAGAAGATCGCCTGCACCCTGAACGTGCTCCTCTGCTGGTAGGCCCAATAGGATCCAATACCCCGCCAAGTGCTCTCTCTCTCATCTCTCTCTCTCTCTCTCTCTGGGTTCTCCGTTTAGCAATCCCATTCGCTGGGAGGGACGGCACGATGTCAATCACTATTGCGGCGCCTGCGGCTGCTTCATTGGGCGCCACATCTCCTTGAGCTGGTACAAGCGCACCCTCTTCCGGCTGCAGAGGGGCGAGGTGGAGGACAATGGACGCTGGCAGCGTTTCCGCAAGGTGGAGAAGGAGCAATTGGACGAAAAGAAGCTGGGAAAGCAGCGTCAGGCCCTGGATCAGCAAGCAAACAAATGAGAGAAAATAATAATAAAATAAAATAATTTAATTAATTTGATTCATTCGGAGTTTTCGCGGGTCTCGATACTTCCGTGGGTTACCTGTACTGATCTGTACTGGATCGATTCTCTTAAGGGCAAGCTGAGAGAAAAGCTCTTCCATTTCTGGACTATTGCTGGAAGAGCGCCGCCTGGAATGCAATCTCTGTTCCCGCTTGCCTATTATCGCTCATTCGCAAAGCTTATCGAGGCGCGGCCCTCATACATACATATATGTACATTTATGGTATGGAATCGCCCGTTGCCTCAGCAATAGAACAAACGGAGTACGGTCGAGAGGTGCTCCTCGCACAGTACGGATCGATTGCATAACGAATTGCATCTACTACCATAGGAGACCATAGGAGACCATAGGATGTGGGCTGTTCTCCTGCTGGCCCTGGCGCTGGGCCTGATGTATCAGCTGGTGAGGCGGCACTACAGCAGCTGGAAGAGATTGGGAGTGGACGAGGAGACGCCCAAGATCCCAATGGGCATACTGGACACTGTGCTGAAGCAGGAGAGGAGTCTGGGCATGGCCCTGAGCGACATATACCAACGCCACGAGGGCAAGATCGTGGGCATCTATATGATGAACAAGCGGAGCATTCTGGTGAGAGATGCCCAGCTGGCGCGTCAGATCATGACCAGCGACTTTGCCAGCTTCCATGACCGCGGAGTCTATGTGGACGAGAAGAACGATCCGCTGTCCGCGAACCTCTTCAATCTGAGGGGTGCCTCGTGGCGCAGCCTGCGCCACAAGCTGACGCCGTCGTTCTCGTCGGGCAAGATCAGAGGCATGTTCGGCACGATCGACGATGTGGGCGACAAGATGGTGCAGCACTTGAAGGGCGTGCTGGAGAGGGCGGGGGCGGACAATGAGATCGAGGTGAAGGAGATGATGACCACCTATGCGGTGGACATCATCGGATCGGTGATCTTCGGCCTGGAGATCGATAGCTTCAGCAATCCCAACAACGAGTTCCGAGCCATCAGCAACGAAGAGGCTCGGAGCAGCTCTCTGCTGCTCAAGATCCACAACATGGCCATGTTCATTTGTCCACCGTGAGTGCCCTCCGATCTTCCATCCCCACCAATTCTGTATCCAATTCCTGTATCTAATTCCTGACATCCCCTGACAGCATTGCCAAACTGATGAACCGCCTGGGCTTCGAGAGCGCCATTCTTACAGCTCTCCGGGACATGATGAGGCGCACGATCGAGTTCCGGGAACGCAACAATGTGGTGCGTAAGGACTTGCTGCAGCTGCTCATACGCCTGCGCAACACGGGCAAGATCGGCGAGGATGACGATGAGGTGTGGGACATGGAGACGGCCCAGGAGGAGCTCAAGGCCATGTCCATCGAGAAGATCGCTGCTCAGGCCTTCCTCTTCTACGTCGCTGGGTCGGAATCGACGGCGGCCGCGGCTGCTTTCACTCTCTACGAGCTGGCCATGTACCCGGAGCTTCTGAAGGAGGCACGCGACGAGCTGGACGCAGTCCTTCAGCGGCACCATCTCAAGGCCACGGACAAGCTCACCTACGAGGCAGTGCAGGATCTCAAGTTCTTGGATCTCTGCCTAATGGGTGAGTGCTCGCCACTCACTGACCGAATTCGATTAAGTTCTACTGGATTTCCATGGCAGAAACCCTTCGCAAGTATCCCGGTCTGCCCTTCCTCAACCGAGAGTGCACCGAGGACTATCCCGTGCCGGGCACCAGGCACACCATCACCAAGGGCACGCCCATTCTGATCTCGCTATTTGCCATTCATCGGGATCCCGTCTATTTTCCCAACCCCGAGGGCTACGATCCACACCGCTTCGATGCGGATAACCTGAACTATGACCAGGCGGCGTACATGCCCTTTGGCGAGGGTCCCAGGCACTGCATAGGTGAGGATTCACCATAGATTGACCTTGTGGTTCTATCTGGTTCTGGTTCTATGCACTTCTCACAGCTCTCCGCATGGGCAAGGTCAACACCAAGGTGGCAGTGGCCAAAATTCTGGCCAATTTCGATCTGGTTCAGGCCCCGCGCAAGGAGGTGGAGTTCCGGTTCGATGCTGCTCCCGTCATGGTGCCCAAGGAAGGTCTGAAATTGCGTTTGAACAAGCGAGAGTAGGAATTCGAGCTCCAGTTTAAGGGATATATCTACGATTATAGTTGTTTTATTTCCCAACCAAATGTTTGTCTCGTCTCTCAATAAACAAAGCGCGTATTAAGCGGAAGCTTGAGCTTTAAGCTCCCCCTCTGTCTCTCTCAGAGCACAGCTGATTTGTACCTCTCGAGAAGAAGCTTAGAAAGCAATACACTGACCCGGAACAGTCTGCTCCCACTCAAAGTGTGCTGATCAATTATTTCACCATGCCTTTTTCCCTGTGAAGAAATATGAAATCTGTTTCCTCGATATGGAATTTGTTTCGCCGACAAATGGCTCCGTTTATTGGATAAACAAAGAATGCGCTATTCTGATCTGGTTCCGCCTGACTGCCGATGACATCATACATATGTATGTAGCTCTATAAAGCACATATGTATGTGTGTATATGAACGTATGCGTACTCTTTGGGATTCCAGTGCTCTGCGGCCGCTCTTATGCTCTAGGCAGCTCTCTCTTAACCACATGTGGCCGCTCCGCTGTGGCTCTGCTCTGGCGGAGGTCAGCAATCGATGCTCGGCCCCTGGCCCAAACAGTTACAATGGAACAGCACCAGCCAGTGGAGAGATTACAGGTCAGGCTGCTGCCCGCCCAGACGGCTGGGGAGCGGGCCGGCAACATCATAGCCCATGTGGTAGTGGAGGGTCATCAGGCCTCCCTGGTGCCCTACATCGATGAGCAGAGCTGCGAGAAGGTCACCCAGCCCGCCCAGCTGGAGGCAGCTGCTCCAGCTGCATCAGCCGTCCAGCAGCCTCGATTGCGGTACTATGCCGTCGGCCCATCCACCTACAAGCTGCTGTGCCCCCTGTGCCGCGAGAGGAGCGAGGCGGCCGTGATGCGGGCGGCCAGTTGCAAGGATGCCAGCTTCTGCCTCAGCCTGCTCTCCTGGTGAGGATGCTCATCAAACGGCTGGCCACATAGATACATTTCCCACTCTCTATCTGTGTTGCAGTATCTTCCCGCTCTTCTGGATCTGCTGCGTGTGCACCTGGTGTGGCTGCAACCGGGAGTGGACCACCAAAGGCGTCTACTGCAGCCACTACGGCGGCAAGGTGGGCATCCAGCGCAAGGCCAAGTAGTCGGCGGACCAATTAAAATGGAATTAATGCCAAATGTTTTCGATTCTAATTCTATTACGCATCTAACTCAATTAAAGAAAAATCAAATAAATCATCTCCTGCCCGTTCGTTGGCTCTCTTTGTGCTCTCGCTCCCCCAGAGAGAAACCGCTCTCTCTTTCTCTCTCTCTCCCTCTCTCTCTTGGGGAAACCGAACAGGTTGTCGGATCGTGGGGGCCACGGTGCGGATGCGTATTCAGTTTCAGTTTCGAATGCGACTGCGAGTGCCGACGATGTCGACGCCACTGACGGAAACGGAGCAGGTGGCCAAGGCGGCTGCCGCCAAGGCACTGGAGGATCGGAAGGAGCGCAAGATCTATGATAACTTTGCCACGCCCCTGGCGGGCACCTTTCTCAATCTGCCCCACGAGTCGGTGGCCATCAAGTGTCCCGCCTGCGGTGTCCAGGACCAGAGTGTGGTGCAGAACGATCTCAAGTGGTGGGCCAGTGAGCTCAATCGCATATTCGGCTGTCTCTTCGTGTAGGTGGAAAAGCCTCGCAGCGGATTCATTGTGTTTACCCTTCCCCAAATCCTTGTTGCAGGACCTGCTGCTGCTGCTGCTGCTTCAACTACTATGTGCCCTGCAAGCAGACGGATCGGAGCCACTACTGCGGCAACTGTGGCTGCTACTTCGGACGCAGCATGAAGCGGCGGGCGCCACTCAAGCTGAAGGCAACCAAATAGCCCAAAAATATTTCAGCCATTTCGCCTTTCTGCTAGTAACAACCACCCACCGCTCTCCCCACCATCGAAACAGAAATAAAATTCAAAATTAATACGCAATCGCACTCTCTCTCTCTGGGTCTCTCTTCGCTGTTCGTGGGATCACTTCTCTTCGCTGGGTTCAGTCTTCGTTTGCTCTTGGACCAGTCCAGACCGACACCTGCCGACCGTTGGATTCCATTCGCCATGGCCCAGGATCCTTTGCCCGTATACTTTGCCGTCGGCCCCGGTCCCAACGAGATCACCTGCCCCCACTGCAGCGCCAAGGCCAAGACGCGGGTGGTCCGCTCCTGGCTGCGCTGCTGCACGAAGAGGCATCATTGCGGCGCCTGCGGCGAGTACTTGGGCGTGTACCGCAGGCCCCAGCTATAGGGAGATCATACAAATGTAACAAACAATAAAGAGATCTATTCAATGTGTTCCACGCGCCTAATTAATTACCAGACCAACGCCTCACCATTGCAGAGAGAGAGAGCCACAATCTCTCGCTCTTGCACTCTCTGGCATCCACTCTCTTTTCCATTCGATTCACATACTCCCAGCCGATGCTCAGTCAGTCAGCGGGCAGCGGTGGAGAGCACAACATGGGCATGGACGAGCCGCAGATCATAGCCATCAGCATTGCGCCCAAGCAGCAAGTGGGCCACCTGAAACCCGAGTCCACATGGGTCCACTGTCCCGCCTGCGAGCGGTCCGGATGGAGTGTCGTCCAGCTGGAGGCCGTCACCTGTCTGCAGCGCTTCCTGGGCTTCGCCAATCTCTGGTGGGTGTGCGGGGCCCAACACAGTTCACATAGAATCTATCCAATCATTGGGTCTCTCTCTCTCTGTCTCCAGCAAGAAGTGGCCTGGCCGAACGGACATCAATCACTACTGCTCCCAGTGCGGCTGCTTCATCGGACGGTTTGTGGCCATCAGCTGCATGGAGCGCTGCGTCTCCAAGTCGGCTAAGCGCAAGGCGGCCGTGGACGACATGACGCTGAAGACCCGCCCCAAGGACTGTGCCGAACGGGCCCAGAAGTCGCGTGAGAAGGTCCTGGCCGGGCGAGCTGAGCAAAGGCAAAGGGTGATGGCCGAGCGAGTCAAGAAACAGGCCGAAAAGGATGCCGATGAAACACATGCCTTCCTGCAACGCCGCGGACAAACCCAAACACAAACCGTTCCGACGGGTCAATGAGGTCAAATGGTTTCTGTATCGACTAGGTTAAAGCTGCAAAAGCTCACAGGAAAGCTCTCCAAATATAATTAATAATACGAACAATTTGAAACATATAGAAAACACCCCCATACCCATACCCTATGCTGATTTTCCCTACGACTTATTCGGACAATCACAGGAGTTGGGGACAAACTCCCTGCTCGGCTTGACGCAGTTCTTCTCCCGATCGTAGATGCCCAGGAAGGTCTTGCAGTTGGAGCAGTAGAGGTACTCGCGGTTCTCCGGCGGCAAGAGGCAGGGCAGGAAGCAGAGCGGCCAGCAACTGACCACGAACGAGGCGACACAGCCACGATTGGTAGCGATATCCGTCCTGGACTTGATCAACGGCCGACCATTGCAGGTGCAGCTGGGGCAGTAGATGGCCCCGTCCACGGGTATCCAGTGCTCGATCGAGGCCCGATAGCACTGTTGTCGGTTCTGCACGGTCTTGTCTTTGGCCGCCGGGCTGCGGCGTTGCTTGGTGGACCCCGACTGTCTCCCAGATCCGTCCGCCTTAGATAGTCCGCTGCGTCCACTGCTCGGATGCTTCGCAATGTCTGCAATGAACCCAGTGAGAGGTGACACTCTATTCAACCCACTCCCGCCACTCACAACGCTCCGCCTCATCGGCCATCTGCGCCTCGGTCATGCCCGTCATCTTGCCGATCTGGGACACGCGCTCCTCACTCACCCCATGCTCGGCGGCCAGCCTGTACAGGTTCTTAATCTTGTCATCGTCGCGCTCGAAGATCTCGGGGTGCTTCTCCTGGATATGATTGAGCAGGGCGTTGGTGTCGTATCGCGAGCACTGAACCTTCTGCAGGCACCGCAGGCAGCGCATCGTCCGCATGTCACGTCGCTCTTTTGCGGGCATGATTACATATATATACTACCGCTTTTGATACTGAGGCTATAGAAAATTTTGTAGATACATAGTACAAAATGAATAGACAAACAGGGCATTCTAGGGAATGAAATAAGCAGAAATCCCACTAGCATTACTTCGGGGCTTTAAAAAAAGGATTTACCTGGCTGACGAGCCCGAATCAATCACATTACCCCTCAAAGGAACCCAAAGTGGTACAATGGAGTCCCATGTGAGCGAGCAACCCTCTATGAGCATAAGAAAATCCCTTACCTCATAAGTATATTAAATATTCAATAATGGAGTATAGGAAACCCACAATGCAAGTAAAAGAAAATTCAATTCGAGCATCAATACCACAAACTCCATTCAATATAGCTAAAAAATCGTATCGTAGAGCGGGTATGTGGATCTTTTCTCATATGTGAACCCGAATCCGAACCCCAATCCCCTTAATCCCATAGCATTGAGCCACCCTGTATATTCATAATGCTCTTTGACTGAGTCAACATTTTATTGTCAGTCATTTTCCACCGGCAGGCACCCCGACGCTTGGTTGATGAAATCAGCTCCATTCACGTGGCCCAAGCGGTACCCAATGGGAGAGGGTGGGAGGTGGCAAGGCGTTGATTCGTGCCCCAGCCGCATTTTTTGGGGCTTTTGAGTGTACGCGTATTTTTGAACATTTTGTTAAAATTGATTTTTTACTGCACTTACGGCATGATGCGACCATTTCAGGGTTCCACATGGCTCCACAATCGTCTTCCCCCACCCCCGCCCACATTCAGCTTCATCCTGGCCCATCTACCCGGGTTCTCCTCTACTCCTTCTGTCCTTCCGTCCTTCCGTTTTGGCTGTGGCATTGCTCATACGACGCGTGGTGCGCGGCACACAATGTCGATGTGGCACCTAAAAAGCCAACGCGTGTCGCTGTCACTTTCCTCAATGCGTTTGCATTTATTTACTTTGTTGTTTCTTTTTCTTATTTCCTTCTCTTCTTCTTTTCTTCGACAGTTTTCCAGCTTGTCTACGCACTCGAATATGTCATTAAAGCCGGCACAAAGGATCCGAGTGGAACCGGAGGCTCGACGCTCGGGGTGATTTGCATTTATCCGTCTCAGCACCGGATACGATGTATTCCGAATAACTTGACTCGATTCTCGTTTATTCTTCTGTAGCTGAACTTACAAATATACAATATATAGTACATACTCGTACATCTCATACATTCAATGTCTACGACTAATACAAAAATACATTTCATTTTCACTTAAACTCGTTTTGTTTTTTTCGTTTTGTTTTTGTTTGTTTGGTTTGTCCTTATTTGTGTTTGGTAGCTTTGTAAGCTTTTTTGTTAACGTTTTCCTTGAAGTCGAATGGTTTGAGGTTGTCCTTAAAGCGAAACTGTGGAAATGCAGTTCTGACTCGTGATCCCCATCTACATACATGTCGTAAGACCCTTTTCCATTCCCGTTCTAGGTAGTTCAGCAATGTCTCTTGTTGGTCAGTTTTTTGTTCGCTATTCGCTATATTGTATTGGAGTTGTCTTCGGTTATGGGTTTCGGCAATCCTCCCATTACCATAGGTCTATTGTAAAATGCTCCTAGCCTAGGCAAACAGTTGGTTGTTCGCTTGTAAAATTGTACTATACTTAATATATCGTATGTACATTGGATTGAAAGGGGTTAACATTACATGCGACTGACTCCTCCTGGGCCACCACTCCTGTTTCTCTCTCTCTCTCTCTCTCTCTGGCTTGCTCTCTCTCTCTCTCATCCCTTAGCCTATCTATCATTATACACATACACACACAGGCACAGACACACACACACACAAACTTTGAGGCACATTCAGTTTTGAATAATTTTATAAATTTATAAAGTTATCTACACTTCCCTGCCCTGCCCTGCCCTGCCCTCTTCCGCTTGGCCAACCCCCCTAATCCGAACCATTTCTCTAAAAACTAATTGTAAAAATTAAAAATTGATTTACCTGCCCCTAACTTTGACTTCAACTACAGTTTTGGCCCCGGGCCAAACGTCTCTGTCTCTATCATCCCTCCTGCAACTTTAATGCATTTATCACTATATTCCGGCGGACACTGGGGCGGAGGTTGGGCTGGCTGGGATGGGTCTTTGGGGATGGGTCTTAGAGCGTGTTCTGCTTGGCAGCCTCGCCACTTTTGGCAGTCGCGTCGGGTCGCGAACGTGGGCGCCGCTTGGGCTGCAGCGAGTAGAGACGTCCGCTGCGGGCTCGGGTCTGTGGCTCGCTTTCCAAGCGCCATGTGCCAGCGCCGCCACTGAAAGGGGGGACAGAGAAGGAGAGAAGGAGACAGAGTGCTGGGTGAGTGAGCGAGGACAGGATTCGGGGAATACTCACTTCATCTCCAGCTTGGCCAGTCGCTGCTTGATCTTGGCCTGGCTGGCCGTGTACTCGGCCAGCAGTCGGGCCAGACGCATGTTGAGGTTCTCCACGGACAGCTCCAACTTCTCGATGCCGCCCTCTATGCTGTCGTGCACGCGCTGGGAGTCTGGAATGGAGATTGAGATTGAGATTGAGGGATAGAGAATTCGTAGGATATAGCCCTTAGCATACCCGAAAATATCTGCTCGTCCAGGAGGCCATCCTTGCGGAGGAGCTGGCAGCCGCGCTGGGTGAGAGTGGACCGGGCCTCGGGATAGTCGGCCAGCGTCTCCCACAGATCCCGCTTGGCCAGGCAGAACAGATCCGAGTAGCCCAGGGAGCGGACATTGGCGGTGCGTCGGTTGCCCGTCCGATTGCCGGCAATCTCCAGAACGGACACCTCCCCGAAGACGGAGCCGGCGCCCAGGGTGGCCAGCACGGTGACTCCATTGTCCCCCACCACCGAGAGCTTTCCCCGCTTCACGATATACATCTCCTTGCCCACATCCCCCTTCCGGCAGATGTAGTCGCCGGGGCTGAAGACCTGCAGCTTGAGCTTGAGCACGAGCGCCTCCAGAAGGCCCGGCTCCGTGTCGTGGAAGATGCGCACCTGCTTCAGCGTATCCATGTGCACCTGGATGGCAATCTCCGCCTTCAGCTTGTCCGGCAGAGCGGCCAGCACCCGCTCCTCGTCCAGGGCGCCGCTCTGGGACCAGGTGTACGCGAACCAGCGTATCACCCGCGCCTCCAGCTCATGGCCCACGCGGCGGAAGGCCATGTACTGCTTCACGCCGTCCATGCGATTCTGGAACTCCACGCGGGCCACATTCATGTTGGAAATCATGGAACCGATATTACCTGACGGAGCAAAAGAGGAGAGCATTAAAGTGCTGGGTTATTCGTTCGATGATTAACCCGATAGATTAGCGATAGAAAAACCAACATTATCGTTCGAGTACATCGGTGGGGGAAGCATTTCATCAGGGCAGTTTCATAACCGGTTCGTCAAGCGTTTTCCCGCTAACCCATACTCCCATGCCACGCCGCCATGTCACTTATGGCCTCCATTCCGGCACAGGGTAACATGGCACAATGGCGACTAATGGCGGCACTTCCGGTGCTCATGACAGACTGTTGTGCGAGTAGAATGGAGAATGGAGATGAGGGCTGTCGAGTGGTGGTGAAGGAGGATGCCTCAGTGCCAGTTCCAGTGCCAGTGCCAGTCCTGTCCAAACGAACTCGACATTCATCATTGTAAGTAAATTTGTTTGCTCAGTCGGGATGAGGTCGAGGACAAGTCTGGCATCTGCTGCTGCTGCCCATCTCGGGACGGTAATGGCAGCGATAAGGGCAACGACAAAAATGATAAAAAAGCACGTTTGCCAAAAAGAAGGGGCGGGCGGAGGGCGGAGGGCGACAGCAACAAATCAACCCAACAAACAAAACAAAACAAAACCAAACCAAACTTGAACAAAACCGAACAGAAGAGAACTGAGGAAAGGAGAGGAGAGGAAAGGAAAGGAAAGAAGAACTCAGAGCGTAATGAATAATGTGGGACGGATGGCGGGATGGCGGGATGATGGAATGGCGGGATGGTGGGATGACTGAATGGGGCAGAGAGTACGTGTGGGTCGTACGTGTGGGACGCTGACGTGCGTGGCTGTAAATTAATACCCATCGATGTCCCAGTTGTCCAGATGTCAGTCTGGAACCAATTAAACGATCAGACGAAATATTTGCGTAAACAACCCTCAACAGAAGGCAAACATAAGCCGAACCCAGCCATCTAAAAGGGTTCCCTCCGTCCCCTCTTTCCCCTCTCTATTCTACCACCCCATTTCCTCGAATTCGGACTCACCCACAATGGTGGCAAAGATGAGGACCCCGGCGAGAAAGTCGGCCACCACAAACAGATACTCGACATCGTTCTCCGGCGTGGGCGTCTCTCCGATGGTCGTCAGCGTTAGAGTGGACCAGTAGAAGCTGTAGATGTACTGCCGCTGCAGCGTGTTGTTCCTGGTGCCATTCAGATTGTAGACCCACGAGTCGGAGCTGAAGCCGATCTCGTAGCTGATGGCGAAGTACATGCAGGCGTTCCAGTGGATCAGCACCAGGATGGCCAGCACCACCTTGCAGATTCGGAAGGCGTTCGGATAGCCGGTGGCCGTCTCCGTTCGGTCGAACCACTCCCAGAGCCGGTTGATGCGCAGCAGTCGATTCAGGCGCACAATCACCGGACACGGCAGATACAGGCTGCTGCACGTTTCCGGCGGCCACCAGATGTACGCCAGATCCGTGGGCAGCATCGAGAGCACGTCCAGGTACCAGCCTTTCGTGTGGAAGTAGTTTCGTCGCAGCCGGAAGGCGTCCCGTACGAGCAGACCCTGGTCCAGAAATCCTGCGCTCGACAAAGCAGACAAAAGTTTAAGGTTAAGGCTTTGGGATCCCACCCCCCCACTCCCCCGCATTCCAGTGCCCCTGGTGGTTTCTCTTTTGTTTCAGCTGTGTGTGTGTGCGTGTGCGTTTTTTGCTGGCTCTATGCAGTGGCATATTTTACAGTTCTCCGGGTTCATAAGCCATGTTTCTGTTCCTTACTCGCACGAAGTGGGGATACCCTGGGATAAGCCCAAGACTTCTGACATGATAGATGGCCCCATAGATTCTCTCTGAGACTCTCTCTTGAGATACGCCTAATACGGATTTAGAAACATATCATAGCAATGTAAATAGCTGCAAAAAAACTATGGTCTGAAGATTCTGTTTTCGGATAGTTCTGCATTTCAATACCCCAATCCATGTGCAGGAACTTTCAAGGTTCCCCAAATTTGCTGCTCATCTCATCCATTTCCATATGTAACAATCAAAAATGTAACCTCGCCTTCCTGCCCCTTGAATATCCTTCACGCTGTCAGATCTGACAATTTCACATTGGTCTTTCCGAATTTATGATATCCACATGGCAGGCTCTCCGCTGCAGGGTATCGGACCGTTTGTTGCCATTATGGAAAATGTCAAGGTTGGCTTATCCCTGCATTTGGCAACTCAACCACGCCCCCGCCCTGCCACACACACGCACACACACACACACATACGTGGCTCGCACGTTCTGGGGATGTGGCAATGAAATGGGTTTCATATGCGTGGCAAATGGCTTTGCCGACAGCATTCCCATTGCCATTGTCTGAGGCGGCTTAAAGCGACTGATTCGCTTGGTCTGGGTCTCATTTGCATAGGTAAATCTCAAACACGCACACACACACATGGCCGCAGAGGGGGACGTCCAGGGACGTCAGGGAGAGATGTCAGTTAACTTACCCTCGTGCATGTGAACAAGCGTATCCAGCAGATAGATGAAATCGCAGAGATAATCCAGTGTGTACCAAACCGCAGGAGCACTCTTATTGATCTCCCAGAAGACGGCACGACCCATCACGAAGATGATGTTGTAGAGCACGGCCAGCGAGACCACAGCCAGCCACTGTGGATGTGGGTGAGGATGCGGAGGCGGATGCAGATGCAATTTGAGTTGGTATTTGAGTTGCAGTGGGGTTTACTTACCCTGTAATGGGACTGGAGTGTGGGGTCCACGGAGAGACGATTGCAAAGGGCACTGCTGCCTCGTATTTCGCTGGAGAGGGCCGCATCGTCCATCATGGGACAGCCCTTGCCAATCTTGTCCGTATTGGTGGCATTCGAGAACTTCTCCAGGAACCAGTCCGGCGGCTTTGGTCGATTCCGTTTGGTCAGACGCTGCCGCAGCGCCTGCAGGGTTCGCCTCAAAGCCGACGGCTTGCTCCGCTTGCTGGGCTCCTGTTCGTGGGGTGGGGGGTGGAAACGCGTGAAAACGCAAGTTAGAGAAAGTTTATACAGTTGCTCCCTAATTGAAACGCTTTGGAGCTGGGGATATAGCGCCTTTGGTGGCTCTCTTTTAACCGCATTAAAAGTTGGCCAGCTTCCAAGTTTTGTGCTTAAATTTTGTTCTGTCTGCCAACAATTGTGGCCAAGGGAATGACGCTGACGCAGACGCAGACAGTGGAGGAAAAGCGATCCACTGGACTTCCCTTACGACTGCAGTCGTATCTAGTATTCCATGGAAAAGCCATCGCTGTAGTTATACCATCTCACACACACGTGATACCCTCTGAAGCCCTTATGTGGGCTTGCCGGCCTAAAGGGCGTGTGCTTGACAGGCTAATAAATGCTTATCAGACGCCGGCAGCGGTTAATCCATTAAACCATCTCTTGCACTCTTCCAACGCGAAAAATGGGATGACTCATACGCCGCGTTGGCCCCAGAGCAATGGCAAATTACAATGCAATGCCACGCCCCCCGCTGTGCGTCTATGTTCTAGCCCCGAAGGTCACATAAACACACAAAATGAAGCACGTTACATATCCCCATGCACTGGGGAAAACGAGCGTGGGAATATTAAGGAAATCGAAAATTGAAAGTGCTTTAAACGGCAGGAGAGCAACAGAAGTCGGGAGTGAGCAATATCCAATTATATTGATTTATTTATTTTTGTCACGTTCCAGTATTTGAGCGTTTAGAAGTCGGACCATGGAGGCCAAGGAGCTCTAGCAGCCAGAGACCATAGGGATTAATACGATTACGATTAGATTGGGACAGCAGAAGTATCGGTTCAAAAGGTTCAAAATAAATGAGATTTCTGTTTAGCGAAACTGCCCCCTAAGAGACCTTTTACTGTACTTCCATGTGACGTGACGAATTGTCTTTGTGGCTTATTTTCTCTCAGTGTATACATCTTTACATACACACACACGTATTTTCATGCTGATTTACCGCATCTGTTTGCTGTCCCGTTATGGCTGCTATATCCAATGATTGCACCATGGCTTTGACTTTGAAATGTCGCATACAAATAGCGGGAACCTCCTTCGCTTCTTCGTCTTCGCCTGCGCCTTCTCTTTCTTCCTCTTCTTCTGCGTTGTATTTTATCACAATTCACTTCCACTTCCAGCACTTCCACTTCCAGCACTTCCACTTTGATTGTTCTCCAAACTCAGCCTGAAGCAACAACAACAACAGAACCCGCAACGTTGATAACAGTGAAAACAGCCATTAAAGCCGTTCGTTTTTGGGCAGAAGCTGCGCGCATGCGCATATCGACGTCAAGCTGTTTTTTAATACTGTATCTACTACTACTGTCCGCCCACCTAGCCGCCTAGCCGCCTGCCTGCCTCGCGGGCTGCCATTGAAGGCCAGGCAGCGCCGCGGGCAGCGACGTTGACATCGACATTAGCCGAACCGAACCACGACAGGCATACAGAATAGCCCACATCGCTGCTATACCCCTCCTACAGAGGGTATTTCGACTTTGAACAAATGTTGGCAGAGCAGAGAGCGAAACAAAACGGAACTACTGCCGGAGAGAGCATCTAGGGCTTGCAGGCACAATAAATGGCTATCAGTAACCACATCGGACGACTGTACTGTATCACATATAGTATCACATATAGTATAGAGTATCAAAAGCTGCGGTGCGCCGCCAAGCCGCCTCGTTTGTGTTGTCAATACGGAATGCTGTTTTGCAATTTTCTTAATTTGCATTGCCACAACGCGATGCCGCGTTTTAATTAATTAAAAGCCGCAAACAACGGTAACTGAGTAACTGAAGTCTCAGGCGACTTTGGTCCTTCATTGGCCACGCACTATGAACCGACTCGACGACCTGTGTGTGCGGGGTGGGGTGGTGGTGTACCGTCTCTGGCCATTTTGACAAGATTGATGACGCTGGCGTTGCTTTGACATTCTATCTAAATGTTTTTTAATTGTTTGGGCCATCATTTTCATTAAGCTGAAAGGCTGTACCTGTACCCGTGCCCGTACCCGTACCCCCAGCTGGCGTAAATACTGAGAAAAACTAAACGCACTTTTGCATAAATTAATTGCAATTGAATTGACAAACAGCCAATGTGATAGATAGATTTCCCTGCTGCTCAATATATTTGGATTTCGATTTCCGATGAGCTCATCGGCGAGTCAAGGCAACAGTTGGCCAATTGCAAGGTTGCGCGAAATTCGAGAGGTATTTTTTGTTTAAGTCGAAGCCGAAACACTGACCCAGGCAACCATCAGCGGCATTATCATCAAAATCACCATCACCAGCCCAGACCAGACCGCCCTGATTGGCATTCACGGCGCAAAGGCCGCGCTGGAGCTGTACAATAAATTTCCATAATTGCGAGTCCGTTAGGTCGGGTCCCCCAAAGGGGTGGTGCGGTGATTGAGGCGGGGCTTGGCGCTCAGTCAGCTTTATGCTAAGCAAATCAAGCATTTTCATAGCCATGTTTATTGCATGCGTGCGTTTTTTCTTATATATATACTTATGCTATTCGCATAAAAGACCAGAACAGAGCGGCAGCTGTGAAGCCGTTAATACCCTTTCAAGAAAACCAAAATCCGAGTTTTTTAAGCCTGGAATTGGAACCATTACCTAACCATTAAAGTTTGAAGTTTAGGCTTGGATTAAGGAACAAGGGAAACATTCCCTTTCATTTATGGTGAGTGTATGGACGTAATCTCCGCCCCAACCTGTAACTTCGTAAATGTTTGAAGACTTCTAGGAAATCTGAGAGTATATTTTTAAGAAGTAAACACCAAGTGGCTTTTCGACCATAAAAAAAGGGTTGGATAATACCAAGTCACACGATTACTCGTACTTTTGGATGTTGTAGGTGGACCTTTGGGTACCTGGACTCTAATTGAGGGTATAAACACTCAAAGAGCTGCAAACTGAGGCCAGTTCAAACAGCAGATATTGGTAAGCAGCTCTGGCCAGGCAGGGATATCGAGAAGTGCTGTTCCATTAAGCCAGAAAGAGCCGTTGGCCCTGGCCACATGCTGGATCCCCTTTCAAATATTGATGGATACTTTCGGGGGAAACACATTCTAATGGATGAAGAACAACTTTTAGTATCTTATCACTTGATTGATTCGAAGGCTCACCCTTTCACGTTATCACTTAATGGTTATTGATACTAGCAATGGCTTGGGGCACGAGTAGTTTGTTATTTATTTGATTGTGATTTGGGTGGGAACGTGGGAAATTATGCAAATTGCGGTGCAGATTGAATGGCCATAAACTCCGATGCCTGTCCAGGGTGAGTGAGGGACCAAAGCGATAACGATTGCCGTTTGATAAACTGGCCAATGCGGCTGTCTCCCTCCCCCTCACCAAACTGCTGAATGTACTGCTCTGTACTGTTTTGTTCTGGCCGTGTTCTAGTCTCTTTACTTTAACAGCAACCCCCCCCGATATGGATGATGGACCCTCATCAATATGGAAATCCACTTGTCGATTGTTCCCGTTCCCGTTTCTGCGCCTGTTCTTGTTGTTGCTTCAATTTTTAAGCCTTGTTTTCGATTGTTTACCGAACGCATTAGCCGACGAGTTTGACATTGTTATAATATTATATTATAAATTATCCTTCTTGTTCTGCCTCGGTTTATGTTCTTGTGTCTTATGTATTGCTGGAGAGTTACTTGCTGGAGAGCTAAGCTGCCGACTGCGAACGCGAACGCGTTTTTTTCCCAACTGTCGATGGGGCGAAAAAAAAAAATTTGACTAAGCGGAATGTCCCGGCGAACCAACAGACAGACAAACCCAGAGAGAGAGCGAGAGAGAGAGAGGGAGAGGGGGAGAGAGAAGTCCCCGCACTTTTGCTGTTTGTTCTGGCGGTCCGTCCCGTCGCACTCTTTGTCCCATGTCGCCCTGTGTGCCATCATCGTGCTGAGTGTCTTGCCGCCTTCTCGAATTGCACACCCGCCACAACACCCGCTCGCACCATCATCGTACATCAGGCCACTGGATGGCTGAACAATTGAGCCAACATCCATGCCATGGACATACAGCACTCGTAGATACATCTGCGGGGGGGCGGTATAGGTATGGCCGGGCAAAAAGAGTTCATTAATCGGTTTAATGGCGCTGCCCGACTAGATGACAGGGTGGTCGAGGCTGTTCAACTTGAAGAACTTGTAACTATTTTAGATTGGCACGAGACTTGTCATATTTTCAATGCCAGTTGTATCTCCTCCTGTCTGCCGCCAACTGTCCTGCGAGTCCTGCCAGTCCTGTCCGTCCGCTTTGAGTAATGGACCTTTATATAACCACAATGACGGCAGTTTGGGGGCTTTCTTACCTTAGTTTACCTTGCTCTTCCAGCTCTCCTGCTGGCCAAACACCAGAGCACCTAACACACCTCAAAGGCATTAACAACAACCACAGAACAGGCAGAGCCAAGCCAAGCCAATATTTGGTCGACAACGTCCATGCGGTCGGAGAAAGGGAAAAGGCTTTGAGGGCTTTTCATTTTCATTTGTACATATTTATTTCATTGCGTTTTTCCGTTGCTGGTGGTATTGGTATTGGCATTGGCATTGCTGTTGCTGTTGCTGTTGCTTTTCCTATCGGGCCATTTATGAAATGACATTGAAACAGTTTCTGTTTTTTCCGTTTCTGTTTCTGTTTCAGCTTCTGACGGTTCCTCGTTTCATATACTTTGAGGACCTGCGACTGGACTCGACTCTCTTATCTGCCAAATTGGTTGTCGCCCTTGGCTTCGCCTGCCACCCGCCACCCGCTACCCGCTGCGCCCTCCCGTTCTCTTCTGCTCTTGCGAACAGCAGCTGCTCAGAGCCAACTGTCGAATCTGCCCCATCCTGGAGCCCCGTCTCCCGACGCCTCCTGCTCTGGCCCTCGACTGGCCATTCGACCAAAATACACACTCACTTATTTATAGCCCTGCGGGTCAGAGAAAGTGCCCGCCACGGATCGGAGTGTCTTGTTTCCTTTCTCGTGCTTACAAGGAAACCCAAGTAATGCAATTATCCTCGATAGGACATGGGCCGGGCACACACCAAGAGCTTTCTGAGAGGAAGCGCAAACTGCAGCCAAGATAAGTTCTTTGATTTGAAGAAGGAGAAAAGCTCAACTCAAGTTTTCAGTTACCGGTAGGAAAAATATCCGAAATCTGTATCCTGCATACTGCATCCTGCTGGGAGTTTAACCAAAGTTGAGCTCATAAAATCCTTCAAAATAAGAAGCTTTGATCTATTAGCTTGTATTTTATGGAAATTCTGAAAAGCTTCAAGACTGTAAAAGCAAGAGAGGGAGAGGATTTCCTTTTGCTGTGAGCTTAGTGAATGTTTTGCGAAACTATAAAATGTTTTCTTACATAATAAAACAACCCCAAAGAGTATTAAATTTTCTCGATGGCTTCAATCGAAAGAATGAAAAAGTTATGATATTTCAAGTAGCTTATTCAATAACCTTTAAAGCAACTGCCCCTCATTACAATACCGAATGGTCTTCTCTTACCATATTTCTCTTTGAACGTCTCTTGTTAGAGTATTCAGGTTTTTGTTTAGCCAACCCCTTGAATAAACCCCCTTCCCCTTTGTAAGCATTATGCTGCCTTTTCTTGTCTATCCCTCTCATTTTTTTTGGCTGTGTTTTAAGTCGATTGACACGTGCTAATAAAAATTTCTGCGGGTAACCGAAAATGGCATTCAGCTGGCGACGGGCGAGGCGACTGCCTGGGGCGATGGCGATGGCGATGCCTGGGCTACGTGACAATAGAGGAAGTAATTAAAACGCGATTTACGGCAAGGTCAAGTTTATGAAGGTTTTCCCAGTTCATTTGCATTTGCCTGGAGCGACGAGAGACAGAGACAGACCGTGGGGGTGCGGGCATTGGGCATAAAGCATGGAGCATGGAGCGCGGAGCATGGCCAGAAACTAGGCCAATTCCTGCAGGCGGAAGTGGAGTCAATCAATTATAGCAATTACTTAATTAGATTTCCACATAATTGAAGGCTGGCCCGCACCAATGGCGGCCATAATATATCGGTTATGGGCTGGATGGGCTATTGTTTATCAGCTATCAGTTATCAGTTCTGGGCCATCGCTTATCTGCAGCTCCAATCGAATTAAGTCTACGCCACGTTGGCCATGATGGAAAAATTATGTGCATTTTCATATTATTTTCGCCCTACCTGTATCAGCTTCCTGCCGTTTTCCACGTAACTGGGATCACTGGAGTGCTGCTGATGCTGCTGCTGCTGCTGCTGTTGTCGTTGGTGGCGGTGGTCCGGCTGCTGGTGGTGCTTCTGGCGATGCTGCTGCATGTCAGCCGGAGCAATGACCTCCTCCTGGTTGTCCTCGCCATCGGCCTCACCGAACTCATCATCATCCTCGTCGTCGTCATCCTCGTCATCATCCACTTCATCCTGATTGCCATGGCGATGGGCTCGCTGCCAACTTCTGCGCGGATAATGAAGCCGATGCACCTCCAGGCGCTCATCCGTGTCCGCTCCCAAGGGAATCGAACTGGCTGCCTGCTCGACGGAAATCGCTGCGGTTGGCGCAAACGGAGCGAACAAGCCACCGCTAATCTCTTCGAGCGGAGGTGGGACCGGCAACGCCCCTGGCTGCTGGTGGTGCGACTGATGTGGCAGCTGCAACTGGGCGGGCGCTGAGGAGGCGGGTCCCACGAAGCGCGTGGTGCGGTACATGGGGCGGGAGGAGAGACTGAGACGCATATAAGTACAGCCAGTAGTCATTATCTCGATGTTTGAACTTACTTGTAACCGTATTTCGGGGACTCGGTTTCGGGGCGTCTTCTGGTGGACATCATTGTGTTGACCCGATCTCCGCGGGCGGCAGCCATCATGTAGGTCCACATAGCTGTGCTGTCTAGGGGATTGAATGCGGCTACGCAGGGCACGAACACATGCTCAGGACGAAGACCAAGGTCGAAGTCTGTACGGGAAAGGTATGTATGTAGAGAAATGCGGAAATGCACACGTAATATAAGGACGACAACTTTAGTATTCAGCTTCAAGTGGAAGTTGAAGCTAAAGTTAAAGTTGTTGGTGGCTCAAGTGCCTAAACGCCCGCTTGACGGCAATTGTGGTCGGGCAGCCGCCTGCCAGCTGCACCGCAGAGGAGGACTCGAGGCGGTCATAAAGGCTCCTTGCCGCAGGGTCATAAAACAGTTTGAGAGACGTAAGCATAAACGGTAGCCGCTTACTGGGGAAGAAGAGTGGTGTGGGGGTGGGGGGTGGTGGGGGGTGGTGTGCTGCAGCAGTAATTAAGCAATTAAATATAAAACTGTTGGCTTACAGAACATTCTGTGGTTCGACATTTTTAAGTGCCCCTCAAGGTAGGCAACAGAAAATTTGCCGAGCAGATTTCTGCATGTGGCAGGATGTGGTGTGTGGTGTGTGTGTAGAAGGATGGGGAGTGCGCTGTGGCATGCTCTTAAAACTCTTTGGATCTCCAACTTTCCTGGCAGGTAATCAGTAAACTATTTCGCATTTGATGGCAAATTAAACTTTGATTAAGTGCCAGAAACTGTCGGTTGGGAGATGGGAGACGAAACCCATTGTGGTTTCCCTTGAAGCGAGCGGGAAGTTTCAGGATGAATCCTGGATGAGAGATTGCTCTTCCGATGGGAAACCCTAAATAAATAATTCCCTTTCATATGCCAGCAGCATCGACCCGAGCTAATGATGCGAAAATGATAAATACAATAAATACAAGCTGCCAGATGAGCAAAAACTGTCTGCAGATGTACACAGATATATATATATATAGTAGATGTACATGCACATGTCTATTTATGTATCTATAGCTAAACCGTTGCAGTGAGTCTGTGAGTCACTTGGAGGTCTGCAAATGGAAATGGGAATGGAAATGGGAATGGAAATGCAAATGCAATGGCTGATAATCAAAACGAGCGCAAAAATGAAGCACCAATGCGAATTTCTTGAAGTAATTTCCACTCGAGTGGCTGCCACAAAGAACGGGGCAGCCCTCACACCGCAGACCACCTCTCACGCCCTCGAACACAGATACAGAACAGAAAACAGAAAAACCCGAATTGCAGTTGATCCTTTGTCCCGTCCTTTGTCTGCTGCTGGAGGCAGCCGCAGTAGCGTTTACTGTCGCGTGATTTTATGCTATAGATTATCTCTGGCTTGCACTCCTCTGCTCCTCTGCCAAAGCATTCAATTTTAAGTGCAATTTTGGTTTTTTGGCCAAGCACAAAGGGGGTGGTGGTGGTGGTGGCGGCGGGAAGCCCTCGATGAGTCAGGTCCGACAAGGGTAAGGGGGGGTCTTTGACCGAGCTGGTCCATTGTCTTGAGTCGACTTCAAAATTGGTTTCAGTTCAAAGAGATTCAAATGGTCGCATCGATTTTTAGCTATAAAATCGAACTAAATCCATTTATCAACTTCAGCTGCAAGCATTTTTCGTTCAAGATAGGACTTGACTTTGATAAAATGTGGCAGCCGGCAGGAGGTCCGTTCTGCTCCTCCTTGAACTTCTGGCCAGCCACTGCCAATGTTTGCATTCTCCCTTTTTGACCATGAAACCAATCAAGAAGGGAAACCAGAAACCAGATGCTTGCAGCGAAAATCTTGGCAATTAACTCCACACCCACACGCCCCCAAAGAGTCGGAAAACCGCACTGGCCACAGCTTCAAAACGAGTCAACGTTCTCCCGCGCCTTCCTCTTGTGCCCTTTTTCCCCTTTCCCCTTTCTTTTGCCACAACTCGAATTGCTAACGAGCCATAAATGTGGCCCACTGTGCGGCTGTGGGAGTGTGCGTGTGTTGCTCTGTGTGTGTGTGTGCGGCTCATTTGTAATGATTAAGTGGTGCTGTGAAGCAGAGAGGCAGCGAGGCAGCGGGGCAGCGGGGCAGCGAGTTAGCGTGTGATGTTTATGCCCCCAAGGAATCGTTTACACTTGCCTCAGTTAGTGGGGGATTATGATTGTCCAAGTGGGTGCCCCGGAACCCAGACCAAGGAACACTGCAGGGGAATACTCGTACATAAATAAGTAAACACATGTCCATATTGAAAACAAATTTCCCTGCTTTTCTTTTGGCCATTTCCGTTCGTCGGTTGTCGGTTGTCGGTTCTGGGGAGATGAGAGACCTGGGAGCTGGAAGGATGCCCAGCTGGGGGCATCAATTAGAACTTCCCACAGAGCTATGGTACGACAAATGTTGATACAATATAAAATACTGTCACAGCCCCAATACACCCCACTCAAACACTTTTCTATTTGGCTTTAATCCGCTTAGACACATCACGTATACGCCGTGTGTGCACGGAGACTTTCAAGTTCAATCAAAATACAGAGGGGAACGGAACGGATCACAGGGCTCTTTAAATTGAAAGCCATTTGCACAAAGGATATCCAGGAAGCACTCAACACACACACTCACACAAACACTGAGACAAAGAAAGAAGAGAGAGAGGGAGAGGGGGAGATACACACGCTCGTACAGGATGCACAAAATATGCTAATGTCAATTATTTTGTGCGTAATTTGCTTTTCATGCTTCGACGGGAAATGTGTAACTGGCGCCTCATTATGAATATTCATTTCCCCACATATAGTATGCAGCGCCCCATTGTCCCTTCCCCCTGCCATCCCTCCCAATCCACCCACACGCTCGCATTGCCACTTGACTCGTCATCAACATCCCAACCCCCCTGCTCCTGTCCTCGCTCCCCCCTTTGTTCGCTAATAACTCGAGCCACCATCGCAATCGACTTATCTAATCTGTTTTGGTGGTTTGCTGTGAGCTTGGGCGGAGGTGCTGCTGCGGTGCTGTGGGGCTGTGGTGCCGTGGGTGGATCTACCTGCCGCCCTCCTGAAAAGGTGAGCTGCTTCAATTAACATTCGTGCACGTAAGCGCAATAACGCAAATGGATTCGGGTTTTGTTTAATAAAATGTGATATTTATGGAGTTTATGGAGCTCCTCCTGAGAGGTGGACGCCACCCCCTTCCATCCCCACTGGCCCCACTGATAGCGGATGCCAATTAATATGGGACCAAGTTGGTTACTAATTCGTTTGCATGGGTCCTATGTCCATCGTTAACAATTAGCCGGGGATACTCGTGCGTTGTCGAATAGGTTGTTCAGTGGAGAAATCACGCATACGCCATGTGGTGACAGAAAAATGAAGAAGCTGGGTGCACGGCCACGGTTAGCCACTTATGTGAGATGTGGAATACCTTTTTAATTGTTTCCTCTGTAGCAGAAGGGCTTTGAGGTTCGTAATGGCGGATACTCCGGCTGTTGCGGCTGCGGCTGCTGCTGTTGCGGCTGATGCTGGTGCTAATCCGGACAACTGTCGGGACCGGAGGTGATGCGTAATCCTATTAGCAGATGCCTCGTGGCTCGCGCTTCGTTATGTGCCGCTTTGAGAGCCGCCGCCTGCTGCCTGCTGCCTGCTTCCCGATTACTTGTACACTTGTTCCGCTGGCATTGGATTATTTAAAAATGCGTGCAGTAATTTCAACATGAAATTTGAATATTTTTACGCCTCGCAACTTGCGCCAATCTTTGCATATTTCCACAAGCACACACACACACGCACACACACACACAGAATCCTTGAGAGAGGGGGCTGTATGGAGATAGATTGTGGAGTGGGTACCATTTACATTTGTAGCTTTAGGATTCGTTTTATTATTATTCTTATTTTTTATTATGAAAGGAATTTCTTTTTGTGCACTTTTTTATTGAATAAAAATTCAAATGAAATGATGATTCGCCCCTTTTTTGAATGGAACCGCGCACAAAACAGAACCAAACGGAACGAAACGAAACGAAGACGATCCCGAGATCCAAAAGTGGATGTTGATGTGGATTCTTAGATTGCGGAGTCCGCGCCGTGTGCGTTCGAGTGCCTGGTTAGCGGGGCAATGAGAAAATGGAGCCCAGCCTGCAGCAGCAGCAGAGCCAGAGGCAGCAGCAGAGCCAGAGGCAGCAGCAGAGGCAGCAGCAGCCACCGAACTGGGCCGAGAACAAATCGTCGTTCGGCCGGTTTTAAAACGACGCTTTTCATTCATGTCTTTGCCGGAGCTTTCGCCGAAAGCTTTGTTCGTCCCTCGCACGGAAGCTGGCAGACAGACAGACCTGTTGAATGGGATGCTGATGCTGCTGGCCAGAGTTGCCACACCACGTGTGGCCAGCGTCTAGCGTCTGTCGGCTGTTGCCAGGGCCGCCAGGATAACATAAATTAATTAAATCAATGCTCGAAATGTTCCTTTCGGCTGATCATAGACCGCGCCCCCCGCATCTGACACATTGACAAATTGATGGCAGTGTGGAGGGGGAGATTAGGGTCCTGGGGGCAACGTGGTTCATTGCTGAAGTTGATTAATGCATGTTTTACTGTGGCTTGATTTAAACTTGTCTGCGGCATATGTTGTCCTGTGGATGTCCTGTCCTGTCTGCGGGATGCACGGCAAAGCCAGAGCCCCAGCCAGAGGTCACTCTCTTTGTTTACCAAAGGTGCACTGACATTTGACCAAATCGAACCGCAACTTTCGACTCGGACCGATTCAGGCACGATTATTTAAATGGCACAGAAATACGATTAAAGTTCTGTGCACATCATGTGGTTCCCCGTTGTGGCCTTCCCCGTTGTGGCGTTCCCCCCTCCTCAAAGGCATAACATCTGCGGATGAGTGTTATTGCTTTTTCCCACCCGAAAACAGGGGGAGATACTCCAGCCACCCCCACGTTCCACCCGGCAGCCTTCTCTGGCAATAAGGCAGTTCATTGTTTGTGCCACAAAAGTTCAATAGTTCGAGATAAAAGTTCAGTCACCAACAAGCCAGCAAGCCAACAAGTGGTTAGCAGGGCAGACATCCAGACCCTGCTCCATGCGCATACGTGCCGCCATAGCTTTGTCGTTCTCAGCTAAATCTGGCGACATTGACAGCTGCATACAGCTGTGTATTTAATTCTCACCCGAAAAGGATGGATCCACATACTATATATACCCGCATACTCGTACATATATGTATGTATGTATGTATGTGCTACAATGACTTTCGCATTCACAATTTCCAGTAATTTGTTATTCAAACACATTTCGAATCGATTATCCGCTCGGCATGCTCCCTCCAATCGAGCAAATATGCTGATTGACTTTTGTCAAGGCTTATACTCGTACTCGTACTCGTACTCCCACTCGTATGTGTGTTCCTCCCTATCTTTTTAGCATTGCTCTCTATCTCTTTTCCCTTCAGCCTTTGTGCTTTCAGCCTGCATGTGTGTGTGCGTGTTTGGTTTGGTTTGGGGAAAATGCCAAAGCAAATATAAATGAGGAAACGCGGGATACTCCCCTGTGCAGTCGCTCCCTCTATGGCCTTTCACTTTCCTTTCACTTTTACCGAGGGAAAAGTCATGGAACTTCGACCTCCACCACCACCACCACCACCAGCTCCTCCCGAACTCCTCGACATGGCTGGCTGGGCGCTCGATGGCTGTACGAGTAGTACATATATGTATATGTATGTACATATCTACATGTGTGTAGGTGGATGATGGGTAGGTGCTGTATACACGAGTGTGTTCACAGTGCGATAAGGCAAAGCGGAGGCATTTAGAGGAGGAAAACGGGACGGCACGGCACTCCTCATTATCACAATGGAAACCAGGAGCCAGCCGAGCAGTGTAGTTCAACTATCTGTCAAGGACTCAATCGAGTCCCTGCCCATGGCTCAATCCAGCACACGTTGTTGGCTCTGTCACCAAGGCTCCCCTTCAATATTTCCTATATGTATGCTAAAAATTTATCATTGAAACTGGCCGAAGGTTTAACCTGCGGCTGGCCGAGCGGAGCCCTCAGAGCAAGTGGTGGCAGCCAGGAGGCAGAAGGAAGTATGTCTCTGTCTCAATGTCACTTGTTGAATGGAATTGATTGCCACGCAATAAAGTGTAATTGCAATTGCTCAGCTTGAATTCAATGTTAAGGTGCAAGGACATTAATTAACAGCAACCACCGTCAGCTGGGGCATGCTTCTCCGGGCTCTGAGCTCCCTGCGCCGTGCTTCAGCCCTCGTCTGAAGTGGCTCTGATTGCACTGCGTGGCATTAAGCGGTCTGCATATTAATTGGAGAATCAAATTGAATGGAATGAAGAAAGCTTGTGGTGGCAATTTGCATTGCTTCCTCTGCAAATATGCAAATGTGTTTCGGTGCATGCCAGATGCTATAACTCTACCGCTATACGGATATAAAATGCTGCTCACCCAACGACCAGGACGAGCCAGAGGACAAGCAACAGTGACAGAAATTCCATACATGCGTACACGCATACACACATATAATATGTATATGTATAACATAAGCGTGGGTCTCTGGAATATGTCAAACTGCACTGCCAAAGGTTAAAGTTAAGCCTGACAAATGGGCAGCAATGGGGCGTGGGCACTTGAACCGCTCTAGGGGAATCCTTGGGCTCCACTCAGTCAACAACTAATTCTCGGAAATTTGCACCACATTTGCGGGAACATAATTTATTGAACAAGTTTACTAAGTAATTTCGCGAGGGCCCCTCGAGGAATGATAGTCAGCCACACGTGGTCTAAGCCATTGATCCACCCTCGCGGACGATATATTATAATTAAATGTCATATTGCGGGGCTAGGACTGTGTCCTACTTCTAATTGACTTGAGGTGCTGCTGCAGTTGCTCGCATCGCTGGCACTCGCGGGTGAGTTGTTTGACGGCCGAGGCATACTGGCGTTGGAGCTCAAGCAGGGATTGCAGCTCCTCGTTGAGCTCGTCTCGTCGCATGCGCTCCTCGTTGTACTTGTGACGCACCTTGTCCTGGGCACTCTTCACCCCATCCACAATCGTCTCGAACTGCCGTATGAAGTCCTCCCGTCCATGGGGACTCATCATGCCCTCGTTGTAGGCCTCGCAGATGGAGTTCAGCATCGTCAGCTCCTTCTCCAGGTAGCGCTTTTTGTCGTTCAGCGTATTGTACAGTATATAATATTGCTTTGTTTCCAAGTGCTTGCCACTCATTTCGTTGTAGAGCTCGTGGAAGCGTCGTTGGTACTGGGCTAGCTCGGTGCGATCGGGTATCGCGTCCAGCTTCCGTTCAATGGCCACAATGCCGCGATTCCTTTTGGCCAACTTCAGTCGCAGATCCTTGAGGCGCTTCTCTTCGCCAGCCAAGGCAGCTGCCTGCGCTTCCGCATCCTGGGCACTGAAGGCCTCCAGTTCACTGCAGTGGGATTTATGATTTAGGTTACCCCATACTTTAAAAGTATCAAATCTTACTCAATCTGCTGCTGTAGGTTGGCCAAATCCGTCCGACAGGACTCCTTGAATTCCGCCTCACTCTTTTTCAGCTCATCGTGCTGCCTCAACAGAGTCTGTATCCTTTCCAGCAGCCTAGAGAGATAACCATGTCACATCATTGATCAGAAAACCATCTAACATTCTCCAACTCACTTTGGATCCGCACTCTCTTCCGTTTCTTTGTGAGCCTTTAGTTCAGAATTTAGGGTCTTCAGCTGCTCTTCCTTTTCTTCGGTTTTCTGGCTCTGCTCCTTTTCCGCCTCTTCCAGTTGCTGGTTATCTTTGCAGAAGCGTTTCACCTTGTGCTCCAACGCGATTTTGGCTGCCTCTAGGCGTTTCTGTTGATTTTGTACCTTCAGTTCCTGGGTATCGGTTTCCATTTCAAGCTTAAATTCCGCATAATGCTGCTGTAGGGCTTGCCGAGCAGTGGGATCGAGATCTATACGTTTCTGAGTTCCCTTAAAGTCTTCTTTAGCCAGCGATAGGCTTCGTAGGTACTTCTCCAGATCAAGTTGCTAAAGAAATCATTCCCGTAGTTTATTTTGTGAAATTATAAAAAAGTTTATTCTTATTCGTTCTCACCTCATCTCCGTCGTCGGCGCCCATCCCTGCCTTGCGGCCTGCGCTTGGCTTGAACATCGGCCCTGGATCTCCGTACTCAAGTAGCGTCATGCGCACCCGCGACACTTCATCATCGTCAGCGGTTTCCTGCCGTCGGTACATCCTAAATGGGCTGTATAGATCCTGAATGGTTTTTATATTGGCAGAGGCCAGACGTATTTTCGTCAGATTGTCCTTGTCGCTTTTATACTGATAATGATTGTGGAACTCCCCAATGGCAAATCTCTTCAGGCGCTGGCCACGCACAGCTCGATTTTCCACCTGCAAAGGGGGGGTATTGCTGTATTACTATGCACACATCGGGGGAAAAGCTACTTACCGAAGTCTTCACTAGCCACTTGATAACGGGATGAATGGCAAGAAACTCCAGACCCTGCACCTGATGCGGCTCCAAGCTATGTGGACACTTCATATCGATCAGAACCGAAACAATCTTCTCCACGAGAGCTCTGCGAATATAAAAGAGGCATCCTATTGTTTTGCAAAACAATTCGGAAGAATAGTCCTTACATTTTTTGTCCAATCGATAGACTCTCGTGGAAGAGCAGATCCACGTCCACGTCATAGTCGCAGCATTCGATGCACCAAGTCATGCCGCCCACAACCTTGTCGAAGGCGGACAGGCCTTTGATGCGGGCGCGATAGTAGCCGGCGTCCACGAGAATGTCGAAAGTTTCCTGCTGCTTTGCTGTCGCATCCGAGTCTTCGCGACGCTCCACCTAAAGAACCAGAGCGTGCATTACTAAGAAGTATTGCAGCTGGCTCAGATGTAGTTACCTGAACTTCGCGTCCGTCTTCATCGTAACGAGTGGCCAACTTGACATTTGGCAGGATTTTGGAGAATACATCGCGGTTAGCCATGTACCGTTCAGCTATCTGGTGCCGAGGAACTTCAAGTCTGCCAAACGAGGCAAAACTCCACCCACAAATAAGAAAACAAGCGAATTATCAGCAAAAACTTAGAAAACCAAATATCAACATATAATCGAATTATATCGAATATTTACATATCGTATATCGTGCAGCACGTAGTTGCCATACTGCAGTGGTCGCAAAAACATGTATGGCATCACGATAAACCCCTTTTCGAACAATGATATTAATAGCCTATTTACACTACAGTGAGTTACCTATCGATAACCGAGGAAACTCAATAACTCAGAACTGGTGTCTACACTACACAAAAGTTGAGTTATTGAGTTATTGAGTTTTGGCTTGCTGGCAAACACGAGCGTGCGTTGTTTTGTTTAAATTATTAAATTACGCAAATATGAACTTCGAGGAAACATTTATGTTGTATTCGGCGCAGCTAGAAGCAGCGATGGTGTGATGTATTGATTTGGCGACAATGTGTGCACAAACTGTGGAGTATTTGGATAACATTTTAAATACACGCATTTGGACCCTGGTAAGAAATTGGAATTTCATATTCAAGTGCTTCTATTTTATAATAATATTGAATTATAATAGCCGCGATATAGATCATTTTGGGAGGAGGACGTTGCGAAGAACTCTGATGCCTTTTTTAAGGAATATTTCCGCCTGGAAAGGCATGCGTTCAACATACTTGATGGACTGTTGCCCAAACTCCAAAAGAAGGACACTCCTTTTCGACTGACAATCCCTCTGTAGAAGAGAATAGCCATTGCCTAGGATCCTCTGCGGAATATCATACTGTAGTGTGTCTATTTGCTGTGTCAAACGCCATTTCATGAACATATATATAAATAAAAATTGAAAAAAGTACAATTTTGTTTCATTTATTTGCTTATTTATTTTTTTAAATGTGCCAAAAGTCCAGGAATGCCTGTAAGGCCTTAAGTGACCAAACAAATCTCGTATCTAGGGATAAAATTGTATTAAAAGTATTGTTTTTAGGAAATATTTGTTTGTTTACCTTTTTTCTCCATAATCACATTTGTTTTTTGTTGTTTTTTTAGTGGTGATATTTCCACGATAGGCAGATCAGGGTTGAAATATTCGGAAAATCGGAAAACTCGATTGAAACTCAACCTAAACTCAACTTTTTTGCCACCTCTAGGGCCCCTATGCTGCCCCATGTAAATGAAACTCGAGTTTTGCCCGAAACTCAATAACTCAATAACTCAACTGTAGTGTAAACAGGCTATAAAATACACTCCACGAAAATTTGAATCTTGAAGAGTTTTAGCAGAGTTCTGGTAAAGATATCGTAGTAATTTGATTTGTAGGGAAGAAAAAGCATATAGTATATAGCTCAAGAAGAAATTACATACAGTATTATTTTCCGCGGCTTAACCCAAGTTCTTAACCTGTTTAAGTTGAGGGGTGTTAGGTGGGTTAATTTCGTTCAATCAAGCCGGTTGCCGCATTTTTGACGACTCGCATTAATTTGTACTATAAAATGGAGTTATACGTTTGTCTTCAGCATGAGAGCACTAACAGTATACCAAAACTGATACAATTTGCCAATGATAACAACTACAATGTGGTGGCCACATCGATCAACGCTAATATGGTGCCGCTGGAGCCATGTGAGACGGATCCCACATACCCGGGCACATTACTGAGCGCTTTCGATTGGAACTCGAAGGTGATTTTCATGCTGTCCGATGTGGATGTAGATTCGCCAAACCCCAAGCTACGCGAGCATTCCAAGCAGATCCTCCTACGAGATGTCGCTTGGGCGGAGCATTTGCAAAATGTTGGAAACATGATGAAGCGACTGCGGGGACCAAATAACGACAACCTGGCCGAGATCGTGAAGGCCAAATCGAAAGGTGATGAGTGAAAACTTCCGTAAAACGAATCCAAATTAAAATTTCGGTGTTTAATTTCCATTTAGGCTACTGGCTTATACAAGTACCCATCAGCAACCCAGAGATGGGTAGCTTCGAGCATCGCAAAGACTGCAACGATTCAGAAATAGCCGAGGCGGAGGCGAATGATCCATGGACTTGGTGGAACAGCCTGCGCTTTGCCGTAGAGCACAACAGCAAAGTGAAAGTTGTAATTGAGCTTAACGATTTGGATCTTCCCAGTAAGGAGACGATTCGCCGTTGGCTAGGCGAGCCCATCGAAGCCATTATTGTACCGTCCTCTCTGTTCATCCGAAACAAATCAAATTACTATGTTCTGAAGAAGCAGTGGCAGATAGTCGTTGGCTACTTTTTCTCGGCCCGGGCCAACATAATAGTCTCCGCCAATCCCAATGACCAGTACATTTCCCAGTACGCCGAGTATTTGCGGAAGCTCGCTAACGACAACATCGACAGCCACACTCTAAATAAGTAAGTGTCTGTGGAGTAAGTGTCTTCATCCGCACGCTAACCTTTTGCCAATTTAGATATGAAAACGTTCTGGAGATTCCACTGCAACCGCTCTTCGAAAATCTGGATAGCTATACATACGAGGTGTTCGAGGAGGATCCAGTGAAGTATAAACTCTACCAGAACGCGGTCAAAGCGGCTCTGATCGACCGAGTGAGCGACGTGGACGCGCCGAACAAGCTGGTAAGAAAAGTAGTCTTTAATTGGGCTCAAATTCCAGCTAAGCCATGACATTCTATTTCCAGACCGTGGTGATGTTGCTGGGTGGGGGACGTGGTCCTTTAGCTAGGGCCATTTTCAATGCCGCGGAACTGACAAAGCGCCGGGTGCGATTGTACATCATCGAAAAGAATCCCAATGCCATTCGCACCCTCTCCCACATGGTAGATACTCTTTGGAAAGACAAAGGTAAGCAGCAAAGTCGCTCGGATAAACGGATATGAATAAACCTGATTCTAATCCTAATTTAGATGTGCACATATTCTCCAAGGACATGCGCGACTTTTCGCCTCCAGAGCTAGCTGATATTCTCGTCTCCGAGCTGCTTGGTTCGTTTGGGGATAACGAACTGTCGCCAGAGTGCCTCGACGGCGCCTTGAAGCTGCTTAAAATGGATGGCATAAGCATACCCTACAAGTCGACGTCGTACATCAATCCAATCATGTCGGCAGTGTTGCATCAGAATGTCCTCCAGTTGGTCAGCACTATTCCAGCCTTCGACTACGGTTACGTAGTTCTCCTCAAGAAAATCTATCACATTGACAATCCCCAAGCGCTGTTTGAATTCTCACATCCGAATCGTGAGGCGACTATTGACAATACACGCTGCAAGGAGATCTCTTTTACTGCCCAAAAAGACTGCGTGCTGCATGGCATTGGTGGCTATTTCGATACAATGCTTTATAAGGATATCCGCCTAAGCATCAATCCGATGACCCACACGCCCGGGATGTTCTCATGGTTTCCAATGTTCTTTCCCACAGTAAGTGATGGGGTTACAACCCTGGCATTCCATTGATCATAAAGGTTAATCGTTCTAATCGTGATCTTGCAGTATCCGAGGACCCTCAAGGAGGGACAGACAATCTCCGTCAAGTTCTGGCGCTGCGTCGATGCAGGCAAGGTATGGTACGAGTGGCAGGTCAGCACACAAGAGGCCTGGGAGCATCACAATGCGGGTGGAAGTGGCTACGAAATAAAACTTTAAGTTACATTTAATCTTTCGAAACTTGACCACAAATACAACACCTATAAATATATATATATATATAATTGTATATAATATAGCTAAAAGGAGAATAAATTGGAAATCTGTAATTAATTTGTCTGCGACTTTTATTTAGTTTTATGTTTTGAAAAGTTTATAAATATTCTTAAACGTACAATAGATGTCCTTAAATATCTGTGGGGTTTTTGTTTGCTTTTGTAAAATGTAGTTAATTATTTTCCGTTTTCCACTCATTCAATTAATTATATTATATTTTTATTTATATAAATATATATTTAAAGCGCTGCACATGATCGCGAAACGACATCTCTTTAAGCGAAGGCAATTATCAATTATTTTAAGTATGTATAACGTGATCAATCCATTTATTTTATAGTTTAAAGCGGAGATGGACTGGGCGGCGACAGGGTGCGTGGTGGTGCATATGAATCTAGGAGTTGATGGGGGTCTGCAATGGAGCTCCGCCGACAGCGCCACCGCCTCGTATGGCAATGGCGCCCTGGCCCGCTCTAATGGGCTTGGCGATTTGTGCCTGCGGCCCTCTCCGCCCCAGATGCTTCTGACGCACCGCCTCCTTGATGCGATCCACCTCGTACTGGTAGCGCTTGCGATCCCTCATAGCACCCTCCTTTGCCTCCTTTAGCGCCGTCTCCAAGGCTTTCACCCTTTCCATTGTCGTGCGCAGACGCTTCTCCAGCTTGGGCAACTCACAGCGCAGGTCGGCATTGTCGCGCACCAGCTGTTTGTGCACCTTGGTCAACTGATCGAGGTTGTTCTCCAGGAAGGAGATCTTCTGCTTCTGTGCCAACGATCCGCCATCCTCCTCGCTCTCCTCGTTGACCACATTCTTTCGGATTCGTTGCTATAAAAGAGAATATTGTGGGTCAGTTTTTGAATTGAAAGAAACATTAAGGTTGGGAGGTGCACAATTACCTGTAAATCTTGAACGAAGAGCTTGCGGAGATTGTGCAGCGTCTGCAGTTCCTTGGCCACGGTGTCCTCGAGGCCCTTGAGGTCCTTGCGCGCCTGCTCCCGTCGCTCGCTGGTGAGAATCATGTTCTGTAGTTCGTTGGATTTCTGGGCCTCCTCCTGCTTGACCTTCTCGTAGTCGGCGGTCATCTGTTGGTGGGCCAGCAGCAGCTTCTGGTGCACATCCTTCATTTCGTTCATTTCATGCTGCTTAGCGGAAATCTCGTCCCGCAGCTCGGACACCTGCTTGGTGTGGGCCTCGCGCAGCTCGTCCATTTGCGAGTCGAACATGGAGCGCAGCTCTTCGGCGCGCTGCTTCTCCTCGGCATTGACGGCGGACACGTGCTCGGCAGCCTTTAGCTTTGCGCACTCCTCGCGCAGGGAATCGATCTGCTCCTCGAGGGTCCTCTTCTTGTTCTCCGCTTCCCGCATAGACTCTTGTAGCGACTTCATGCGCGCCTCGTGCTGAGAGATGAGCAGACGGTACTCGCCCAGATCCTTCTCGTACTCGAATATCTTCTTGTTGGAGTCCGACTGCTGGGCCTCCATGTTGGCGCAGCGCTGAGCAATGTTTTTCGCCTCAGTCTTCATCTTGCTGATGTACAGACGAGCCATGGTGAAGTCCTCCTCCACTTTGGTGGCATCTGTGCCGGCTAGGGTGCTCATCTTGAGGTCGATGGCGGAGTCTCCCGGTGCAATGGCCTGGCCCACCTCACCGAGATCGCGCAGCAGGTTGGTTAGCATCTCAGTGATGCGCTTCTTCTGGTGCGAGGACATGTCCTTGAGCTGCTGCAGCTCCGTGGACGTGGCACTGAACACAGTCTGCTTTTGCTGCAGCTCTTCATTGAGGGCATCGATGTCCTTGTTCTTATTGTCGATCTCCTGCGACTTCTGGTCATAGTTGACAGCCAGCTCTTCGAGGGCCTGCAGCACTTCCTTAACCTCTTCCTTGGCAGACTCGTTCTCCTGCTGGATGCGCGCCATCTCTGACTGCAAAGCCTCATACTCCCGCCGGGCATTGGCTATCAGCTCCTCCTGCTCCATGACCTGCTCCTTCATCTGCTCGGCATACTGGCTCTGCTGGTTAATCTCCTCATCCTTGTCGTCCAGCTGCTGGTACAGACGTTCACACTCCGTGGCCAGGCGGGCCCGTTCGTCGGCAGCCACCGAAGCAGACATATTGGCTAGGGCCGTCCTCTGAGCGGCACTGGCCGCTTCGGCGGCCTTTTGCTGTGCTGCCTCAACCTCCAGATTGGGCGTGCTGGCCTCCATGAGATCTTCCATGTTGATTTGTTCCTCGGCTTTGACCGTCTCTCCCGCCCTCCAGCGGGCCAGCTCTATCTCCAGCTTCTCCACCTTGCCCTTGAGGCGACCGTTCTTCTCCTTCTCCTTTTCGTAGCGCCGCTTCCACTCTTCGGCGGTGAGCTCCTCGTTCACGCAGACCACATTCTTCACAGTCTTGGCGCGCCGGCCAAAGTCCAGTGTGGACTTCGTCTCGGACTCGTTGAAGCTGGCCGGAGAGCAGCAGATGACAATGGTTGTGCGTGCGTTGCCACCCAGCGACTCCTGCAGGATACGCGTCAGCTTCGAGTCGCGATAGGGTATGTGCGTTTTGTTACCATCCGCCAGCGCAGAGATCACGTTGCCCAACGCCGACAGCGACTTGTTGATGTTCTTCGCCTCGTCGAGCACCGTTCCCTCTGCACCGGTTTTGGAAACCTTCTCGGAACCGGCCAAATCGACCAGATATAGTTTACCCGATAGTTTTTTCTGGTTCTCCAAATTCTCCTGTTTCACATTGATCAGAAATACTGAGTGGGATCGAGAGGAGTGCTCGTTCATGTCTGGAATGGATCGATCGTTTCAGTAAACCCCAAGCACAAGCCCATTTTGATTACTCACTTGTTACGGCAATATGACGATTCGATTTGCCCTCTTCGATCACCTCAAATACATCCTCTGGCGAGGAGACGAACCGCTCCGTGGCACCCTTCACATAGGGCACTCGATTCTTGTCCTCGTGCACGCTCAGGTTAACCTTGGACACGTCCAGCAGATCCCGGATCTTGTCCATATAGATCTCATAGTACGAAACCTTTATGTGGAATTCCAGATTCACCTCCATGGCATAGATGTGATTGAAGATATCATTGACAATGCGTGGAATAATGCCCTGCTTCGCCGAGTCGCCAATGACGCCCTCCATTGTGTGCGTCTTGCCGGACGAGGTCTGGCCGTACGCGAATATCGTTCCATTGTAGCCGGCCAGGACGTCCGTGACAATAGACTTGGCCGCCTCGTTGTAAACCTTCTCTTGGGAGGCATTCGGCTTGAAGACTTTGTCGAATAGGTAGACTTTGCCCTGAAGAGAAAAAGAGAGATATTTTAAGGCATTTATTTTCCTTCCAAATTTCTCGCCGATCTTCGGCGTTTACCCTACCCCCTCCCTCCCTTCTGCTCCATGATCTCTGGCAGCTTTGAAATCATATTTGAACGCACGGCCGCGAAACGGATTGTAATTATGAGCATTAACAAAAGAAAGAGAGGAGCGGCGAGGCGCGGAGATGAGATGGGAGGAAAGCAGTAATGAATAATGAGCAGCAGAAGAAAGAGCGAAAGAGAAGCGTTAGTAAAGATAAATACATGCATATACATGTATGTACTTCCATGTATTTGTATGTAATAGAGCTGCCTTCTATGGTTCCAAAAAATAACTAGTTCGTTTATGGGACGAGATTTATCCGTATGATAAATATGACATTATTTCTCCAGATATCATTTCTGTGAAAATGTTCGATTACGTTACAACTGGAGTTACGTTAAGATCATCGTTTGGTAGAATATATGTATAGCGGTTAACAACCAGTAATGTAACTGTTCAACAGAACTAGTTCGCTGGTGTCAACAGAACTGTTAATAGAAAGTATTGTTGCCAAACAGATTTCTGGGAAAATGTTCGTTTACAGGTGGAGTTATGGTGAAAATTCAGTGATTCCGCAACATGTACATGCATCTATTATTTATGAGCGCCAAAAACCAGTAAATTCCATTGCTCTATGTTGCTCTTTTTATGTGGTTTGCGTGCATGAGTCACTGTTGCTGCTGGTGGAATGGAGTGGCGGCAGCTGGTGGCAATGGGAGGGCACACACACACACACTCGCACACACATGAAGGCACAGGGGGGCAGGTACAACGAAAGTGAGGTAAGCATAGAAGGCGGACTGGCTGGAACTCTAGACGGCGAGTCCGCTGCTGCAGAGAAGGTTAGCAATGCAAATTTCTGTGGATTGGGACACAAGTGGAACTGTAATTGTGGGTGGGGACTGCCTTGCTTTCGGCTTTTCTGCTTTGACGTTCCCTTACACACACACACACCCCGTTTCACTCTCCCTCTCACTCACTCTTTGTTCTTTCTGTCTTTGGGCGGAAAATCAATTTATTGCAAAATATACTATTGATCTGAAGTAATTTCGGATTTCTTATGGTTTTCCGCCTGTGGGCAGTCGCTCGAGACACGCTCACTGGATGTGGAATACAAAACTTTGCGCTAATTATCCAAACTGCTCCAATTGGTCGACGGCACTGCTGCTGGGGAAGGGTAATGTACGCTCCGTACGGTCTAATGTTAGGCATGACGTCATGGGCCGTGACAGCACGCAGAGATTAATGCATAACATACAAAGTAAAGGGAAAAGTGTGCGTGGAGGAGCCACTGACAGTGGAGTGGATCTAACTAAAGAGATGAAGCACACTTACCGCAATGGATATGCAGTTCTCCTCGACATTGTTGGGAAATTTAACGACAAATTTGGAGCCGGCCTTCTCCTCACTGTCGTTAAGCGGTCTGAAGCGGCAGACAACTTTGATGCTGTCCTCAGCGGGAATTTCGCGCTCCGCGGACATCTTCGCACTCTCTCTCTCTCTGATCTGGTACTCGTCTGGCGGAACTGCGGCTCTAATTTTTGTTTGATCAAACTTTTATCTTTGCGCATGCAGCTGTTTACGTGGTAATCGTTTGCCGTTTATATTACGGTGTTGGTCTCTCGTTTGAAAATAGCATTAATACAAATGGAATAACAGCAAAGGTAGTGACGAACCCCACACGGGCAATCTGATATATGATTGGTGTGTTCTATATAGTGGGACTCGCGAAAATTGGGCTCAAATGCAGAGAAAATTGTGTGGTTATACCAGACGCACAGTTCGTTCGCGGATGAATTGTAGCGGCTCTGTTTTGATTAAGCTCGACTGATTTTACGGCTTTTGGTCGTTTGCACTAGCCCGGAATGATGAGGTGCAGCTGGTAAATGCACTCGCATGCGTTGAGTGTATTTGCTGCAGTATCAATTTTATTTTCCTATTTTCGCCTATTTCTCGCCCCCGAACGCACCGAACGTGTTGCACACTGGTTTTCTGTGCTGTAAAGTTCGCGGCGGAAGAGCTGCGCTCAGCAGCACATTTTGAGACATTTTAACAGACAGCAACAGTTTACGCCGCGGAAATATTTTTAACAGCCGCTGTTAGATTTTGTGTAAGCAGATATCGGTTCAAGTCAAAAGTCAACTGATTGACTTCCTCTTCGAAGAACTCTTTTTCTTCACACCTTGAGTAAAGGTATAGTAGAGTCCTTCTACCTATACCATTCCTGTTCAGGCTGTTGCATAAAACTCCATGTACAACCTTAATATCCAAAGCACGTAAGTAATTCTAAAATAGCAAACTCGACAGTTGACAGTAAGTAGTAAGAAGTACGTTTGATTTCGATTTAAAAACTCCAGAGCATGCTCATGCCGTCATGAATGCATATATACTTCATCTTTTGACACCGTATCTAAATCATCTAAATTTATAGTTGTGTTGTTTGTTTTCTACGTAAAAGTTGTTCCCCATTCTATGGTACATTGGTTCTAGGCGCGGCGGGGTACAAGTCGACGGCCACTAAATTCAAAATGGCTTCGCAGAACAAAACGTGCATGAAAAATGAGCACCTTACCGAAGGCGAGGTCCATGTAGAGCGGCTGATTCGCTTGTACCGCGCAAACCAGTGTCTCTGGAATCCCAAGTCACCGGGCTACTACTGCGTGCCCCTAAAGCAGAGCGCCTGGAACCGGATCACGCGTATTCTCAACAATGGCCTAACGCCGGATCAGGTAAAGCTGCAGGTGCTGTCCCTGCGCAACTACTACGACATGGAGTGCCAGGCAATCAAGCGTAGCCATAGGGAGGGATTGACCTACATTCCCTGTCGCTCCATTTTCAAGCATCTCCAATTCCTGCCCGATCTGAGCAAGGAGGGCGGGCGCAGCTTAGACGTGTACACCCATGCACCCGTCTGCGAGAAAAGATTCGTAAATATCTGTAAGTGTTGCCAGCCAGTCTCGAGCCCTATTCAATTCGTATTGCTCATCTCTTTTGCGTCGTAGCTTCTCCTCCGAATAAAAGCGCCAAGGGCGTAGAATTGGATAGCTCGTCCTTGTATGAGTCGGACCTCGAGCCGCCGGTAACTGCATTTCCATTACGTCACGCTTCCGGAGCCGACCGTCTGAATCATGCACAAGATAAAGAGGCGTCGAGAAACTCCTCGTATCACCACCAATCGAGGGGACGGTGTCAGTCGAGGAGCGCATGCCCGCGTTCCCCAGACGCTGTTCGGGAAGGAGGATCCCAAAGATATGCCAGACTTACAGAAACCTATAGCCCCAATGGCCCTTACGAGCTCGGACTAGCATCCACCTCTAGCAGTGCACCGAACCAGCATCAGCAACAAGCGCCAACATTCAGACCGAGGATGGAGGGCAGCAACTATAAATCGCAGTGCAGCAGCAACACCACCGAGTACCAAAGCAAAAGGACCTGCAGTCGACCTTCTGACAAGGAGGAGTGCAATGTCCTGTTGCTCAAGTTTAATCCAGCAAATGGCATGCAGCCACGCCCAACTGACAAAACCTTCTGTACCAATCGCACTGCCAACTACAGAGAGGGCCAAGAGGACAATCGAGACTATCGCGAAATCGACATAAACGGACAGGAACTGCAATCAGATAGTACTCCATTGTTCGAGTATTACAAAACCACCGAGAACAAAGCTCTTCCAGTGGACTGCAGCTGCAGCTATGACCCGAGTAATAAATACTTTCAGGAATACGCACAGCAAAACCCACAGGAAAACGAGCAGGATGAAAGCTTGTATTATTCGGAAGAAGCAGACTCCTACGAATATATCGATTGCTACTGTCCGATGGCCAACGAAGAGCCAACTTTGCGACAGCCCCAGCTGCCGTTTGATGGATACCGAAGGGAATACTGTAGCACCGGGCCGGATGACCATCGATCCTATCAGTATGCTCCAGCTGAATCACAAACAAGAAAGCAGTTTAATCACAGCCGCTCCAAACGTATGTCGCAGCCCCGCCAGGCAGATATTCCGGGGTCCAGTTCTAAAAATACCACGATATCCGCTCCGATTATGAGCAGTAGGACATTCAGTAGCTCTGAGACAGATTCCTATGGGGCCCAACAGTGCGCTGCACTTGCTGCACAAATTATGGACGATTATTGTCTCCGCCAATGCAGACGCGTGGAGGAAACGTACACGTATGATGATGATTATGATGATGATGATGATTTCTGCGAAAAGCCAGTTGCCAGGCGACCCCAAAGACGGTATCAGCACGAAGACATAATTCCGGAAGAGTGTCCAGCCCGGAGGCGACAGAGATCAGACCAGAGAGATCAGTACAAATATACTTCGCAAGATACCTTCGTGAATAGTCACCAAGAGATGAGGACTTCCAATCAATTTTCTGAAGAATACGAACAGGACAGACAACCAGGCCAGTATGAGTACGGTTCCCGAGAATGTGTTAAAGACTGCCCTGGAATCTCCGGTACTAAGTACTACAATGCGGATGCCGAGCAACAGATTCCCCAGCGAAGATTGGATCAGCGAGAGGAGTCTGCGGAGAGTCTGCTACAAGACCAAAGTAGAGGCGCACCACCGCCTTTTCAAAGATGTCCGAAAACCGTTTGCAAGGATGAAACATGCCATCTTCTAGGCCGAATATTGAAAGTGGAGCCAAGAAATGTTCCGAGGAGAACGTCCGATAAAGTCCAGGTATAGTGAGGCCTTAACTTAAGAACCAACGCAGGCGATCTAACGAAATCTCTGATTTACAGACTAATTCTGAAGAGCTCACCCGTCCGTCAGAACGCCAACAGCAACTACGAGGCCCAAGCCGCAGTGATGAATATCAGAAGTGTCCGTACAGACAAAGACGTTATATGGATGACACCGACGAGCCACACATGGCCAAGAGATCCCTGCCGAGCAGCCGAAGCGGCAGTCAGCCCAAATCCCCACCGAGTTCTAACCAGAAGTATAGACGTCGTGAAAACTCAACGGAGACATACGAAGTCGATGATTGCCACTGCGATGACGAGTCCGTGATTCCAGAGAAAACGGCAGCAAAAAGAAATATCCGTCAAGAAGAGCCGAGTGTTCCAGAGATAGCCTCACCAAAGAGAAGTAGTCGTCGGGAAGAACCAAGTGTTCCAGGGAGTACCTCATCAAATATAAATAGCCAAGATGACCGCCAGCCCAAATCAATACCGAAATCAAAGGAAACGGATGGAAGACAGGAAGAGTCAATGGATCAAAACGAAGTCGTTTATTGCCTCTGCGCAGACGAGTCCAAGGGTTCAGAGAATATGTCAGCGAAGAGAAATATCCGCCAGGAAGAATCAAGTGTTCCAGAGATAACCTCACGAAAGAAAAGTAGTCGTCGGGAAGAACCAAGTGTTCCAGAGAATATTTCATCGAAGAGAAATAGCCGAGATGACCACCAGCCCAAATCAATACCGAAATCAAAGGAAACGGATGGAAGACAGGAAGAGTCAGTGGATCAAAACGAAGTCGTTTATTGCCTCTGCGAGGACGAGTCCATGGTTCCAGAGAATATTTCAGCGAAGAGAAATATCCGTCAAGAAGAGCCGAGTGCTCCAGGGATAGCCTCATCAAAGAAAAGTAGTCGTCGGGAAGAACCAAGTGTTCCAGAGAATACTTCATCGAAGAGAAATAGCCGAGATGAACACCAGCCCAAATCAATACCGAAATCAAAGGAAACGGAGGGAAGACAGGAAGAGTCAATGGATCAAAACGAAGTCGTTTATTGCCTCTGCGCAGACGAGTCCATGGGTTCAGAGAATATGTCAGCGAAGAGAAATATCCGCCAGGAAGAATCAAGTGCTCCAGGGATAGCCTCATCAAAGAAAAGTAGTCGTCGGGAAGAACCAAGTGTTCCAGAGAAAACTTCATCGAAGAGAAATAGCCGAGATGACCACCAGCCCAAATCAATACCGAAATCAAAGGAAACGGAGGGAAGACAGGAAGAGTCAATGGATCAAAACGAAGTCGTTTATTGCCTCTGCGCAGACGAGTCCATGGGTTCAGAGAATATGTCAGCGAAGAGAAATATCCGCCAGGAAGAATCAAGTGCTCCAGGGATAGCCTCATCAAAGAAAAGTAATCGTCGGGAAGAACCAAGTGTTCCAGAGAATATCTCATCGAAGAGAAATAGCCGAAATGACCACCAGCCCAAATCAATACCGAAATCAAAGGAAACGGAGGGAAGACAGGAAGAGTCAATGGATCAAAACGAAGTCGTTTATTGCCTCTGCGCAGACGAGTCCATGGGTTCAGAGAATATGTCAGCGAAGAGAAATATCCGCCAGGAAGAATCAAGTGCTCCAGGGATAGCCTCATCAAAGAAAAGTAATCGTCGGGAAGAACCAAGTGTTCCAGAGAATATCTCATCGAAGAGAAATAGCCGAAATGACCACCAGCCCAAATCAATACCGAAATCAAAGGAAACGGATGGAAGACAGGAAGAGTCAAGTGATCAAAACGAAGTCGTTAATTGCCTCTGCGAGGACGAGTCCATGGTTCCAGAGAATATTTCAGCGAAGAGAAATATCCGTCAAGAAGAGCCGAGTGCTCCAGGGATAGCCTCATCAAAGAAAAGTAGTCGTCGGGAAGAACCAAGTGTTCCAGAGAATACTTCATCGAAGAGAAATAGCCGAGATGACCACCAGCCCAAATCAATACCGAAATCAAAGGAAACGGATGGAAGACAGGAAGAGTCAAGTGATCAAAACGAAGTCGTTTATTGCCTCTGCGAGGACGAGTCCATGGTTCCAGAGAATATTTCAGCGAAGAGAAATATCCGTCAAGAAGAGCCGAGTGCTCCAGGGATAGCCTCATCAAAGAAAAGTAGTCGTCGGGAAGAACCAAGTGTTCCAGAGAATACTTCATCGAAGAGAAATAGCCGAGATGAACACCAGCCCAAATCAATACCGAAATCAAAGGAAACGGATGGAAGACAGGAAGAGTCAAGTGATCAAAACGAAGTCGTTTATTGCCTCTGCGAGGACGAGTCCATGGTTCCAGAGAATATTTCAGCGAAGAGAAATATCCGTCAAGAAGAGCCGAGTGCTCCAGGGATAGCCTCATCAAAGAAAAGTAATCGTCGGGAAGAACCAAGTGTTCCAGAGAATACTTCATCGAAGAGAAATAGCCAAGATGACCGCCAGCCCAAATCTATACCGAAATCAAAGGAAACGGATGGAAGACTGGAAGAGTCAATGGATCAAAACGAAGTCGATGATTGCCTCTGCGCAGACGAGTCCATGGGTTCAGAGAATAGCCGAGATGAGCGCCAGCCCAAATCAATACCGAAATCAAAGGAAACGGATGGAAGACAGGAAGAGTCAATGGATCAAAACGAAGTCGTTTATTGCCTCTGCGCAGACGAGTCCATGGGTTCAGAGAATATGTCAGCGAAGAGAAATATCCGCCAGGAAGAATCAAGTGTTCCAGAGATAACCTCACCAAAGAAAAGTAGTCGTCGGAAAGAACCAAGTGTTCCAGAGAATATCTCATCGAAGAGAAATAGCCGAGATGACCACCAGCCCAAATCAATACCGAAATCAAAGGAAACGGATGGAATACTGGAAGAGTCAGTGGATCAAAACGAAGTCGTTTATTGCCTCTGCGAGGACGAGTCCATGGTTCCAGAGAAAATGTCAGCGAAGAGAAATATCCGTCAAGAAGAGCCGAGTGCTCCAGGGATAGCCTCATCAAAGAAAAGTAGTCGTCGGGAAGAACCAAGTGTTCCAGAGAAAACTTCATCGAAGAGAAATAGCCGAGATGACCACCAGCCCAAATCAATACCGAAATCAAAGGAAACGGATGGAAGACAGGAAGAGTCAATGGATCAAAACGAAGTCGATGATTGCCTCTGCGAGGACGAGTCCGTGGTTCCAGAGAAAATGTCAGCGAAGAAAAATATCCGCCAGGAAGAAGAAAGTGCTCTAGGGATAGCCTCATCAAAGAGAAGTAGTCGTCGGGAAGAACCAAGTGTTCTAGAGAATACCTCATCAAAGAGAAATAGCCGAGATGACCACCAGCCCAAATCAATACCGAAATCAAAGGAAACGGATGGAAGACAGGAAGAGTCAATGGATCAAAACGAAGTCGATGATTGCCTCTGCGAGGACGAGTCCATGGTTCCAGAGAATATTTCAGCGAAGAGAAATATCCGTCAAGAAGAGCCGAGTGCTCCAGGGATAGCCTCATCAAAGAAAAGTAGTCGTCGGGAAGAACCAAGTGTTCCAGAGAAAACTTCATCGAAGAGAAATAGCCAAGATGACCGCCAGCCCAAATCTATACCGAAATCAAAGGAAACGGATGGAAGACTGGAAGAGTCAATGGATCAAAACGAAGTCGATGATTGCCTCTGCGAGGACGAGTCCGTGGTTCCAGAGAAAATGTCAGCGAAGAAAAATATCCGCCAGGAAGAAGAAAGTGCTGCAGGGATAGCCTCATCAAAGAGAAGTAGTCGTCGGGAAGAACCAAGTGTTCCAGAGAGTACCTCATCAAAGAGAAATAGCCAAGATGGCCGCCAGCTTAAACCAATACCCACATCAAAGAAAATGGATGGAAAACAAGAGGATTCAACGGATCCAAACGAAGTCGATGATTGCCTCTGCGAGGACGAGTCCATGGTTCCAGAGAAAATGTCAAGGAAGAGAAATATCCGCCAGGAAAAAGCAAGTGCTCCAGGGATAGCCTTACCAAAAAGAAGTAGTCGTCGTGACGAGCCCATGGTTCCTGTGATTGCTTCATCAAATAGAAACTGTCGGGAGCATTGTCCGTATGATCCGGGTTTTTTGGGGGTTCCGTGTTCAAAGAGAAACACCCGAGATGACCGGCAACAAGAGCAAAGGCCAAAACCTAATTTCCAGCAGAGATTATATCAGAGAGAGGGGGCTGCGGAGAATCTACAGCCCCAAAGATTTGAGGAAATCCCTTGCGAGAATGAATTGTGCCCATTTTTAAACCGAAATGTTAAAGAGAATACCTCATCAAAGAGAAATAGCCAAGATGACCGCCAGCCCAAATCAATACCGAAATCAAAGGAAACGGATGGAAGACTGAAAGAGTCAATGGATCAAAACGAAGTCGATGATTGCCTCTGCGAGGACGAGTCCATGGTTCCAGAGAAAATGTCAGGGAAGAAAAATGCCCGCCAGGAAGAAGAAAGTGCTCCAGGGATAGCCTCATCAAAGAGAAGTAGTCGTCGGGAAGAACCAAGTGTTCCAAAGAGTACCTCATCAAAGAGAAATAGCCAAGATGGCCGCCAGCTTAAACCAATACCCACATCAAAGAAAATGGATGGAAAACAAGAGGATTCAACGGATCCAAACGAAGTCGATGATTGCCTCTGCGAGGACGACTCCATGGTTCCAGAGAAAATGTCAGGGAAGAAAAATACCCGCCAGGAAGAAGAAAGTGCTCCAGGGATAGCCTCATCAAAGAGAAGTAGTCGTCGGGAAGAACCAAGTGTTCCAAAGAGTACCTCATCAAAGAGAAATAGCCAAGATGACCGCCAGCCCAAATCAATACCGACATCAAAGAAAATGAATAAAAGCCAAGAAAAGTCAATGCAACAAGACGATGTCGGGTATTGCCTTTGCGAGGCCAAGTTTATGGTTCCAGAGAAAATGTCAGCGAAGAGAAATATTCGCCAGGTGGAAGCAAGTGTTCCGGGGACATCCTCACCAAAGAGAAGCAATCGTCGGGAAGAATCAAGGTCTCTCGGGAGTGCCTCACCAAAGAGAAACAGTCAAAACAACCGCACGGGAAACTCAGCAACTACTTCAACAAAAATGAATCGCAAATATGAAAAGCCAGGAGAAACAAGCGCAGTCGATGGTTGCCGCTGCGATGAGAACCCGGAAATTGCCGCTTCAAAGAGAGACAGGATTAAAAACAGTAGGCAGGATGATGTGAGGGATACCAATGCAGATCCCAAGACGGATAATGGGAAGGGAATTCAAAACTCTAAAGTAAAACAGAAGAAAACTACTCCCAAAAAGAACGAAGCTGTTAAAAATAACGTGAACGAGCCCGATAAATATTCGAAGAAGGGTAATGGGAGGAATATTCCACAAGATACGAAAGAATCTACGAGAACTTCACTTAATAAGAACGGTGCAGCGGCCCCAACCAGGACTGGAAGAGATAATAAAAAGGATGACAGTGACAGTGAGTACTGTGATTGTGAGATAAGGGTGGAGTCTTCAAATGGAAAACCAAACGAACCTGGGAACCTTAAAAATACTGAAGACCTTGTAGAAGAGCAGGGAAAAGGTATGAAAAGGCGCGGGGATAAAAATAAAAAGGAGAACCGTATAGAAAGTAAGGATGATTTGGAGGATTCTAGCAGCTTCTGTGATTGCGTGTGTTTTTGCGAGGGCAAAGAGGCGAAGCCAGAGAAAGAGAAGGAGGAGACGGCCCAAGAGCCTGTACGTGGCCCGAATAATAATGCGAAACAGTCCGGCCAGAAGAAGCCCCGTACTCAGCAGAGTGTCAGGGCAACGACATTGCCGGCGGAAGGAAATTCCCCGCGGAGCCACTCTACTTCAGGTCGGTCCAGTCCGGTCCCGAAGACGGCAAAGAAGCCCATTTCGGCAAGAAGTTGCAGTAGTCCATCCGCCAATCCCAATCGTACTACCTGTGGTAAGAGATGCATGAAAAACGTCGACAATGATAGTGGCACCAGTAGGGGCTGTCCCATTGATCTAAGCAAGGCTTCCTACTACATTTGCCAATTGCAGGATGAAAATGAAGATAATAAGTATCTGATTATAATGCCCGAAGCCAAGTCTCGTGGGATGAGTGTCAACAGGAGCTGCCCAGGACAGGAGCCTGCGAAGAGGAAGCCCTGCCCTCCACGGCAGTGCTCCGGCTTCGAGACTTTGTCCTGGGCCACTCCAAGTCCCGCACACCAGTCGTATCCAAGGAAAACGGAGGGTATCTCCGTCCTTGGCTCCTATGTGGTGCCACCGGTCGCCGCAGGAACCACCATGAGCATTATCAACCAGCACATTAGCAAGTCTCCAGTGGGGCGCAAGCCTCCGAAAGAACTGATCCAGAGGAACCCCAAAAACTGCACCATCAAGAAAAACGACAATTCTCCTCCTAAGATGCCATGCAAGCCTAAAACCAAACCAATGACACCAATGGCCCATAATCAGACGGCCATTCTTCGACCAATCCATGAGACAAATTCAATAGTAGCCGAGAACCGCACCGTACTGCTCCGCAACAATCAGAACCCGAATTGCAATGAAGAGGTAATCGTGCTGCACCCGCCCGTCCTTGGCTTTCGACCCTCCAAGAACTCCTTTAGCCTGGATGATGTGCAGATGCAGCTCATCAAAGTTCAGCACAGCAAGCCGCATGTGAGTCCGAAGCCGATGTGATCTGAAAGATTACCATCCAGAGGTTGAACTCTATGGCATAGCCATCCAGCCATAGCTGTTATTTCTTCACACATAGTTCTCTGCCCCCAACCAATGTACCAGAGTATCATAGTAAAGAATAGCAACCAACCGAAGCCGCAGGACTCAGCTGCCTTTTATTCAATGAGATCCCTGGCCGGGAGGCGAGAGTCGAGGGTGTCACGCTCCACTGCAAAGCGCGGTGGCGGTGGACTCCGATGTGGAACGGGGACGGGGACCGGGGACTGGCACTCATTGTTTTCCTATCAATGAACTTTTCACTAATTAATTTATGAGCATTTTCGGATGCATTGAGGCGTACGATCCAACGATCCGCTGGCCAATTGATTTCGCAAGCATTTCACTGGTTTCGTTTTTATTCATTTAAACTAAATTTAGAGTTAGAGGAGAATCACAAAAGCTTATATCTAAGATCGCGTTTAACTTAACCGTGGCTCAAGTGGAAGCTGGACTCGCTGCCGCTTCCAGATCCGCTCCCAAAAAGGGTGTAGGCGGCCGCATCCACATCCACTTCGCCGTTGTTGAGGAGGTCGCACAGAGCCAGAATGTAAGATTGAGCCATCTGGAGGGTCTCGAACTTGGACAGCTTCTGATCGATGGACGGGGCTGGGACCACCTCCCGCAAGCGGTCGAAGGCCTCGTTGAGGCCGTTCATGCGCTTTCTTTCCCGAGCATTGGCCGCCTGGCGTCGTCGCTTCTGCACCGTGGGGCTGAGGATGACCGTCTCTTGGCCGGCTGATTGGCACTCGCCGCCCTCCGATCTCCTGGAGCCCCCGCTTTTGCGCCTCTTGGGCTGGTCCACGCACGGCTCTGTGCACATCTCAAGGTCAAAGGAGTGGGTGGCCGGGGCCAGCTCAAGGCCAGCTCCGCCTGCTGCATCCAGGAACTGCCAGTCGGGAGAGAGGTAGGCGGTATGGCTGTACTCCTGCGCGGAGCCTACAATCGGAGTGAGGTTGTAGTTGGGGCTGCCCAAGTACTGGGAGCTGCTGTTGTCCTCCTCGGACGAGTAGTAGTAGCTCATGACTCGGGGTTCTGCACGGCTCGAAAGTTCCACCGCAACTGCCACGCGACTGCTGCTGCTGCTGCACGGAACAGCACGAGCCCTCCGATCGGGCAACGGCAACCCTTGAAAGGGATGAGACGGGATGGCTTTACAAATATTTTTACCGCTGCGCTGACCAAGTTTGTGTAAATGGCCCGCAAATGACCCCTTGCCCCTCTGGCAGGATCCTCAAAACCATTACCATATCCCAAGGATCGTCGGCAGGGGCGGCTACTCTCTGCCGACGTCTCGGCCGCTGCCGCTGTCGTTGCCAGTTAGGGGTTAGAAATACGCTCGCTCGCTCCATCTCTCTCTCCCTCGCTCTTTCGCTCCCTTGCGCACGCCTACACTTTGTTCTTCTTCTCTTTGCGCTGCACTGCTCTGGCACGCGTCATAGCTTGCCAAATTGGCGCTATCATGGCATGTGATCTTCCTCTCTCTTCTTTTTTTGTAATTTGTGACTTTCACGCTCAACAGCACACCAGCCAGGGAGGTACAGGGAGGGAGAGGGGAACTTCGACGAGGATGAGCTACTGGCCTGGGCCTGGGCCATCAATTAACTCGCTGCTGGAACTGCATTCTGGCTCGTGTCTAGTGACCATATGTTGCACTGAGCCCAGTGCCCAACTCCAGGCCACAGCCACAGCCATATGGTCAAGGCTCAAAGTGTTGACTGCAGGGGCAATACTTGTGCCAGTAGCAGTCCTTGGAGAGTACAATGAATCCAGTTTATACACGACATTTGTTGTCTCGCCGGTTCTTGGATTGAACATCCCATTAAATATCTATCAAATAAATGTCCCTAGTAATGTATGTACGTCTGTATATGTATGTATGTATCCCCGAAATATCCCATTTTACCTTTGGAATGCATTTGCAGTGCTGCCGTGTTAAGTGCAACAGAGATAGATAGCCGCAGAAGCTGGAAGCTCTTTCCGCGCAGAACTGCATGTACCCGGAACATGTCTGCGCATGTACCGTCCCCATTTCCCACTCCCACGCTCTCAATCACACACTCTCTCTCTCTATCTCTGTTAAGTTCGCTCAAGGTGTGTGCATATAAGGTGAGGCATTCTTTTATTGACACTCTCGCCCGCTCTTAATATGCGTTTGCTTATGTCGCAACTACATATGTATATGCTTTGACTATTGTCGTCACGGAAACACATTCTAATTTTATTCACTTAATTACTAGTATTACTCAAAGCCAGTAAAAAGTGAAACAAACCAATATTAGGACTGCAGCGTCTTGCAGCGTAACGGGAGGACGCCCAATGGTGAATCTCCTCACCCTGTACATATCTGTACATTTTGTGTTCGCTCTCGCACTCCGAGCCGACCAAGTTCTTCGTGTGCTCGCTGATACAGCAACAGGGCAGGATATAACGGGACCCCAACCTGCAGAGTGTTGCCATTCCCGAAATCTTTCAGCTTCCATAAACATTTGTGTACTCCAACAGGAGTACTGCAAGCTGCACAAAATCTTCGCCTAAAAAAGTGCAACAGAAAAGCAATTGCAAAATGTGTGTCTATTTGGGAGCCACTGACGATCTAATGGAGATAACTTTCTTCGTCCTGTGCCGTGTCCTGGAGCTGTCCCTGTTCACCTGCATGATGATTTGCAACGCGATCAAGTCCAAGTGGAACAACACCAAGGCCATCGAGATGGCGGATGCGGACCCATGACCCAGCGGATGGCAGCATGACTACATAAATATGGAGCCCACTGCCAATTCGATAGTGTGAAAGTTTAATTTGCGATGCAATATCTCTAGATATAGGGAGAAATTAATGTCTGTGTAAATGTCCTTAGGTGAAACCGTTCTGTATAAGATAAGTATAAATGTCCTTTTTTCTATGGGAAAAGAATAAATGTGTAAATGTTCATCTGTGAAAAGTTTTTATAAGAACTCCAATAAATTATTATAATTGTGATCTGTTATGTTTTCTCTTGCTTCACTGGCGATTTGGCAATAATTTAAGAATGGGCACCCCCTTGCTAGGGGTTGTTGCGGGGTCGTTTTACTCATGTAGTACGTACAGTATGTTTGTGGATGACTTTGGTCCTGGCCTCTGAAAATATGCTACATTTAGGCAATAATTTGTAATGCTCTGCTGCCCCATCCTTTTGCTTCCATGATTTATTTTATGAAGTTCTTTAAATTTATTCAAATTTATCCCATGAGAATAAAATTAAACTTAGTAATTTTATTAGACTGCTTGAAGCAAGGGAAAGCATGGAGTTTTTATTTTGATTATTTTTTCATCACTGAAGCATTGCTCTTCTGGTTTTTGCTTTAATTTCCTAACAAAACAGAAATGTCTCACAAGTATGGACAAAATTGAAGATATCTCCAGCGAAACTGAATTGCGAGTGCACAACGCTATGTCAGAGGCACCGGCAATCGCAGGCCCAGCCGAAAATGATAGCCAAATTGAAGAAGTGATTATCTACGATTATATGAAATATCCGAACAAGAAGAAGAAAAACAAATTTGTGGCTAAAAGCTCCAAGGCTATAAGGACGGTCCACTTCAGGAAGATCGTTGAAATGGTGACGTACACGAACAACGGTCAAATAAACATACAGGAGGTGGCTCTGCGCACCGAAGAGGAGCAGGTAATATCCATCAAAACATAACCATTTGCTTTCATAATCTAATCATCATGGTTTGCCTAGTCCAAGAGTACAATGAAGCGCCGCAACATCTAATCGATCACGTACCAAAGAGGATACTGATAAAGCTATACTGATCGTCGTCGTTCCGATGAAACTATTCCATTTCTACAACTAGACCCCCATATAAAAATTGTTTCAATTTTCGTATAGCCCGTTAAAAGTCCTTGTTGCATAATTTATTAAATTTTAGTGAATGTAATTAACAGAGTATTCACTTTTTATCGGCTTCCTCCCCCAGCCCGGTGCACCGCAACTTGTTGATGATATTGCAGATCACATATTCACCGGTGTCGGGTCCCTCGAATTCGACAGTTTTGATGCCATCCTCCATGGTGCGGAGCATCCCTTTCCAGATGGACTTGGCGCAGCTCTCGTGGCCCACATGGTTCAGTAAGTCCACACAGGTGGACACGATGCCGTAGGGACTGAGGAGGGAGTAGTTGGTCAGCGAGAGCTTGGTCTGGAGCGGCTTAAATACAGCATGATTGTCGCCCAATTCGATGGCGCTGAAGAGATTGGCGCCTCCGGCAACACCACTGCAGATGGTGGCCAGGAAGGTGGCGTAGCGATCGCTGGTGAAGATCGTATCGAAGTAAGCGGGATCCGTGATTAGCTTGTACACGCAGTCGTCCAGCTCCATCAGCTCCAATTCGATGGAGCTGTAGTGCTTCGCGTGCATATTCTTCGCAATTTCCACCATCACCCCATCGGTTACCGGCCACTCGTTGGCCTTGTGGATGAGGGTCACGCGACAGCGGCCGGCGCGGATCGCAGCCTTGAAGGCGTACCGCAGATACCTTGCCATGCTCTCGTTGGTCACCACGCGCAGGGCCTCCACCACACCCTTGACGGGGGCGTACTCGAGCTCCGAGTAATTGCCAATATTGTTCTGGGCTATCACCTGGATGTCCACGTCGGGGAAGCGGCACTTGAATCCGGGAAAGCTGCGCAGCCGCGTCATGAACACGTACAGGTCCAGGTCGTTGCAGATCTTGAGGGACTTCTTCTTCGCCTCCTTATCGACTAGGATGTCGACATGGACCGCGGCATTATTACGCAGCACCGAATTGAAGTATTCCTCCTCCTGGTCGGAGCCAATGCGCTGCAGCTCCACTGGCACCCGCGTGCTGTGGAGCAGTGCTGTCACAAACTTGGCTCCCTGCCGGCCAATGATCGTGCTGCCGGTGAGCAGAGTGACATGGGTGATGCCCCCATACTTGGACCGGGGCAGGTCGCTCACCGGCAGGGAACGCATCTGCCCCTTCGCCACGTTGGCAGTGAGACCCGTGGTGACGACATATGGATCCGAGGGCTTTGCAGGAGCATCAGCCAGGTATCGGCAGCAGCGATTAAGCTGTGCGACGGACTGGATCCGGGTGTTTCTAAGGCGCCGCAGCATTCTATAAAACCGAACGGTATAGGATAACTACTTTAATTTTTATGATGACTATGGCCCGATACAAATATTGATATCTTTTCCAAGGCTTCCTACGGCGACCCAGATCAGACGTTTCTCGATAAGAAGAGCCAGATAAGAGGCAACCCAGGCATTCCACTCCTCAATCTGCACTGTTTATTGTTTCATTGGTGACAGATCAACCCACCCTTCTCTTTGCCCCAATTCAATGGAACCAAAGACTAGACTAGATGTCCCAGCAGACAGACTTGTCGATGCACGGACAACCGTCGATGCCATAGTTGCCGATCCGGATATCCGTCTGGGTCTCCTTGTGCTGCGGACCAGGTGCTTTCCAGGCATTCTTCTTGAAGTACATATCTGGCAGATAGTAGGCCTTATACTTTCTGCGCAGCTCCTCGTGCTCCTCCTTCAGATACTTGGCCAACTCGGGCTTGGCGTAGATGGCCTCCAGGCGGTATGGCTTCGGCTTAATCTGACGCATCGCCGGCACCAGCTTCAAGCGACTGTGTGGGAGGACGGCGAGCAGCTGCTCGTCCAGTTCATCCGCCTGCTTCTCGCGCATCTTCGTACAGGTCGCGCACCGGCACTTGCCGCCATGGTAGCAGTAGCGTTTCTTTCCATCCTCGTCGACCATCAGCAGAGGTACGCATATGGGCTTGGGGTCCGGCTGCGGCACGGTCTGTGTCCCCAGGCTCCTTTGTTTCGGAATGGAGTACATCTCAGGGTCAGTGGGAGTTGCGGAATCCGTGCAGGAGAAATCGGTACACTGGGTTTTCTGTACGGGAGATTTTGATTGAGTGCGGACTGAGCCCGAATGAACGAACACTGGTTGAACACAGGAACTGAAACTGACAGAAAAGGTACAGAGAGCTGGATAGGGGATTTCAAGGGAGCTTTTCCAGACATATTCAAGGCTCGATTGAATATACTCCGGAAAAGCTCTCTCCATCGCCAGTCCATCTCCCCGGCCTCTAACACAATCTTTGGGGTCCCCTGCAGTATACATTGTGGGTAATGTCTCTCTCCGTTCGCTTTGCGAGTCCCCAGTCCGGACACACGGGGCTCGGATCACTGCTCATCCTTTGGGAGGCCAACTTCTGGAGGTAGTATTGCTTGAGTTCCCGCTGTTGCACTTCTTTGAAGAACTTCCGCATGCGGGGAGAGTCTGCTACATTCTTCTGGTGGCACTTTTCGCTCTGGCATTCGATTATTCCATCTAGAATCTGTGATTTAATTCTCCTCTTCGGTTTTCTTCGACTTTTGGTTCCACTGATATTTCGACATCTGTCCGAGAGTAAGGAGTCAGTTGGGCAGTTCTCCATCAGATCGATCCGGCTGGACGGATCTTTCCTCTTGCCAATGAAAACACCACCGCGATCCGAATGGTCTGAATACTTTCTCACAAAGGTGTTGTTCCCAGTCAGCGATCCGGTTAGGGAAAGCATGAACCAATTGATTTGACTTTTTTCTGAAGTTCCCATACTAAAATTTACAATTTAGAAGACAAAACAATTGTGCTCTGAGTTGGATTCTCAATAGTTATGCTCTCACACATTTTTCGTAGACACCGCACTACCAGCTATCAACTATTTCACTCAGAGAACCGGAGACTTTCAGAGACAACCGATTTATTTTCGCCTAATCTCAGAGAGGCCGATAAGAGCGCGATGTTGAACGAAACGTACAAAATGCTTTTGGACGGCATACGATCGTTCAGTTATTCGCTGAACTCGACGCGGATCGGTTGTATTCTGTATAATATACACCAGCATGTCGCTTATCGAGACGGAAACCCAGTGGCTGCGCACTACCATTCTGCCAAAGATTCTGGAGAGCGGTAAACTGCTGGATAGCTACAGCGCATCGAAGGCGGACACATTCCGGGTGGGGGACATCGATGTCGATGTGATTGGTCCCAAAGAGGCCTTCATGCTGACACTCTGCTACCGGACAACCATCCGCTTCGAATACGACGGCGAACAGTTTGAGCGAAAAATGGTCGTTAAGGTAACTAGATATAATCGTAAAATGTCGTCATACCGTAGGCACTCGATGAGCATTGAGTGAGCTGTAGACCGTATTTCGTATTTCGGGAGGGCAGATTAAACTATTCAACGAGACATTTATGTTTTTGTTATTTAAACCAAAGCACTGATAAGACAGATCACACGGAGGTGGTAGAACCTTTTTCAAAGAGATGGTGAAATAGGTAGCCAAAAATTTGCATGGTTAAGATAAGATTAAAGTGTTCTGTTCCGAGCATTTCCAAAAACATTGATATGTTATCAGCGAGCTATTGATGCATAGATTAAACGTTCGGGTAATCGAAAATACTAATGATTAACGTATTACCACCCACCATGACGGTTTCTTTACTTGGACAACTTCATAATGATGATATGAACTTTGTTTATTTTGTTGTAGAAAACCCCCATGGTTCCACCAGATGTGTACGAAGCAATCCAGTTTGGAGATCTTTTCGGCAACGAGATCGAATTCTATACGAAAATCCTACCACAGATACAAAAGGTGGCGGAGGGAACGTTCGCGGCACCCAAGTATTACTACAGTGAGCTGAATCCGTTTTCGGCGATCCTCATTCTCAGTGACTTTGCCGAGGATGGCTGGAGGGTTACCAAGGACAGGGTGGGCCTCAGCCTGAAACATGTCCGCATTGCTGTGAAGTATTTGGGCCAGTTCCACGGCTTTGCCTATGCCATCAAGCACAAGAATCTGGAGAGCTTCGAAAAACTGACCAGAAACCTCAAGGAATCCCGATTTTCCAATGACACCGTGCATCCCCAATACCAGGTGATACTGCAGACGAGTGTGAAGCGCGCTGTCCAGGCTGTGGCCACTTATCAGCCCCAAGTGGATGAGGATTTTGTGAAGAAGTTCGCCCTCTTAATATCGGATTATATTCAGTATGGACGCCAACGTGTGGCACCTAGGGAGCCGTTGGCAACTCTCTGTCACGGCGACTATGTGCGGAACAATGTAGCCTACAAGTACGATGGCCAGGAGCAGCCACAGGAAATCATGATGTTCGACTACCAGACACTGCGTGTGTCCTCCCCCATGATCGATTTGGCAGTCTTCCTGGCCATCTCCGTCTATGCGGACGTGCGATACGCCCATTTTGATAGCATTTTCGACGACTACTGCTCGGCTCTCTACGACAGCTACAGGAAGCACGCGAACGAGGAGGTGCCAGAATTCATGAAGTGGGTATCCAAGTGGCATGCATCTAACATAATTTTCCTATTAATGTTGCTGGCTGTTTTTTTTCAGCCGTACGGAGCTTCTGAAAGAGTACATTCGCTTCCTGCCCTACAGTGTGTCCATCACGGCCAGCTTTCTCTTTGAGCTCGTCGAACCGACGGGCCTGTCGTCGGAAGAAATGTTCAAACTTCAGCCTTCGGACGAGGAGGTCATTGAGCGCGCTATGAAAACAGGCGGCGAGATAGTTGATAAGGAAATCGCGAATCAACTGAAGGAAATGTTTGAGTTGAGTCGAAAATACAATGTCCCAATCGAGGATGGCATCGATGTTGATGCGTTGTCGAAAATCTAATTATTCGAATTAAACACAATCAATTGTTAACATCTATACCCGATATATGTAAATAGTATGTACAATCGTATTAGATCCATGGCCGGAACTCTCTCGAAGTATTCCGTGATTCTGTTTTCCGTTCCATCATTTCATTTTATCTCGGAGATCTCAAACACGATTTACCTAAAAGAGTGCAAATGAGTACAAATGCAATGCCACAGCATACGATCGTTCAGTTATTCGCTGAACTCGACCCGGATCAGTTGCATTCTGTACAATAGAAGCCAGCATGTCGCTTATCGAGACGGAAACCCAGTGGCTGCGCACTACCATTCTGCCAAAGATTCTGGAGAGCGGTAGACTGCTGGATAGCTACAGCTCATCGAAGGCGGACACATTCCGGGTGGGGGACATCGATGTCGATGTGATTGGTCCCAAAGAGGCCTTCATGCTGACACTCTGCTACCGGGCAACCATCCGCTTCGAATACGACGGCGAACAGTTTGAGCGAAAAATGGTCGTTAAGGTAATATCGTAACTATAATTTCGCCATATCGTAGGAGCGGCATAGATGACAATTGAGCTATGAGTAGACCGTATCTCTCTGTTTATACATCACGATAACAGGTTGCTGCCTGGGAAAAGATTAACTGTATAATAATTACATACATATTATGGATATTAGTGTTAATTAAACAAAAACACAGATAAACCAAGTCATGCAAAGGGGCAATGCATCTTTTATTTATAGAAAACTCCCAGGGTTCCACCAGAGATGTACAAGGCCATTCAGTTTAGCTATCTTTTCGGCAATGAGATCGATTTCTATACCAAAATCCTACCCCAAATACAAAAGGTGGCGGAGGGAATGTTCGCAGCCCCCAAGTATTACTACAGTGAGCTAAATCTGCTCTCAGCGATCCTCATTCTCAGTGACTTTGCGGAGGATGGGTGGAGCGTTACCAAGGACCGGGTGGGCCTTAGTCTGGAGCATGTTCGTGTTGCAGTGAAGTACTTGGGCAAGTTCCACCATAGGCTTTGCCTATGCAATCAAGCACAAGAATCCAGATAAGTTTGAAAATATGACCAAAAGCCTCAGGGAATCCCGATTTTCCAATGACAGTCTTCACCCCGACTTCCTGTTGAAGCTTAAGACTAGTGTGAAGCGCGCTGCACAGGCTGTGGAGACTTATCAGCCACAGGTGGATCAGGATTTTGTGAAGAATTTCGGTCTCTTGATATCCGATTACACACGGTTTGGCCGCCAGCGTGTGGCGCCCAGGGAGCCATTGGCAACTCTCTGTCACGGCGACTATGTGCGCAACAATGTGACCTACAAGTACGATGGCAAGGAGCGGCCACAGGAAATCATGATGTTCGACTACCAGACTCTGCGTGTGTCCTCCCCCATGATCGATTTGGCAGTCTTCCTGGCCATCTCCGTCTATGCGGACGTGCGATACGCCCATTTTGATAGCATTTTCGACGACTACTGCTCGGCTCTCTACGACAGCTACAGGAAGCACGCGAACGAGGAGGTGCCAGAATTCATGAAGTGGGTATCCAAATGGCATCTAAGCAGACTATTTTATTAATGTTTCTGTTATGTTCGTATAGTCGGACGGAGTTTGTGAAGGAATACATCCGCTTTCTGCCCTACAGTGTGTCCATCACGGCCTACTTCCTCTTCTCACTGGTCGAACCGTCAGGCTTGTCGTCGGAAGAAATGATCAATCGTCAAGTTTCGGAAGAGGAAATCATTGAGAGCACTATGAAAACAGGCGGCGAGATAGTTGATAAGGAAATCGCTCACCAACTGAAGGAAATGTTTGAATTAAGTCGAACCTACAGTGTTCCAATCGACGATGCGTTGCACAATATCTAGTTATTTTATATAAACACATTCAATTGTTATAATTTAACATAATGACCCAATAAATTAGTTCCACCAATTCAAATTCCTAACATGCGCACGATTTTTGTTTTTGTTCGATTTCCTTTTGATCTCAGTTTCGCTCAACGACCAGCTGATTGCCGGTGGTGTTGCCACCTTGTGCTGTTTTTGGTATTATAACACATGTTCGAAAGATCCGTTCCTAAAATGTTTCAACCATCGCGGCAACAGATTCTCCGGCTTTATAAACACCTTATCCGATACGGCAATCATCTGAAGTTGACGGACAAGAACTACTTTCTGGGGCGCGTGCGACACGAGTTCCGGGACAGTCGCCAGTTGACAAGTCCCTCGGAAATCGAGTTCAACTTCAGGGTACGTGCAGCAGCCGGCTTCGGTATTTCATAACTAACTTTTAACTTTGCGCAGCGAGGAGAGACATTGCTGAAGAAAGGACGCATACTGTAGGGATGATACGGGCCTTGGTTTCCCGGTTGGCTCTCCCTCCGCTGGTTGTGCGCTGCAAGTCCACCGCCAACTTGGATTACTCGCGCTATCCAAAGCTGCAAGAGTCGGAAATCGAAGAGACCTTCATGCGCGGCAGTGGACCCGGGGGCCAGGCGGTGAACAAGACATCCAACTGCGTATTCCTGCGGCACCTGCCCACCAACATCACCATCAAGTGTCACACACATCGACTGGCCTCTAAAAATCGCGTAGAGGCACGAAGACTTCTCCTAGACAAGCTCGATGCCCATTTTAATGGTGAAAACTCGATTGCGGCACAAATTAAGGTACTGGAGCAGAGAAAGTCCACGGAGCGGCGACGACGGCAGGGCAAAATGCAGGAAATGAAGAAGAGCTGGCAAGAGAGAGAGCGTGCAGATGGAACTGAGGGATCCAACGACAAATAAAAGGCCAAACTTAATTTTTATACTAAAACATAATCTTCTTGGTTGACATATTCGTGGGAAATGGTAAGTGGAGCAACTACCAGCTAGAGAAATCACCAAAACCGCCTGCAAGCTTCTTCCTCTTGGCTGCTTGTGCTGCTATGAGGGGGGACTCTGGTTTCTTGGGCGCAGCATTCAGTTTTAGGTACTTGCCCACGCCTTCCCTGTAGACCTTGAGTGGCTCATTGAGACGCTTCTGCTGTTCTGCCTTTTCGGCCGTCTCCTGTATACTGGTCGCTTCTTTCTCCCGCTCCTTGGCCAGCTGTTCCGTGGCATCAGCAAAGGGATTAACAAAGACCTGGGAATTTTCAATTATGACATCCTCGATTGGTCGATCTTTGTTGTCCACCTCGATGTTTTCTATTTTTTGGAGCGTGTCAAGGCCTCCAACCACCTTGCCAAAGATGGTGTGTTTGCCGTCGAGATGTTTGCAGGATCGATAGGTGATGAAGCTGTAATTAAAAAGGGCAATAAAATGAGCAAGGCTTCGCATACAATCAATTGAGCTACTCACAACTGGGAGCCATTTGTGTTGGGTCCCGAATTCGCCATGGAAAGAACTCCCCGTCCCGTGTGCGTCAGATTTGGCTTGAATTCATCGTCGAACTTTTTGCCCCAGATAGATTCACCTCCCGAACCGGTGCCTGTGGGGTCGCCACCTTGAACCTGTAAGAGACATTTGGTTATTATTTGATTTGCTACTTCTCCTGGAGTACCTACGATAAAATTGCGAATGGATCGGTGGAACAATACATTGTTGAAGTAACCATCGGCGCAATGTTTGATGAAGTTGTCGCAGGCGCGTGGTATCTGATCGCAGTAGAGCTCAATGTTTAGGGGGCCAAAGTTGGTGTTTAGACGCACATAGCCCTTCTGCTTGACCCGTTCATATTTCACCAAATCGTCGTCAATGATGGCCGCCTCGATCTGGGATACGGGCATCATGGCTGTGGATGTGAAGCTGGCAGACACCGCGCCAGTGGAATAATGAGCCGCATTGAATTTGTCTGCTGTGCGCTTGGAGGTGGAAGGTGCCTCTTCGGCAGGCTGGTAGTCCTTTTGAAGCTGTGCCAAGGTCTCTTTCGTTTCCAGGTTCATGGTCTTAATGCGCCCACTGGCCGGATCTTTGCGCTCCAGCAGCTCCTCGTCTGTCAGCACACGCAAGTTTTTGCGTATGTGGTGGAAGGTGGATATATCGAACTTTTCCAGCTTCTGCGGATCTTGTATGGTAATGATATCCTTGCGCTGGAACGGTGTGTCATCCACCAAGTCCTTCCAGTTTTTGGTCTTAATATTCAGCTGATCAATGGCCTCCCAGCAGTAGACATTGCCCGTTGTAGCCACGGCCACAATGTGCGAGTTCTTGGTGAAGGGCTTAAACAGAGCGGGGCAGTGGTAATCATCGGTAGCGTTCTTGTAAAAGTTCAGCTTCACCAATGACTTTGAATCCATTTTCTGGCCTGTTATAGGATTGATCTTAAAGGTTTTTAAAAACTTTAATATTGCTTCATACTCGAAGACATTGCCATTGAGGTCGCAGTAGGGCATCTCGTAGGGAGCCATGGTAATGGAGCAGTGCTCGTACGGCAAACGTTTGAACTTCACATGGTCGTTCTCCGCGGATTCAGTTTTCTTTCCGCCGTACAACTCGCTCCACTCCGTGTACGTCAAGTACCTGTAGAATTGAGTTGTAAGATTGATTGCATTGTATGATTATAATCGTTGTGACTTGCATTTTATCCTTTTGGTGCTGTCGTTTGCCCATTTTGGCTAATTTATTGCTATTTTTTACTCAAATCAAACAAAATGGATCAACACAATTGTTTACAATGCCGCAACAGAGCTGCCAGCTTTTGCCAATTGAAACGAATTCGATTGGTTGTTGCTATCGGCTCGAACAGCTGATAGCGCTGCCACCAAATGGGAACAATAAGTGGTTTGCCAGCCCTAGTTTAGGAAGGTTCAGTAAAATCAAACAAAGACGAAAGAATTTTCCAATTTTACCTATACTATATAGACAACCAAAGTGATATAAATAAGTTAGCCAATTGACCTTGGGCTTGGTGCATGATGTCAAGCCCAAATATCAACTACAGCTCCTTGGCCGAGGCGAATCCGTTTAGAGAGCCCGAACAACATGACGAAGCAACAACAAAAGCAGACGACGCAAAACCATTTACAGCTGCTGCGCATTTAGACCCCCACAACGACCATGAGCCAGAGAACGAAGATACTCCACGCAACAGTGGCATCATGATACACATGGTGCCAGAGACGGGCAGGGCGCGATGGAACCACATCGAGGACCTTGACTCGTTCTTCTCCCGCATGTACAACTACCAGCAGAAGCACGGCTTTCAGGTGATTGTCCTGGACGAGGTGTTTCAGGTGCTGGAGTTTGGCTTTGTGGTCTGGCTGCTCACCTTCGTGACGTACTGCATCAAGCACGACGTGCTCTTCGGGGACACGCTGCCCCTGGGGAACAACCCCGCCAAAACCACACTCAGCGATGTGATCATACCCACCGGGGAGTGCGTGGCCAAATTCAGTTGGTTCACCTACCTTGTCATATTCATAGCTGCCATATACTTGGGCTTTCGGGTGCTCAAGATGATATATCACATCACGCAATACGCGGACATTAAGAAGTTCTACAACACGGCCCTGGGCATCGAGGACACCGATCTGGACAACATCACCTGGCACGAGGTGCAACAGCGCATTCGCAAGGTGCAGGCCGAGCAGCACATGTGCATTGACAAGGAGTCCCTCACGGAGCTGGACATCTACCATCGCGTGCTGCGTTTCAAGAACTATCTCGTGGCCCTGATGAACAAGCAGCTGCTGCCTGTGCGCTTCCACCTGCCGTTCCTGGGCGAGATATGCTCCCTCAGCCGGGGTATGCTGTTCAACATCGACTTCATCCTGTTTCGTGGTCCCGGTTCGCCTTTCCAGAACAATTGGCAGCTGAGGGACGAGTTCGCGGTGAGGAGTAACCAAACGGAGCTGGCCCAGCGCTTGTCCAAGCTTATACTGGGCGTGGCCCTGGTTAATCTCCTCCTGTCCCCTGTGATCTTCATCTGGCAGCTCATCTACTTCAGTTTCTCCTACGCGAACATCCTGCGAAAGGAGCCGAGTGCCTTGGGCCTGCGCACCTGGTCCAACTATGGACGCCTCTATCTGCGCCACTTCAACGAACTGGATCACGAGCTCGATGCGAGACTGAACCGCGCCTACGAGTATGCCGACCGCTATCTCAACTCCTTCTCCTCCCCGCTGGGCGCTGTGATAGCCCGCAATCTGCTTTTCGTGAGCGGAGGTCTTCTGCTGCTGATCCTGGCCTTCGGCATCTACGAGGAGCACGTCTTCCAGGTGGAGCATGTCCTCACCATCATAGCCGTTCTCACTGTGGTGGGCGTCGTCTGCCGAACGATGATTCCCGATGAGAACATGATATGGTGTCCCGAACAGCTGATGACTGCCATCCTCGCCCACGTCCACTACCTGCCCACGGAGTGGAAGCAGCATGCCCACACGGCACTGGTCCGCAATGAGTTCAGCAACTTCTTTCAGTTCAAGGCGGGCTACCTGCTCAGCGAAATCTTCAGTCCCTTCGTGACTCCCTTCGTCCTGATATTCGTGTTCAGGCCCAAGGCCATGGAGATTGTCAAGTTCTTCAGAACGTTTACGGTCTCGGTGCGTGGAGTGGGCAACGTCTGCTCGTTCGCCCAGATGGATGTGCGCAAGCATGGCAACCCAGACTGGCAGCTGAACAGCGACCTGGAGGAGTTCGCCAAGCCGCAGCAGACGAGTCTGGTCGGCGGGAAGACGGAGATGTCGCTGGTCCGCTTCACGCTCAACAATCCTGAATGGCAGATGCCCAAGGAGGCTTCGTTGTTCATCAAGGGCATCCGGGAGCATGCCATAGAGGAGCTGGTGCAGGCCAAGACCTCGACCATGCAGGAGAATCCGCTCACCCACAGCCTGATCTCATTCGGCACCATTGGCGAGGAGTACTGCTCGATAGCCAACTCGGTTCTGGCCGCCCAACTGAGTCCCACCCAGATGGAGCTCTCCCAGTCCCTTCGCCCCGGAGGCTTCCCCGTCGCCGGCAGCGACTTTCGCCAGATGCTGCAGCAGAATCTGACCGCCAGCGTGGGCGTGGACAGCATGCGCCGCCTGCGGCTTAGCAAGGCTGAGGGCCGCCTCGAGGGACCCGCAGACACGCTCCTCTACAGCCTCTACGGCGTGGATCCGCGTCTCTCCAAGAATCCCATGAGTGTGGGCGTGGCCGACATGTGCCTCAGCGCCCTCTACCTGCACGAGCTGAGCCAGCAGAAGCGCAAGGCGCGCCAGTCGCGCATCGTCGAGATGGAGGACGAGCAGCCAGGGCCAAGTCATTGGCAGCGGCCACCAGGACCAGGTGGTGCACCACCGCCCCCGCCGGCTGCAACGAGCTCCCGCCATAACGTGATTACCTCAAAGGCTGCCGAGAGCACACCGCTGCTGGGTAGCATCCGCTCATAGCAGCGGCCCGTGTGGATCTAATAATCTACTTAGTGCTAAGAACCCCATTCTGCTATTAGTAATTAAAGTAAGTTTTAAAGTCAGTGTGAATCGAAGCAAAGGACGTGTCTAGTGCATAGCTATACTAATACGAATCCGAAACCGAACTAAAGTAATCTAAACGACAAGCAATAAATCGAACATCGTCATTAAGAGTCTGCTGTGCCTCTCCCGAGGGAAATAATAGTCAGGAATGGGGGGTATTCACTTTTGTTCGAATTTACGAGTGTCTATATTTCCAGATCTTGACTCTGCCTCACACGTGACACGCTGCCATCTCCACTGTGCGCTGCACGCTGATAGATAGCCACCATTTGTAGGCATTGTTGGCACACCACTGTGTCCACTGGCGGAGCTGAAGCTGAAGCTAGAGCTGGAGCTGAAGCTGGAGTGGAGTGGACGACGACGCATCCAGCTGTGCTGCATCGCCTCGTGTGTCACTTGCCACACACGAACGCCATTTGGCGACTGGTGTTGATGGCATATGCAGAGAACTGAGAACAGGAGAAGCAGGCGATTCAGGCGAAGCCGCCAAGGTGCGTGCATATGAATCTCCCAGCGATATAGACACCGACCGCGATACTCGTACAGATGCTGCAGATCCCCGCCAGCTGCAGGAATGGCTCTGGCAAGTTTTATGAATTATGTGCGTGTTGCATGGAGCTGAAGCTGAAGCCGAAGCTGGAACTGTAGCTGGTGCTGGAGCTGGAGCCCCTGTTTCTGTGGCAGAACACGTTGTCTCATTTTTCCGCTGCACGCCAATTTTGGGGGGAGCATTGCCCAACATTACACGAATGTGGATGGAGTCTCATGCCCGTTTTGGGGGCATCGCGAAGAACTCTGGTCTGCGCGTCTGTGGAGGAGATGGAGATGCAGTTGCAGTTGCATGTAGTACTAATTGTAGAGCTCATGTTATCCGATCCTAGGTGAACGGACAGCGGCGGAACGCTGCTAGTTGCTGCTGCTGCTGCTGCTAGCTGCTGCTGCTGGTGCTGGCCGCTCAAAATGGAAACATTTCACGAGCCTTGTCAAACAATCGAATTTAATTTATGATTTCCTGCGCCAATTGGACAGAGACACCGAACGAGTAATGACACGGCATGTGGTAGACCCCTTTGGACCCCGAAAATATCATATCATTCACGATCAATCGATACGCAATTTGGGCACAGCAGGGCCCGCAGAAACGGACCGACTGGAGGCTGGAATTGGAAAGGCCAAGCAGGGATTGAGATTTGGATTGGGACATGAACGGGAACGGGAACGTGAACGGGAGTCACTTGCATATGCGAATGTCTAGAGCTGTGATGGCCGTGGACCACCGCGTCGAGAACAGAACCAGTTCAAGATCAGGCGTCACTTTACATTGGCTCTGGCCATTGAGTGCCGCTGACAGTTGCAGTCGCTTTGGAGTTGGATAAAGTAGCCGGGCTGCCATTTCCAGATCGCAGCTGCCATTCTGCAATTAGAGCCTGGCCAGTCGCCGTCGTCGTCGTCGTCGTCGATGCGTTGTTGTCTGGCACGTCGGCTGGTATCAAACGTGTCTGTATGTCTCTGGCAGCGACTAATGATGATAGTCCAGTGTCTTTGGTTTCCCCATCTCTCACTCTCTTTCCAGCCAGCCAAATCCACATCCCCATCCCCATCCACATCCCCATACCCATCCACATAGGCATCCATTGGACCTTGTCGATTGTCGAGTGTGAAGCATCAGCGTCGCCTTTGATTGACAACTGATCAGCCAGCATCAGCAGCATTCGGTCGGGATCATCATCGGAAACGATGCAGCTGCAACGTTTCCCACTTTTGGACACGCACGTTCCTGCCCTGCCTGCCAGCCTGCCTGTCCTCCTTCTCCTCCTTCTCCTCCTGCTGCTGCTGCTGCTGCATCTTCGGCTGATAAGTTATCGATTTTTTTCATAATTAAAAAACCAGTTTACTTTGGCTCCTTACAAATAGACTTCGGTTCCGGCTTCAGCTCGAAATGGTGGATGGAGGATGCTACGAGCGGGGGACTTGGTTCAAATAGTTTAGTCAGCCGCATCCCAACGACGGGATTTGCATTGCAAATTAGGCTCGACTTCATTTTCATTTCTCCTTTCTCCCGCTCCATCTCCATCTGCATCGGCATCTGCATCGGCATCAACTGCATCTTCAGCATATCCTCTATCCTATCCCATCCTATCCGCATTGCTGCTCGATCCGCTTGTAATCGAGCCTCGATTCAATAAAACATTTAAACATTAAACTGCTTTTATGCAAATTGCCGGCGTGCGCTTAATTTTCGATCAGCTAGAGACTCGGTTCTGGTTTGGTTTGGCCTGGTCTGGTCTGGTCTGTGGCATCCGCTTGAATTATCTTTGCATCGCATGCTTGCAACACCTACCGAACCCTGCTGCCCCCTGATCCGCACCTTCCAATCACCTTGATAACATCTAGAGTGGATCTTCTACAATTTTGTAGCCGCGAAGCTGCTCCGTCTAATGGCGGTGGCTAAAATGCTAATCAATAGCCTTATCGCTATTAATCTCGGCTTCGATTTACCTTTTCGCCCGGCTACTTGTTTTCCGGGAACGTGAACGTGAGGGAGGGATGGAGGGGCTGCGCTGCGCTGCGGCAAGGGATCTGCCAATTGAGTATTGCAATTCATTAAACATCCAATTGCTGTCGCCTGTTTGTAAATGTTTGTTGCCTGAAATCGCAGAATGTTTGTTCGTTTTTCACTCTGCGATCTTTGCGATCATTAGGTTGATTAACATTGCGCATACGCCGCGTGGGTCAACAGGGAGAGCAGTCGTTCAGTTCGTGTGATTTGGAGGATTTTCACACACATTGCATCCCGTGCACATCTGTGGTGAGGGACGAGGGAGCAGGAGGAGGATGCTTCCACCACTTTTCCACTGATCCGATCTGATCTGAAATTGCATTCTTTGGGCCCATTAATTTGGCTTCAAGCCCTCCAGTTGCAGGTCATTGGCTGGGATAGGAGGGGGAAGGAAGTCTTTGCCATATTTATGAGGCTGCCAGCCGCTCCCCACAGACGCACAGGCGCAGCCGAAGCCGAACATGAGCCGGCCGGGCGGCAACGGCATCTGCAACGCCGCCCGTCTCCCATCTCGGCACAGCCCCGGATTGGCGCGTGGGCTGGGATGCTGTCGCCCGAAGTGGATTTTCTGTTCAACAAGTAGTTTATGATGTTTTTGTCAATTCATGGCAAAATTAATGACGCTGCAGAAAAGCACACGCACATGGGCATGCGGATGGAATCCGCGATCTGCTGATCTGGCTGGCTGACTGGCTGGCTGACTGCCTGCCCGCCTGCCTGCCTGGCAAGGCGTTAAAAATTGTTGCCTATAAACTTAGAGAACTGCAGAGGAGTCCCGGCCTAAGCTCCAGCTTCAGCTCCAACCATGACTCTCTCTCGCTCTCTCTCTCTCTCTCTCCATCCCATCTGCATTCAAAAATGCCATTAGTCACATTTGTGGGCCACAGTCGCAGGCGCTTGTAGCCATGACTTGTAATCTTTTTGCATTCCCCTGCGGCCGGAGCGGAGCTGCATTTGCAACCCGTTTGGCCGTGTGCAGCAGGGGGATTGGGTACGGGATACGGGGTACTGGGTACTGGGGATTGGGCTGGCCAACACAAATATTTCTATTGCCGTTAATGGCGTTAATAATTTTGCAAGCAAACGGAAGACGGCTGGCCACTTGGGCCGGCAGCGGGTAGGTGTGGATTAGCCCGCGTCTGTCATGTTGAGGATGACGTTACATGGCCGCAAGTGACAGGCGGCAGAGGCGAAATATGAAAGTCCCCACCGCAGAACTTTGGGCGGAGCGGTGGCTAATGCGAAGTTAATTGGAAAATGCCAGGCCAAAAGTGGGAAGCGAATCGTGAACATCCAGCTCCAGCTCCAGATCCACAGCCACATCCACATCCAAATGGCATATCGAATTTCACGCAGCCCGCTGGTAGCCAGCGCCTGTCACTTGGGAGTAAGACTAAACCGTGGTCGGCCGATCGATAGCAGCTGCAGCTTCCAAGCACATGTTCAACAAGCGGCAGGAGCCAGCAGCGGTAACTGGAGAAGTACCCGCAGGTCCCAGCCCCCAGACGAAATGTAGAAGACGCAGCGCAATAAAAAGTGCAACTGCATTCCAGGGCTGCAGTATCAATTTCCCTTCCCGAGCGGAGGGATATCCCTTTCGCAGGGATATTCTATCAATTTCCCATGCACTGTTGCCATATCGATCGGGCTCTGCTCTCACCAATCGATGGCACCTGCAAAGCAAAGCCAGCCAGCCCGCCAATTTGTGTCACCTTTGAGTTTGAGCTTTTATTTTATTTTATTTTATTTTTTCGGCTTATCGAATTGGATATTGCAGTAGTGGTTGTTGCAATGCCAGCGATATGGTCGCCATTTTGGAAATGTGTGCGTTTTAAGGCCGACTAATAAACACGCCTACCTGCAGTCCAAACAGCCAGCCACCTGTGCGTGTATGTCCCTGTGTCAGCGTGTCGGTGTGTCGCTAGCCGTGCGTAAGTGTGTGTCGCACCTGATCGCCATTTGAATGTATTTGTAATTTGCAATTATCGAGCCACGCATAGGCAAGGCGAGCGAGCGGGACAGCAGGCCAGTGTGCGTGCTGCGCGTGCTGCTCGTGTGTGTGTGTGGTGAATGGATTGGAGCACTTGTTGCCAGCGTTGTTTTTTTTCGAATTTCGGTATTCGGTATTCGATTTTCGGTTTTATTTGAATTGAGAGAGCGCGAAGCACTGACAAATTCAGCAAATGGCAAATGAAAAACCGCAAAAACTGCAGCGGCAGCGGCAGCAGCAGCCAAACCCCCAAATCGAAAAGTGCAGCCCCACCACCACACGAGCACAATTTATTTGCGAATAAAATATGCAGCGTGTAAACTCCAATTAGACGCTAATTTCAGCCATAAAATGCAAATGTGCGTGCAGGAGTTTTTCTCGATTGCAACAGTGTGCGTGTGTGTGTGTGTGTGTGCCACATTCACTTGTGGGGCCTAAGGCCTAAGATCGCGACTAGAGACTGGAGGCTGGAGGCAAAGTGAATGGAAATGCAATTAATAAATGGCTCCACAGCTCTCCCATTGACTGACACTGCACCTGACCATGCCCCATGCCTCATGCCGCATGCCCACAGAGCTCAATAAACAATGAAACGGACGCACATTAGCCGCATAAATCCTTCGTCCGACAAAGACAACCCGCAGGGTTTGCGTGCTTCATCCCACTGGGAGAGAGAGAGAGATAACCAGAGAGAGAAAGAGAGATATCCCACTTGGCGGCATCGCCCACGACTTCACTCTTGGGACCTGGACCTGGGGCTCCGACGATAATTGCCAATTATGCGACGAATCAAAGTGGCCAAATTTGGCCGGAAAAAAGTCAAAATAAAGCCAAGTTTTTATTACAATTTTTGTGGCCCCAGGCTTCTGGTCCCTGGTCCCTGGCTCTGCCCCTGCCTCTGCCTCCGCCTCCGACTGTGGCTCTCCGTGTGCAGTTGTTGTAATGAAGTCATTATAAAATATTGCGTCCCATGCACGCACCAGATCCCAGTCACAGCACAGCACAGCCACAGTTCCAGCCACAGTCCCAGTCCCAGGCTCTGACTCTGGCTGAGATTGAGCTTCGCTCCAGCTCGCTTGGCATTGGCCATAAATTCTCATTCGCCCGCTTCGATTTCGTGCCCGTTTCCCAAACGCAGCTCAACCTGTCACGACAGCTGCGCCGTCTAATCTAATCCATTGACTTTTTTTTTCTTCTCTTTTTACAAATATATGTATGTGTATGTGCATGTGTATGTATGGGATTTTTTTTTTATTGGCTTGTGTCCGCTTTGGCTGCCCCTTAGCTCCTTTTGGGCCGGCATTATGGATGCAGGCAACTCATTAAACTGACGCTGGGCAGGCCATAAATCCGCCCACCCGTCCATATCCACATATCCCCATACCCACAGCCAAAGCCACAGCCAAGTCCAATTGCCGTTGCCCCGTGACTGATCGCAGTAGCTGACACGGGCATCGCCATAGCCATCGCCACCGTCGATCTCTTGGAGCTTTATGGCTCCACTTGACTGCAACTGACACACACTTTGTTCAGCTGTCGCCCAGGCGGTCTCGAGGCCTCAGCCGCAGCCCGAGCCCCAGCCCCAGTCTCAGTCCCAGTTGCAGCCTCTGTCCCAGTCGCAGTCCCAGTCCCCAAACATGATCTGGCATTTCAATTGGGAGTCTGAGGCTGGGGCTGAGGCCACTCCCAAGGGCTTAATTTGGCCTGAGTAGACCGACATGCGCCCAATTTTAATCAGCCACGCCGAGTGCATTATATTGATTAATGATTGCGACCAAGAGATTTGGATTTGTCTTTGGTTAAACTCAAGGATAAACTGCGTGGAAGTTGGGCGACCTAAGGAGAGGGACTTCGAAGGGAAAGTGTGGAACTCGCACTCCAATTACCAGCTAAAAGAGAAATTAATTGTTGCACAACGACAAAGGTTCCTCTGGTTTTCGAATTTTATTAAAGTTTAGTGGATTACTTTTAGCAGTTCCTTGGAAATGCAATCTCAATATCCTCCTTTTGTTCTCGTTCTCTCACGATTTCAATTATCCAACTATTTGCATGACCTTCTCCAGGTGTCGTCATCTGTGCGTATACTCAATATAGATTGAACATTTAATCTGCCACCAGCACGGGATGGCTTTTCAGTGTGGTTAAGCGATAACTGCCTCCTGCGCCTCCTGCTCCACAGATCAAAGTCAATCTTCTGCCTGGTTGCCCGGTTGCCTGGCTGTTGGCCATCAGTAAAAAACTCACGTAGCTCATGAGCCACTTTTTGTAGATCAGCAGGAGTGCGATGCGAGAAGAAGCAGGAGGTGGAGCAGCCAGCAGGCAGCAGCCAGCAGGCATCAGTAGCTGGTTTGCCAGCCTATGGGCGGTACTTAAACGCACTCACTCATTCGCACAGAGACACATCAGCCAGACAGATATAGCTATCTATAGATATACGAATATATATGTATATATGTATATGTAGGTGTATGTATATAGAAAGAGCGCACTTTTTGCGCGTCTCAAAAATTGTTATTGCACATTTAAAGGCGTCATTATTAGCGCTACATGGAGGCACTGGCAATTGTCCATGCATTTCCAATGCTGCGCCGGAGTCCGAGTCCGAGTCCGAGTCCAGGCACTAATTGGACCCGGCCGGAACTGTGGGCTAAGGGGCATACAGGACTGGGCGGAGCAGGGGGGACGCTGATCTCGCATAGCAATTGCATTTCTTTCATTCGTTTTTGTAGTGCAGTGCGAGTATTTCCATTTTGGTTGCTCTTAGTGGGTTATCACATAAATTGTGCGCACAAATCTTGATCTGCAAATCATTTTCGACAACTTTACGGCCCAGGCGGAGCCCGTGGGCTCTGGCAGGGGAGGGGGTGGGGTCGGAGTCGGAGTCGGACTGAGTCTATATGCATATGTATGATCGTAACTTGGGCCCGCTATCTGTCGCTGAGATCTCGATCAGAGTGCGCATGCAACGATCCACGATCTCTGGCAACAATATTTTCTGTTTATTTATCGTGCAGTTCTTTTTTTTCCGACTTTTTTTTGGTTACCATTTCCTGTGGCTACCTCCTCTCCTCCAGCGAGCTGGGCTGGGGAAAAGCCAGCCAACTAAGCTGACATTTAATTTAAGTGCCAAACACTAAAAAGAAGAACTACTGCCAACAACAACAACAACAGCAACATCAACTGTCTTCGGCTAATGAAATTTATGCATTTATGCGGAGATGGCAATGGGAATGGGAATCAGAATGGGAATCGGAATGGAGAGTTCTCATCTCCAGGCAAGCGGACAGAACGAACGTCGAACGATGATCCATGTTAATGTCCATCAAATGTGCCAAGGCTAAAGCAGCTGTCAATTCGATTGTTGGACATGTCCACTGTCCATGTTGCAATTTGCAATTAGCCGCACTTGCAACGGATATGGCTCCAGCATATCGTTGGGCGAGCGGTATCGTTGGGGGAGGAGTGGAGGATGCGGATGAGGATGAGAATCCGTATCAGAATGAAATGGATGATGGTCTTTGAGCTAAAGGATGCCCTGCAAGTGTCGCGATTGCGCGTTTCCCGTGAGAAATTTCAATTATTTTAATTAGCGTTGCGATCGCGGCTGCTTTATTAGGCGACGACGGTGTATACGCGTCTGCGTCTGCGCAAAGTCTGACTCGAAGCCATCGATGTCGACGTCGGCGTAGATGTCGCATTGGTCGTCCCCCTCTCTTTGGCCAATTTCCGCTGCACGCAACGCTCAGTCGCTGCCACGGAGCTGCTGGAATTCCAGTTGATAGCACAGACAGAGACAGAGCGAGAGACAGAGAGAGAGAGAGAGAGAGAGCGACGCAGTTGCAAGAACAGGATTCTGTATACTCCTCGCGATGGTCGCTGCTCGCGGTCGCCTAATGACATGTTTTGGATAATGATGACGGGGCAGGAGACTACGAGCAGATACGAGGCCTGGAGGAGTGGTGCGATGAGAAGGAGGAGGCTGCTCTCGGAGTGGTCTCGCCGAGTGGCGATAAAAAGCTGGAACTTAATTTAAATTGATGACACTGCCTCTCGTCGCCGGCCATTTGGAAAATTGCCAACAAGCGGCGAACGTTTGCCGAGCAAATCAATCTGCATGCCAGCCGTCGCAGATGGGGCCCGGGGTATGGGGGATATGTTACGATTGCAGACCACCCGGCGGACTCCGACTCCAACTGCAACTTTGATACCAACTCGGACTCTTAATTGGCCGCTGCGGTGTCAATTGCAGCGCCATCACAATGAAACACCAATTCCTGGACCGCCCCCGGGGGAGCCATGGCAATGTGACTTGCTTGCTGCTGGCCAACGCCACCGCTGATCGGCTCGCCCGCTCGCGGAGAGTGTCGCCCGCTGTGCCAGGGAATGCCAATTTCAGCAATTAACAATGGCCATAAAAATTGCTCACGCTGGCGAGCCATGCGGATGCGAGCGGCATACACGCACAGTGCACTGAGGGATTGGAGTGGATGAAGATGTGGAAGTGGCTGAAGCGGAGGTGGAGGTGGAGGTGGAGCCGGAGCCGGAAGCGCTATGAATCGCGGGCAGTAACCTGCTAACACAGCCAAAGGCCGTGGCCGAACATTAATCAGCAGATCAGCAGATCAGCGATCAGCGATCAGCAGCAAGCGAAACGTTAAGGCGAGACAAGACACGAGTCAAAAATATGCTCCATAAAGAATTGCCCTTTGCCAGAGACCTCACAGCCTCACCTGCTCTCCTCTCCTCTCCTCTCCACCACACTTCGCCAATCAATCGTTCAAGGCGCTGCTGCAATCGAGAGTATCGCCTCGTTTCGGGCGGCTTGATGGGTGATTGGAGGAACGGACGGACGGAGGGACGGACGGGGGAGTTGGAGTGGAGTTCAATGACTCGATAAACAATACATTGTTGAAAGTGTCTGTCGGTGGAAGTGTTGGCCTAACCTTGATGAGAATCGACCGCTTAGAGCTGTTTAACGCTTAGCCGTGGATTGGGCTGCGAATGTGGATTGGATTGGATGGGATTGATTGGCCTGAAGTGCGCTACGTTGAGTGGCTCGCGTACCCACTTCCTGCCCTGGTCTGGGTCTGGGTCTGGCCCATTGCCATTGACCCATTACCCACTACCCATAACCCATTCCCGATTGCAAGCCGTAACAAAGAGCCCGCAGGTAGTGCTCGCAGTACTTGGATGTGATGTGTGCATTCTGGTTGGGAATTCGGAAATAGACACGTCCCACCGCTCCAGGCACATACTCGCGGCGGGGGGAGGGAAACGAGTTTGATTGTTACACAACACGGGCATTGAAATTAATAATGAAAAAGCGAAGACGTCGTTTCGCTGGAAGAAGCGACTGTGACTACAACAGAATTATTTGCACCTGCCTGGCAGGGGCATGGACAGGGGCATGGGCATCCCATCCCATCCCGAGACCCTTATCGAATGAGTACACAAGCGGCGAATGATTCGTCTGTGAGTCGCGCAAAAACCAAATTAGAATATCAACCAAATGACGCACAGATACGGGACAAGGTAATTGGAGCAGCGGCAGCTCCACTCCGCGATAGGCAGCCATTTTACAGCAAACCACTCGATATTCAGATTCAGATTCGAGACACAGATACAGATACAAGCACAGATACATTGTATGGCGTACGAGGAGTACGATATGAGCATATCCATCCAATCCATTCTAAAACTAAAACCGAAAAAAAAGTAGCTCGATCGATCGCTCGCTGGTTCTGGTTCTGGTTCTCTCGCTGGCAGAAATATTATTTGAAATATTAAACCGATATTCGGCACGTCGTAAGCCGAAACGCGTTTTCGAAAGCGATCATTCGGTCGAGCCAGGCCAGGCCAGGCCAGCAGCAGAGCAGCAGAGCAGAGCAGCAGCCCCCAGAACCCGAGTCAATCCGATTCCCAGCAACGGCACGGCCGAGGCGGCCCTCGTCTCACCTCATTCGTGCGCCGCTGGGGCTTTCGCTTTCAGTTGCTGCTCGCCCCTGCGTCCGATTGGACTTATTATTAAAGTGCTTATTGGCTCTCCGTCGTACCCAAACGAGCAGAATCGTATCGAACCGAACCGAACCGATCGACGAACCGATCCACGAACCGATCCACGAACCGATCGACGAACCGCGAGGATAATCGAGATTAACGATAGTGAGTGATCGACAGGATCTAGAATGTGGTAAAAGTGAACGAACTGTGGCGTGTTCAGTGACAAATCTTGACAATGGATAACGACAGCGACACAAAGAGTCAAGCGGAGAACCATCGGGGCTCGGTGTCCTCGAGCAGGTCTCTGGAAATACCCGTCACTCCCTCGCGTTCCCCCAAGAAAGTGTCCTTCTCTGACGAGCTGCCCACCACGGCAGCGGCAGCAGCAGCGGCAGCGGAAACGGAGCCCAAGTTCGAGTCGCAGTCCCCGGCCCATCAGCCCGTTCCGGTGCAGGCGAGTGGAGTCAGTCACGTGCTGCAGCAGGCGGCCCAGTACCTGGAGAGATTACACGGCGGCTCTCGCGATCATCCTGTAGAGGAAGTGCACGCCAATGCGGATTCCGATGGCGATAGCAGCACAAGCGCCGCCGTGCTCGACCTGGACGAAACGGATGGCGCTGTGCCGCCACCGTCGGCGACGGCCACTGTTGGCTTAGTGCTGGCCACCTCGCCCAGCATCCTGATAGCCAGCGATGGCAGCAGCAGCAGCAGCAGCAGAGTCGGCAAACAGGAAGCGACGCTGGCGACTACGAATACGAACTCGAATCTGATTCAGCATCAGCACCAGCACCAGCACCAGAGTTGGAGTCAGAATCAGAACCAACATCAGAATACGACTCAGTTGCAATCAAATTTGTACATGGAACGATACAACCTCAATTTAGATAAAAACTGCAGCTCCATGGAGCTGGAGGCACGGCGGGAGAAGCAGCGCTGGCTCTTGATATCCGAGTGCAGTGCGCTCTTCGACGAGGGCGAGGGCAGGCACACACGTGAGGCTTTCCGCAAGCTCTTTCTGGATGAGGTGAGTCGTCGGTCTCCCCATCTCCATGGGGTCTCTGTCTGTCTGTCTGTCTGTCCTGTACCGATCCTCCATCCGCTGCAAGCCTTGTAGCAGCCTTAATTGTTGTATGGTATATCAACGGGTTTAATTACGTCAACCGGGGAGAGCTGCCATGCAAATGGGAGCACTGGCGAATGGAAACTGGATAGGGACCATGCGACTGTGGTACCTGTGGGACCTGTGGAGCTGCAGCTCTGTGCTCTGCTCTGCCCTGCTGGGCCTGACCTTGTGCCACATATTTGTGGTCATCGTGTCGTGTTGTGGTCCTTTACCTGATGCCAGAATCGAAAACTCGTTTTTTGATTTGTGTCTCTCGCGATGGGCTCACATTTTGTTTGTGTTGTGTTTACTTTCGTGCTTTGTGTTTCGCTCCGACCGTATTCCGTTTTATGGGCTCCCCGAAAGCTGTCCAACCAGTCATCGGTCGCGGTGCGATCCCCCCGAGCTCATCCGTTAAATATGCACATTTTTCATCATCATCTTCGGGACTCCTCTTCTCTTCGCGTGGCGATCGACGGTGACCAAATGCAAACGCGATCCCATCTTCGATGTGCAGACAGTGCTGGGCTGGGCTGGGCGCTCATGATCGTGCGATCGAATGCCATTAAAATATTAATAAGCGGATAATTTATGCTAAACATTCGTCTTCATCGCTGCCGCATAGCTGAGTGCGCCGTGGGATCCCAGCGCATGAGCCGAGAATAGTTGCGATTATGCTCATTACGATACTATAGAAATGGAAATGGCAGTATCTTTCTCCCTCGATCTCCATCCGATGTCAGTGTAAACACTGGAACGAGTATAAATCTTCGAGTGCGGGCCATAAACAAATGCCTCTTTAAACAATACGTTCATAAATTAATTAACACTTGGCCCGAAGCGAAGATCCACATGGGGATGGGGATGCGGATGGGGATGGGGTTGGGGGCATTCACTGGCAAACTGGACACATAAATTGATTATTTTACAACTTGTTTCTCGGTTCTGCCTACAGGAATTCCAGCAAAAGCTCTTCCAGCTCTTCGATCTCGAACGGAATGGCCATCTCCTGCAAGACCGCTGGATCGAGCATATAAAGGGGCGTTTAACGTAAGTTTTTATTTAGTTTTTTTAGTTTTTTTTTTAGTAGTTAGATCTCCCTGTGCCCTGTTCTCTGTGTCTTGGCCTCCTCCTTGCGTGGATCGGTGCTGTGACGGTGCCAAAACAATTAGCTCGCTTGCCAGCAAAAAGGCGAGGAGTAAAAAATGGTAAGCCATGCTGCCAGGCTGTCCACTCCACTCCACTCCACTGGACTCGACTCCACACACACGCACCTTGGTGGCGTGCTCCAGGCATTCCAGCTGCGCCAACCAGAAGCCACCGCAAATGCCTCTTGCCACGAATTGAAATGCCAGCGCTACACTTATCCAGAGCAGCAGTGGAGGCCAGGCCCCAGTTCAGTGCCAGGCCAGGCCAAAGACGTAGTCTGCCGTGCGATGGCATCGCCAATGGCGATGCTATCTATGTTGTATGTTAACATATACAACAGCTAACATAGTCCGCATGCCTCGGACAGCAACAGCAACAGCAACAGCCAAAGCTGAAGCTGCAGCTGAAGCTGGCACTGAGACTAAGACTGAGACTAGAGCTAAAGCTGCGACTGCGACTAGGACTGGGAATGGAGCTGAGACCAAGACCAAGACTGCGCCAGAAACTGTCATTGGCTGCCTGTCGTAATGAAGTCATTCAAATACAAATATAGCGCGAGCAGCCCAGCAGCGGGAGAGGAGATCGGGAGCAGGCGATGGGGATGGGTAGATGGGGCCATGGTATTGGGTATCGTTAATGGTAATACTGAGATCGATCTCTCTGGTCTCTGGTTACAGCGACGACCGTCAGATGGACTTTGCCGAGCAGATCGAATCGGTGGCCTATGTGATCTGCGGGGAGAACAGCCGAGTGAGCTTCAAGAACTTCCGCGACATCTGGCATACGCGCGGAGTAAGTGGCAGCCCCCACACCTGGTGTACATCCAGCGACATCCACTAATCCTTCGCTAATCCTAGATACTGGACAAGTTGTATCGCCTGATAGACATGGATGGGACCAATCTCATTTCCACCAATCAGGTAATGGAGTTCATATCGCATCTGACCAACTCCCGGCCGCGGACCGGCTTCGACAAGAGCTCCCTGGCCCGCCTGGAGCAGCTGTTCCGCAACACCGTCGGCAACGAGCAGGAGATTCGGCGCGAGGAGTTCCAGAAGATTGTCACCTCCAAGAATGTGGGTACAATCCTCGAATACCTTGAGCCTTAACGCTTACAAACTTTCTCTCTCGTGTGTGGGGATAGCCCTTCTTCACAGAGCGTGTCTTTCAGATCTTTGACAAGGACAACTCCGGCTCGATTTCGCTGCAGGAGTTCATCGATGCCATACATCAGTTCTCGGGCCAGTCGGCCGACGACAAGATACGCTTCCTGTTCAAGGTCTACGACATAGATGGTGAGTTGATCGATGGTAGGCGAGGATGGGGGATCCGCTGCTAACCGCATCCCTATCCATCCTGCGCAGGCGATGGCCTCATACAGCACAAGGAGCTGCACGATGTGATACGTCACTGCATCAAGGAGAATGGCATGGAGTTCTCCGAAGATCAGATAGAGGACCTAACCAGCGCCATGTTCGAGGATGCGGATCCCCACAACAGCGGCGAGATCACCTACGAGGCGCTCAAGAATCAGCTGCACAAGCACGGTGGCCTCCTGGAGAACCTCAGTATAACGTGAGCTCTAGAGAAGAATGGTATAGATGGTTGGGACTCTGAATTGAATGGCTCCCATCTTGCAGGATCGATCGCTGGCTGGTGCCCGTTGCCGAGGATCGTCCGGCGGGGACGGGCAGGCTGTGGAACACGATACCTCACCAGCTGACGCTGGCCTACATGAAGAACAACCAGGTCTTTGTCACGTACCTCTTCTTCTACATAGCCGTCAATCTCTGCCTGTTCATCTCACGTGCCATCCAGTACCGGGCCAGCAATGGGTTCGTCATCATAGCCAGAGCCTGCGGTGAGTAGCCATTCGATCCTTTCGATATTCAGCTAGCAATCCTTGAACTCCTGCAGGCCAATGCCTGAACTTCAACTGTGCCTGGGTCCTGGTGCTGATGCTGCGGCACTCCCTCACGTATCTCAGGGGACGGGGACTGTCTTCGTATCTGCCGCTGGACCACCACGTCTACTTGCACAAGCTGACGGGGATCACGATATCGGTGCTCAGCCTGGTCCACACGATCATGCATCTGTTCAACTTCTCCATCATCGTGATCAACGACCCCAACATCAACGCTGGCCACTACACGATCGGGGAGTGGCTGCTGACGGACCGTCCGGGTCTGTTCGGACTGATTCCGGGCTGCGCCAATCCCACGGGCGTCGCTCTGCTGGCCATCCTCGTGGTGATGTTCGTCTGCTCGCAGCCGTTCGTGCGGCGCAAGGGCAGCTTCGAGGTCTTCTACTGGACGCACCTGCTGTACGTGCCCTTTTGGATACTCACCCTCTTCCACGGGCCCAACTTCTGGAAGTGGTTCCTGCTGCCGGGTCTCGTCTACATCGTGGAGCGGGTGCTGCGCTACGTGTGGATGCGGGGCGAGCACGGCAAGACGTACATCAGCTCCGGCCTGCTGCTGCCCTCCAAGGTGATCCATCTGGTCATCAAGCGGCCGTTCAACTTCAACTTCCGCCCCGGCGACTATGTCTTCGTCAACATTCCCGCCATCGCCAACTACGAGTGGCACCCGTTCACCATCAGCTCCGCGCCCGAGCAGGAGGACTACATGTGGCTCCACATCCGCACCGTGGGCGAGTGGACGAACCGCCTCTACCGCTACTTCGAGCGCGAACAACAGAAGCTGCACAAGGGCGAGGTGGGCCAGCACATGCACGCCATTCCCACGCCCAGCTTCATGCTCCTCAACGAGACACGCAATCCGGCCCTGAGCGGGGACATGGCCACCACCACGTCCACTCCGCAAACCGATTTCCTGGCCCGAAACATGGTCGGACAGGCAAGGCCGCCGGTGCGACCGCCTCGTCAGCATCGCAAGCTCGTGGCCGGCAGTCCCCAAGCCCCGGATCCTGGCCCAACCACGGGCGTGAATCGCATCCGGAGCATCAAGAAAACCCTGCAGCGAACCTTCTCCCGGAAAGAGCCCGGTGAGCCGAAGGGTAAGCCCAGTCCGACGGGCATGGTTAACGGGTCCTTCATCGGCGACGGTGAGCGCGAGGATCCGGGAAGTTTCAAGCAGCGACCGCTGGAGAAGAGCATCTCGCTGCCGGACATCAGCGTCAAGATCAAGAAGCGCAGCCGGCTCAAGGCGTAAGTAGATCCGCTCCCGCCAGATCCATCCAGAACAGTCACTAATTCCCTCTTTCCCTTCAAAGCCTTCGTGCCCTGGGCCGCTCGGAGTCGGAGCGTACTTTCGATGACAAGCGGGTGCGCCGTGGCCGGAACAACAGCGTGGGCCTGGCGTATCTCAGTCCGCAGAACAAGTCGCTGGCCCAGAGCTTCCGGTACATGCGCAACAAGCCCACCATCATCGCCTTCAAGACGCCCAGCATGGAGGAGCACGAGTCGCAGTCCCAGTCCCAATTGACGATGGCGCCGGAGAACAGCGGCAGTCCGGCCAGCAGGGCCGAGCAGGGGCAGCTCGCCAAGGCGGAGTCCAGCGACAGGCTGCACATGGCCAGGCTCAGCCTGACGGCGGAGGCCGTGTCCAAGCCGCTCGAGGTATGTTGCCGTAGCCAAGAGCCGTAGCACTAACAGATCTCCCTCCTTAAACTAACAACCATCCACTCCACCAAAAAGGACAACAGCCAAACGTGGACGAGCAGCAGAAAGTCCATTCTGCGGCGTCCCACATTCCTACGCACTTTGTCCACATCCCTAACGAACCGGGGCGGCGGAGGTGGAGGCGGCAGCGGCGGTAGCTCCACAACTAACAGCGGTAGCAAGGTCACACTCGATGCGGGCGTCATGGAGGTTTGGGTCACACCAATACACACACACACACACACACACACACACACACACACACACACACTCAGCAGCCACTCGGCCTGGGAACTAACCCGATTTCGATAGCTAACTTTTCTGTTTCGCCCCGCGTGCCCATACGCTCTTAGATCTTCATCGACGGCCCGTACGGTGCTCCCTCTAGCCACATCTTCGGGGCCCAGCATGCGGTGCTCATCGGCACCGGGATCGGGGTCACGCCCTTCGCCTCCATTCTGCAGTCCATCATGCACCGCTACTGGAAGGCGCGGCACAGCTGTCCGCGCTGCCAGTTCGAGTGGGCCAGTGAGATCCCCAAGTCTGTGATGAATCTGCGGAAGGTGGACTTCTTCTGGATCAACCGCGATCAGCGATCCTTCGAGTGGTTTGTGAATCTTCTCTCCCAGCTGGAGATCGAGCAGGCGGAGCTAGGCGGCGCCATGGAACGGTAGGACCCGAAATATTTCCCACTCAAAGAGCTTCCCTGATGGGTTTTCGTTTCATAGCTTCCTGGACATGCATATGTACATCACGAGTGCCCTGCAGAGGACCGACATGAAGGCGGTGGGTCTTCAGCTGGCCCTGGATCTGCTCCACGAGAAGGTAGTATCCGAAAATCATCCCAATTTCTATTCAATCCATTTAAAATCTCCTTTTTTCTATATCAGGGCAAGCGTGATCTTATCACGGGCTTGAAGACACGCACAAATGCAGGACGCCCCAACTGGGACAAGGTGTTCAAACAGCTGCAGGCACAGCAAAAGGGCAAAGTGACGGTCTTCTACTGCGGTCCCCCGCAGCTGGCCAAGACGCTGCGCTACAAGTGCGATCAGTACGGGTTCTCTTTTCGTAAGGAGTGCTTCTGAACAAGCCATCCCATCCCATCCCATCTCTCTCTCTCCGTCTATGTGGTTATCTCTGTCCAATGTGTCCATTGATCTGTCCCTCCATCGCTATCTCATTTGCATAAGCAACGGGTTTTATTTTCGGTTAGCTAAGCTTAGATTGCTATTTATTCGTCATACGTTTTCGTTGTCTCATCTGTTGAATGTGTCCCCACAGCTTGTAAATATCTGTATCCACATGCGTACATATATGTATATCTATATACTCATGCAATAAAGTTTGTTACTCGATGTGCCGTCCTCTGATTGCATCTAAGTACTCAATGCACCCTTTTCCAGGTGGCTCTGAGTTCTACATTTGATTGATGGCGCATTCTCACTAATCTCCAAGTGCACTTACAACTAAAATTACAATACGGACACTCTAATAAAACATAAATTAAAATGCTGCAGCTCCCCGTTGCAGAAGAGGTACCAGAAATCCCACTTCACAGAAACTTCCTATCCCTTCCTTCCTGTCCGACTAGAGGGAAGCCTCTGGGGCACAGCTGTCTACCGCATTCAGTGCTTCAACCAAGTGCTGAAGTTGATGTCTGCGGGTCTGGACTTTCGTTCAATGGTTATTGTCTCGTCATCGATATTGTCGACGTTGTAAAATTCACGCAGCTCGGCAATGGCTGTCTCCTCGATTTGTGTGTGGACCAGTGACTTGTTCCGCATCCTCTCGAAGGACTCCCGCTGGCGTCGCTCGTCGGCAAGGATCCTCGAGAAACTTTGCCCCTTCTCCGCGGGGGTTGTGGCGGCCGCCGCTTGGCCTCGCATCATATTGGCAAAGGAGGTGGGATCCGAAACACTGCCTGTTGCTGGCGAAATGGAGTCGCTAATGGAACTACTCGACGGAGTGGCGGGTGGCAAGCCCCAGGCATTCGGAACAGCCACAGGAGTGGTGGGCTCTTGCTCCACCAGAGGCGAGCGCCAGCTCTTCGATTCGGAGGAGAGCCGTTTCCGTTGCTTCTGTGACAGTTTCTGCGACTGGGGCGTCAGGGAGCTGAGATCCAGATTGTAGCTTTTACTCAGCGGCGTACTGGTCTCTGCTGCGGGGGAGGTTGGCGGTGGCGTTTGCTCCTTAATGGGCGCCCGTTCAATGACCTCTAGCTCCGGCCTCGGTGGCTCTTCCAGCTTGAGTGTGTTGTTCAATTTCAGGGCAGTGTCGGCCAGCTTCCGCTTCTGATCCTTTTTGTCCACCACACGAGACCAGTTCTTGCCCTCGCTTCGAGTGCTTTCCTGCGGTCCGGTAATGGCCTCAGGGCCGGAGGCAGAGTCGCTTACGCTCAGGGATCGCATCATGCTGGATATGGCCTGCTGTTCGTAGTAGTGACGGGCGTCTTGTTTCCGCAAGTCCTTCTGCTTATGCTTGGCTGCCGCATTTAGCTTTGTTTCCTGGAAGAGAAAACAGATTTTCAAGGGTAGTCCACAGGTGGCTATGGCAGACAAACCGGGTCCATTCGATAGTCCAAGTCAACCTCACAATCACCGACAAAACTAAGCAGCAGCTCATCCTCTATCGCCTCTGAGAAGGGCGTGATCTGGCGGTAGTCGAAGACATTGGAGAACATCTTACGGTAATGGTCGTTGAGGCATTTGAGAGTCGCCTCATTGCACTGTTCGATGCTGCGGTAGCAGAGGACTCTGGCTAGGTTGTGGCAGATGAAGTCCATGCATCCTTTGTGCAGCAGCTTGCAGTTGTACATCGCGGCAAAGTCCAACATCTCGCCGCACTTGCGTATATTGATCTTGTCCAGAATGAGTGATTCACACACATTCTGCAGCGATTCAATGAAGTACTGATCGCAGAACGTGATCATGTTGTAGAGAAAGGTTTCCGAATGATTGTGCTTGCAGAATGCCTCCGTGTCCAGGCTGTAGAGATAGTCCAGAACTGGCTCCATATACTCAGCGGGCACTCCCTCCATGTTCACCGTGGTGCTCTCGGCCCACGAGTGCATAAACATCATTTCAAAGTACTCCAAGCGCGACACCAGCATGCATTTGTGGGCCTCCAGAACTGTCGAGTCCTCGCACACGATTCGCACATCGTAGAGCTCTGGATAGTCTGAGCGATGCAGCCGATTGAAACGCTGCCGGGCACTAGGCAGGGGAAATTGATTATCTCGTACGTAGCTCTCCAAGTATCTGGCTAGATCGACCAGCTGAAACGTCTCCAAGTGCGGGATAAACATTTCGCAGGCTCGACTTCGCTCCCGAGGGTTGGAGGGTCCCAGACTCTCCTGGATGCAGTCAATATCTAAAAGATGAGATAAACCCTTTATTCAAGCATTCGCAAGCAGGATGAATTTCGACTCACCATCCTCCGTTGGCCAGTAACTGGTGTAGATATACTTTAGGATCAGCTCAAACATCTTGCCTGTGAGATTCTCAAAGTTCAGATAGACATTCTTGTCCAAGTAGATGCGAGTGAGCTCCCTGAGGCCTGGTGCCCGACTGTAGATGATGAACTTGTGGGCCGCAAAGCGCTCCCCATCCACATGGAAGACGACATCGTGCACGGCATCCGACTCACAGGTGTCATGGTAGAGCTTCTTGAAGTTGTGCTCCCTGCGTGGCAATGGAGGCTTGCGGAAGTACTTCATGTGCGACTCCTGCAGCACGGCGAACGAGGAGAAGCTCTCGTCGCAAAAGATATCGGTGGCACGATCAATGTTGGGCACACGCTGCAGATCGATGCGGATCACATGCTCTCTCGAAATCTCCGTGCGATTCTGATCATTGTTGTGCCATATATCCAGATTGGGCTTGGATTTCTCTTCCAGCATGCTGGCTGGCAGGGCTATCTGATTGCACTTGCCACGATAGACGCAGCCGTCCAAAGACAATATCAGGACTTGATTGCACTTGTACAGGACCTTTTTAATCTCAGGCAAGCGTATTGGCGAAAAATTGCACCTGCAAGAATAAACGTTAAAGTGCTAGGGTTAAAGGTTTCTAGAGATCCGGTCCGGAGACTCACCTGTAGAATTGCTGTGTGTTCTCGTACCACAGGAACACCACATTCGTCTCGGTGAGCATCAGTAACTTTAGGGCTGCTGCAGATCCTTTCACGGAGTTCTTTAAATGGCCGCCCATCACCTCAATGCTTTTGAGATCTTCGTAGCTGAAGAAAAGAATATATTGATAATAATATGGGGCTAAATGATGGGTAGAACTTACTTTGGAGTCTTAATGTATCTAGTCTTGTCGCCATAAAATAAAGTAATTATCTTCTCCTCTGTGTAAATTACCGTAGCTGCGTTGTTGGCTTCCACAAAACGGATTGAAGTGCGCGCAGGTAGTTTTATCTGAAATATCACCACGGGTTCGTATATTTACGTTCTATATTTATCCAAAGATATAAAAAGACTCACCAATGTGGGCACCATAATAGCGTCTGTGCTGCGACTTATGCCAAATTGCCCCTGATTGGCACCCCAGACGTACACACACTTGGTGCTGTAGGCAATGGAGTGCTGATCGCAGGCGATCACACGCAGCAGGTCGCTGGCCCCCTTGTCACGCAATGCGACAACCTCCCTGAACTGCGTCAGATTCTCGGGCGCATCACGCACTCCCAGCTGATGGTCGGTGTTGATGCCGCAGGCAAACACCAACGAACGATGCGTGAGCAGCAGAGAGTGTTGTCGGGAGACACTTATGCACATGATGGAATCGTCGTTCAGCTTCGAGGAGACCTTCACACGCTTCGGAGCCGGCAAACTGTTCTCCACGCCAATGCCCAGACGTCCGCCCTTGCCATGGCCGACGGCATAGAGATGACCCTTCTTGTCGCAAAATAGACTGTGATAGGCCCCCAATGCTACTTGCTCTATCCAGATGTTGGACTTCCGAAAGAAATCCACCGCCTGAGGAGCATTGGTGTTCTGCTCGTTGCCAATGCCGAGGTTATAGTTCTTATTGGAGCCCCAGACGAGAACATCGTTCCTGCACGGTGACAGAATGGGCTAGGTCAGGAATGCTCAAATGTAGCTCTGGATGGACTTACTGCGACTCTGTGGTGAAATCTTCGTCGCATTTGCGGCAGATGGCTTGCAGCGGACACCGTGTGTCCTCGTCTAGGAGTTCCAGGCTTGCGCCATAGCGCAGCAGGAGCACAGCACAGTCTATGGAGCCGTAGTACAGGGCCCTGTGCAAGGGACTACTGCCAGACTCGTAGTCGAGTCCGTTAATGTAAGCCCCGTGGTTCAATAGCCACTCCAGAATCTCATATCGCGCCACCGAAGCCGACATGTGCACTGCAGAGCGGCCCTGAGGAAATTTTAAGGTTTTAATGCACATTTAGCTGATTAATTAGTGCTGCCCCTACCAGGTCATCTATGATGTTGGCGAAATTTCCGCAAGTCTTGAAGATAAACGCTCCCAGATTTTGATTGTCGATTGAGCGCTTTGTAAGTGCGGCTGTGATGCAGTTTCCATGCTGGCGACATGTACACTTGGCAGTGCAGTCATATTCCTGGGCCTTGGCAGTTGACATGCGGGTATTTTACAAATAATTCACCGGAAAAATTCGTTTCGTTCCTTCAGTACGTGGAATACGCTTGCAGTTGAAATTGTTAATTAGTGATGTGAGGCAAATATATCGATATTTCGTTCACTGTATTTAACATTATATACATGTAGAATTCGTGTAGAAGTAAAGTAAAATAAACACCGCCGCTTGCAAAAAAAAATATAGGATAATTTGTATGAATTGTTAAACTAATGGCTAGCAGTAGCTATCGTCGAATCCTATTCTAGTAATTATTTTCTATTATTAAACGGTACAACTCATAGGTGGCGTTTCCTTGAAATCGCTGGCAGGCGGAGAGCAGATCTTCCGATTTCCATCTCGTTCTCATTAGCCACTCGCTTTGATTGGGGGGAAAGTTCCGCTATCGAAATAGCTCCGTTTTTGCGAATTATGGAATAGACGCTGACATCCTCGGGATCTTGAAAACTCGTCCGCCTATCAAAGTTGCGCACACGCGGCTTTGGCTTCGGCTTGAGATCGGCATTGTCTTTGGGTCTCGGCTTTTCCACCTCCGGCACCTCGGTGTAGTCAACTTTAATCGGAGTCACAAAGTTGCGTATCCAAACTTCAGCTTTCGGCTGCAGTACTTTTTTCTCCAAAATCTTAGTGGGCGGGTGCTTCGCAGGCGAGGATGCATGCGTGGGCGAGTCCGGCAAAGGCACCTCTGGCTCATATGAGAGGGCTGGGTCGAAATCTGGAACTGCCCCCTGAGAAATCGCAAATTGTAAAGAACCTCCTTTTGAAAAGGCACCAAAGAGCGTACTTACCACACAAACATGGAGTTTCTTGGCTTTTGGTTTGTCGGATATGAGAAGCCCGCATTTGCATTCCGTGTAGCCATGGAGTCTGTATACGGTACCGAGTCGCCTTATGCTAAAGCACTTCTTCACATGGGCAAGGACGTTTTTGAACGCAATCATATTTCTGCCACAGCTGGGGCAAACAGTCTCCGCCAGGACCTTGTCAACGGTATACCAAACCGTCTTCCTCGACATGTTCGTGGGGGCTTCTTTTTTGCTGCTTTCTCTACCCTGCGGACTGCTGCACTTAGCCACTGTTTTTATATTTTTAATGGCGACAGACATGGCTTGAAGATCTAACAATATGAAACTAAATAAGTAAACAAACTCCCATTGTGCGGTTCGATGTTGTATAATTCCGGTACTTACTGATCTCCTTGATTCTCGTTTAATAATTTTTTAGCTAGTTGAGCATTGGAAGAACAGGAAGCAGGGCATGCACAGTCAGTGAATATTTGTTAAATGTTTTAGCAAAACATTTCAGCTCAAAATTTAATCCAGCTTGCTGCACAACTATCGACATTACTATCGATACATTTTAGCTGCCACCGTGCCCCGGATTATGTGGATTCTGATTAAACCAACTGATTACATATTAAGATTCATTTTAATTCAGATTTATTGATTGAGATTCCTTTTAGATCAAGAATTTTGATTTTCTGAATTTGAATTATATGAATTAAGAAGGTGTGTTACAACAACGAGGTTACGTCAAGAGAAAATACTGGAACTATCGAAATTGATTTTCGATACAAAGCAGCAGCACCTCTACGAACAGCTGTAATTTTGTTTGCAACTGCGGTTTTTTAACAATTTAGTAAATAAATAATTGCATTTACTAGAAATACATTAAATGGGGATCGATCTTCTGTAAAAAAGACGCAACAATACAATGGGTAAGAGTGCTTTCGCACAAAGTTATAGCAGCACGAGCTAGGAGCTCCTGACGACCGTCGCCAGACCAAGCCGAGGACGCCACCGTTTATCTATGTATCCATGTATCTATTCAATTGTCCTTTCATTTCTAGCCGATGCAACGATGTGTTTACTCTGCATGTGTGAGTATCCATCGTCGTTTGGGGAGCTCATTGGTGTACACTCCGCGAGAGGAAGCGAGCTGGAGGTAGCCAGGATAATAAGCAAGCACTTTCCACTGAAAGTGACGGAAAACAGCCAGGACCGGGTGTGCGGACGCTGCTGGAAAACAGTTTCAGAATTTCACGCGCTACATGACTTCGTTAGCCAAGCACAGAGCTCCTTGCAGGAAACAAAGGTCCTGCTGATGGAGGATGATCCACTCACGCAGTGCAACTTGATCGAGGTCCCCAAATTAGGGGCCGAGGGTGAAGTCAGACCACAGGACCAACCAGAACTCGGCTGCGGAAGAAATTTCTTTTATCCCGAGGTTAAAATAGAGGAGCATGAGCTGGACCACTTACCTAGGATTGAGATCCTTGAAGCCACAGCAAACACGCAGCCTGTCCAAGAGGAGTCCACCACTCCGGCAGCGCGGCGCTTGAGAAAGCGCGTAAAAGCAGAGGATGAAGCATTTATTGATAACGAAGAGGGAGCGGTCGAGCCGGCGGCAGCTGAGCCAAAAAAACGGCGAGGCCGTCCACGCAAAGTAGATGCCCCCATTGAATCCGCTGCCAAGCCTACAGAGGATGTAACACTGATCCTTAAATCAGAAGAGGAGGAAAACGAGTTTATCGATGAGGATCCAGATTTCTCCTGCAACATCGACGATGGTCTCGCGACAAGCGACCACAGTTTCGATGACAACTCGGATGGGAGTGATGAAGACACCGACTCGGACTTTGAGCTGGACCATAAAGACAAGCTGGAGTTTGCCGTTGTACCCAAGAGAACTGTGGTGCGGCCCAAGAAGTACAAAAAGAGAACGAAGCCGTCTGAACCGAAGGTGCGCATGTCCCGCGAACTACTGGAACAACGCAAGAAGCAGCAGGAGGAGTACGACACCATCATTGGCAAGTTCTTCAACAGCGTGCTGGCGTGTCCGATCTGTAATCTGTCGGTGCACAACTTTACGGAGATGCAGCGGCATCACCGTCTCACCCACCAGGTTGATCCTGGCTACGTGATGTGCTGCGGCCGCAAATTCAGCCAACGGAAAGTGCTTGCGGAGCATGTGCAGGTCCACTGGAACCCAGAGCACTTCAAGTGCGCCATCTGCGAGAAGTCATTCCAGAACTCACGCCACCTTGAGTCGCACCACCAGGTCCACCTGGATCCGGCCATAAAGCTGACCTTTAACTGCGACCTGTGCTCGAAGGTCTTCCTCAGCAAGACAGCCATCGACTATCACAAGCTGAACAAGCATGTCCCCAAGTCCGAGTTCAAATTCACGTGCAGCGTTTGTAGCAAGAAGTGAGTAAAATGAAGATTCCCGCGAGATCTTAAATAAACGTTTATTGTATCACAACAGATTCCTTACCGAGCGAAAGCTCAAGAACCATATGAGCTCTATGCATGATCCCGAGAGCACCATCATCTGCGACAAGTGCGGCAAGCAGATGCGCACCAAAATCATCCTCAAGAAGCACCAAGAGCTGATGCACTCGGACAAGCCGCGGCCAGAGCCGGAGCTGAAGCAATGCCAGATCTGCGGCGCCTGGCTGAAGGGCATGACTGGCCTGAAGCAGCACATGAAGAGCATTCATGTGGAGAGCGCAGGCGAGCACCGGTGCCACATCTGTTCCAAGGTATCGCCTAATGCTCGAGCGCTTCGTCGCCACGTCTATCACAATCACGAGTGCGAACGAAAATTCAAGTGCACCATGTGCGAGAAGGCATTTAAGCGTCCGCAGGAACTGAAGGTGAGTGTGGAGGTGATCACCCCGCCCATACAGCGGTTTCAATTGCTCTCTTCCATCTGATTTGCAGGAACACACGTCCACGCACACCGGTGAAGTACTGTACACCTGTCCGAACTGTCCAATGACATTCTTCTGCAGCGCCAACATGTACAAGCATCGCCAGCGGCTCCACCGCGCCCAGTACGAAGCGGACAAAAACCAGCCGAAGCCGCCGAACATTCTCAAAATATCGCGGAATGCCTCCTCGCAGAGCAAAACCAAACAGGAGATTTGAGCATTCAAAATGATGGAAATCATGTATAAAGGACACTTTCTTAGAGCAACCGAATGGGGAAACACTGCTGACGCGCTCAGGGGACGCACTTCCCTTTCAGGACAGGGGAAGATGTGCACAGATCCCACGGGTTCCTGCGAAACGGAACCCAACCCGACAGCCAGCCGTCTAAGCTAAAACCTAAACTAAGCTAAAAGGAACGTATCCTAGGGAATAATGAACAGAGCGAGGGCTCTGTGCTCCGATGCAATCAATTGATAACGAAACAAAGTTGGGAATGTCTTTCTTTCTTTATAATTATTTACAAGGATGGCTTAATTGCACCTTATATAACGCAATGACAATTACATAGTTTCTGTTTTCTGTTTTGTGTACACATATTAGGCATAGTTTTAAAATATTTATGTATAGATACTGTATCTCTCTCACGATTTGCTTAAATTGGTGCACACGACTTGCGGCCCAACAATAGGAAAAACTGAAAAAAAAACTTTACATACTCGTACAAATATTATTGTTCATTTCGCCCGATGCAATCCCCCCGATCTGATCCCTATTCTGGCTCTAGTTGCTGCAACTGGCGATGGTTAGGGTGGGGCTTAACACACTCAACACTCAGGGTTAGTGTTTGTGTAAATAAAAGAATATTAGGGGTAGTAGAGACGAAACAAGCAGAGCCACAACAATAGTCGGGCTGTGGGCGATCCTCATTGCGTTTAGTGTGCAAACATGCGCGTATAGCTTTTAACATTTTGATATCTAGGCAACATTTATAAATACAATACTTTCGTTAGTTATTCGTTTGCTTTGGATCAACATTATGTTAGATTAGGTTCCCACGGAACCCCTCCTATCTGCTTACATTAATTGTGGGGCATGCTGTTGTGTGTTGGCTGCTGCGGTTGGATTGCTTTTTGTTAGTCACAGACACAGATACATAGAACGAGTGGAGCAGAAGCACGAAACGAGACAAAAGGCGTTTTAAAACAAAATGTAACTCAAATGTTTATTGGACTGCTACCAAACACAAAAAGGAAACTGGAACGCCTGGGCTTCAGCTACGTGTTAAACATTCATTTCATTCATCATATGGTAATAATCATAGAACGGCATTAGAACAACATAAAATACTGGTTTTAAAACTGAAGATGGACAGGGGACAGGATACAAAAAAAGATCCTAAAAGATCTGGGATGACTGCAAACGTTCGGTTCGTTTTGCTTAGTTCTGTTTCGATTGCTGACGCCTCTTGTGTTTTCTCTAGCCGGAAGTTAATTTGAAACACAATTCTGCACACGCGCAAACATAAATAACAACAATAATTATATAACAATGACTAAAATTATTTAAATTTAACTATTTTCTTTCTGTTCATTTCATTTCTGCTTGTAATTCTGTATAATTTTGCCAAAGCAACTGCGAATGCTGGGTTCAGCCGATGGATTTCAATAGTATATTTGCTTGGTGGTGTGTGTGTGTGTGTGTATTATGTATTTTGTGGGCTGGCTGGATGGGTGGGTGTAGCAGGCGGAACATCTTAAACCTTGCTTTGCTCAACCATATCGATATTGACCTTGTAGAACACATAGGGATAGTATTCGGACTGGCCAAAGCCCAGGCCGGGTATATCCACATTCTGTAAGGAAAGAGCATTGAAATCAAATAAATGTTAACCATTTCCATCGGGAATAATTGGAAACTCACATCAGCACTGCTGACTTGACCGCCAGCCGAGGCACCGTCCAGATGTCCGTACAGCTGGTTGAGCACATCACGCAAACGCTTCACGCTCTTCTTGTTGGGCTCGATCAGTATGGCCTGGAAGTTGACCGGCAGCCCGTATCTATGGGTGTTACAATACAATCATTAGTGCCCATTTTAGTGCAATTTCTCGAGATGATAAACTACGGCCGTACCTCAGCACAGATTCCACAAAGACGCGCAGCGCCTTCACGTGAATGAGGGCACAGAATGCCTCGCTGAAGTTCACTTTCAGCCAACGCACAAGGGGTCCCTGATATCGTGAGTAAATTGGAGTGAGTAATTAGTAAATTGCACCCTAGTCAGTCGAGGGATTACATACAAACTGCTTCTTCTTGTCCGTCATCAGCTTGGTCATCTCGTTCTTGCCGGCGGCCAGCTCCTCCTCATTGTAGACAAAGTCACGCACAATGAACTTGCGCTCGCGGGCGTGCAGCTTGAACTCCTCGGTGACCTTCTTGAAGAGCGTCACATTGAAGAGACAGTAGTCGCTGTCCTCTTGGATGAGCTGCGTGGAGCGTGGCACGATCATGTCCGTGATATTCTCGTAGTGGGCATGCCAGTCATTGGTCAGGGGTCTGTTTGGGGAAATTTTGTTAACTGAAGTCGGGAATCTGTCTCTCTCTCTCTCTCTCTCTGTCTACTCACTTGGGCACAATGACCAGCAGAGTGGTCAGGTATTCCGAATCCAGAATGAAGTGCTCCTTCTTGACCAAATCGGCCAAGTTCCTGGTCAGCAAACTGCCACTGTGGAAGGGATAGGAAGGCAATGGATGGTTAATATGTATACGGATTGACCACAGATTCGACAGCACTCACGTCTTCTTCTTTTCCAGGTTTTGTAGATTTCCCTTGAGGTTGTTGTAGGCCTGGGACTTGGTCTTCAGGTCGCCATCGATCTGGCCGATCTGCTTGGAAATGATATCGGCAATGTTGCGCAGCGACTGCTTGATCGGGTACTTGGCCATGTCCCATTGGAATCGGGTCAAATACTGCGGCAGCTCGGCTGTGTTAAGGGATAAACGGCGGAGAGTTAGTCGGTTTCGGGATCAGTATATTGCTGGCTGGATAGTCGGTTCACTTAGAGGAATAGCAGAACCATATATGATTCATTGCTAAATTAATGTTCAAGTACAAAACGGAAGGGACAAAATATAGGTATATATCGTAATCGTACTAAAAGTTTATATCGATTTACGCTCGAAAGCTATTTTAAATTAAAGTTTTAAATGTAAGTAAATTAGAATAAATCAAAATGTTGTTGTTAGAATTATAGTATAAATAGTATATAGTATACTCGCACAGACATACTACATACACACACACATTAGGGTTTCATTAACAGAAGAACACAACGAAATTAGAAACAATTTGGATGCAATACAGAGCTCTACAGATTCTACGTGGACTGGGACTACGCACATAGTAAGTCACATTTGGAAGAAGTACCTTTCGGATTACACTCTGCACAACAACACTGCACAACAAGTTAGCTGGATGTTAGTATTGGATTGGATTGTGATAAGTAAGAACAAATTAAAGATATAGGTACATACAATATGGCAACGGGCAAACAATAATGCAGAACGAAAGCATGACAATATTTAAAATTAAAATTCTCAACATTTGGCTCTGGGCAGAAGCGGAGCTCTAGGTGATTTTGGTGGCATTAGCTTAATATGGAGTCGGAGCATTAATCGTGGCTATGATGTGGATCAGCGACAACAACACTGTTTGGGGAGAGCATACACTGAAAGAACAACATGGTATTCGCTTTTACACTGTTACAAATAATCAAAGATCCGTGATTCGTGAACATATATTGCAGTATGTATATATATATCTGTATATTCGAAGGAAATCAAAAGGGAAAGCGCAATTGCAAACTCAACAGATACAAGTACCACAGAGAGAAAGAGAGAGAGAGAGACAGCAAGGAGAGAAAGATAAATCAAAAGTGAGAAAAAGAGGCCGCACTGTAGACGGAGAGTGTACCGTAGAAACAGATGCAACGATTCAACTAAAAAGATAGAACAGAAATTCGTCTTTTTTTCTTTGATTTAATATATGTTTATATATGTATATAGTATATATTTATGTTTTTTTGTTTTTTGAGCGGATAAGAAGACGTCTAGTAACGTGAGAGAGGCGATGGTGGTGGTGGTGGTGGTGTTGGTTGGGTGGAGGTCACATCAAGTTGCTCAATAAACGATAATGGAAAAGAAGAAGGTAAAAACAAGAAGATAAATCAAAGGGAGGAGCAACACATCCACATGAACATTAACATTTCCATTTACATGTTTCAATGTCAATGTCAAGGCAATGGGTGTACGAACATGGTCGAAACACCCAGACGGCATGCTAACCTGGACTCAGCGGAAACTCTGGCGGCTCTGGATTATCCGTGTCCGGACTGGATCTCCCCTGGCTACTACTGCCACAACAACTACTCACTGGAGACGATCTATGTGTTGGTGTTAAATTAAATCCATTGTTTATATTTAATTGACTCGATGTAGAACGTTTGCTATATATTTGATCGGCAAGAGAATTGAAGAAAGAGCGATAACTAGAGCGCGGTGTGGTCGATGCTTGATGCCAAAATGTCATTGCTTTGGATTGCTGTTGTTGTTGTTGTTCTTGGTGTAGTTGTTGGTGTTGCTGTTGGTGTTGCTGTTGGTGTTGGTGGATTTGTTGTTGTTGTTGTTGATGTTCGCATTGGTGTGCACTGTGTCATTCAAGTGTTGGGTGATTTCAGTGTTGTGCAACGTATTGGTTTTGTGCGTATGGTGTTTTCGGGTTCGGGATCGTGATTCGTGATTCGTGTTTGTGGCAATGGGATGACCGATGGAAGTGATGGAAGTGATTTAAAAAAGAAATACATTATTATTGCATTGGATTCTGTTCTTCCACTTAATCAAATCAAACATTTATGGGGATTTTCTGTTCTGTTTTCTGTTTCGTGTTCGAGTAGAGTAGAGTAGAGTATATGTATATGGAAGCAGGCAAAGCGGATGCTCTCTCTTCGAGACTGTACTTATGGATCAGTGTTGTGTAACGTGTGTTTTTACAGCGTGTCTGTTGCATGTGTGGGTGGACGGGACAGGTGTACAGTGTTCAGGCATAAGGTATAAGGTATAAGGGGCCATGAGGTGGAGTGGCGTAGCGGGATGACTGCGGGTGACTTGCATATTTACTGTTTGTCTTTTGGGTGCTTGCTTTGCGATTTCAATGGCAACGGTCTACAATAGTTAAGGCGGTGATTAGATACCTGCTCTTTTTAGAGTTACGCTTGGGCTTATTGAACCACCAGTCGAAAGTTTCAGATAGATCGGAGGATCTGGCGCTGTTCGGGCTCTTGGGGTCACCATCCGTGGTGTCCCCCCCGTCCGCATCCGCATCCACATCCACATCGGACGAGTCGCACGACTTCTGGGTCGGCGACTGAAGCGGCGATGAGGATGAAAGATCTCGCTTCTGCTGATTGTGTTGATTCTGATTCTGATTCTGTTGCTGTTGCTGGGGCAGGTTCAATTGGCTCACGTGGCTGCCGCTGCGGAAGCTGAGCTTGTTATGGTTTATGCTGCAAGTGTTGTTATTCAGCTTCTTGCTGTTAGAGCGCGACATGCTGTGCACCGAGCTGCTCGTGGTGGGCGCCGACGTGGAGAAGTAGGCCGAGGAGCAGAGGGTCGAGGCGGAGCTGTTCTTGGCGGGTGCGGAGGCGGCAGCTGCAGCGGGAGGATGCCCCCCATGCGCATGCGCAGCGGCAGCGGCCGCACTTGTGCTGGCTCCGCCGACAGAGCTGCCACCACCCAGGTTGCTGCCCGTGGCAATGGCCGCCATGGTGGAGAGGGCACTGCGTGTGGCACTCAGCATGGAGGAGGCTGTGTGGGAGTAGCACTCGTCGGCCATCAGCGTGCTGGCCGTGGCACTGTTGCTGGGCGGGGCGAACACGCCACACTCCTCGCACAGACATCCGCCCGGCTGTGGCGGTATCGCAAAGTCAAAGTCCCGCTCGGACTCGTCGTGGGTTGTGGAGAGGTTATTCAAGCTGCCGCCAGATCCGGATCCAGGGGCTGGTGTTGTTATGGTACAGGCGCAAGGAACAGTGCCAGCATTGGCAGCATTGGCAGCAGCAGTGGGAAGAGTAGGAGTGGAGGGAGCTTGGCTTGGGTCGCGACTTGGAGAGAGTTGGTTGGTTGAGGTTGATTTACCCTTGATATCCTGGGGCAGCTGGTGGTGATGTTGGAGATGGTAGTGTTGGGGTTTGTTTTGGTGGTGCGTGTGCTGGTGTTTTCGCTGGTGTCGCAGGCTGAGATTCTTGATTCGCTGGTGGTGTCGACATGGTATGTCGTCGGGCGGACCGGGGCCTGTATCCAGGGTAACAATTCGTTTCGATTCGTTTCGGTTCGATTCGGTTCGATTCGGGATTCAGATGCAGGCATGTAGGGTTTTTGGGATATATTCGTATTTGCCGATTCGTTGGATGGTTATCCGATTTCAGGGTGGTACAGACAATAGTATAACACAATGCATTTAGATTTGGTTTTGAGATTTAGTCTTAGCTAAAGGGGATTGCTCCTTGCATTCGGGGGATATATGGTATATCGTGGGGTTTTGCGGGATCAATTCTGGGTTCAGGGTTCAGGCTCGGGAAGGTCGGGCTCAGGTTTCGGGGATCGAAATAAAATTAAAAGTTAAACTATAGCATACGTTTAGGGGCTATCCTTATGAGCTGCTTGCACGAGTCCGTTCTTACAACACTCGACGATCGCTAATCTCAAACTCTACACCAGATATTCCTTTCTCAACCAAAAGCGAAACAAAAGAACTCTTTCCTTCTTTTTTTGTTTTGGTAAATATTTTGTAAAAAGAATAAACAAAAATTATACATGAAAAATGTAAAAAAAGAAAAAACTTCAACTCATGTGGTTGGGTGTGCGAGTGTTTATTTTGGTTGGGGGGTGTGTGTGTGGGGGTGCGAAACCAATCAAAATTAAATATTATAATAATCATCTCATGAACAACAGTGGACCAAAATGTATTCGTAGGAACTCTGTGAGATCAGAACAAGGCAAACAAAAGGTGCTTCTAGTTTGGTGATTTCAATTTGTTACAGTGTAAAAGCGTATGTTTCGAGTGTCTCCCGATGTCCTTCTGTGTCTGCTCCAAATAGAGCCCAAATAGAGCTTGCAGTAAGTGTGTGTGTGGGTGGGGGAAAAGCGCATGAACACAGACACACCACACTCGCTCACAGACACACTTGCACCCACATCGACACGGGATCGCAAATGAAAATGGAACACAACACAAATGAACGCCGTTCCTGTGTAGGCGCATCGATGCGGATGAAGAGACGACACACAGGATACAGGCTACAGGATACAGCATACACGACACGACACGACACAAGCCTGTCACACTCACTGACATACATACAAGACGTTACTGTTACAACAATCTACATAGGGCTATGGCATACGTATATGTACAGTACAAAGGATGACCTTACACAACTTTTACACGCACGCACTTACATTGGTACATACACATCGTACATATGCATGTATGTATGTCTGTATATTTATATATTCCTATAGATACGATACGTTACGATACGATAGATAAAAACGTAAAATAAACTGGGAACGACACTCGCGCATTTGTCCAAAATAAACCAATAAAAAATGTTATAGTCGAATATATGTATGTACGATATAAGTATGTATGTATATAGTATATGCAGAATATGGATCTATCTTTAAACATTACATTTTCCTCGATTCGCCTCTTCTGCAACTTAATTTTCGGGTGAATGATTTAAAAACTAATGGGCTTTCCACAGGTAACTGTCAATCGGAGTCCAGAAATCATAACAGAATTTACAACAATAGGTACGATATATGTAAAATATACAAGTGTTCACTGTACTCTTCTCCGGACAGCAGTGTGTTGTGGTGTGGGTGTAGAAGGGAGGTGTCCTTGACCGTTTACTTTCATTTCTATTGTATTTCTGTATCTGTGTGTGTCTCCCTGATGTGTGTGTGTGTGTGTGATATATATAGATTGGTATAAAATTGTACAACAAACGCAACATAAAATAAACAAGGAAGCCAGCCTCTCATTCCTCTCATTACATTTATAATACTCGTGGTATGTCTTTAATCTTTCTCTCTCCGCGAAAGTAGACTTTAATTCCATTGTTGTCTGAGGCGGAAGAGTCTCTATATATCTGACGCCCGATTCGTGGCGATTGTCGTGACTTTATATTGTGGTGGATGGTTGTGCTCATGAGTTAAACAAAAATCAAACCAAAAATAATACGAAACGCAACGTTAAATAAAAATACAACCCAAAAATCAAGTAAAATCCAGAAGTAAAATAATAAAATGTTGAAAAACCAAAAACAAAATATCATGTAGAACGAACTCTAACAAATCAGATAGATAGATAGGTAGAACCTCAAGCTTAAGCTGAAATTCGATTAGTTTTTAGATCTTGTTCTGTTTTTCTGTCTCACTTTTCTTTGGGGCTCTTTTCACTGTTCACTTTAATGTTTAAACTTTATACTACAGAAAACGTAAATATTATAGGTAGTACATATGTATATGGTAAGATATCGTATGTGATTGAAATACATTAGATTCTAGTGTTAGTCATATTGGAATTCTTATAACAGGGACATACGAGATAGACAGATGAAACATTCCATAGTTAGGGAGAGCTTTTTTAATTGAAACTGAATAATCGGAATGTCGCAAATGGAAAATTGTTGAATAGTTGATCTCATTTGTTAGTAGAAAGAGTAGAATTCGGTGGATAAACAATAGATATGGGCAATACATACGAGTATGGTACGATTATAGTAGAGTATCAGAGAGCATTCCAATTCCATTCCGGTTCTACTTCTGCTTAGAAATAACTAAAGAACCAAAACAATATTCGTGACTCGGAACAGGCATCGCCTAACCACGTTTAACTAAACTAAATGCTAAACTAAACGCTAAACGCTAAACGGCACTAAGCTAGAGACTAGACTGAGCTAAATATCTAAATAGCTAAATATCAAGACTAATTTTTGTGTGACAAACGACTTACTGTTGTTGGCCAGCAGATTCTCGTGCAGCTTGTCCCGCTGATCCTCCAGCACCTCGCCCAGGTAGACGGCCACCTTGCGGGTGATCTGCTCCACATACGAGTCCAGCTTTCCCAGATCATCGGACAGGCCGACCAGCTGGTCCAACGTGCCCACCTACTCAGGCAATCATCAGTGTTAGCTATATTGGATGGCTACATGGAGGAGGGTTGGCACTCACCTTCAGGTCGGGTATATGGAACTTGTAGTTGTTGCAGAGGTTGTGCTGCTTGCTGGTCAGGTTGTTCATCGTGTCGAATGTCTGGGCGCAGGTCTTCTCGCCCGGCGCCGAGATAATCCAGTATTCGGACATCATTTTGATGGCTTTATGAATAAAGGAAAAACGAGTGACCTTAGTTAATCGATTGCGGAACGCTGGTCCCAAAGGACCTTCAATACTATATAGCTTGTATCGATTGCAATGTAATTATCCTTGGCCTTCCGACCACCAGGCTCCACCAGCTCTGTTGTGGCCATTGGAATAATTGCGATGCGATTGACCGTCTGAATGCACTTTCCCGAATCCACACAAGTGTACGCAACTTCTGGAGGAGACCCGTCTCCCCGTCTTCACAGACGAATTCCGCAGCACAGGCGCCAGACAGACCTGCGCCAGTCAGCAGCCGCCAGCCTGCCAGCCCGTCTACCTGTCTGTCCGAGTCCTTCGATTGCTTACACAAACATACACTTTATGTGATCCTAGCACTCCTAGCGTCTCGACCGTATCCTCAGGAACTTTTCCACTTGAAGGCGGTAAAGAATTATAGGCATTTTCCTTCCGCTTCACAAATATTTCGCCTTTTCCCAGCGGCTATATTGCCGTGCGCACTCGTCGAGCGACCGCTGCGAAGTGAACGCTGCCCGGCCGCCACAATGGTCTACAAGCCGGGAGCCGACTCTAGCCGAGCGGTGGCCGAATGAATCGATGACGAAGCAAGCAGGGTCCCATGCCCCGGTCCCCATGCCCCATTCCCCATGGCAGAGTCAAACCAAAGCGGGCGTTCAATTTGGGTAAGTGTCGCCGACTCCTTTGCTCTGGAGTCCCTGCTCTTCTTCCTCTTCCTGGGTGACAGGGCGTATGAGTAATCACACAGCAAACGCCGCGAGATAGATAGAAATCTAACGTTTGCCCAATTCCGGCCTAGTGGCCCACTATCATTACATAACTACGCCGATGGCCTTCAAAGGGAGACACGAAACAAACACGAGAACAAGGAATGACAACAGCGTCTCCCCCTCCTCCATTGTCAGCAACAGCAACAGCCACAGCTCCGCCTCCTACTCCCACTCCTGCTCCTGCTCCTGACACGTAAACATGAATACCTCTCCAGTCAAGGCAGTGCATTGTCCTCAGGCCAAAGAAATGGAGGAGGATGAGGAGGAGGAGGAGTGGCGCATATCAACCACAGAGACAACAACACCAAGCCTGGCAACAAAAAACCGGGAATCGGGAAACGGAAATCGTAACGACACATACATATGCAGGTCTATTTTTAGCAGCGATGGTGGATAGAGGGAGGGGATGGAACGATAGTTATGCTTCCATGGTGTACTGATGACGTGGACACCATACCACTCGCACGGCCCCGAACCTAAATGATGTTGACAGCCCCCAAGGAGGGGGCAAGTCAGCGCGTCGCCATCGCGCTGGAGACAGTCTGACTGGCCAACGGCTGGCGCTAATGGAGGATGGGGACCACCAAAGGCAACCAGGACCTGTCTTGGAACCATTGGGGTAGTCCGCACAGACACTACGGGAGGAAATTGCAACGTTCGCGGCTCGATGACGAAGGCAACGGCGATAACTTTTGATGATGGCGCAAATATCCTCGCCCAGTGGGGGTGGCCGCCCAAATTAATTAATAATAATGTGCCTGGCTCCCTTGCTGAGCGCAGAATGGGAGGGGGTGCCACAGATAAACACACGCTGGAATCTAGCAGCTGTTCTTGGTCATTCGCCTGCCTCCCCAATCTCTCGTCGCATGGGGCTTTCTGTTCCTGTTTTATTGGCCGGGGCGCAAATATCGGGCATGTTTGACTTTCAGTTTCAAGTTTATATCTGGTCAGCGCAGTCAAGGTCCTTGCCGCACGCAATATAACTATTTATTGTGGGGTCCTTGTGGCAAACACAAATTTCCAAGGAACCCAGAATACACAAGCGCATATGGATAGTATCCATTTGATATTCACATAAAGAGTATATATTTATGGCACAGGCATGCAGTTTTCTTAGCGGAAATTCATTCAATTAATCAAATGGTACGTGCTTTATTTAAGAATTTAGATTCCCCAAAACTGTTCAAACTATAGCAGCAAGGCGGCCAGTTTTTTCTTTACATTTTGTTTACCCAGAGTAAGAGAGAGAGAGAGAGAGAGAGAACCCCTCTTCACTCACTGAGCGGGCGGCGCTCTCACTACCTCTCTTTCTCTCTCGTCACCACAACGACACTCGACCGTGGTGAGTAAAATTTTGCCGTCAGCTGTTTTGATGACAGTCACATGACAGTTTTTCGATCGATAATTTTCTGCTCACGGGTTTTCAACACAAAAACCAAAACATTTCCCACATATTAATGATTATTCCGCCCACGCTGATGCCACTTGGATATTTCCAGATATGTCCCAATCTATCAGGAAATGTTTGGCCTCCGTAGAACCAACGAACAACGACGCAAAACGAAGAACCACTTGTGGAGGCCTAATTTTCAGGGTCACTTGATTTGCACGACAAATATGTAGAAGCGCAGCAGCCACATCGGAAAAGATTTTCTCTCACTTGCACAAATGCCAATATTGCAATTTACGTATCAGCCAACGGTCAGCAGGTCTACGCCGATGAAATAACAGAATTTTTCACGAGTTCTTCGTTGCACAAGTTTTTCACACACCCGCGGACGTGGAAAAGCTGCTGCCGCTCACATGCACTTACGTTTTAGTGGTTATTACACTCGAACTGGTAGATGGAGAGACACTGGATGAGTTTTTTGTGCGTTGTAAATTTGGATCTGCTGAAATCAAGCGCAAATTAACCGCCGCCACCCACAAATACGAGTCGTACGTGCAAACGGAGCAAGAGTCTGTGGTGAAAACTGGCCGCGAAAAAAGTGACAATTCACACATACCACATGAGATTCACGTGATGGCTTTCAGTGTTGCGAAGTGCCCGGCGGCAAACAGCTGTTGGAGAACAGCTGACATGCGCGCATTCTGCAGCACTGCCGGGCGGCCGCAGCGCAATGTATTTGCACTTAGCCAGTGCCTAATTAGAAAAGATTAGTTTAGTTAAATTATAGACACGCTTCGGACCAGCATCTAAAAGTGAGTGAGCAGGCAGTCCATAAGTGCAGGAAGTGCGTGTTCGGGGCAACAGGCGATGCGAGCAACACGTCGCCCGCTGATGTAACCAGAAGTCGGCATTTTGAATGGGGGCTTTGATTGGTAGTGAATCGCAATGGAGGGGATGCTTGGTTCCAGGAGTCCAAACAGCGAGAGGAGCCTTCTCCTCGGCCAGTAGTGAAATATGTTTCTAATGCTCTTAGACCTAGAAATTGGGTCCACTTTTCGATGTTTGTGTCATCCGTCTAGGAATTTCATTTCGATCTGGTACTGTTTCATAACGCGCCCCCCAAACATTTCCTATCGCCCAGTTTATGGGCACACGTGCGCTGGGAGTTTAACCTTTGACTGGTCGCGGCGGTGGTGGCCTGATGCGCCAATTGTAGCGATGACTCAAGTGGAAAGAGCAATTAGCTAAGTGTGTATGCACAGTGGCAGGAATTCCCATTCCACACATTTAACGCTGAGTAATTGCCTTTGTTTATACATTTCCAAAGTTTAAGGGCTAAAAATAACCCCACAAAGCCGCAAACTGCCTTCCCTGCCGCCCCTCCATTGCATAAACAGTGCATCCATTTCCATAGCATTGCCCAACGACGTTGTACCTTGACCGCGACGGGTGATCCTTAGCTTTGAGGAATACAATAAACCGACTACCTATTGGGAAATGGCTTTGTTCCGTCTACAGTGGCTTATCAGGGGCGAGCACTGGGGCCGCTTTGATCTTATTCCCCATCGCAACAGTACAATAAGCAACGGCTGAACCCGCTCCATACGTGTGGTTTCTGCTGGCTATATCTCTAAGGCGATAAATGATAAATATTTCCGTAATTATGCACGATCGGGTATTTGTTCCCCCAAAGAGCTTTCAGCACTTGGCATTGACTTACAACGCCGCTCCCAAGTGCCCCCAAGCACTCGGTGGCGCTGGCCACTCATATGGCAGTGGAGCGCCGTGATCGCCGTCAGTCCGCAGAGAGATTCGTTCGAGTGAGCTTCGCGTTTGGCGCTTCAGCAAACAGAAAAAAAACCACACAGAGAATATCCAAAATACCCAAGACAAAGCCACACGAAAAAGTGAAAACATAGAAAAGTTCGATTTCTGTGGCAGCAGGTGCTAACAATAACGGTAAACATGTCAATCAATTTTTTTTTGGTTTCGGCTGCCCATCACTCTCTTATCAGTTATACAATAGAGAGCGGAGAGCGTGTACGAGAGAGAGAGAGAGAGAGGGAGAGCCATGTGTGGATATGACCTACATAGGAGAAGACGTCGCGGCGACGCTCCTCTAACCTGTCCTACAGCAGCATCCGCGCCCCTTCTGTCTGTCCCTTTGGTGGAAATAACTTGGGCTTGTCTTAGCCCCGCGACTTACATTTCTGTGATGCGTGCATTTTGGCTGTGGCTTACTTTGCGTTTGGTTCGGTTTAGTGTTCTCTTTTACAAAGTTTTGGCTCTGCGAGGGGAAACTTTCTCCACCTGATTACTACTGTGCGTCTCTCTCACTCTCTGTCTCTGCCTGTCTCTCTGTCTCTCTGCCTGTCTGTCTGTCTGTTCATTCACATTCAAGCCAGGGAAATCATCAGCTTTGGCCCCACTGTTGCGCAGCCGCCGCTGCTGGCTTCGTCTCCGACTTTGATGACTTCTTCAGCCACTGCTCCGAGCAGTCGGCACACACACGTCTGTCGCAGCTCGAGCGTGCAACAAGTTGGCTTTGCCCTCGTCCAATTTGTAAGTCGCAGCGCATTAAAATAATTCCAAGCCGTTTACACCGCACTGCGCAGAATATCCATTCGAGTGGTGAAAGTTTTCCAAAACAGTGGCAATGGGAATGGAAATTGGATCGGGGGATAGGAGTTCCCCATTCGATTTCAGTCACTAACCCCCCTCCCCTCCCCTTTCCGATTACTTGCAGAGCTCAGGAAAAACAAAGGAAACATCAACCAACAAATATAACAATATGGCAACAAACTGGCCCGAAAACGTAGGAATACGCGCCATAGAGGTGCTCTTCCCCTCACAGTATGTGGACCAAACGGAGCTGGAACAGTTCGATGGCGCCTCCGCGGGCAAATACACAATCGGCCTGGGCCAGGCGAAGATGGGGTTCTGCTCGGACCGCGAGGATGTCAACTCCTTGTGCTTGACGGTTGTGAGTCGGCTGCTGGAACGGCATCATATCAAGCACACGGAGATCGGGCGGCTGGAGGTCGGCACTGAGACGATCGTGGACAAGTCAAAGTCGGTGAAGTCGGTGCTGATGCAGTTGTTTGCGGACAGCGGCAACACCGACATCGAGGGCATTGACACCACAAACGCCTGCTACGGCGGCACGGCGGCGCTCTTCAATGCCATCAACTGGATCGAATCGTCCAGCTGGGACGGGCGCTACGCCCTGGCCGTTTGTGCGGACATTGCTGTCTATGCCAAGGGCGCAGCGCGCCCCACTGGCGGCGCTGGCGCCGTCGCCATGCTGGTGGGACCAAATGCACCGCTGGTCTTCGAGCGAGGCCTGCGGGCCACGCACATGGAGCATGCCTATGACTTCTACAAGCCAGACCTTAGCTCCGAGTACCCCACGGTGGACGGCAAGCTCTCAATCCAGTGCTACCTGTCGGCCCTGGACACCTGCTATCGCCTGTACCGCCAGAAGTTCGAGAAGCAGCAGGCAAAGACAGGCGGGAAAGTGGGCCTCGACAACTTCGATGCCATTCTGTTCCACACGCCGTTCTGCAAGCTAGTGCAGAAGTCGGTAGGCCGCCTCAGTTTCAACGACTTCCTGCTGACCAGCGAGGGGAAACGCGCCGAACAGTTCGCCGGACTGGAGCGCTTCAACAATGCCACTCTCGAGGGCACCTACTTCGACCGCGACGTGGAGAAGGCCTTCCTCACGCAATCGGCCGACGTGTTCGAGGCCAAGACCAAGAAGACGCTGCTGCTAGCCAACCAGGTGGGCAACATGTACACGCCCTCCGTCTACTCGGGCCTCGTCTCCCTGCTGATCGGCGTTCCGGCGGCGGATCTCGTTGGCAAGCGCATCGGTGTGTTCTCGTACGGCTCCGGGCTGGCCGCCTCCATGTACTCCATCAGTGTGACTCAGGATGCCGCGGCCTTCGAGAAGTTTGTGGCAAAGCTGGACTACGTACTGCCGCTGCTCAACTCACGCGAGAAGGTGGCGCCCGAGCAGTTCTCAGAGCTGATGGAGGTGCGCGAGAAGAACAACCATGCGGCTCCCTACACGCCCACGGGCAGCGTGGGCGTCCTATTCCCCGGCACGTACTACCTGAAGGATGTGGACGCGCTGCATCGGCGAACATATGAGCGCACCCCAACCATCAGCAATGGAGTGCACTAACCCACACCGTCTGGCCCTCTCTGGTTTGGTTACTACTCCGCCCCTGGAGCTACCCAACTTGACAATAACTTTCGACTTAGCCTCTGTATCTGTAGTTGGTAACTATTTACGCTCGTACCGGAGCGTCCTTGGGGTCTCTTCCTTTCCCTCTTAGGAACGTTTTAACATTTGGATTCTAATTGAACTTATAGTCTTTGGCCAATCACAGATCGTACATACATATATAAACACCTATATATTATTTATACAACGCCTGAAAATTAACATTTCATTAAGTCGGGCCTTATTTATGCCACACCCAAGTGGAATCACGCCAGCGAATTCTTAATCTTAACTAGTGTCGGTACTAAAATCTATGCCTATAAATGTACAACACAATACAATACAATACTAATCCACGTGTGCAGCAGACAGTGCAGTGCTGGCACACACGAAATTGTTTGGAAACAATAAAAATGCAGGAAATCTAACTTCGGAGCAACGAGGTTTATATACACTTGCACTACGACGACCAGTAAAATATTGTGTATTTACTTTGCAACTAATTATACCTATGCACATATATGATAGGATATGTATTTGTGGATGCCATAGAAAATATGTAAAACAAATTTGATCTGCGTATGGATCTATCTATCTAATTTTTCAATTTGTTTTCGCAATGGGGATAATTCCAAGAAAAACCAATTTTAAAAATAACAAACTTCGCCACGAAATTAATGAAAAATGTTCGACTTCCTACCGAAAGCATCTGGCGAGCAGAAATTTTAAAGGGAAATTTTAATTTTAGTTTTATTAGAACATACTCTTAATGCTACTCTTCTCGCATTAATCAATTAACAGAGTTAAACCAAAGACAATATAAATATAGACAAATATAAAAATAAAATGTATATTGTCTTTGGTTAAACCAACTCTATAATGTGCCAACAAGGCAGACAAGGCACCCATTCATGGTTCATTTTCATCGCAAAGATAATAAGTATTTTTAGAAAATATTGGTATAAGGTATATTCGAAATGGTTGGCAGTTACGGGCTCAGCAATTGGATGATTTGCATATCAGTATCAGCAAAGGGCCAAAGGCAAACCCGTTCAGAGCGCTGTAAACTTGTAGAAAGTTACACCTGGGGAAAGACAAGAGGAGCAAGCGATTAAAAGCGTGTGCAGATTGGCAGTTTACAGAGCGACTTGCCATTCGGATTAACGCGCGTCAAAAACTGTTTGGTTGGTCGGAAGACGCCCAAGTGATTTTTGTCATCGTAGAGGTCCTGTACATCGTAGCCTGCGGGATTGTGCAGTCCCAGCTCCTTGAGGGTGAATACGATTCTATAGGGAGCACCATCAGCGCGTCGGCTGGCAAAGGCCACGGCATAGGAGTGCTGGTTATTGCTGACCACCGGCGTGATGGGTCTGCTCCAGACTTCGATCTGATTTTTCGACAGGATACGACGGCCCTGGATGCCCAATACATCTTGATCCACGGCAATCACTTTACTGGAAGGCGCAACGCAATGCATTAGCGATTACATCTTCAAACCATCGAAGGCTGAACAAACCGATTCTGCAGAATATCCTTGATTTCCGGACGCACCACTGCCAAATCGTTGGACATGATCAGCGGAGCTGCCATAATGGACCAAATGGCCATTTGCAGCTTACTTTGATCGTAGCTCAGTCCGTAGTTGCCCAGAAGCAACATGTCGGGATCGTTCCAGTGGCCGGGCCCAGCATGGGGTTGGATCCTATCCTGGTTCTTGCCAAAGTAGTCCATGATCTGTACCACGGATTCGAGCGAATCGTCGATGTCGTCCCAGTTACGCCACAGGTTGCAGTGCTGCTTCAGAGACGTATAGTCGGGCATTTCTCCAGCATCCTCCTGGTAGGCGGGCCAGCTGCAGGAATAGACCATGGGCCGCCCAGTGGCGTTGAGCAGACGTCCGAATTCTGGATATCCCACGGCCATATCGCTGATGTTGGCATAGCAGCCATCCAGCTTGACATAGTCCACGTCCCAGTCGGCAAAGGTCTGGGCATCCAGTTGCATGTGCTGTATGACTCCAGGAAAACCAGCACACGTGTTCGTGCCATAGTCCTGGTACAAGCCGAACTTCAGTCCAATATTGTGTATCTGCGGGGGTACATACAAGTATCGACGGTGTGAGGAATCACTGGCCCAACTCGCTCACATGATCTGCAAGAGGATTCAGTCCGTTGGGGAATCGCTCTTTGTCTGCAACTAGTTTCTGAGTCTTGTTGTCGCGGTTCTTCTCCAGCCAGCAGTCATCGATGATGATGTACTCGTAGCCAGCCTCGGCATAGCCCTCGGTCACCAGCAAATCCGCATGCCGCCGGAACAGCTCCTCGCTAATAAAGAGGCCCAAGGTTGGAGTTAATAAAATGTAAGTGAAACGGTAATCTAAGCTGTTTTTGGTTCTACCTTATGCACTCGTTGGGATACAGCTTACAATCGGTTAGGCAGCGGAAACTGAGAATGTAAAAGTCTGAATTATGGATACAATTTAATGGGAAGACCATTCACTTACCGCTCCCAGGACATCCAGCCCATTGGTGGCCTGCAAATAAACACGTTGGAATGAAAATAATGGGAGAGTAAAACGCGATGGCTTACGTGAGTGCCAGTCCATTGTCGAGTGCCAACCCGCCGTGCAGTAGCTGCAGCAGAAGAAAAGTCCCCAAAAAGACGCTCGACATTCTGTACATTCCGGATTACGTGCGATGACTGAGTCCTGGCCTGTGGTACAAATTCACGAATTTATAGATTTGTGTGAGCGGTGGGTGTTGGGGCACTCCAGATAACATTGTTTGCGCAGAGACCTACTTGTACGAGCGGGAACAGAAGGTTGGATACACAAACAGCCGGCAAGTGGCTAATTGCTGTCGGAATACTCCACTCAACTGATTGCACCTACCTCCTACCAGCGCGGATAGAGCGAAACTCAGCAGGCAGGCAGGCGGCAGCAAGGTTCTTATCAACGTACGAGAACGATTGACTTGCAGCGGCCCCAAGTTCACAGCGCGATCCAGCTTATCACAAAGAGCCTGAACAGCAGCTCTTATATGCTTTGTTGTTTAATTGTGCGCTGTTTTTCAGCTAAACTGTGCGACAAAACACGGGAATCGGGAATCTCCTCACACGTACAGAATACAACATATATATATACGCATGCAATGCACAGTTATTTGTACACTATTTCGGCGAGTGTGAAGTGCATTCCCACTGCACTCCCGTCATTGTAATTAAATTCTTGACCTAAATGTTGCCTTATCAATGCTCCTCCACTTACAGATACCGAAGTTAACAAATTAAAGCATTCTTGTTAATGATGTTTGTTTTCTTTTTGATTTCGATGGCTAATGCTCTGCTGGCTCGGAGATTAATTTTGAATGTACGCGGATTATTCGTCTTGAGCCATAGATTTGCGGCTAAAAAATACCACAGATCGACCCGCATTTTCCAGCACTAGACTCAAACAACGCTTGCTAGCACTAACAAATCTGGCGTGTTTCGTTTGACTACAAGAATTTAATTTAATTTTTATTTTGCGCTTGAACTAAAATGGCATTCCAGTTGCCTACAACCACAAGTGCCCCTGCAGCTGCAGGCTCGTTCTCGTTCGGCATGAATCCTCCAGCACCGGCACCGGCAGCAGGCGCGGCCGCTGCTCCCGCCGCAAAGCCAGCATTTTCATTTGGCGGTCCAGCCGGTGCCAATATAGGCGGAGGAGATGCTGATAGCGCAAAGACGCAGGCTCCGCCAGCATTCAGTGGATTTGGTTTACCTGGAGCATCCACGGCACCGGCACTCTCGCTATCGACGCCATTGGGCGGATCTAACACAGGCGTAACGTCTACTGCAGCACCGGTGGCCGCCACAGCTGCAGCGCCAGCCTTTGGAACTGGCTTCTTGGCACAGTCTACGGCAGCTCCAACACAGGCGACCGCTGCTCCCAATACGGGACTGATTGGTGGTCCAGCACTCGGTTTGACGACAACGCCAAAGAGCACGGCGGCACCAACAGCCGCTGCTGTGGCTCCTCTCACTGGAGTGGTAGCTCCTGCTGTAGGCACCGGCGGGGCATTTGCCAATTTAACAACTGAAACGAAGACGACGGACTCGTCGGCAGTCTCGAATGCTTCGCAATTGTCGTACAACCAACTGGAGGAACACATCAACAAGTGGACCCTGGAGTTTGAGGAGCAGGAAAAAGTATTCACCGAGCAGGCAACGCAGATCAACGCCTGGGACAAGCTACTGATCAGCAACAACCATAAAATAATCGAACTGAATGATGCCGTGAAGAAGGTGAAGACCGATCAGCAGGTGCTGGACCAGGAGCTCGAGTTTATTGTCACCCAGCACAAGGAGCTGGAGGAGAGTCTAGCGCCCCTGGAGAAGGAGTTTGTCGGCTTGCCAAGGGTCGATATGGAGCGCAACCAGACCTTCTTAATGGTGGAGAATCTGGATACCCAGCTGAAGCAGATGTCCGAGGACCTGAAGGAGATCATCGACAACCTGAACGAGACCAGCAAGGGCCAGGACAACACAGACCCGATTATACAGATCGGCAAGATCCTCAACGCTCACATGAGCTCGCTGCAGTGGATCGAGTCGCAATCGAACAACATCTGCAAGAAGCTCGACGACATTGGGAAGATACACGACACCCAAAAGCGCGACGTCTTTCGTCCTCCCTTGAACTGAAGTCTACTTTTTAATTGAAATAAATGATTGTTGTAACTATATACAAATGGATTTACTTTCAGAACGATATGGGGGAAGAGTAGTGTACTCGTAAAAAGTTGAACAGAACATTGTCTATGGCTAATAACCCTTGAAGTATTTAAGTCTAAAGAGGGGTACTTTCTTGCCCTTGGTGGCAAAGGCCAGGTAGCTGCTGTGCGGTGAGAAGGCCATCGTATTCACGAAGGCCACGCTATCGGTCTGGTCCGGGAAGTTTGAGTAGACGGTGGCGCTAGGGAAGTGGGCCAGCTTCACGGCATTCGGTGCCAGATTGGAGCTCAGGGCCAGCAGCTCCGAGGAGTGGTTGAATTGAAGGTCTGTGATGGCCGTGCGCAGATTCATGAAGCGCTTCTCGGGCATTGGTGTTTTGGATGCGAAGACGCTCTCGTAGTCGTAGACGTTGACAACACCCTCGTTGCTGCCGGTGGCCAGCAGGCGTTGATTGGGGGCCAGCTGCACGCACTGTCCGTTGATGCAGCCGTCGTCAATGAAATAGTGCTCGATGATGTTCTGTCGCAGCGACAGAATGTTTATATTGCAGCTGGATCCGCAGCACAGCAAACGCTTCGAGTCGGCCGTCCAGGCCAGTCCTCGCACGGCGCCCTCCTGCTTGAAGCTGTGCAACAGCTCGTTGGTGTTGGCGGTCAACAGGTGGACGGCCCCGAACTTGCCAGCAACCGCAATGTACTTTCCGCATGGCGAAATCTCAAAACGATGCATTGAGCGTATGTCGCCTGGCAGGTAGAGCTTGGACTCCTTGGCCTCGAGCAGATCGTAGGCGTAGAAGTGCGATCGGACTGATCCGAAGAAGGCTTTGGTGCCGCATGGTGCGATGCGGGAACAGATTAGGGGATATTTTTTGAAGCGCATGCTGTGGAGCTTCTCGTTCTTCTGTCCGTCGACCGCGTATATGGTGGCCAAGCTGTTCTCGCCTGCCACCAGAGCCGCTGTGCTGGTGGGATGGAACTGCACGCTGGTGACGAACCCCTCGCAGTAGGTGGCCCGGTTTAGATCCTTGACACGCTTAAAGTTCAGTGTCTTGGGAATCAGCTCGCGTTTCCTGGCTTGTGATCCGGCCTTGTGATCGATGAAGCCAACTGTTTTAAGCAGCTCTTCGTCCGATGATGAGCCAGAGTCCTCGTTCTGCTGCTTTTCCGCCCATTTGGGCTGGTTCAAAGAGTGCTGAAAGCGCGCCGTCAGATACTCCTTGTATGACTTATCCTTGCGCAAGTGTGTCAGTGGTCCAGTGTGCCTCGTGGGACGCTTAACATCGCCCAGCTGTATATCGTCATCGTCGGAGTCTGTCCAGGCCGCCTTTCGTTTGCTTGCCGACTGCTCCGCATCGTTTTTGCCCTCAGCAGCATTTTCGTCATCACTGTGGTTCCACTTCTTACCCACGGACTTGGCGAGGTTCGACAAAAACTTCTGCTTATCGCCGAAAATCACCTTTTCCATAGGCACTTCCACATATGATGCCTCAGGAACCGCTGCCTTCTTTCGGTTCTCTCTAGCGGCAGGTTTACTACGATTTCCATTCTTGGCATAGACGGCCATCAGATCTTTGAGCTCCTCCAGGCCATCGCTGGACTCATCTGAACTCATTTTGGCAGCTTAAAACAAAGTAAATAATTGAAATTGAAAATGTTTGCAAATTATACACGTGCAACTCGATGGGGGTTTCAAAAATGTACTAGCGCTACAGAAATACCAAAATACCGCATGCAAGAAGCGATAGAATCGATAGGCCAGAACAGCCAAGATTCACTAGTGTGGCCAAGCCATGGAAAATAGGTAGTTGGGCGCCAGTTATAAACCTGATAAATATAATTTGAAATTATTCCGCTATTGTTCAGACATATATCCACTCGACAGTTGATAAAGAATACATGCTATGCATATAAATAAGCAAAGATATACAAATTATAAGAAAAATACATAAAAACGACCGATTATGCGAAAATATTGATGGATACACTCCATAGATTGTATAAAATTGTATTATTAATATTCATAAAATATTATAGCTAATATATTTAACGTATTTTTTTGCCATCTTCGACGCTCTTGCACTTGTTCATGTGACGCGTGAAATTGGCTTCCAGTTTGTACAACATTCCACATTTCTCACACAAAAATCGAGTCTCCGCCTTGACTGCTGTGCGTGTCTTCTCTTCGGCCCGGATCTTTGTGGTACAGTCAGTGCAGGCATAGCGTCGACGTATTTTTCCGATTTCAAAGTCGACGGAGAAAGGCTGCTTGCAGAAAATACACGTGTACACTTTTCTAATGGTAGCCAGAGTTTCCAGATCGTACTTTCCAGTCGGCTCTTCAGCGATGCAGCTTTTCTTGCGTCCCTGTAGTCCGGATTCCACCGAAGAGCTGGCGCGCTTATCACAGATTTTGAAATTAGTTTTGTCCTCCAGCGACTTCCGGTCCGCCGGCAACGCGCTGCGGCGCTTACAGAAACGAACGTGCATAATATAGGGTCCATTGTGCTTATACTTATTGCCACAGTGTGAGCAGTGAAACATCGGATCTTTGGTGATGTTTTCCTCGACGATCGGGATGTACGGCGAAATGTGCACGGTGGTAACGATTCCATTTTTCACCTCGTTGGATAGCATTACGTCCATTTTAATTTTTATGTTTTCCGAAAAACGCACAAGAAGAAGAAAGTAGTAGCAAAGGAAAGGAGAAAGTAGAAAGTGTCAAAAAGAAAGTACTCGAAACCAGGGCTGGGCTGGACGAAAAGTACTCACTCGTTTTGTTCTCACCCATCCCCCATGGATGTGGTAATTCTCGGATCCTTGCTTTATGGCACGCGTAATTCGAGTCAAAATATGCAATTAAACAAAAACGTCTTGACTATAAAAATATTTGCATAACTTGGGCAAACAAATGTCGGAGCACGTCGTCGTCAGAAGAAGACAATGCTAAGTTGTTGTTGAACTTGTCATTATACTCACTCACACACAAGCACACCCAGAGACAGTGAAGGCACACACACACACACACACACACACACACACAGGAATACACGAGAAGGCAGCAGATGTGGGGTACTTGCCCCCTTGTCAGGGCGGTTCTTGCGCTAAAGTGTAGATTAATAGCCTGGGTGGGTGGCTGTCTGGGGGAGTGTTCTCTCTGGCAGAAATCAGCGCTCGTAAAATTTACGTAAAATTCATTAAGCGCAACAAAAGACGCTGACGCTGGTGCTGGTTCTGGGTGCCGGCGAACACAGAAAACAGGTTGCCACCGACCGAGCACAGGCACACAATCGTTTAGAGACAAAGCCGTGCATAGTTGATAAGGCTCGTGCCCTGAGGAGAGGGGGCGTGGACTGATGGCGATGCCTGGTGATGGCTTGTGGTCCCGTAAGTGTCTGCTGGCAAGTCAAGCAGTGCGTCAAGCACCACTGACAGCAACCAATTTTTGTCATTTCAAAGGATGCGACGCTTTTGTGGCATTATTGTTGCACCACACCATCATCATCATCCCCAAGATACTACTCCCCCCCTCCTCACGCTCTCCTGCTTAGGCTTCACTGCTGTGCAGCGAGGCAGAGCGAAGCGCAATCACAGTGCGCTCCTCCTTAAGTAGCCAGAGCATGTCGCAGATCCCATCCAGTCTGTACAGGCTGTCCTATCTCTGTGCCACTGCCAGTGCCAGTCCCATTCCATTCCCAGTGAGTGACAGATTAGCGTGCTGACATTAAGTTTGTCCTTTGGCATTGCAGCTCTCCGCACATGGGCTTAAAGTATTGGCCTGGTCGTGCGCCGGCCCAATCCTTGGCAAGGCCATCATCATGAATAGGGGCTCTGGTCCGGTCCCGTCCTGGTGCTGCTGTCCCATGCAAATGTTGATAACGCGATGGCGACGTCTGTGGTGGAGGGGCCACACGCATTACAACATGTTGTGGTCGGCGTGGGGCCGCGTGGGCGATGTGATGTCGGCGTGGTTTCTGCGGTATGTAATGAGTTTTACATGGCTCGCACCAGTTGCCCACTTGGCAGCCACCACACCGGGCTTTGATTGTCCAGCCCGTACCTGATTTTCGGACTCTGATAATCTTCTACTGCATGCGCTTTGCTTTGCGCGGAAATGCTGGTAATTGCCTTTTTTGTTTTTCCCACTCGTTCTTGGGAATATCGTTTTGAACGGTTACCCAACACTGGCAAATTAAAGCTGCTGATCGATACCATCAAATTCGAGATGGTATTTTTGAACAGAAGAGGAGAGGGGGGAGTGTGTATATACCAAATTGAAATATCCATGGGAAAACTATTGAAAGATGAGGTTAGAAAAATAAAATGCTTGCGGCGAGCGCATAAAAAAGCAGACGCATAAAAAATTAATAAGCAGCCAGAGGCGACAGCGTGGACAGTGGTGAAGGACGCAGTGCCGTTGTTCTTGTCTATTTTCTGCTGCTGCTGCCACGCTTTGACGACGGACAAAAACCCTTCTGCCACGTTTACGGCCCACTCCCTGCCGTACCCCCCTGCTTCTGGCGCTGTCCACTATAGCGAGACAGAGACATCATTAATGCATAATTCAAGCGTTTGGCAGTTTTGTTCTCGATGCTTTCAATATTCAATTTGAATGCCGCCCAAAGCGATACAGAACGGTTTTGTGTCTGGCACGGCACTGTTGTTTGTGCCTTTTTCCCCTGTTTTCCCCGCTCTTCTTCTTCTTATTCTACTCAATCGCTTTCATGCTCGCTTATTTATTTGCCTGTGTCTCTTTCTTTCTCTCACCCCACTCTCCTCCACGCCCCATACCATACCTGCTGCATTATTCAGACTCGGAATCGAACAAAATGCATGATAAACAATTTCTAACGGGCCAGAGACAATGGCCGTTCGCTCACTTGTCATCCGGTTGTTGTTGTATCTGGGCATACCCTTCCATACAGGGCATTTGTAATATGGGGAAGCGTTTTGTAACGCTGAGAAGCCCCTGTGTGTGTATATCGAGTGACTATAGTACCCTATACAATATAGCGTCCAACGGATGTGCAAGAGTATCTAAAGCTTCTGTTCCCGAAAATAGTCTTCCTTTTTATACATATTTATATAGCATTTGTCTTTCTCGTTTGCGCTACGCCCCTCCTGGGCGTTGTTTTTCGTATCCTACCTATCCTACCTATCCCACGAATGCCAGCAATCAATGGCCGCTCGTCTCCCCGGTCCAACAACAGAACCTCCCACCGTGCATGCGTTAGTTGTTTATTAAATATAAATGATTGTCACTTGCGGCATGTGTGGCATGTCGTACCGAATCGAATCGAATCGAACCGGTACGAAACGAAATGTTGATGGTGATGATTGCTTGAATTTCATTGAGCAGGACAATTGCTGCGGGGCCACTCGACAAAGGTTCTTATTGCACTTCCTTGTAAGTACTTTTTGTAGTTTTTGTAGTGCTGCAATTGCTTGTAATTTTTACCACCATTCCCTGGGGCTTTCGCCTTTACACGAGCATGAGCATGAGGATGATGACGATGACGACGACGCCTTGCCTCGGACTTACATATAAGGGCACTTTTAGGCGGGCGCCTGTTTGACAAGTCATGCAATTGATATTGATATTGGCCATTTGCTCGTCATAAAATGTGAAGCGTCATGACGGCATCCCGTCAACATTGCCCTACCAGCCAAACGGACCACCACCACCACACCACTGAATACTTTCAACTGTCCAATCATTCATCGGATATTGACCACAAAATGCCATTAAAAAATAATTACGAATTTTAATTGGCATTTAGTTCGGGGCAAAAAATGAAGTGCATTCAACATTAAATGTGATTATGCCGGATAGACGGGGGAGCTCCGCTCCGCACCACACCGCTCCGTCCGGTTCGGTGGAGCGTGTTTAACAATCGAAATCAATCGGATTACTTTCGACCCGTTTCGAGCCCAGGCAAAGTTCGGCCAAATCAATTAACCTGCCATAAAAGATAACGATCCAGAGGAAGGCCGCTGGTCGCTGCCACCTAAATCTATTGGCTTCCGTTTTTGGGAACAGGGTATACTGCTGTCGAGCTGCCTCTGCCGCAGCCTTTTACTTTATTATTGATTACCTTGACGCTTTTTATTCGATGCTGCATTATAATAATGCCTGTGTCTGTCATCTGGCGCATATTCTGATTGCAGTTAGTGGCATAGTACGCCACTTAAAAATCAATTAACATCACGCGGCAATTGATTGCATTCAATGGCGTCCAGGCATCCAGGCATTCGCCACTCCAGACCGATGGAGAGCCCTCCAAACGGCCAATGTAGATGTCCACCTGCCGCCGGTAATCAGCCGGGAATCTCCTGAAATAGTTATGTATTTCGTGGCATATTTATGCAATGGCTAACGATAATGGCATCACCTATGCGGCGGCAGCTTCGGTGCACCTCAAATTGTGTGGCAACATGACACAGCGCACAGTCCGGCCTCGCTTCCCTTCCGTTTGCGTGCATTCCACCGCACCACACCACACCACACACACGCCCCCTCCCCAGTCTGACCGGTGGCACCCGACCAGTATGTAGACACTAATTGCGGCATTAAAATAAACTACAATTGCAAATGGCGCATTTTATTTTCACAAAGCGGCAAGGGTGGAAAGGGCGGAAAGGGCGGAAAGGGCGGAAAAGGTGTAGTAGCCGAGACCCTCTGCTGTTGCTATTATTTGCTATTGCCATTACAGTTGCTGTTTCTGTTGCTGTTGCTGTTTCCCTTTGGCCATTTGCATTCTTCTATGTAATTGTGGTCCCGTAATGTGTGACAATTAAATCAAGTTCGGGGAAATTTGTGTGCCACTCAGGAGCCGCCACCACCGCAGAGCTGGAGATTCCCGCGAAGATGTACGGCCAAAGTGGAAATACATATCTGTCCCCTGCTCACATTTCTCTCAACTTTTGGTTGCTGGCAGGGGGGGGGGGGGGGCACATAGCACATAGCAAATATCACCCTTTCCCGACCACGCCTCTGGCTGTAGCCTGTGTATGGCATAATCATATTTAAGGCTTTCCCGGAATACTCGTATTCGTGCGACTGCAACCTCAATTGCAATTGGAATTGCCGCTGACCAGTTGGTTAGCCTGGTCCGACGCCGATCCTTCTTGGCCTCCCCATCCATTCCCCACCAGCCGCCATCTGCCATCCTCTCTGCCATCCGCGTCCGCGTCCATCGCTGCCGCGTTGTTCTGTTTGGTTGAAAACCACAAATTAAGCAGAGAAATCCTTGCCTTGCATGCGAACGTTGGCGCCGCTGCAAGGAGAAAAAAAAGAAAGGAATGCATATGAAATGGTGTGGAATAATAAATATCCTGTATAAAGAGAGCATTTTATATATTCGAACAATTGAAACGGGTTTCGAAGAGAAGATAGAGGGCGGATTAGTTCTAGGAGCTCCCTGAATATCAGATTTCAATCGATTCCAGCATAACCTCTTCCTGGGCGACCAATGGGTATGCAAAAGAAAAAATCCAAACGCAGGCGAGCGCCCACAAACATGCAACATCCCGACCGCAATGTATTACGTTGGGGCGTGGCAAAACTGGTCTGGCCTGGTATGGTCTGGTCTGGTCTGGGGAGCCAGATAAATGCCCGTTTCTGTTGCAGCTACTGTTACTGCTGCTATTGTCGCTGCCATGTTGCCACGTTGCATGCAAACAAGTGCACGCTTCCACACACACCAACACACACCAACACCAACACACACACCAACACAGAGACAAGCACGCTGACACGCTGGTGCCCGCACGTCAGCAGAGCTCGTGCGTTTATTTGCCGTTTCCGCTTCCGTCTGTCGTCGTCGTCGTCGTCGCCATCACCGTCAACTCTTCGGCTGCACTTGATGCCACTGCCACTGCCACTGCGGCTGCTTGTCCGCCTTCTCCTTCTACGGCTGCACATCCTGCTGCTGTTGCGGTCAATTGCTGCGCTCAGATTGCGCGTTAATAAGTTGCTGCTTCTGTTTCTGTTGCTGTTGCTGTCACCATTGCAAGGACTTGCAAAAATGCTGCACATTCCGTGCATGTAGTGGCCATGGACAGCATGCCAGGGGAGGAGCATTACGGCATCCGTAATTTCCATAGGTTCGCTTGGGCCCCAAGGGGGGCTGGGGGCTGGGGCTCTCCTCACAATTGCAACACAGTCAACCAGTCAATGACAGAATTATCAGCTTCAACAACATGTTTCGCCTGCCGCTGGGGCAGTGCGGCAACAACTACAACATCATCCAGATAGCATCAGCAGAGCTCCGTGCCCCAATGGCGGACACAATGTTGTTGCTGACGCTTCTGCTGTGGATGCAACAGTGTCGGAGACAACTTTGCTCAACTCGAGCAGAAGTTTTTTATGTCCCCGACCTGAAACTAATAACCGTAATGCTTAACGTTTATTGAAAAAGGTAGCTGCCAGGTGGCCAGGTGGCCAGATGAGGGAGGTGTCCGTGCTGGTGTCGGTGTCATACCCGGAATGTCCGGCATTCGGACAGTTCATAAATATCTCGCAGCAGCTGCAACTTTTTGGCGTCGCATTTAATGAATGGGGAAAATAGAGAGCGAGACTGGCTGCAAGCTTGACCAATTCCCTCGCTTATCGCCCAGCAAATCCAAAAGTTTTTCCAACTCTCTGCTCCTTTGGCTGGCACTTTTCCCCTAGCTCTGAAGATGGTGCTGGCTGGGAGTGCAATTTATCGTCCGAGAGTATCCTGCCTCTGCCACAAGTGGAGTGGAGGCGATACATTATGCATAGGCCAGGACTCACATTCACTTTGCGGCGGGAGAAAAATGATCAACAAATGATTGACATCGGCGCTCTGCTCCTTCCCCAGGAAGTGGCGTTTCCTTGGCTAAACTTTGGCCAAGTGAAAAACTTGCTGTCAGCATAAGATAAGCGCCACAAGTTAATAGACTTGTAGAACAGACGCACCCACACACACACACACACACACACACACTCCCCCCCGCTGACCCCGTGGCAAGGTCTGAGAACGAGGCTGAAGGCCTCTCCCAAAAGCGGAATTTTATTTATTTGTTTGTCGTTTCGGCATGTGGCGCGTGTTCCCATCCGCCCCTGACAGGCATATAAAAAATAGTGAAATAAATAAAAATGTTATATACGCCCACTCACAGGCAGCAGCAGCCGCAGCAGCAGCAGCAGGGGGTGGCTGGTTGGGTGGGTGGGTTGCTACTGGTGGCTTATCAGCCAACTAACAATTTAAGTTGTCATCCTGATGTGAGGGGCAGAAGACGTCCGTTCAACTCCGACTCCGACTCAGACTCTCAGCTACTGGCCAGTGCCAAGCAGATGTTTATCAAGGGCCAAAACTTTTCTGTTTAACCAGACTTTTGCTTAATTCGAGTGTCTGTCTGTGGCCCGGACTGACCTGACCCTGTCCCTGCAGCAGCTCCTGCTCCTGTCCTTTGCCCTCTATCCGATCCGACTTGTCTTGGTCAAAGTTTAGCTCATCAACAAATGATGCATGGTTGTTGCTGCTGCTGCTGCTGCTCTTACTGGTTCCGGGATGGGGTGTGTGGCAGACTGATTGACAGCTCCTTCCGCTTCCTTCGACTCCCTTGATAAGTGTGCGTGCGGGTGTGCGTAAGGGACCTGCTTATCAACTTACTTTCAAAGTCAATTTCAATTAATCAATTGTCAAGTATTTTGACAAGAGAGTTTATAACTCATTTGGAGTCGCAGGCAGACAGGCGGGCAGGCAGACAGGCAGGCAGGATGTGTCTGCGGTTGCTTACTGTACACTCCACACTGTACAGTGTACACTGTACAGACACTCCTACACTAGTCAGCAAAACAGCAGCAGAGCAAACCCAGTGACAAGTGTAAAAATGCAATCACAGGGGCGTGCCATCTTCATACGAGTACATTGTATGACCTAGGTTGTCGCTGTCGCTGTTGCTGTTGCTCTTCCTGATGATGTTGCTGCTCCTGCTGGTGACATTGCCATGTCATCAGTCTCCCTCAGGCATGGAGTCAACCAGGGAGTCGCCCCGTCACACGGGGGCTATCCCCCAGCACCGTACCACCTCCTTCGTGCAGGAAAACTCCTCTCACTCCATCCAGAGGACGCGACGCGCGTTTATGTTCTGTTATTTACAATAGCGCATTTTCACACATATTTTTTCAAAGTCAACAACATGATTTTCGCAGTCAACTCGTACGCTGCGCGACGTGTGCATAAAACCCAAACACAGTGGCAACAATAGCGGGCCAACAACAATGGCAGCAGCGAAACAACATTTACATTTTAAGTAGTTTTTAAATCGCTGCAGACAAACGTCAGAGTGTTGACAATTTATCATGCTCCCGCCTCCGCCGAAGCCTCTACCTCCGTCTCACTCCCTCCCCCCCCTGTGGTAGTGCTCCCATTCCTTGTGGGGGTGTGCACTCCACTTGGACACAAACATGATCCACTTGAAATGGGAATATTTAAAGATCCAATGGAGATGGATGTTTGCAAAATGTGTACTCAAATGTGTTCCCAAGAGTACCCCCTCTTTTTCTCCAAGTGTGCTACTGGCAACAGAGCTGGTGCTAAGGCAACTGCAATTTTTGATTGATTGCTGTCAACAGAGGCGGACTTTCCCTCAGTCACGCACTCCAGACTGTGCGATCCGAACTCTTTCTTTTCCCCATGCAGACTGCAGACAGCAGACAACAGACTACCGACTGCAACAGCAACAGCAACAGAAAAGTTATTACATGACTCCCTCGCCTGCCCCCTGGGGTTGGGGGGGGGGGGGGTGTTTTTTTTATGGGAATTTCATTTTAATTAATTTAAAGGCGAATGCAACTTATTGATTTATGCTGGCCACTGTTCTCGCACTTGCAAATGAGGCCGAAGTGCGCCGGCGGCTGTCCACTTAAAGGAAGAATACTCAATTAGCTCCGGCTGCGGATGAGGGCTGCGGATGGGGATAGGGCTGCAGTTGAGGATGATGGCAGCTCCTCGGGAGCTTTCATTAAGTTGATTCCAGCCTGCGGAGCGGTCAAGTGTGTCAGCACATGGCTCTCCTGTCGGCAGTGGAGCCTGCCACTGATGCTCACATATGCAAAATTAATTACTTCTGCCGGATCTCCCCTCGAAAACGTTGACTAAAAGTTTAAGCTGGAGCGCATTTTGGCCCGGAATTCAATTGAAACTTTTCAGACGACAGGGAATGCGACTGCAGATGCGAATGCGAGGGCGACATGACTAATTTCCGTGCTTTCCCTCGTTTTCTTTGGCAAAGTTTTCATAAAGATGCCGATGCCAAAAAGTTGCCTGCCATTGAAGGATGGTAAGGAATTTATGAAGTGCCGCGCCCGCGGCTGATTTCACTTGCTTTTCAGCCACCTCCCCCCGTCCGCCCCTTTTCGCAGTCATCTGCCCCATCAATTGATTGTCCAGGAATCGAAAAATTTTATTTTACTTGAGTTTTTCTTCCATCCAATGTCCAGTGGCCATGGCCACTTGAAGCGCATTTTCTGCGCCATTTCAATTCCGACTTCTGGCCCCCGCCCCCCACCGTCTTCCCCTTGGCCAGAATGTACGAATTACGGAGTATTCCCTGCCCTCCGTGGCAGCTCGAGCTCTCCCTTTCGCTGGTTTGATAAATTGTCTGGAAATTACAAATGGACACAGAGGCCAATAGCTTTTAGGCAAAGTTCCTCTTGTTCATCTCGGTTTTTGGGTACTGGGTTCTAGGTTTTTTGGTGTGTGGGTGGGTGGGTTCGGTTCAGTGGCTGGGGCAGAGAGAACATTTATGGTAATTTAAAATAAATGTGTGGCACGGAATCGGGGGCAGCTTTCGCATTCGCATTCCCATTCGCATTCGGTTTCCAGGAAGATCCCAAGAAGAAGGCGCTTCCTGTCTATTTACGCTGATTTATGGCCGAACATTGTTGACTCTTAATGGCAAATGTCGACAAATTTGCTTTAATGGTCAATATAATAGATGTTGCTCTGCTGTTTTGATTTATGTCCCGGACCGAGCCGGGCCGGACCGGACCGGACAGAAACAGGGTCGCCTCTGAGCAGTCTGTCTATATGTTTGCCTATTTGGATCTGGAACTGCACCACAAAACATACACAAAACACAAAATTCGTTGTGCAAAATGCCCAAAAATCTGTGCCGGTGTGGCCCTCAGGTGCTCGGCGCGGCGAACCGGTGAGTAGGGTAGTCCGATCTCATTTCATCTCCGATCTAAAAACAAAAAATATCTGTCACCAGGGCGGTTTACTGCTCTGGGCCGCTGCTGGACGCTGTACAGAGGTCGAACATGTTCCCGGACTGCAAGACTTTCGTGGACATGAAGAGCAAGTATCCGCCGGAGAGGGTGATGGCCGACTATGAGCTCTTCCGCAATTGCCGCAAGAACGACGGTTCCTTCAAGTTCCTGCAGATGTTTGTGGAGGTGCGACACGGGCCACGGGCCGGTATATACTAGCTTATCGTTTGTATCGCTTGCAGAAACACTTCTTGGAGAAGGGCACAGAGCTGGAGGAGTGGACACCGCCCGACTGGAAGTGCGAGCCGCCGTTCGCCAACAAAATCGCCGATCCGGATCTGAGGCAATTCGCGGTGGACCTCAACGCTTTGTGGAAGGTGCTGGGCAGGCGCATGAAGGACGAAGTGAAGGAAAACCCGGATAAGCACTCCATCGTGTACGTACCCAACCCGGTGATTGTGCCGGGCGGCCGGTTCATCGAGTTCTACTACTGGGACTCGCTGTGGATTATCCGCGGCCTGCTGCTCTGTGGGATGCACGACACGGCCCGGGGCATGATCGACAACTTCCTGTCGATTGTGCGCCAGTACGGATTCGTTCCGAACGGGGGCCGCATCTACTACTACGGTCGCTCGCAGCCTCCGATGCTGATACACATGATGAAGGCCTACGTGGACATAACCATGGACGAGAACTATGCCATCCAGGCGCTGCCGCAGCTCCAGACCGAGTTCGACAACTTTATCGAGAAGCACCAGGTGCAGGTGAAGGGTCGCACCATGTACCACTACCAGGACTCCTCGACAGGGCCGCGCCCGGAGTCGTACCGCGAGGACGTGGCCAGTGCGGCGGAGTTCTTGAGCGAGCCGGAGAAGGAGCGTCATTACACGCAGCTTAAGTCCGCCTGCGAGTCCGGCATGGACTTCAGCTCGCGCTGGTTCATTGCCAGGGACGGGACGAATCGTGGCACGCTCAAGGACATCCAGACCACGTCGATAGTGCCGGTCGAACTGAACGTGATACTCTTTCGCAGCGCCAAGATTCTGGTCGAATTCAATCGCAAGGCGGGCAACACCGCCAAGGTGGAGGAGTACTCGGACATTGCCTGCGGCCTCGTGAAGGCGGTGCGCGACGTCCTGTGGAACGAGGAGGCTGGCATCTGGCTGGACTACGATCTGCTGAACAACAGGCCGCGGCCCTACTTCTCCGCCTCCAACTTCTCGCCCATGTGGGCCCGCGCCTATCCCCTGGTGGACACCGAGAAGATCTCCAGGGGCGTGATGAACTACATCAAGACGCACAACCTGGACGACTATCCCGGCGGCGTGCCCAACACAATGAACAAGGGCACCGGCCAGCAGTGGGACTACCCCAACGTGTGGCCCCCCATGATGTTCATGATTATCGACGGGCTGTACAACCTGGGAACGCCCGAGGCCAGGGCCATGTCCGAGCGCTGGGCCCATCGCTGGGTCAAGAACAACTACGAGGCCTACAGCAAAACGGGCTTCATGTTCGAGAAGGTGAGCTCACTCCTGCCCAGTGCCCAGTGCCCAGCAGTCCATGTCTTCCATCCCTTGCTCTCTCTTTCAGTACAATTGTGAGAAATTCGGCTTTGGTGGAGGTGGCGGCGAGTACCAGAACCAGACGGGTTTCGGCTGGACCAACGGCATCATTCTCGAGTACCTCTTCAGGTACGGCCAGGAGCTGTCCCTGGCCGACAGCACTGATGTCCATTGCATGTGCAGGGCTGGAAAGTCCAATAGATCAGAGACCAGAGGCAACTCCACTGACTGCTTCGGGACAAGTGACCCCAAGACGGTCCCGAAAAAGACTTACATCATCACCAGCGAGAACCAAATCGACGCCGGCAACAGCCCGCTAGAAAGTGTGGGTTACGCTGCGCAGAAAGCGGGCGGCGTGACATCCACTCGGGTGAAGCAGTCTATTGTGTCGAGCGTAGTCGGACATCCTGTAGTCGCCGGCAATGGACCGTCGGTGGTTGGCAGTCAGAGACGCTCCACGGGACAATCAGGACGATCGAGGCCCACCGGCTATCCAGAACAAGAGGAATCTTCCGCTGGCGAGTATACAGCTTCTGCTGTGCCTCGAGAACAAGCCTCGGCCATTTCCTACAGTCGGGACCAATCGGCTGCTATCCCCAATCTGGGACGAGCTACCATACCTAAGGTGGAGAACACAGCTACCCCTGATCCTTACAGTCGAGAACAGTCCGCTGCTGATCCTTACAGTCGAGAAATGTCCGCAGCTATTCCCAGTCAAGGGCGACCGACGGCCGAGTACATTTATTCTCCTGATCCTTACAGTCGAGAACAGTCCGCTGCAGATCCTTACAGTCGAGAAAAGTCTGCTGTGGATCCCTACAGTCGAGAACAACCCAATGCTGCTCCCATTCGAGGAAAATCCCCGATGGCTAGTCCACGAGAATCCGGCATCCCGACTCCTGTGGCCTACTCTGCATCTACAGATCCTTACAATCGAGTGCAATCTGCTGTGGATCCCTACAGTCGAGAACAGTCCGTTGCAGATCCTTACAGTAGAGACAAATCTGCTGTTGATCCTTACAGTCGAGAACCAGCCAATGCTGCTCCCATTCGAAGAAAATCACCGATGGCTAGTCCACGAGAATCCGGCATCCCGTCTCCTGACGTCTACTCTGCATCTACTGATCCGTACAATCGAGTGCAATCGGCTGCTGATCCTTACACTCGGGAAAAATCAGGTGTTGATCCTTACAGTCGAGACAAATCTGCTGCTAATCCCCACGATCGAGAACAGTCCGCAGCTATTCCTAGTCAAGCCCGATCCCCGAGAACAGGCCGAGAGCAGTCCGCTGCAGATCCTTACAGTCGAGAAAAACCAGCTGCAGATCCCTACAATCGAGAAAGATCCTCGAAGCTGCCCACTGAGCCACAATACAGGAGTATGGCCCCTGTCACGTTCACTGCTGCCGCTGTTCCTAATAATGCTGTCAGTGCAGAGCCAGTCCCTGCTGCTCCTTACAGTGGAGATCGAGGCGGGGCTGAACAGCGAGAAACCAGGTTCGCTTCCTCCCACCAGGCTGCTCCTGTGCCTGTTTCTCGGGAGCAAGCCGCTGCTAATCGACTGCGGCGCGTCTTTCCTTTGGTGGCTCAGAGCGCACTTGGGGCACATATGAATATAGTAGATCCCAATATAGATGCTCCCTGTGGGTGTGCGGGTACCGACCCTCCGGGGTCTCAGCACAGCTCGGCAGGGCAAGGCCCCCCACAATCCAGCAACCAATCGGAAGTCGATATCGAAGATCCTCCAGAAGGCTGCTCCATCTGTCCGCACTGTGGCGGCATTCAGGATGAACCCCCCCGTGACTGTAAGGCAGCGAACCAAGCATCGGTGCCGGTGAAGCCAGTGGAGTCAGTACAGTCAGAACAGTCAGCAAAGTCTGTGGGGTCAGTGGAGCAAGCGAAAACAGAGGAACCATCGAAGCCATCGAAGCCGGTGGAATCGGAATCCGATTGTGGATGTCAGACGCCGCCCATCAGCAGCGCTAGGCTGCCGGTCAGCAAGCAGTTCCCACTGGCCGATCCAAGCGGCCCGGGTTGTCCAGAGGAACAGGAGCCGATACGCGACGAAAAGGTATGCTGCGGTTGCCCCTTGAACCCCAAGAGAAAATCGAACCCTGAACAGCAGTAAAATTACAAATTTCCATCAATATAAACAACACACGGCCAAAAAAAAGCGTTCTGGGTGTTATTATTGATATTTCTTATTATTTATTATTTTGATAGGAACAACTATGCCCTTGGAGTAATCTGTAAGCTTGGAAATCGTATTACTCCAAGTAAAATTCTAAAAATCAAAGAATTTTCATTCTTATATACGGGGGAAAGCCAGGCGGGAGTGAGAGTTTCGCCTAATTTCTTCCTTGACATGTCATTCACCCTCCACTAAGGTTATCTTTATGGGCCTGTCAATATCTTTATGACACACACACACACACACACACACAGATACTCAGTCAATGAGATAAAGATACATATACATTCGGGCAAGGACACATTTTGGGTGAAAGCGAAAGTCTTGTTTGACACAATTTCCGCAAGCCCCGGCCAAGCCGTGCAACCCATCTCTTTCGCTCACTCCCTCTCCCATTCTCTCGGTCTATTTGGCCGTCTGGCTATGTGGCTGTGTGGCTGTGTGTGTGTGTGTTCATGCTTGTAATATTTGTGAACGAATCATTGATGTGTTCGCACAGCCAGACAGACAAACATACGCTCATCTGTTCACTGACTCATAAGCTCTCTCCAACAGACACACACACACACACACACATACCGAATCGAACGAAACAATTCAGGATATTGCGATGGCGGAAGGGATACGGACTATAAGACACCCTCTAGGGTCACAGTGCCAAGTTGCAGTGGTTCTGTAATAATGTCCAATCTGTATGAATTTTGGGTATATTTCTAATCAATTGCTTCACATTCTTCACTATCGAACATTTCGGATTGTATTACAGGGTTTTCTCTACTTTCCAAATACATTTGCAGGAATACAGTATACCCCTGAACTCGATGGGTATATGGGGCAGAAATACGCGCGCTCCATTACAACGGTTCCCTTTGCCACCGCTCGCTGACAGCGCCCCCTGCTGATGCGATTGTATGGCTCTGATATTATTGAAATGCCATTTTGATTGGCTTTGATGTGCGGATGGATGGGAGAGTAGCGATTTGATGTTGCTAAATGTTACATGCAGATGCCCGCTATGGGCCCTGCTGATGTGATTAAGCGATAAGTAGTCAGCCATGCAGCACCCCCTCCAGAGAGATATTATTTCGTTTGTGCCCCGCTCCGCCGATTCCACTCGCTACTAATTTGATTGAACTGGAAAACTGGCTGGAAATGCGTGCAGTGCCTAAAAAGAGTTTAGTTAGAGAGAGAATGAAACAGAGATGGGCTCCGTGGGCCCAAGTTCTTATCCAATTACACACTTATGGCCATTTGTCAGTGGAATGTGTCAACGGTGTCGCCCTGCTCACGGAGGAGAGCGAATGGGTGTGAAAGTGTGCCTCGAAATAGAGCCAGGAACCCCAAACCCGAAACCGCAAGGAAAACCCAAGTCTGACAAACTGCCTCGGAGACAGACAGCTGGCAGACAAACAGAGAGCCAGAGAGCAGGAGAGCTGGAGAGCAGGAGAGCAGGAAAGCCAGGGAAGCAGGAGAGCCGGAGTGCCAGAGAGCAAGGCTACCACAACCGAATCATATCACATCACAGACGTGCAACTGAGCAGCACTTGATGATGAGGAATGTGCACATCCTTGGCGGCTGTGGCGGCTATGCCGCCTGCAGATGGCATCTGTGCACTGAGAGGAATCAGAGGATTCATTTCCATGACACAGTGCCCTGCAGTGCATTTAAGATTCTTCCATAAGACTGATAGATTCGGAATGGATTCTCAGAGCCGAATGAAACCTTTCCTTCCTTTTTGACAGTGCAAACGCATTGTCTGGCACTCCACTGCCTCATCCATCGTCCCATTCGCTCTGCCAAACCAAGAAACTGCGATGAAATGCAGAAACCCTGTAGCTCATCAGTCTTCGAGCCCCGTCGACCCTCTGGCTTGTCAGAGGAAATCCCCTCTTGATTATAAGTTTGACGCACCGCAGCTTTTGATGCTGAATCCCGACTCAGAGTCAGAGGCGGAGCTGGAGGTGGCGATGGAGAACTAAAGAACTAAGGAAAAGTTGCAGTTTGCCGACTCCGTCACCGACTCTTTCGAGTTGCTTTTCCAATTAGACTCTGGTGGAATCATTTGCATGTTATTGACTAAATTAAGTGTCGAGCACAAGTTGTAAAAATATGCAAAATTGGCCAGCAGACGAAACGAAACACAGAAGGCACAGAACAGCCCTGCGGAATGGAATTAAAATCAAATCAAATCAAATGAAAGGCACCTGGGTTCTTCGGCTCAGTTACAGTGACAAAAGCAGTTAAAAATAATTTCGAAATATGTTCAACCTGTACGTATGACCTGTCCCGTATCCTGTGCGAGCCTTTGTTTGCCAGAAAATTGAAATTGGAATTTGCATGTTTGTCAGCAGCAGCAGCAGCAGGAGCAAATGTTTCAATTATTTGCCTCCACAAATGAATATGGAATCGAAACAGGAGCCACAGCAAGAGCAAGAAATCTGTCACATGTCAAACTTTGCCATATTTAATTTCCTCTTTCCGAAATTAGTTTTCCCTCATCTGGAATATTGTGTGCTGCACATTCGTGTTGGATTTTTCTGTTATTTTTTCTTTGCTTTCCCAAACTTCATTTTAATAATTTTTTCCTTTTCTTTCCGTCGGTCCCCACTCGCAGCTGCAATAATTCATGTTCAAAAACTACAAATTGAGTCATAAACAACTTTTGATTTCGCATATGGCCCGCCTGTTCCCCCTGTTTCTGTTTCTGTTTCAGTCCTCTGCTCTCCCGTCCCGTCCCGTCCTGTCCCGTCCTGTCCTGATCCGGGGGTTGTGTCTGCCTCGTCTGGTTCGGGTTTTTTCTTTTTTCCTTGCTCTTTTGCATTGCATACATTTGGGGTGCATTTGGGGTTTGATCTAGAGCGGAGTGCATGAGTCGTGAGTGAATATTCCCGCCAAATACGAGTGCTGGTCGTGAACTATTAGTTCTTAATTTTCCATCCAATCTAAAAGAATAAACACAGTCCGTTGAATCTGAAGAGCTTAAATATTGATAGTACTTGATAGTACTTATAATATTTGAATTATATAAAAAAATGTTGGGCCGTCTTTCGATATTTGGTTCGGCGAGTGTGCAGTGTTCTTGTCCTCTAGTAAAATATAAATAAGGATTGTAGATTGGGACCCATAACATAGTCTAATCAAGCATTTAAGATCGAATTGGATTTAATTAGCTATTTACAAGCACCGTAGGCATGGTTAAGCCCCGGAAAATATTCCCAAAAATTCCCAATAAATAATTCTCCTCCAAGAATTTCCTTTGTCCATCGTGCCTTGCCCCGTGCTCCTCTCCACAGCCCATCTCTATGCATATTAGGGGACTGCCGGAAGTACTCATTGTGTTCTAGTTGACCTCTTCAAATATTCAAAGCCACTGCAATCGCACTCATTAAAAACAAAAGACTATATCCACTGTAAACAGGAGAGCTTGTGTGCATATATATATATATATATATGTATATGGAGTCGAATAAAACCGCTTAATTCATAATTTAACAGGCCGCACTTTTAGTTGTGGTTAACGAAAAGGGAAAAAGTTTTTAAAACCATTTAAAAAGGTATGCTAACAATGTCTGTCCGTCCGTCCGTCCGGCTGGCTGGCTGGCTGGCTGGTCCGTCTGGCTTACTTATGTATTTTACTTTTTATGATTTATTTGGAATGCTCTGGCCACATTCGGCCAGACACCAGAGGCAGCCGGCTGCTGGCAACAGAAACCCAAAAACCCAAAAAGCTTTGCCGCTTAATTTCATTAAAAATTTATGAAATAAAGGCACAGCCGGGCGGGCGTATTAAAATTTGATAGTCTGCTCTGAATGTATATATCTGTGTATCTGTGTGCCAGTATCTGTGCGGGAGTATCTGTGTGTGTCGTCTCCTCCATGCGTCATTGTTAATATTGTGCTGCGGTTTTTACGCCAAAAGTCACCAATGGCTGAGCGGAAAAAAGTCCACTTCTTTTCGTTCCGTTCCGTTCCGTTTCGTTCTGGGCGAGAGTATTGTGCACTTTATTTGATGGACTTGTTTATGAGCAATTTCCATTCCCGCCAGAGCAGCAGCAGGAGGGGCAGGAGGCGCAGGAGGGTGGGGCGCGCACCTACCTTGATTCTTATTTTTATTAATGTTTATTGCATTGCGAGCATTTAATTTGATGCTCATGTCCAACTCCCACAATGATGAGACGTAAAATGAAATTGCAACTCAAGAGTGGGCTCTGGATTGGCAATGGTCGTGTCTGTGTCTGTGTTCGGGTGCGGGTGCGGATGCGGGTCCTGGTCCTGGTCTTGGCTGAGTTCTCAGTTGGCAATGCAATTTGCAAATGCGTATTGCGGTGTCCGTGAACGCACTTTCTCCACTCCACCCTACGCCCTCGCACTCCTTTCGCTCTTCTTTTCATTTTTTGGAGGTAGAAATTGCATTTTTAATATTCCCCGCTGCCTGTAGCTGTGGAGGCTGGCACTCCCACACTCTGGGATCTGCGTGGAACTGTCATGGGTAATGAATGCCCTGGCAAATAATTATTTTTATATGATGGCTGGCTGGGACAGACGCCTGGCTGGCTTGCTGGCTGGCTGGCTGGCTGCCTGCCTCCTGCCTGACTGCCACCGTTGCCAACGGTAACGGGGAAACTGCTAACGGTAACTGCACATAAAAGTCCCGTTACATACTTGAGAAGTTACAAGATGTCGTTTCGGCATTCTGCAATATTCATAACTTGCACGGAGACGCACGGAGAAGAGTGGAGAACGCACTCTGTCATTTCATTTGGGAAACTCTGAGGCGCCTCAGGATGCAGGCCTGGGACCAACACCAACACCAACACCAACACCTGAACAATACCTGAACAATACCGCTATTCCGCTCTCATGCCACATGCAACGCACTGACACTCATTAGATTAGCGCTGATTGCGTGCGGCTCCCTGGACCTCTGTGGCAAATGTTGACAGCTGTGTGACAGCGCTTGGGGAACGCCTCAAAAGGGCCTCAGGGCTCGGAGGCGGGGGATGGGGATGGGGGTGGAGAAAGAGGGTGGCTTACATGCTCTGATTGTTTTTGCCACTGGTAATTTGAAACTTTAAAATATTTATGATTTATGTTTAGTAATTCGCAGACCCGCAACCCGGAATCAGACTATTCCGAGCCAGCCAGCAGACACCCCCGAAATCTGGTCTGGTCTGGTCTGGTCTGGCCCAGCAGGCCAGGGATGGAGTTGGGGGCGTGTGACGAAGGCGGGACCTTGCCGAATGCTGGAACATTTTTCATTACACAGAGGAAGAAGAGAGCAAGCTGAAGGACAAAGAGGAGTGACATCTAATGGAGTCCGCAACTTTGCATTGAAGGAAGAGAGGGAGTGGAAGGAGAGGGAGTGGAAGGAGTGGTAGTGGCAGGGAGGGGGGGAGGAGAAGCCTCACTGCTTGAGAGATTGGCCAAAATATTTGGCACGTGCAACGTAGTGGCAGGAATGGGGATTTTGGGGTTCCCTGAGCTTCAGAGTAATGCCGAATTGAGTTGTCAGTTGTGCGAAAAGTTCCGCTTTATGAGGGTTGATGTAACGCAAGAGGGGGCACAATACCGTGGGGGCAGGGGCGGAAAGTTTGCAAAACTCGCATTAAATATTAATAAAAATGTTGCCACTGGGAGTTGCAGGTAAATGCGCGACTGGGGCAGCTTCCGAGGTGTATGGAACGTGCTCGATAAAGAGCGTGATTCTGTTACTCCGATCGGCGCTCTAATCCTGATGTGAGACATAAAAGGGATGGCTTCCACTCCTTCTGCATAGCAACGCACCCCCGCAACAACAGCATTGTGCGAAATCTGTTTCTTCCCCCCCTTCGAAAGGTTGTCACAGAAATGTTCGCATTTTGCACCAACAATTTATTATCAACCACTTAGGATCAAAATAAGCGATAGTCCATCGAGGCTGATTACATTTCCAAAAGCGAGAATGGAACAGCCAAGCCCCCACTTACCCCAAGCCCAAGCCCGAAACCCAACCCTCTCGATATGGCATATCTATGACAAGTGCAACAGTGCGACGACAACAGGAAGAATCCACCCTTGGCTGGTGGCGGTGGCCCCGCATTGGCCGCTCTGGTTGGGTGCGGAAATTTTTATAGACCGTCAGAATGATATATGCATGCCAATATTATGACAGCAACAACATAACTGGCAACTGTTGAAATATGCCCCCGGCTAGTAGGTCCGTACGAAATCGAAAAAATTTCAATGTGAAAATAAGTTTCGGTGAAGTTCTAGTCAGGAATACCCTTCCCCTGGGACTATGCGAAAGAAAGCGCAGAAAGTAAATCTCAATCGAATTGAAAGATTTCCCAAAGAATTTTCGGATATTTTCGGATCATTATCGCTAGACCCACGCAACGGGTACATCGTTTTTGGACTACATTGGATACATATGGTTGGTTTGTCTTATGTGCTAATGGGTTGACAGATTATATCTCCGCTTACTCTCTAGCAGTCTGAAATGATCTATTTGAAGTACTTTCCCCACTTCAATATCTTTTAAATCTTTAAATACAATATTGTGTTCATGTTTGAAAAATACCTATACCAGATACCCATACAGTTTGTTGCTGAAAGTGTCAAGTTGTGATCCCATAGCTACTCCGATTTCATCTCCACGATATATAGACGTAAGTGTTCCATTCCAGTCACAGCACAGTGTAATGTTGATCATAGCTCTTCGTTGGCAGGGTATCGGCTCTGAAAGAGAGAAGCGAAATGGCAAATCAGCAGCAACAACTCATCGACGACGATGGGCGTAAAGTTACGCGCGCATATGTAAGTGTCTGACTTCCGTTTCCGCTTGACAGGCTACGACGATGCTGCTGCTGTCCTGCCCTGCCCTGCCCTGCCCGCCCGGGGGGATGTTGCTTTGCCTTGTCCTTGCCACTGTTCCTGCCCCTGTCGCAGTTGAAGTTCGAGTTGAAGTTGTTGTCATGTTTGCAAGTGGTTGGGGCTATTACATTTTACTTTTCATATTTGCCAGGAATAACCGTGAAATTGTTTTTTCTGTCTAGCGGGAAGTGTGAGTGTGTGTTGCCCTCCACCTCGAATCCTTTGTGTTGCTGCGAGTGTGGGTCTGTGTGTGTCTGTGTGTGTGTGTGTGTCAACTACCCCTTTTGTCAATTCCAGCCCCTGAGCTGCGGCCAAACTGTGTGTGCCAAGTGCGGGCGAGCAGTCGGGAAAACTTTCATCTATGCCGCCTTGGGGCACACAACAAATTGCGAAGGATTCGAGGATTGGATGACAGGACCCCCTAGCAGTGGAATTACTGTGGGTGGGTTAGCGGTAAATGCTATTTAAATATATAAATTTTAATAAGCTCTTTTTGGTTTCTTTTGTGTGCCGACAAAGACTAGAATTTGGGAGATGGCAAAACCTGTTATTTGCCATCGATTTTCATGGCCCCAAAGGGCCAGAGCAAGTCGCCTCAGTGGGGGGTATTTTTCAAATATTTTCCCCAAGTTATCATCCACACAATTAAACTCAATTAAATCGGCATATTCAAGCAGCAGATTGCTGCATCGCAATTGGCAAATATGTACACGGATCGACGCCGGCAACAAAACAGCAGCGAATCATCAGCAAGGGAGCGGGGCAGGAAGGCAGCGGGGCAGGAAGGAGAACAATTCCCCAGAGTGGCTGCATCAGTGGGGGATAACAAGGGAAGCGAGCAGTGGGATGGATTCAACGCAAGAGAGGGACTCAACGAACTTGAACCGCAATTTTTATTTGGCAATACATACGAAGACATTTCCTTTTTGGCTTTTCCTTCGATTCCCTCAGTCTTTACCTTTACCTTTCATTCTTTCTTTCGGTCCTTTCTTTTTTTTTTGGGGCTACTTTGTTGCCGCAACCCTCATGAATATGTAAGCATTTTGGTGTGTGACGGGGAGCAGCGTCTGGGGCAGGATCCCAGCGAAAGCCACAAAGCGCGCCATGAGGCAGGTGGGCCAGGGGGTGAGCTTTGCCCAGCCAAGCAAGACCAACCTGCAGCGAAGACGAGGCAGCGGCAGAGACGGCCCTGAGATAGCACGAGACTATCCAGAACGGGACAGGGCCGGAGACGGAGACGGAGACAGACAGACATCAATAAACAAGAACCGTCGCGTAAATAATGCAGCAGCAGGAGACGTTGCACAGTTTGACTTGCCACAAAGCAGGCACGCATCAGGGAGAGACATACCCGTAGACGGGGACTACGTATATTGCGGGCACCACTCCGCCCCGTTTGGTGGTTACGTGCGGTCTGCCAGACAGTCAGACATTTCCCCAGCGCATAGACATCGAACGGAGTCTCCACTGCAATTGTCTCGTAGCCTCATGCATTTTACATTTTTAATAGATTGCCTGGGATTAATAACACACGCACACTCCCCTTCCCGGTAAGGGGGAGAGAGGTCCTTCTCCATCCTGGATGTGCAGGAGGGATGTGGATGGCCACCCCAGGTATTGGTTTTAGTTTTGGTTTCCTCGGTCTGCCCAGGGGATGCATTACACATTGCGCGGTTTACGCATCGACGCGTGCCCCATCAAATCCAAGGGAACGGGGAGATGGGAGCTGGGAGCTGGGAATCACTGACCAAGTTGATGGCGGTGGCCATGCGTGCAATTAGACAGGAATGGTGGCAAGGAATCTGGCTAATGGAGGGTGAGTGCGGTATACCCTTATACAAGGAGAACCAGGCGGAGGGAGGGAGGGAATCTTAGCTCAGGTGGGCTCCCCAGAGGGAGGAGAGTCCTAGCTGATGGGATTATAATGTATCTTAACTAATGTATTAGAAAGATAGTCAAAGTGTATTCATAGATACGTGTTCGCTTCTCGGGATATCTCCACAAGATTTTAGCTCTTCTAGCCCTTCAGTAATATTCATGACAGCTTTGATATCCAATCAAAAGGGATCAACCTTCGATGAAAAAACTCTGAATGGTTTGGAATCAATTTCGAGTATTGGATAGATACCCTGCCCCAAAGAGACCTACAGCCCTATTCATACCTGAACAAATCTTAGTTTGATCTTAGTCTGATTCCCTTTGAACTACCTTTGCTCTCATCGAAAATACCCCAACTTTTTGGCTTACCCGCTGCCTGTGAGGGTATTCAAAGCCCTATGGAAATATTTCAATTTGAGGCGCATGAAACTTTCCGGCAAGCAGCAGTAGAGGCAGCCAACATCCAGCAGCTTCGGAGCGTCAGCATCAGCGTCAGCGTCAGAGCTCAACCAAAAACTTGGGAATAACAAAAATGTGCGGACAGCAGCAGCAGCAGAAGCAGCAGCAGCAATAGGAGCAGAGAAAGCAGGAAAAGCAAAAGAAAAGCGCAAAAAAATGTGGAAACTTCTCGGGTGAGAGCCCCGCCGCCGTTGCCGTTGCCGCCGCTGAATCCTTGTGGTCGCTGGGTCCATGGTCCAAGTGGCAAAGTTTTTGGCTGTTGAAGACATTAATTTGAGCCTTGATGATATTCAATTTAGGCACTCCACAGAGACTTGTGGCACTAACCCACACACACACACGCACACATACACACAGATAGAGAATGGAGGCAGAAACTGTAAAATATGAGCTGGCCTATGTACATGTATCTGTATTATATGTATTATATAGGAGGAAAAGCGAGAACCTGGTGACAGCGAAAAAACAAACCAAAAAAACAAAGAAGGAAATGTATTTTTTGGCAAAACTTTTTACATGCATTTGCCGCATTTTGTTGGTGTTTGTAATGCTGCTGCTCCTCCTGGTGCTGGCACTCTTGGCCCGGTCAACTTTTCATGTTTGAGCTTCATTTTATTAAGTTGGCAACACTTGCGCCAGTGCCGCCTGTGCCTACCATTTTTGGGTCAGCTCTGGTGCCACGAAGGGGGCCTCTCAAACATTTCGTGTAACTTTTGTTAGGCGCGCTCCTCCCTGCCCCTCTTTGTTTCTTTTTCGTATAGTTATTTTAAAGTTTTTCGTTTAATTTTCAATTTGCCGCTGGGCAGCATTATATTTTTAAAATATTCCGCAATTGAAATTTTTTTTTTGTTTGTTTTTTTGTTTTTGGCATTTTCCAGCAGCTGCGACCAGTAGGGCTCTGACTTGATTTGGTTTTCGAATTGCATTTTGTTATTGTTTGGTATTTATTATTCAGCCTTGGTCGCAATTCGAGCTCCCCTAAATTGGCTGAAAAGTTGAATTGATATAAATTACACGGATATATGTATGTATGTATGTGTTTTTAATGGATTCTGCTTTGCTATTATGCAGTACATGAAGATTATAATCACAAATCTATTCCCCATTTCGCTTTCAATACGATTTGGAGGAAATTAAACTGACAAGCAATAAAATAATATTTATTTTGGTGTGGTAACACTGCAGTGCACTGCCTACATCCGTTTTCTCCATTTCTGTAGCATACTTTTGTGTGCCTCGCGAAATGAGAAATTCCTATAATATATGGAAGTATAGGATGCTATGTTATGCTTGGGGACTCTATTATTACTCGTGTTATTTGCTTGGAGGTGTTTGTTGATCTTGTCCAAATACAATTGTTGACACTGTGCGCCACTTCCCCTTCTTGATTGCTTGTCTTTGTCTGAGACAAAAGTCCAAGCGAAATATCAGAGTATTCTCATTTGCATGTGGCCAACGTCTGGCATCGATGGTAGCCAGGATTCGCTGCTACATAATCTCCCACACAACTGGAAGACCATAAATTGCCAGCTTTAGTGGGAGTCCAGGTCCAGTGCAAGGACCTCGTGGTCGCAGCTGCCGTTCCATAGTGAACTCCTCGCAGCGTTCAAGTAATGAATAACCAGTTCCTGCTGAACAATAAATTGCATTTGGATTTTTATTACAATTCTCTCTGTGTGCTCTGGCACTGATTACGCTGTCAATAGGAATGGAAAATATGATTGCTTCTTATTTCATGGCCACCTGTGCCGTGTCCCCACGCCGCGTGCCGTGCCCACTGCCCACTGCCCACTGCCATTGGCCATTTGGCTCTGGCACTCGTCTTTTGTTGGTCTTCTGTGGCAATGGCGGCTCTGTCGGCCTTGTTAAATTATGCTCGTCATGGCGGCGCTTCCGAGCCCAAAGGCGCTGGCCAGGCCAATTGTTGGGGCCGCAGTTGAAGCTAAATCTAGAGCCAGAGCCAGAGCTGAATCTGAGGCTGAGGCTGAGGCACTGAGGAGTTGGGAGGAGAGGGCCTCACTGGTGGAACTGAGCTGTCAGCCTGTCTTCGTGTTTTTTAAGTTATTGCATTGGGAATCGGACGGCAGCTAAACACAAACGTGGCCAGGAGCAGAAGTAGGTCCTGGAGCAGGAGGAGCATCCTTGAGCTGACTACCATAACAAATGAATCTAGCGATGGAGCAGCATTGTTGCTGCTGCTGTTGCTGCTGCTGCTCCGAGTCCTGCTGCTGTTGGCGTGCGACAATCTCTCGCATAGAGGCCGTGCTATCGAAAAATCCCCTGATCCCTTATGTAATTTTTAGATTTCCTGCTACTATCCTGGCTGTTGCGAGCTCTGTCGGAAAGGGAAGAAACAGAATGAATTAAACCTGTTGCCTTGCTGCCTGCCTGTCTGTCTGTCGGACCAACTGTCTGTTTTCCCTTCTGTCAGAAGCAATCTGCAAATACACACAGTTAGAACCGACTCCAAGTCCAAGTCCTAGTCCGAAACTGAAACTGAAGCCTGGAGCCTGGAGCTGAGACCTTGCCAAATATGCAGAATCTTAATGAAAGTCAAGATGTCAGAGCTTGGCCAACTGGCGGTTGGCTACCTATCAGTTGTTGGCAAATTGCAACTTAAATAAAGCCAACCGAATTGGTCAGGATTGCTGGAGGAGAAGGAGGCGGGCGGAGATACGGACAGAGGACAGCGGTAAAGGATTTCCGTCAAAACTGCCACAAAACAAGCAGAAAACACACACAACGAACTCTGGTTGTCCTTCCTTCGACTCGGCTCTGGCTGCTACTGGAGAGCCAACCTTATAGAGCATAGATTGAATGGGCACAAGTGTACGCACATATTCCTCGATTTTTCATTCCCCTTGTCTCTCGGGTCGGGTGTTTCTCCAAGTGCTTCCCCGAAGAGTGTTCGGCGCAAGGGCTCCCACAGATTTACAAATGGAGCTGTTCGCGAAGGGCTTAAACGAGCGAAATCTCTGAAGTGGCAGGAGGTTCTGGGAGGTTAGCTACTGCTGTCAGAAGTCAAAAGCTGGCAAAGAGCAGTAAGGCAGCCTGGCAGCCCGGCAGCCAAGCAGCAACCAGGAGCCAGGAGCCAACCAGGAGCCGCCACAAGTTGCCTGTCGACGGACAAACTTATGGCTAAGACCGCAAACAAATTTCATGCTGCTGCTGGCTGCAATGTTGCACGGACTCCTGGCTGGAGCTGTAGCTGGAGCTGCAACCGAATTAGATGTTGAAGAAAATTGTCTTCCTGTATGAATTTCATAATTTCCCCAAGTTTTAGTTATGAAAAGCAAGCAATTTCCTCCTCGCCCAGAGTTGTCTAGCCTAGGACTCTAGGACGTTGTGTGTGCCCGCACTCGCACCCGCATCCACATCCACATCCGCATCCTCTGGAGCATCCAGGTTTTGCCTGGCTCTGGGTTTCTGCCAATTTGGCAGCTTAAAGTTTAAAGTCTTAACTTTTAATGCGAATCACTTGGCTGCGTTCGGCTGGCTGTCCCTTGGCTCCCTTTGTGGCAGGGACTGGGACACCACCATGCATGTGGCTTGCTCTGGATTGGTTTCTTTTTTTTTTCAATTTCTTCGACTGTTTGCTGATGTCATCGGCAGAAGTTCGTGGGGTGTCTTCTGTCTTGAAGGAGTTGTCTCCGCTTTTCCTTTTGTTATTTATACTCGTGTTCCTAGGGCTGCTGACCCACTCAAGAGGGGGAGGGGACTGGGACTGGGGACTGGGGCACAACCCTTTGTCACATTTTGCAATTTATGTTATTGTGTGCTCACAGATACGTATCTATATATCTATCTATCTCTCACACCCACTCCTGTTGTATCTCTCTGTTTATGTTCTGTGATTTCTATCAACAACTTTTACTTTTGTAAGCAAAACCCTCGGACAGGGACTGCGAGACAGGGACAGGGACAGGCAAGGGGGAACGGCACAGACCCCTCAACCAGAAAGCAATAAAAATTGTTTACAGACATTATTTGCGTATATCCTTGATCCGGATTCCGGAAGCACCTTCCATGTCCTACAAGCGGTCCGAAACTTTTCACCATTTAAATAGATTTCTCTCGTATTTTTAAGCACACACAAAATAACATGAATTTCCCTTTTCACCCACACTCCATTCCATCTGTTTACAGTGGAAAAACATATAGGACTTCTTGGAAAAATTAAGATATCCATTACATATCATAAAAATCATATAAATCCGCCACACTTATAGGATTTTTGGCTTCAACTAAATTTATTTCGAAATCTTTTTTGTTCTTAAAATATGACTTTTATCCCACAGTGCGATGAATGGTTCTGCTTCTCTTCTGACTATTTCTTTTTTTGGTTTCGAGTATTAGAGCTTCTAACACACACCCAAACAGGGACACCCTCTAATAAACTAATGCCTCTCCTTGGGGGCTACCTCGTGTCCTCCAGCTCGGGCTTAGCCTGCATCTCCCCAAGCTTTTACTTCTCCTTAGTCGTCCCCAAATCCATTGTTGCCCCATAGTTTGTTTTGCGAAACATTTTATTTGTCGTTTCTGTCCCTCTCACTCCCTGTATCTTTCCCTCTAAACCTCTTTCTTTCATTTTAGTCTTTCTCTCTTGGATTACTCGCAAATGTTTGTGTCAAATTTTGTTGGGGGCTTGCGGAGAGTGGGCTAGGGGGGATATGGATGCGCCCAGGTGTTGGGTTTCGTCCCCCGACTTTTGGGACCATTTCCCTTGCACTCTTTTTTGGTGTTGTAAATCGCTTGAAATTACTTGATTGAACTGGGAATATACCGTAAGGGAGGCCAAAGGTGCCATAAGTTATGGGATCCCGGCTTGGGGGCCTCTATTTAGATACTGATTGAAATCATTTGTAGGTCTATAGAGCTCACATTAGTTAGAGCGCGCCATTAGCTGTGAGTATTACGTAAATCATTCTTTTTATACCCGGTACTCGAAGAGTAAAGGGGTATATTAGATTTGTGCAAAAAATTAATGTGTGTAACACCCAGAAGGAAGCGTTTCCGACCCCATAAAGTATATATATTCTTGATCAGCATCAATAGCCGAGTCGATATAGCTATGTCTGTCTGTCCGTCCGTCTGTCCGTCTGTCCGTCCGTCCGTCTGTCCGTCTGTCCGTCTTCATTAGCGCCTATAGCTCAAAGACCATAAAAGCTAGAGGAACACAATTTTGTATCCAGACTCCTGTCCTATCGCACTGTTACAAGTGTATTTCAAAATTTCGCCCCGCCCCCTTCCGACCACTCCAAGGACGAAAATCTGTGGCATGCACAATTTTAAAGATACGAGAAAACTAAAAACGCAGAATCGTAGAGAATGAGCATATCTATCAGATTGTTGAATCTGGATAAGATCAGATGATAAACATAGCTACAATGAAGAAAACCATTTCGAAATGCATCGTTCCCTCTCGCTCTCTCTCACACACAGGGGTAGGCGCTATGCCTGATCGAATTTTTTGACGCCTAGTTCTCAGAGACTATAAGAGCTAGAACCACCAAACTTTCTATCCAAGCTCCTGTGATATCAAACCGAGACGAGTTTGTTTTAAAATTTGGCCACGCCCCCTTCCGCCCCCACAAAAGATGAAAATCTACAATTTTGAAGATACGGGAAAACCAAAAACGCAGAATCATAGAAAATGACTATATCTATCAGAGTATTGAATTTGGATCAGATCGGATCATAAATATAGTCAGAAGGAACAAATGAAATTTCAGTGGCCTCCCAAGCGCAGACTGATTCCCTCTCTCTCTCGCACACAGCCGTGTATGTATATGTAGGAAGTAGATAAAAACATGTAGAAATGGCAGATGTAAAAAATTTATGTAAACAAATATGGAAACATCTAATAGATCAAAATCTCCGAAAAGGTTCGACTTAATTACTTTTTTCTTTTTTGGCTAAAATTAAATTTGTCCCTTTTGCGAACATGTAATAAATTACAACAAGCTCACATACATATATACTGACTGAGTGCCGGGTATAAAGTAGAGCCGCGGCGCAGACGCGGCTCATAACGTTCCCCCTCGTTTCTAATGTTCCGATTTAGTTCCAAGCTTCAGTTGAACTTCTGATTCAGTTTCAGGTTCGGGATAGCATTTAGCTTTAGCTATTTTTATTTTCTATGTGCATATATTCTGTTACATCTTTATCCTCTCATATAAAGAATATTAGAATATATTCGGCTTCACATGCCCGACTCACACTCTACTTCCCGTTATGGTACGCAATTCAATATAATTTCGTTAGATTGTTCTTCTTTTAGGTTCATCTTACCATTTTCCCCCTTTAGTTTTTGTTGTCCCTATCAAAATCTTCACTTATCTTTGTTATCCTTCGTTTCAAATCAGTAAAAGTAGTATTTAGCTCAGAAAAAGCTTCTTAAGTTTCTTATAATCTCCCCATGGACTTCCAGTTCTTCAGATTTACGTCCAGCCATAGCTAATAAAGATCCAGCATAGCAACCACTCCCACCTCTGGTGCCAAGTCCCATTCTATTTCCCATCCCCATTCCCGTTCCCATTCCACTTCCACTTCCAGTTTCCATCTCGACAGCCAGAAAACAACTTCATTTAAGACGCATAAAGCTGGGCCAACATGTGTGGCTGGCAAACAGGCGACTGCGATGGGCAGGGAAATTCCTTGTGCCAGGCAAAGTGAAACTGTCACTGCCAAGGTTTTGCCTCGCTCTATGCCATTTTCCGCTTCTTTTCTTTTCTGTTTATTTCTTTTTTTTGGCAAAGATGCAAAGTGCGGATGGGGAAAACACTCTGAGCGAACTCCGGGTTGCATATTTAAATTTATGATTATGTCGTTATGCTGTCTGCCCGCATTGCTTAGAGGCGGCCGAAGAAGAAAAAGTGACAGCGGGCCAAACTTAATACAAATTTATGTGCAACATATTTTTGCACTTTTTTGTTGTTGTTTTTTTTTGTTTTTTGTGCTTTCGGTGTGTGCCCAGCCATGGCCAAGGCTCAACCCCTCGGAAAGCAAGGGAAACCCCACCCACCACCCCCTGGACAACATATGCTGCTGATTTCCTAACTGGACAACAGCTTGGCCGGGGAGGAGTTCTTCCAGATCCCCATCTAGTATGAGCCGTGAGGTTTGTTTTACTTTCTGCCGCTTTAATGTTTCCCCCATTAAAAACGAGAACATTAAAATTCCTTTCCCCCACTGGAGCAGAACAGTTAAATTGCATTTTCAGACCCGGGCTCGTGCTTGAGGAAATGACAAATTCTTACATAATAAGAGGAGTAGTCTCAGACGCGAAGAGAGAAATGGGATCCATTTGGCATTTGGCAGGTGGAAGATGGGAGGAGGGAGGAGGGTGGAGTAAGGAGGGCGGAGGGAGATGAGATGGCGTGAAATTGTGCCCGGACCGCGTCTCCAGGCGCCTTTGTAACGTAACCTCCGCTTCTAACTCATTTTTAAATACAAATTTATGTACAGGGAAATAAAAAAGTAAAATGCACAACGCTCCTCATTCCTCCCACTCCCCCTCTCATTCTCTCACTTTTGATTAATTTGTCTTGCCTAATGGCTGGCCATAAATTCCAAGTTAATAAAACCCACAGAGGAGGGGGTGGAGGCGCCTCGGCTTTGCCTTCTTCTAATAACAAAAATTTGTCACACGCCATTCTGACAGTTGTGTGTCACAGAGACCCGGAGACGCCTCCTCCGACCACAGCCACCGCAAGTGTCAACTGCTGATGACATTGTGGCCAAGTTGAGAGGCAACTTTGCAAGGCTTTGGGAAGGGCAAATTATGTTGCCCCTTTCCCAGCCAGGGGCTGATTGATGCCCAGGAACTCCGGATCCAGGACCAGGACCAGGACCATGGCCATGGCTGGGCTAATCAATGGCCAGGGAACACGCACCGAAACGCTCGAAATTCGATTAGGGAAGATGTCGCCACCAAAAACAGACATTGGAGCCCTCAGAGCACTTGGAGCACTCGCACTGGCTTCCAGTGTCAGCAGCAATTACCTCGAGGGAGTGGGAGTGAGGGCCGGCTGTGTGCTCTTTGGGGCATTTGTTGCGAGTTTCTGTTGCTGGTTTCGGGTGCCTGGGCAAAGTGCATTCAAATTGGCTTAAACTAAGAACGTTAAGCGTGCAGCTGTCTAATTGTATTTGCCCCTTGACTCCGCCAACCCCTCTTCCCCCCCAGGGAAACCCTTTTTCCCCTGAAAGTAATGTAAAAGTGCCAGAGAACTTCAAGATTTATTAGCATCAAGATTAAAGCATTAAAAATTTTGCAGACTGTGCGGCAGGCAGATGGAGAGCGTGTGCGAGTGTGAGAGCAGGAGCAAGAGCGAGAGGGTAAATAGGGGGTCGCAGATGCCCTCAGGGAGGGGTTAAGGCTGGTACTGGTCTTGCTCCTGGGACTGGTACTGGTAATGCGGCTCCCAAGGAAAGTGAGTGCAATTTTCGTTCGCTTTCGCTCTACATCATCAATTTAGCGTCCTTTCCACTTTTGCTCTTCTCATCCTACATCCTTATCCTTCTCATCGTCCTGTTCATCCTGTTGTTGTTGCGGTTGATGCTGCCGCTGCTGCTGCTGCTGCTTTTGCCGGGGCTGTACTTGCCCCTGGCTGTTTCCGGCGCTAGAGTGGTGCTGGAACAACACCAACACCAACATCAGCAACATTTCATTGCGCACTTTGTCGGTCAAAACTTTCGACATTAGCACTTAATTTACTGGCCCAACTTAATGAAGTCTACACTTGGCTAATTTACGCGAAATGCTTTAGCTACTTAAGACGGGAAAACCCCCCTGGAGCCACCGCTCGCCATATCCTCAACATTAAAGTTTCTGCACATCAGATGATTCGATGAAAAAGGGCGATAGCCGCTGGCCGCTGCAGATTGCGTTTGAGCAATTGATGATGAAAAGTCGAACTGCTACAAGGTGTAACTTTTGTGAGGGAAACCAAGGGCGAGCAGGGACACAGAAGGGGAGCGCGAGAGAGGGTAGACAGTGAAGCAGATAGCGTGTGACCACAATCAGATATAGATTAAAGAGTATAATCGATTTCGAACAAGGAAGACACCTTCAGTCCGTCTAAATATTTGATCGAAAGCCAAGGCCGTATGGCGATCAGTTCTACATACATATGTACATACATATGTACATACATATGTATGTACAATGTACATTTTACATCGATATATGTATGGAAATTACTCCAGGGACAAGAATGGGATGTAATTTGCAAAAATTGTACAGCATTCCAGCAGAGTTACGTCAGCTATATTTCAGATAACTTTTCCATAATTGAGAGCCCCCCCACTTACGTCAGTCACATATTTATATATGGGATATAGGGATATAGTCACTTCTTCAGACTGGAAAATCCAACAAATTTGCTTATCAAGAGGCAGCGCTACGCAAATCAATTCCTGATTAGTAATGCCAATGTATGCATGTATGTATGAATGATATTTTCCTGGAAAGATAAGAATTCCCAGTTCTGGGAGGGGCGACTGGAACGCTCGACTGTTCAGTCATTGCGGATTATTCGTGGTGTTCGGATGGAGAGAATACGCCCATATGAGGTGCAAGGAAAGCTCGCACGCATGGCCATCGCGGGGCTATCGTTGACCGTCGCCATTGTCATCCTGTTGCTGATCCCCACCTGGGTGGAGCCCCGCGAGTCCTGGGAGATCTCAGTGTGGTATCACATTTCTCTGCTACAGGCGATCGGCGGAGTGCTCCTCATCGTGGGCTCCCTAAAGGTGAGAACTGCCAGAAGAATATCAATATCATCTCGAATGGGAACTGAAGGTCTCGTGCCACTTCCCCAAAGGCCAACCATTGGATGTTCCTGCCCTGGGTGGTGGCGGCTATCGTTTTCATCTACACTCTGCTCTACAAGACCGTGAGCTACTTTTGTTATCTGCACGGCAAAGTACTGGTCGTGGTAATCCCCCTTTTCTACATCATTGCGGGTGCGTAAGAGCTGCTCTAGCAATGCCAACATACCGAGCATAACCACTCTAGCCTGTCCTCTTATAATTTCAGGTTTCTGGCTCTACTTTCTGTGCGACGTCTTCCAGGACTTTCTCGACCTGCATCGCAAATCCTCTCCGCAGATCCTCAGTCACGACCAAAATGATTTCGTTGGTGTTGTAGATTCCCATTCGCATTCACCTTCACGGCATTAAAGTGCACTCTTTTCTCCCACACGAAATGCAATTGAGCTGAGCGTAAAGGCAAATAAGTGTGAAAATTGTGGTGCGAGTGCTTCGGTGAGGGTGTGGGTGTGGGTGTTCGTGTGAGTGTTTGTTAGTGTGAGTGGGTGGCCAAAAGTAAAATAAGCGTTAAAATGTCTGTCTAACGCAGTGGAACCCCAAATGGTGGGGTTTACGGCTGGGCTTGAGCTCTGGCGTATCGCTGCATGCGTATTGCATTACCAGAGCCACACCACCCTTCCACCCTTCCACCCTTCCACCCTTCCGCCCTTCCACCCATCTACCCGTTCTCCGCACACGAGAGACGACACAAAGTGGCATATGAATAGATACATGTTTTGTTGCCTGTTTTGTTTGTCTCCCCAGCCATCCGGGTCGCCCGCTCATCCGCCTGTCTGTGGGTTGGTTCTCGTAATCCAACAAGCAGACAGGTTAAATACACCGCAAGGACAGAACCCACACCCACACACCCACACACACACACACACACACACAGATACAGAGATAGAGAAAGGCAGGGCAGGAGAGGCGGCTGCTGCTGCAAAAAAGTGCGACAAAGATGGGCGGAACAGGAGTCTATGGGACTCGGAGTCGCGTAGCGCAGAGACGCATCCAAACAAACAATAATCATGCAACAATAGTGAGAGCCGCAAACAAATTGCTTTTCTATGTATGCACATACATGTGTGTGTGTGTGTGGAGAGGAGTATCTGTGTGTGCATCAGCCCATCTGTGTGCGTGTCATGTTCGGGTTCACTTGCAGATTAGTTTCGTTGCCAGTTTTTTCTCTCTTTTTTTTATTTAGTTGTCTTCCTTTGGTTTTTTTTTTTTTTTTTTGAGACGCCCAACCACACAGAATCAAAAGCCACATGGGCGTAGCCCTGACACCTTCGAAGGGGGTGTGCGGCGGCGGCTTGACTGGCAATTAGAATTGAGAGCAAAAACTTTGCTGCATCTCATGCCTGCCCCCGAAACCATCAACACAATTACCACCACCCCTGATTGTACAGTCTGCGACGAGCTTTTGTTGTCTGCAAAGTTTGCCTTTGACACAGGGTGGATACCCCCTACCGCCTACCCCCTATCACCATCACACCCAACTCGCATCCCCCCGCCAGTGTCCACCTGGGAATGGCTGCAAAATGGAATCCATTCATTCGAATCTATGCGAGAGTCGGTGTCTGCTCTGCTTGTTCAACAAAATTGAAAATTAACTATAAATTCTATGTGGCAAAACATGCAAACATGTTTGCGGAAATACCCAGCAGACCCAGACTCTGGGGTGGAGAGCGGCACGGGGCGGCGACCGTGATGAGGTGTCAACCGAGGCAAACACCTTCATGACATCGAACACTCCCCATAGCACCGTGGCACAAAGCGATTCATTGTTGCGAAATTTAATGCAAGAAATTCATTAAAAAATAAAATAAATAATGAAACAGCGCCCCACTCGATAAGGAAGGGGGGGTGCGGGCTCTGACACCAAATTGAATTGCCCGAAATGTTCTGTACTCGAAGAGTAAACGACAGAGAGAAAGAGAGAGAGAGAGACAGGACATGAGGCAGTACCAATCGCGGCGCTTACCTACGTATAAAATAAATCATAAGCTACTGACCGACTACCGGGTATAAAAATAGAGCCGCGGCCCTTGCCGTGCCCCACAACGTTCCCTCCCGCTTTTTTTTGATTTTTTTTGAATAAACTGAAGCCCTGCAAAGGTGCCAAGTGCAGGGGAGTAACGGCAGAGGTGCTAACCCTTATGACAAGTTTCTGTTCAAAGGGTTTTTTCGTGCATAATAAACAAGTCCCAGGTATTATTACTCTTACTCTTGGAAAGGGAATAATGATTTTGAACAGATGTTGGCCAAGCAGGAAAGGGAGCAAATGTATAGATATATATATACATATCTATAGAGCAAAGTTTCACGATCCTCAGCCACAGAAACGATGTATCGGTAAGGGTATCTAGCAATTGTTTCCCAATGAAATATCTTTCTTTCTGATTTTTTGTATGTTTCGACTAAGTGCTTTGGCCAAAAAGGTACCACAACCACACTCCACCCACAAACCTTGTTAATTTCCAAAAGAGAAATCAAAGTGAAACAGAGTGTAGGGTGCTGCAGCAGCAGCAGCAGAGGCTGAGGCAGAGGCAGAGGCAGGAACAATCAGACCGACTTAACTAATAAATTCACCCGAATACGCGGATGTACTCGGATGTATTCCTCCCATACGCATCGTCGAGTTGAAGCGGAAATCATTTAAGCTGCCAAATCAGTCGGCCAGCTGGTCCAAACAAAAGAGAGCTGGCCAAAAGGTGCCGCATTCTCCAGGGCCGTGGAGCGGCCAACTGGCTGGAAGCCCAGGCCAATCCGGGCCAAGCAGAGGGGCATGGGGCAAAAAGAAAGCGATTAATATTCATTCAGTGTCGCGCGTATATCACTTTTTATTTGCACAGCCAAGGCTACTGCCTTGGGGTGGGTGGTGCAAGGGGAGGAATGCTGAAGCAGGCGTCGGAAAGTATGCAATGGAATTCGGGACACGCAGCGGCAGGTGTGCTTTCGTGCGTGTGTGTGTGTGTGGGTGTGTGTGTTGGCGTGCGGGCAAAGCCAACGCACAATTACATACAACAATTTGTGCTTTGTTTCGCTCAGGGTGCGTCAGTGTATGTGTGTGTGTGTGTGTGTGAGTGAGGGGAGTCCAAATCGCCAAAGAGCAATCGTGCAACAGCAACAGTAGGTACAGCAGCCCCAAAGATGAAGCGAAGGCAAAGGAAACCAGAGCTGCTGCTGCTGCTGGCCTGCGGCAATCCAGTCAGCTTTGTGCCGCTGACACCTGCCCCCCTACCTGCCTGACCCCCAAATTGGATGCCCAAACATCAGCCCAGAGGGATGGAGGGAGGGAGGACACAGGGAAAGGCGTTTAGTTTTCAATGTGAAAATTGAGAAAAATTGCCAAACGAGTTGGTAAGCGATATTCTCTGTTGCCTGCCCCCGAGAGAGAAGGAACGGGACTTGCACTTGGTCGGATGCCAGGTGAGGCAGGTGCCCCAGCACCAGCCCCAGCCCCAGCCCATGTCCTGCCCTCCCCTCCAGTTATTGCAAGTTTAGTTTGCTTTGTTTTGACAACTTCTGGAGGAATGCCCTGGGATCGGAATCGCAGTCACAAAGGCACAAAGCGTTTCGTCAAATAAAAACGGCAGAGCATTTCTGGCTTGGCTTCAACTTACTTCCGTTTGCCTTACAAGAGTGCGCTCTACGCTGCAATCGGAGACCAAACCAGGGGAAGCTGCTGCCAGCCATAAAATTACGATCCAGCGGAGAGCAAATGACGCGAAACAGTCGCACGGACATGGACACGGACACGGAAACGGCTGCCAGTGGTTGATTGGGGGGACAGGGACGGGGGCAGCGGCAGCGGCAACAACAACACGTTCCTTACATAAAAATCGTGCAGGCCATGCTAAAAACGTTTATCCCTTTTAGCCCGAAAGGAGAACCGATGCGGGAGGGAGGCCGAGGCCTCCCCCAAACAATGCCCGAGCAACAACGAGAAGTCGGACGAAAAAGAAGAACAATTTCTTCGTCTTTAGTTTCAATGGGCCCCAGGACGGCCCAAAACCTTTTTAAATGGAACGTAAGCTGAGACTGATGGCAGTCCGGACTCCGGACTCCGGAGTCCTGCTGCTGAATGGAGCTGGAGCTGGGTCTGGGCCTGGGCCTGGGCAAGAGTCAGATAAATGCCGCATCATTGGTTATTTATATGCGTGTGGATCTCAGGTGGATGGGCGGCCCTCAAACGATATATTTATTTGATTTTATTGATATATATACTCGTACATGTATAAATGCGTATAAGTGGAGCACATCTATCTCGGTGCCATCGAGTGAGGAGTGGCTTATTCTTGTGGTCCTGTCATTACGGCCTTGGCTTTGGAGCTATTCCGAAGGTAAACCAAAGAGGAAATTAATTAAATCGCATTCAAATGATTGGCTACGTGCCATTATTAATACGAGCATAAATTATTCCACATGTCCTAATTTCGAAGGATTTGAATGCTTACAGGCCCCGCCTCCCCTCTCTGCAACAGTCAACCGTCCCCATTCCCATTCCCATTTGTGGTCAATCACTTGATTGGGCGCCTCTCCGCACCATGTGGCTGTGCTCCTGCCATAGGACTAACAGGATATTTAAATGCAACACGTATCCGCACTTCTAATTTATGGCAATTAATGGAAAGTTTTGTTAATCCCGAGCAGGTGCTTTGAGCCTTTCTGGGAAGGATTAATTTCCTCTGAATTAATTAGGATTTTTAAATTAGAGTAATCTGAAATTGAAGAGGTATGTATATATATATATTCTCATTTAATTAGAATGCAAATGTTTTAAGAATTTACACGAAGAAAAACATTAGCAATTTGCGTTAAATTTGATTTATTCTTTTTTTATATGTAGCAAAAATGCCACGATCCAGACAATATAGCCAGCAAATATAAGTCGGCGAACGCGAAACGTAAATGATGTGGCATGACTAAGACCATCTGACCAAACACATCGTTGAACTCATGACTCACCCTGACCACAGTGGGAAACATGTACTTCATTTTGCCCGAGGTAAAGGTGGACGACAGCTTGTTCCTCATCGACCTCCACTTGTGGCCATCCAGCAGAAACAGCTGCCCAGACAGGGATGATCCTTCGGGTTGTGGAAGAATCCGTGATCCGTGAACTTGTGGAATTCCTTGATAAATCAAGTCAATCACTCAGGTCACTTTGGTTGCTTAGGTCAGTGTAAACTTAACATGGCACCGCACCAACCTTAGCTTAAGCGACCTATATATGCGTCTGTTTAGCTGCAACTCATGAGAAGTGCATAGAAGGGCGCTGTTAAAAATCAAATTACACATATATGCGTCTGCTTACTTGCAACTCATGAGAAGTGCATAGAAGGGCGCTGTTAAGAAAAATTTACGATATATGCGTCTGTTTAACTGCAACTCATGAGAAGCGCATAGAAAGGCCCTGTTAAAATGATGTTGATTGAATGTTAAGACTCTGTTAAAATGCTGCCTTTCTATGCACTTCTCATGAGTTGCAGCTAAGCAGACCCATATATAGTTATGTCACTGTAAACTTAACATGGCACCAACATTTGGTTACGTGATCTAAGTGCGTCTGTTTACGTGCAACTCATGAGAAGTGCATAGAAAGGCCCTGTTAAAATGCTGTTAATTGAATTAACATCCAGGGCCTTAACATTCAATTAACAATTTTAACAGTGCCTTTCTATGCACTTCTCATGAGTTGCAGCTAAACAGAAGCACTTATGTGGCTTAATCAAATGTTGGTGCCATGTTAAGTTTACAGTGACCTAAGTGACCTGTAATACCTATATACAAGTCTGAATGTTAAGTCTAAGGTTGGTGGCATGTTAAGTTTCCAGTGACCTACCTATATCTGTTAAGGTGCAACTCATGAGAAGTGCATAGAAAGGCAGCATTTTAACATTGTCTTAAAATTCAATTAACATCTTTTTAACAGGGCCTTTTTATACTGACTGAGTACCGGGTATAAAGTAGAGCCGCGGCTCACAACGTTCCCCCTCGTTTTATTAGCAATTAATAAATTATTATTTCACTTTATATGTAGCGAAGCACGTACCGGGCCGCTAGTATGTATTAGTATGTATTAAAATATGCAAATTATTTATTAATATTTTTTTTTTCTTATTACTAATATTTAATTGGGGACTAGGAAATATATCGCAAAGGATCTTCCTCTCGTTCTCTCTTCTGTCTTGACTTAACATAGGACCAGTACTCCTGTTATTTGCAACATGGGTACATACCAACGCCTGCGCCTGCCAACGTAAACAAACTGTTAAAAATGCCGGCAAGTCGAAAGTGTACCCAGTGTGTGGCCAACAGCGTTGCCAGCAGCAAGCGAAAAGCCCATAACTGGTTTCGTCCACATGCAACACGAAGCGGACCCAAGCCGAGAGACCCGACCCGACCCGACACGAACGAACGGGAATTGTGGGAGACGACGAGCACAGAGGAACGACGACAAGCAGCAGCAAGCGGCGCAGCGACGAGTTTGTGCCACTCAAAAATGAGCCAGCGTCGCGAACGGTACCCAAGTCCGGATGGTGCAACGTCAGTTGATAGTGAGAGAAACAGAGAAAGAGAGCTTCGAAAATCGTGAATAATTGTGTGAGCAGTGCCAAACAATACTGAGAAAACATCAAACAAAAAAAACAACAAAATAAATCAGTTAAATATTCGGAGGAAGAATAAAACTTCGGCAACAAATCTGCACATATTTTTGTGAGGTGAATATACCAATGCCCTATGAACATGTGTGTATGCCCAATAAGTGTCCATGTGTGTCCCCGCAACTCATGGCCGAAAACCTGCAACGTTCTGGGCAGCTTGCTGCATCACCACAGCCAGAGCTACTTCAGAGAGTTACCTCAGAGTGGCCTCAGAGCCCAGAGTTACCTGGTTCCAGTTTGCCAAGTTCGTTTCAGTGGAGCCAAGCCAAGCCAAGCTGAGCTGGAGCCGGAGTCACAGTCACCGTCGCTTTGCATTATATTCGTTGACCAGTTGATTCCAACTTGTTTGCAACTCGTTCTCATGCCTCTCGGCCCCTGCCACCTGGCCTCTTCCACCTACCTCTATGCTCCTCAGATTGAAGTTATTTTTGGTCATCAGTTGCCGTTGCCGTTGCCATTTGCATTTGTGTGGGGAGCGGGAGACCAGACCCGAGAGCCATAAGCCGTGAGGACGTTTGCCCATTCATTCAACTCGAGAGCGACAAAACATAAATTGCGAATGCAAACGGCCAAATTGTTATTGCCACTTAGAAGCGCTTCAAACGGTATAGCTCGTTCGTACCAGAGGCACCTCTGGCCGTTTCTTGGTAAGCAAAGTGTGCAATATCTTGGGCTAACTGCAGTAGCCATGGCCGTAACAGTAGCCACCACCTGGTCGCGACTACAATGCTGAAAAAAAAGTGCAAGCAAGACAAAAAAGTTATGCCCAAAGAGCCCGCGATTGCATCGCATGTCGAGGTTATTCCGCATGCCCTAGCCCCTAGCCCCTTGCCCCTTGCCCCATGCCCCCACTCACAGAAGCAGCCACAAAAAAGCTGCAGCAAGAAAGCAACAAAGAACTTCAAAAGCATTCTGGCCAGCACCCTGCACCGCAGTCTGTTTTTTTTCGGTGATTATGAGAAGACCAGAACCAGAAAGTGCCGCAGCAGCGGGCAACGCAGAAAGCCGATTGGGGGTATGCCCTTACCAAGAACACAGTTGTTACCAGCGGGAAATTGTGCACTCAAATCAAAGAAGTACAGAATTATATATAGAAGTTCGTACTCGATCCTTTTTTTCATTCCATGGGTATATTTTCAGAACAGTACAAATTCTTTCGAATTTTAAATTGTCAGAAGGGAATGTGCAATTGGAAAACTATTGCTATACTTTCAACATAATAATTCGAATCAATTGAAGAGTTATTAAAATTAAACTATATTACTTATATTATTACTTATATTACTATTAGTTCTTTAAAAACTAAATTGCATGGGCCAGCTGGCGAGCTTCAATAGCAACTGTAATTGCTGGCTGCCGTTTCCATTCTCCGAATGCCATTCATAATTTGTATAATTTCCAAAGTAGCCTTCCCTGGTCGCTGCCTGGGAAACTGCAAGTGCATTTTCCTTTTCCCCAGTTAGAGTATTAATATGCAAAGGGCACAAAAAGCGGTTCTGCTCCGCTCGTTCGGCACAAAAGAACCCGAGAAGATTGGCCAGAACCGAAAAGAGTACGAAAAAAGACGGAAAGGGAAACTACAAATGAAGATGGAGGAGAGTGAGAAGTAAAGGGGGCGGCATGCTCAAAGCGTTTAAGCGCCTTTGACACTCCGTTGGGCAAGAGGATGGGATGAGGATGAGGATGGGGATGGGGATGGGGATTCCAGGGGAATTCGGAGAGTGGTGCCACGTGAGACAGCTGCCAATCAATGGCGCAGCCTAGGCCCATCACTTTGTGGCCATTCCGCTCGGGGGCACGTTGCATGTGTGCTACGAGTAGCAGACAAAAAAAAAAAAAGAAAAAAGGAGGAGGAAAACTACAAAAACGTTTCCTGAAATTGTTGTTCTTTTCGTACCCTCCCTCTGTCCATTGTTACTTTGGAATGTGGCCCATGGAAATTATGCGATAATGGGGGGGAAAAGTTCATTTTCATAAATAGTTAAGTTCAAAGTTGGTAGCATTCCCTCCGGAGGAGGCACCCGATACTCGTAGGCCAGCAAATTATTGGGTAAACAATCAATTGTACGCGAAGGTAGAGACATTTTCAGCTTATTAAATGGAATTAAGCAATTTCTGCGCTATTACCATGAATATTTGAAGTCGGGTAAATACAGTGAGCTTGGGATTAAGTCGAATCGTTGGATAGAGGTCGAGGTGTGCCCCCATTATAGTCGTATTATTGATTCTTGGGCGGCAAATTAATGTTTTCATTGCGTTTTCCTGCTTCCAATCCAGCGGAAGTGTCGTGTGGCCCCATCCACTGAATGCTTTCCTCCACAACTAAGCAAACATTTACTCGTATAGTGGTATAGTCGTATAACTGGTCAAAAGGAACAGCAAAATGTAACCAAATTACGGCTAATGGTTTTTTAATTGTAACAATAATTGCTGTCGCCATTGCATGAGCAACGGCCGCAGGAGCAGGAGCAGCAGCAGCAGCAATCAAAGCTGTTAAGAAGGGTCCAAGGGAGAGGGTTGCCTGCTGCTCCCACCCCTACGGCCATTAATGAGAGCTCTTGCCCAGCTTTTAGATGCCTGCAAATTACCAGGCAGCCCAGGGACAAGCAAATAGGATGTTCATGTAGGGATGGGATGGGCTGGGAATGCTGCTTCTGAACTGGTGATGTATGGTTCGGCCTGCTCTTCTTAACTTCCACATAATTGTCCATCTACGAGTGTGTGCTTGTGTGTTTGTGGGTGTATTCCTGTGCGTGTCTATAATTAAGCCAAAAAAAGTGCTAGGCTATGCTTTTTTGATGAAACAAAAGCCAGAAAAGAGTGTCTAAGCCTTGAACTTGATGTCGGTGCCGCCCTCTGACACTGCTCCTGCTCTTTTGGTGGCTATTCCTTCCTCCGTCTCCCCCTCGTGCTTCTACTGCTGCGTCTGGTCTGCGTCCTGGCTTGGTTTTGTTTGATTCTATTCATTGTTCCGTCGGCGGCAGTTGATTATGAGTGTTACTTTTTGTTGGCTTGTTGCTTTACTGCTTTCGCAGCTCCTTTTTTTTCGGGTTAGCCAGCATAGCATAGCATACTTTCCTGCGTCCTGCGGTCCCTAATGTGCGCCATTTTGGTTTCGATGCTGTGTGTGAGGCGGGCAGCAGAGTGTATGTGTGTGCTGCCCCATTTGCCCAGAGGTCATTATAGACGCTTGGCCCGCTAGGCACGTTGCGGCCGCCAACTTCCGTTGCTCATGTTTCTGCTGCTGCTGATGTTGCCTCTTGCTGCGGGTTGCTGCTGCTGCTGCTGATGCTGCTGCTGCGGCCTCTTGTTGCTTCTGGTGTTGCTACTTTGAGCCGTTTGGCTTTTATCCCCAACGTGCCCGAACGGCCTCTGGTTCTGGCTTCTGGCACGGGCTCTGGCACTGGCTCTGGTTCTGGCTCTGGCACTGGCTGTGGCTCTGGCTCTCTAAAGTGGCAATTTGTCTAGTTCTGTAAGCGCCTCTTTTAACGATAATGATGATTGCGCATTGTTGCGTTTTTATTCCACTGCACAAACACAGAAACAGACGCACATGGAAACAGTTAGAGACACACTCGCACACATTCCCCTCCGAAACAGCCAAGAGACACACACACACACACACAGAGATATTAACACTTACGACGACATCTACCCAACCTGTTCACACACAGACCCAATCCACTGCTCGTCCATGTCCATTTCCACATCCCTGTCCAGCTCCTCGTCCGAGTTATGTTTCTGGTTTTCTGCGTTACTTTTTTTCTGCGGCTTTTGTTGTGCCTGGGTGTTGTTTGCTTAGCATTTTCCGATTTGCATTCATATCCACAGTCTTTTCACTGGTATCTGCTCTGCATTCTGTGCTGTTTTCCTGCACTCTGGTCTCTACCGCCAGTTCATTCATTCATTTGGGTTTTTTTTTAGTTTTTATTATTTTCATGGTCATTTCTTATTCCATTTCGCTGTCTGTCAGTCTCTGTGTGGTCCCGTCTCTGTCTGCCTCGCCATATCCCTCTTTTCTACTCTCTTTTTGGCCATTTTCCTTCTGGCCAGAACGTGTTGTCGCTGTTGTTAATTTTCAGCGCGGGACAGGAGTATTTTCCCGCATTTGCTTTATTGGCCATGGCCAAAAACTGCGATACTGTCTAGACGCTCTCCGCTGGGCCGACGGCTCATTGGCTTTTCGGTTTCGGGGGCACGGCACACAGGACACCACCATCAAATCCTAATCATTCTACTAGAAAATCCCCATATATAGATAGAATAGAATAGCATAGATAGACGGATAGCATGTCCCATCACTCTCTTTGATTTTGTGTGTGTGCACATTCCGATGGCCAAGTGCATTTTGTTTTGGGCCAATTGGTTCGGCCGTTTCCACCGAACGATTCATATTGCAATTTTGTCTCTTTTTCCTGTATTTATTGTTTGAATAAATAGAATTAAAAAGTTTGCATAACATTTGTAAATATTTGGCCACAAATAAAATGCATTTCGTATGAATACATTTTCCTACAAAATCAATATATATTTTGCGGTTACGGCTGGTCAGTGCCGTGTGGCCGTGTGGCCGTGTTTGTCCGTGTTTTTCGTGTGTGTCCTGACATCCATGTCATCCGGGTGCTGTCCTGTCCTGTGTGTGTCCTGTGCCATTGCGATTTCTATCTTTCGCCTTTTGTGCGACAGCATCAGCTGATTACTTTATCACAAAAGCGTAAAATGAGCCACAAAGAGCGGGGACAGAGGAGTACTAGCTCACACACACACACACACACGCACACACACATAGGGTATTGTACTTACACATGCATAACTTAGCTCTGGCAAGAGGCATCCACGTGCTGCATTCAATGACTTTATCGACTGCTAAACGTCGCTCGGCCATTTTGATGCGGATGCGGACGCGGACGAGGATGTGGCATGGCTGTGCCACACGTTTAACCCACTAGGAACTGCAAACACACACACATACACACTCACACACACGCAAGAAGCAGACGCTATAGATACACACATACACTTGTCTGGTAATTTTTCTGCTTTTATCGTGTGTGTGCTCCCTGGCTCGATGTCCTGGGGTCCTGAGCCCTCTAAATGTTTATTGCTTCATTCTGTTGCGCAATTTAATCGATGTCTGGCTCTACAGGCTCCCCCAAGGGTTCTCCCATCGCCCCGTTGCAAAAGTTAATTTTAAAGAGCGTCTAATGTAAATCGTTGTATTACGGCGCTTTAATGAAACTTTAGATCCGCCAGCCATCGGAAATCTCCGCTCATACATGTATCTATTGCTGTCCAGCCTTATGGCAGAGCTTGATTTCCACTTGGTTCCTGAATAGATGGCGTATCCTTCACTGCCTGGTACGCCCTTCACCGCCTTCAGTTCACCCTTTATCGCTTTAAGCAATTATCTCATAACACAATCCTGTTTGGGGGTCAATCCGTGCCTCATTTTGCGCTCGAATGCCCCTCACAAAGTATTTAAGTAACTCAAGCCGTTACCAACAAAACAGATTTGGCTGAAAGGAGAGCACTGGGAGGCAGGAGAGCGGAGGATCCACTGGGTCGTAGTGTTAGTGGTGGGGTTAGTCCTTTTGTATGCTCTCTGGGATTATGTATTTGTGTTTATCTTCAAGTTTTTGTCTGCTGCCAGGAAGAGTCTCAGCGAAAAAAAACGGAAGCCCAGCTCGTAATGAAATGCAAAATCGCTCAAGTTCCCACTGAGGGAACTCCTCTGTTTCCCCCCATACTCCCCCCCTCCCACTGCCCCCACTGCTTTGTTGACAGCGTGTTAGTGAAAACTAAATGAAATTTTCTTCATGGTTTTGTTCTGTGGGTTTCTTGTTTTTCGTTTGGGTTCTCTGTATTCGAAGCCTGCCGTCTGTCTCTGTGTGTGTGTGTGTGTTTGTGTGTGTATTAATGTGTTTTGTGGGTAGAGGAGGGTGTCTATTAGGGGTGCTACATGTACAGCAGCATCATCATTATTCTCTTCATCATCATCATCATCATCATCATCGTACGAGTTGTTTTTGTTGAACTTGCCATCATAAGCTGGCTCTTACCTTGGCCCCATTGTGCGGCATTGTCCCTGTGCATAATTGAATGCTCAACCACTTTTCAAATACCACTTTCCATGCTCGTATATTGGTGTGTGTGTGTAGTATCTGTGTGTGGCAGTATCTGTATGTGAGTCGCCTTTTCAATGACTTCCGCATAAGTGTTTAATTTCCTGTGTATTAACATGCTTAGCAAAAACACATACCGCAAGCAGAGAGTGTGGGCACAGGGCATCCCCGAAACGCAGTCCTTGAACCCCTTTTTCAAGGAACACTGCGGTCTGTTGCTTTTTGCTAAAAAATAATGCACAAAGGTGCGTGGAGACCCCCCTCTGACCGAACCAGAACTCGGAAATGGGGAACCTGTTCTGTTCTGTTCTGGGCTGGGCTGGGGGCTGGGGGCCGTGGTATAACGATTTGTGCTAACAAATTTATTTAAAAAGGATTATCAGCAGCTAAGCGCCATGCTGGCACACTTCAAAGGCTGCCACACTCACCAGGCCCCGCGGGGGCAGAGTGCTTCCGACCCCGTTCGAACCCCCGTTGAACCTGGTTGAACCAACAAAAACAAAAGGCAAACAAAACCCGGGTCGGGTCCCGTCATATGCAAATTTCAATGTCAAACTCCTGGCGCGCTCTGCATTTGAATTTGAATTTGAGTTCTGAATTTGAGTTTTGAATGTGAATGTGAATTTGACATTCAATTTTGTTGCCATGCAACACAAAGTGCTTCAAGGGGAAGGGGTAGAGGCAGAACAGTGTTTAAGTGGCTTTATTTTCACGATGATTATGGCTGAGCACAGAGTTTAAATAATCGAAATTTTCTCCAGAAGAAGTGCCGTTCGACTGATGGAAATTTGATGCTCTTTCCAACCCGAAATCGACTCTTGGGCTATCCCCTTTTTTATGGCATTCCTATGATAACCTTTTGCCTAAGAAACTGAACTTCCTGACATTTATCTCGTCTCTAGAGGAGGATGGAGGGGGGACGATCCGGGTTTATATCGAGTTTTAAAATACCAAAGAAATTTTGTATCCACCGAACTAGCTCGATGGATGAACTCCTGCTCTTCCTGGGCTCTGGATTCGATTCGAGAACTCTTGGAAGGCGTGAGAAATTCAATTTGTTGTCACGTCCATTACATTGGTGGGAGGGGGTGGTGGAGCGAAGAGGGAAGGGGGCACAATGAGGGAGGTGTTTGGCTGATGAGTCGGGGGTTGGCATTTTCGTGTTATTGAATACTTTAAAAGGTTTTTCGGCTGTTTTGAGTCAACTTTCCCCCAACTCCACCTTGCCTTACTCTTCTTCTTCCTTTCTCTCCCTGCTCCCCTTCTCAGTTTCTCCCATTTTGATTTTCCTTCTCCCCCCTCTCCTATTCTATAGAATCTCTCCGCACTTTTGGGGTTGCTCTACACAAAATTTAAGTTTCGACATTTTGTGCACTAATTGCTCAAGATTTGCTACAATTTTTGGAATATTTCCTTCTTCCTCAATGGGTCTGGGAATCTGCCGCCTGGTTGGTTCTGTGCCCTCTTCGATTTCGGGTGTGCATTAGTATTGGTGTGTGTTTGTGTGTGTGTGCATGTGCGGAAGTTCACACACGCCTGAACACTCACAGCCGCCAAGCGTCCTGTCAAACGCACTCCGCCTGCCGCTACTCCAGTAGTTTTCCCTTTTCGAAGTTGCTTGAAAATTTTCAAATTTCCGGCTTTCTCGCTCTCGCTTTCCCCACACTCTGGAGGAAATTGTCTACGCATGTTTCTGGCACTTTTCATGCGGATGCCGCATGTGTGGCTGCGGCAACTCCTCGTATGCCCTCGCCCTGCCAGGATTTTCGCTTATCCATTATTAATACATGATTTCCAAAAGTGTGGAACACAAATTTGCAATTTGCTCAAGACTCGCCAAGACCGGAGGAGGTGGGTGGGGGTCTGAAATAGGCGTGAATTAGCTGCAATTGCCAGGCGGACACGATAAGCATTTCCCATTGCCATATTCCCATTCCCCCCACCACCTCGAATGGCTGCCATATGGATTTCCGTTGTCCGTTCGCCGCTTACCCGACTCCGACTCTGACTCCGGCCGTGCCTTATCTCGCGGCTGTGCGCAGGGGCCGTGTCCTGTCCTGATGTGATAATCCGCAGGAATTAATAAATAAACCATTAACAAATAAACTAGAGACGTGGCAGCGGCACGGGGCACGGGGCGCGGGACACGAGACATGAATGTGCGTGCCGCTTGGAACCCTTATCAACGACGGGCGGCAGGTCCACCACGTCCCACCCCTCGACAGACAGACAGACTTGACTTTTCTGCAAACATCAGCAAATAAAAGCCAAGGACTCACACCCCCCCCTGCGGGTCTGTGATGCAACATTTCCCCCTTCTCGGCACTGTGGTGCAAGATCTGCTATCTCTGGGAAATTTACATGCGTCTGGACATCAGAGTGCCCACTGTACTCGCCCATTGCTACATTTCTGAAGCAGAGGTCAATGTTTGCTCATAAATTGTCAAATTGGTGGAAGAGAGGGGCGGCAGGTCTGAGAAGAGGCGTCTCCAGCACTGAAAAAGAAGTGGGGACAAAATGCAAATGGCTTTTGTGCGTGTGCGTGTGCGTGTGTGTATCTATGTGTGCGTTTCCTCCCAAAACAGAAATTCCAGTCAATTAAATAGAAATAAATGAATAATTGATAGTTTTCAAAGGCTGCCAGAAGGCTCCGGTCCGCTCTGAAAGCTCAGAAAGCCATAGTAATTAGTGAGGGAAACAGAGAAGGAGAGCTTCAAAGAGAGAGACAGACAGACAGAGAGAGAGAAAGGCAGAGAGAGAGGCAGAGAGAAGGATTATGGAAAGAGCAGCCCCCAAAAAAAACCTGTGTGGGAATGTCATTTGAATAATTTAAAATGTTAGACGCTTTCGATGGCCAGACTTTGACACAGACCAGGGAGCCGAAGCCCCTTTGCGGGTGGCATGCCACTGCCACTGCCGCCCCAGCAAGGGGCAGACCGTTATGGGTGGCCAGGGGGCCGCTGGGCGGTTTTGGATAGCCACAATGACGTTAATGACAGTGACGAGCGGTTGTTTGCCTCAGTTCTCGACCAAACATGCGGCACAAACAAACAAATCCACTGCACGCACGTACTCCATGCGACACACTCACACTCACGCACACACACACACAGACACAGACACGATAGACACACATAGACACTCATAAAAAACAATCAAAATGCAAAACGAGACCAGGCAGAGAGCAAAGAGAGCACACCACTGGGAGTGTCTGTGGATGTGCGTGCGGCGAGGCATGCAGCACCAGCACCACCACCAGGAGGATCAACAGCAAACACAAATGGTTCCTGATTGCAGCCAGGAAGCGGCTGAAAAAGCGGGCGCAGGGGGAGGGGGTGCAAGTGTCTGTCCGACTGTCTGGCTATGCGACTAGAATTCAACATTTTGCCGCCATTAAAATCAAATTGCACTTTCGTGCAGCAGAGGCCAGGGATAGCCGAACCTAAGGAAAGATGGGCCAGGAGGCAGGCAGCAGGATGAGGCAGGAGACGGCCTGGAAGAAGGTTGGATGAAGGCAGGAGGCACAGAGCCACGAGCCACGGGCCACGAGCCGTGTCAACGTTTTGGCAATTTCAGCAAAAATATTGCTCCCGTTTTTGCGCCTGCTTCTGCTCCTGCTCCTGCTCTTCCATTTTCCATTTTCTCTCTTTTTTTATGATTAATAAAAGCCAAATGTAAATAGTCAAAACGAAATGAAAGCAGGCGTCGCACGGCGACCTTCAACGTTGGATGCAACGTTGCTCTGGCATGGGGCGGGGTCGGGATGCGACGGAACTCTGCATCTCTGTCGCTGTGCCGCACACCCTCCATTTCCCCCGTTTAGGACTTTCGCTTAATTTCTATTAGCCTTGCGCGCTGGGGCTGTTGCTGCTGCTGCTGCTGCTGTCTCTTCGTTTTCATTGCTGCGGCACGCGGCACAGGTTGCTGAGGTTACCCCAGAAGGGGGTGGGATGGTGGTTCAGGGACTCTGCAGCTGTCTGGCTGCCTTGATTGTTTGTATTTCTCATGGCACTCGATGTCAGTCAAAGTCGCTTCGTTCTGTTCCCATTCCTCTGGCCAATCCTCCTCTGCTCTTTGGGCTATCTACCCCCGAAAAAGTATGCAACATCAAACTGAAACAGCACCCCCCCCTGCAACCCCCCTGCAACCACCCATCTACCCATTTAAGCAACCAATGAACCCACCCACTTTGTACTGCTGTTTGTTTTACAACGTTTTTAACTTGTTTGCAAGGATTAGGTAAGCAACTCAAACAGACAAGGACGAGAAATCGGAAGAGGACCCATCAGCAGTGCCAGTGCCAGTGCCACGGCCAGGACCCATCCTCATCCTGTGTGCACTGGCAACTCATAAAAATAGATAGAGACAAGGCCTCCAATCTGAACCTGAACCTGTTATCGCTGCCAGGGGTCTGGTGTGGTATGGTGGATGGGTGTCGATTGCCCTGACTGGTTGCCCCCCTGCTGCACCCCTCCCCCCCCCCAGCCATGCAACAACCGTTGAACAATTCCTGCCAACATTAAATGCATCGAATTACATTTTCTATTAACCAGAGTGGGAGCTGGATGGGTGCCACCCGTAACCAGGGACAGCCCGCTGAGAAGGGGGGCCGCCACGCAACGGGATCGTGTGGCTACTTTGTGTGTGCCTCCCGCCCACCCCTGTGCGGGTGCATGGCAGGGGCTATTGTATTCCGGGGCATGCAGCCCTCAGCAAATGTTGCTCGTTTGTTTGCTGCTTGTTTTACAATTCACTTTTTTAACGCTTTCGCGCTGTGATTCCAGCGTCCTGCCAGCGGGCTTCAGCTTCGGCTCCAGCTCCAGTTCCTGCCACGGACACGGCTACGGATACGGCTACGGCTACTGCTCCGGGTCTGACATTGTTGTGCGGCGCCTTGAACCTTTTACAGTCAGCCTTGGTCCTTGGTCCTGGGTCCTGGGTCCTTGCCCCTGCTCCTGCTGCTTCTGCTGCGCCCTGCCGCTCTATCCCGTCTTGATTGCATAAGTTTTTGTGTTGCGCTTGGGCTAAGAAGCCGCTGGCTGCACGCCGTTTAGTCCCCAAAACCCCCCCCCCCCCAACCTTCGCGCTGGTCTGGCTTAAAGTTATGAAAACTTTTGTCGTTGTTTTGCCTTCTGGCTCGGCTTTTCTTTGGTTTTCTTTGCCTCTTTTTTTGCTGGCGTCGTGTTGGGGGGTTTTCCACGTATTTGGTTCCTCTTTAAGCGCACATTAATCAAAGTTTTTCGTTGGCTTAGTCAAAGTTTGAGGGCATTTATAAGGCAATTGTGGAGCTCTTTTCGTTGTACACGACAGGTGTGTGTGTGTGTGTGTGTCCTGCTGCTCCTGCTGGGGAGTGGCCCCGATCCTTTGACGACTGTTATGGAGCCATTGAAGCCATATGGCACAGAGGCCACGAATTGTCCTGGCCGGGCAGCAGCCCAGCAGGCTGTCAAGCAAAAACCCACGAAAATTCCTGAACAAAACTTTGCCATTCTTGTGGTCAAAAGTGGTCGCCCACCACCGCCCACCTCTCCGCCCACGGAATGTACAGGTACGGGTCAAGTCGAGCTGCATAAACAGGAAAAGTAAGCTGAATGACTTGCCACTCGACTGTCTGAAGGTTAACGCACACCAGCACACACCCAGACGACACACAGATACTCACTAAGACAAAGCCTAATTGTCAGTGTCTGGCCGTCCTGCCATGCCCCACAGCCGCAGCCCCTTCCCCTTGCCCCCTCTTGTGTGTGCCCCGTAGGGCCTGTCTGAGTGACTTATGTCTGGCTTTAGAGAACTTTTTTGCAGCATACAATGTTGCATTGCAAATTGAAACACGCGACGGCCGGCGATGCAATGGCTATGCGGGAATATATATAGAAAAACTGTGTTATAAAAGACATTTCGACTGTGTAACACCCATCCATTGCCAGGCAAGAGAAGAAAATATTCGAAGGAGTTCTCTGTAATAGCCACAAGCACAGCATACCCTCACAGTCTACGGGGTATAAGCAGGATTTCCCAGACATGCTCGCACACACACACATACACAGTTGCAGTTACTACTACAAGCATATGCATAAATAATAATGCACGAGAATAGCTTTAAGTGCAAGCGTCTGCTAGGCCCAAAGCCCTGTTCCGCTCCGCTCCGCTTTGCTCTCCTCTTTATATTTTTTTTTTCCTATTTTATCCTCTCTTCGTGCTCCCCTTGCCCGCTCTCAGACTCATCACTTCACTCGTCTAGCCGTCTCCCGTCTGCCGTCTGCCGTTCGCCTCTCGCCGTAGCTTATCCTGGCGGGGCGACGGGGGGGGGGGGGGGAAGCGAGTGCTTTGTATGCACTTCAGCTTTGAATGTGTCTGCATTTACCCTTGAAAATGTAGCCATTGTTTTGCTGCAGACTCCGTTGCACGTTGCACGCTGCTCATTGCAAATGAGTTCAATACACTTGGCATAAACATAAACATTACTGGGAAATCCGCTCTGTCCATGCGATATTTCCCTCTCCCCACTGCGCAAACTCCGACTAATAGTGCTCTCTCCCGCTCACAGGTGTCTGAAGCAACAGCCGAAAGGAAGCGGAAACGAAGCCCGAAGCCAGCTCGTGCTTGAGCCGAATGCCATCGTCGTCGTCCTCGTCGTCGTCACCATCGTCGCCCTCCGTGTGGGTGTTTATTTAACACAGTTCCTCGTGCGCCGCCCGTTCAGTTCGTGTCCGAAGTCCGTGCCGTACGCGCTCGCCTCCGACGACCTCCGACCCAACGCAATCCGGTGCAAGCAGAGAGACAGTGACAGAGACGTAAACGTAAGCGTAAACGTAAACGTAGATAGTCAGGTGTCGCGTGTGAAATGTGAAGAGTCGCTCAAGATCGGTGCACCCGTAACCCAATGTCGCTCAACGTTAACCGTGCTCACACATCTCCCAAATAGTGGACCAATAGTGCACTTCGTACAGCAATCCGCAAAGAGCGCGAGTGCTCCTCTCCAAACTCCAAACTACTACTACAGTATATAGTGCATCCAGAACCAAGGAAGACAGTATGTGCTCCATGGGGAACCTGCGCCCCCAAGGCGCAGACATTGGCCGCAATCGCCGCCGCTTACACGCCAGCCACAGCCCCCTCAATCGCCTTAGCCGCCTCAGTGCTCTGCTCCTCGTCCTGGGCGCGCAAATAATTTATGTGGAATATGCTCGGGCGGATTATGAGAACACTTGGAATTTATATTACGAGCCGCCCTGCTGCTCGGGAACAGCTGCCGGCCATCATCTGCGCCACCACAAAGGTAAGTCGAAAGGAAGGCAAAGCCTTTGCTCCTCCGTAGAACCGGAGGAGTCCTTTGCATATTTCATGCCGCAATTTAAGTTGAGGTAAGTGAGTGAGGGACTTGGCTAATTTGCGGCAAGATTAGGTCTGGCATAATCAGTCCCTAAAATTTAGTTTTCCATCTTAGATGCGGAACATAAATAGTGGAAGCTCTATCTCATTTTCCCAGAATGGAATTAAGTCCAAGACTTAGGCCAAACATCTTTCTTGGCAGAAACTCTCGACAAATCCTATAACACTTCGGAGAACATTTAGACTGTAGTTTGACAATAGTCCTCTTAAAGAAGGAAATACAAATATGCAGCAGACTTTAAGAACTCTTCAATTTCTGCCAGTGGAGCCTCCGTCTGGGGCTGCGTGGAGCTTTCGCTGTTATACAAATAAAATGGCTTAAACGTTTCTCTTTCTGCACTTTGTTCAGACATTCACATTCTCGGCCAGCTAAGCCCCAGCATACAAAACTATTCACAACAATAGGCCAGGGTTTGGGGTTGGGGCTGGGGCCTGGGCTGGGGCTGGTTTCGGGTTGGGTGCCATTCGAATCGAACTTTGGGAAATAAGTCAACAGCTTACATAGCCGCGAATGCCAAGAAGTTTCTTCTATGTGTGTGTGTGTGTGTGTGTGTGTGTGTGTTTCTCTTTTTCCTTTTTCTCCTTTTGTTGCCCGAAAAGGAATAATTTTCACTTTAAGCGGATTTGCTGTTGCCGCCCACGTCTGATGGCCTGATGGTGTGATGGTGTGATGGTGTGCTGCTGATTCTGCTGCTGATTCTGCTGCTGCTTTTCCTTGATTTGCCATTTCGGTCCACTTCCGTCGGCGACGTCTGTTATCCTTTTCATCGTGTCTCGGGGTCCTGGCCATTTCGCAACCGGGACTCGTACTGTTCGCCCACTGCCATTGTTTTGCCATTGTTTTATTTCATCGGCAAGACATTTCTCTTCCGTGTGTGTGTCCGGGAGGAGGGAAGCGAGGGGAAGCGAAGGGAGGCAAGGGTGCAGCACAACTTATAGACTCATTCGCGCGCAGCAGCCTGTGCTTCCTTCCACTTTACTTTTCCGGGAGTGCTCTCTACGTTCCGTTTCCCTGCGCTTCTGTTCGGTTCGGTTCGGAGTGAAATTAAAAACTTTTGCCTTTCAGTGCAGTCGTTGTTTTGTTGTTTGTTCAATTGCAGGACCTCTCTGCCTCTCCACCTCCACCCCCTTCCGCCCGGCCCCCACAGAACCCCATCTTGACCGTCACTTCCGCCACTTAAGATGTGTTTTATTTTCTCTTTCTGCTTTTTTTCAACTATTAGTGTTTAATTAGTTTTCAAGTGGAGTTTTTATGGACCCAAAGCCGGGCTTAGCCCCGTCTGAGATTTGCTGTCCACACTACTGCTGACCAGCAGCTTTTCCGCTTTTCCCTATTCTCTCTGTAGCCACTGCTGCTGCTGCTCGCATATACATACACACATACATATATAATTAAAATCCATTTCGCATATCGGATAAACGGATACCGTTATACGTATAATCTACCGCACACAAAGTAATCCGCTTTGGTCCCTAAGGATCGCTGCTGCAAAATGAAGCTATAATGCAAAAGTTTATAATATTCACGGGGTATTATGACGGAACAGAGCCTCGCCCCGTGCCCCACGCCCCACCATTATGTGTGAAAATGAGCCTTTGTTAAGCATTTTTATTTACATAAACAATTTTGGTTGCGTTAAAGATTTCCCTTTTTACAATTACCGAAATCTTTCCGGGGAAAGGGAGATTTTTTCGGCCACAGAAATGCAAACAGAAACGAAACAGAAAATTTCCAGCGTCAAAACTTTGTCGAGGCCCAGAATGGGTGGGAAAATGCGCGGAGAAGGAAAGCGGCAAAGATATTTTCAACTTCATAAAAGGTTGCGAGACGAGAAATAAGCAACAAAAAATCCTCCCCCACCACCCAAAAAGAAGGGAAGACCAGTAAGAGGGGAAAAAGAAAGCATATCAGATGTTTGCGTTGTTAATTAAAGAAAAACAAGCAAAAGTTTAATGGCGAATATTAGCGGAGGGCTGTCTGCCGAGGAAAACCCACACCTTGGCCGTAGCCTTAACCTGGCCAAAAGCTGCGTCCATTGCGTAAATAGAAACAGCTACAAAAAAACCTCCGAAAAGGGGTGCAAAAATACACAAAAAACTTGGCTACACTTTGGCTGCCTCCTTATTTCCCCAACTCACGCAAAGCGCCCTTCCCGCCACCCAAAATAAAGGCGGTGGTAAAAGGAAAAACGGGGAAAGGAAAATGAAAACTGTTCATTCCTCTCGTAAACTTAAAGAATTTCGGGCATTTAGCGCTGCTGGCAGCCAGCAAAAGCTGTTGTTTTTCCACAGTTTCTTTTTGGGCTACAAAACGAGAAAAGTTTTGGCCAGGTTCAGGGGTTTCTGGCCAGGTATGTCGGCTAAATTAGCCCTGGCTCAGCTCCGCAATTAAGCAGCAATTTCCAGCTGTAAGCGGCTAAAAGGAAAGAGCAGGCCGACAGGGGGTCTCCACACGTAAGTCCATCAGCACATTCACACACAGTCAAAAGGCCTATGTGGATGCTTGGAGGCCCACACAATCGATATGTGGCTGACGGAGCGTATGCGTAATGTACGGGAATGCCGGAAATTTAAGAAAAATCAATACCTGCCAAACATTCACCTGCTGCTAAGAATAGCAGAACTGCCTCAGCTGTTTGGGATATTTGGGGCTGTGCTTGAGGGCATCTCCATCTCCTGTGAACAAATCCTAATCCAAATCCAAATCCGAAGTGGACTTGGGACGTAATTTACAATCGCATTGACCTGATTTCCTGGCTGCTGCTGCTGCAAGTGCAAGAGGCTTTTGGCTTTGGCCAACGGATTCATTAGCCAACTGCAAGTGCCATAATTCAAGTTATTCCGTAAGTACAAATCCTTGTGTCGCTTGTACAGAAAGAGAGGCAGGGGGAGAGCGTCTGTGTAATATATCTTAATGCAGAGACAAAGGCAGATGTGTGGCACACATGTTGTTGGTGCACCGCAGCCTCTAAAGTGCGCACACACAAAGATATACAGAGATACCGGGATACCGAGATACAGAGACGCACGAGCTGTTGGCGGGGAGTCTGAGAGGGTTTGTGTGTACGGCATTGGAGACCTTTAAGCAAGGAGCTTCGCCATCAAGGACACAAGAGGAAACCGCACAGAGGAGCCCTAGCCTCTTCGGGGGATGAGGTCCTATGCCATCACATTTGTGGGGCTCAAGTTAATGACGACAAATTAATTAAACCAGAAATGTCTGCACCACTAAATTTGATTATAAAACTTTACGTTTTTCATTCCAATTTTCATCTCCAGCGCCAGCTCCAGCTCCGTCTGGTTGTGTGTGTGCGGCCTGTGCCATAAATTTGTCGACATAATGATGCTAAATATACATTTTCTTATACACCCGAAAAACATTAACCCCCCCAATGAAATAACAGGCATTAAAACTTTGGTCTTTCAACTTTTCTTGGGATGAAAATAAGAATGGAAATGGAATTGGGATTGGGATTGTGAATGGGAATGGGAATGGAATGAAAACTTGTTTATAGTTTTGGCTTAACAACTTACGGCGAAAGCCTATTAAAATTAATTTCATTTTATGTTAATGTCGAGTTTATTTAATTTATTTAAAACACATGTCGCTTGATTTAATTAACTTTACACGACCGCTGCGGCTGCTGTTGATGTTGCAGGATGCTGCTGCTGTTGCGGCATCGATGTTGCCGATGCAGCTGCCGCTGACACATGATTGCCGTCGGCTTGGGGCAGCTGCACTGCACCCACGGCGCAACAACACCAGCCACTGACAACACACACACGGCGGTTATTGTTGTCAAGCGTCGGCTTTTAATTAAACACTTTACACGATTATGCCATTGTTTAAACTTTTAATGGAAAATAAATAGCGAAATGGTGGGAAATCTCAGAGGAGGAGGGAAATCGGTGTGCGATAAAACCACAGCCTCAAAAGATAGCAGCACACGGAAAGAGCGAAGTCAAAATGAAAATCCCAAGTAGACTCAGAGATAAAATCCAATGCAGAACAACAGTGAGGGGAAATATTTGTCACAGTCTCCAGAGCCACTGGCGAACCACAGACATACATAGATTACTCTTTAATTATCTACGGCCATCGAAGGCATTTCAGGGCAAAACAAAGACCTGAAGAGCTAACTAAAATTCCAGCCAACCATCGAAATGTATAATCATAAATTGCAAAGCCTTGGGCTCTGATATTTGCACTTACCGGAATGGCAGATACGAGCACTCGGCTGAAAGACGCCTGTCCATGAAGTATGGCTCAGTGAGTGAATAATCGAATGTCTGCACACGGACACCTTCCAGTGCACTTATTTACACTCGATTTCAATTATCTGTTCATATTTGGACACACCAACCACAAAAACAATGGTCGAGCTACAGAAATATGTTCATTCATTAGGAGGCGGCACGGCACGGAAGGGTGGGTGTCGGACACAAATATTCCATATGAAATATATTAAAGTTATAGCCGAGACACTCGCTCCAACCCTGGATACGTAATACGTACATATGAAGGGGTGGTTTGCCCAAGGGTAGATGTGCAAAGCCTCCCGTAAGGACACGAAGACCACATTCATACGAGACCGATTTTTAGAGTGGACACCAAACTATTTTGACCGTTAGCATAAGGCTCGAAAAGTTTAACGGGGGGGGGGGGGATTGTGGGTGGGCTTCCATGGGGGGTTGGTGGTTCCACAGCATATTGCAAAAGTTAAATTGGTTTATTGTCCATTTTTATGACACAGAAAAACTTTGTGGCATGCGAAATAATTGCATTAAGTGCAGTCCGGGTCACGTCATTGTATCGTCCCATACTTCCCCCTCCCATGGCCCGTACTCTTTCTGCATTGGAATGGTCTGATTGGGCTAGATGTTGTCCAATTTAAGGCAAATTTAAGGCCCTTCTGCATGGTTCTTGGGGCGGTGCGATGCGGAGTGCAGGGGTGGAATATTAACACATCATTTAATCGACGCACAATGAAGAGCGATAACAAAGCAATCAGACTGGGGAAAAAGAGTGAAAAACCCATTTCTAATTAATGCTCGGACGTTGCAGGGGGATGTCTGTGTGCCCCACAAAGAAACGCCTAACCAAGAGAGAGAGAGAGAGAGTGAGAGAGAGGGAGAGGGGTAAAAAGGAGAATCGATTGACCCGTTTCCTGTGCGATACCGTCGGATACTCCCAAGTCGGCGGCGGAACTGGATTCGGAGTCGGCACGCTCAATAGCAGTATTTAAGAGGGATTGTCCTCTGGCCGTGTATCGGTGTGCAGTCATTTATAATAAATAATAAACGTGAAACAAAAGGCTCCCTCACACACACACACACATTCACTTGCACAAAGGAACAAAGGCTGAGAGACAAAGAAAGTTATGGCCAAACAACTTCTTCATATGGATATTCGATATTTATTACGCATACGCATACGCCGCGTGTGCCGCACCACAGTCACGCATATCGAAATCAATGCGAGAAAATATTCACTTCATTTATATGTGTATATGAATCTGGATATGCATATGAGGCAGACAAAGACGGAAGGGTAGGGTAGGGTAGGGAGAAAAGGTGAGAGGGATAAGAGAAGGACAGACAGAGTATTTATGATAAACAAATACTTTTCACTTTTCTTTTGGTCTCAATTCCCAATGACAGCAGTTGGTATACGAACAGTGCGTCTCATAACTGAAGAGCAATGGTAGCCGAAGATATAATGGATAGGTAAATGAATGATTCAAACGGCAATACAATCAAAGTCAACATCCACTATTAATCCTATTAATTAAGTTTTTGAATAATATTTTTGGATATAAATTCTATGACCAATATAAAGCTTACACAAATTGATAGCAAAATAGATTCAAAACCGTTCAATATGATTACTCAATGCAATGCACGACAGACCAGACAGAATGTCATATTCATTCTCCAATAAACGAACTTCAAACAGAACTGATTCGTTTTATTCACTTTCTTTTGACACCGATTCCATTCGATTGCCTGAAGTGTCGCCTTTATTCGATAAGCGATTTAATTCGATCGTTTCAAATTTCATTGTTATTTAGCGTCAATTATAATCCATCGATTGTTGGCGTCACTTGAAAGCGTTTTAATGCTATGACACCAACTGTATACGCACACACACACACTCGTGAAGCCTCGTCGCATATATGTAATCATATAAAGTCATTTCCATGAAAAATGAACTTTCCCTTTATGGTTTGGGTGAGGTGTGCGGCGGTGACTCGACACAAAATGTGGCTTAATAGCGAAATATAAATCTCAACTCGAAGCCGAAACATTTCGCATTTCGTGTGTGTATTTCAATTGTTACGCAAAAATTATGCGTAAAGCATAAAACCGCACACGGATCGCAGATGGTTTTGGCCGGGTGGAACGCAGAGGGGCAGAGCGGCAGCGCGGCACATTAAATTGCAATAGCGCACAAAAGTATGCAATAAAATTTGGCTAATGCGCACAACAACCAGACTGTCTGTGGCTCCGCATTTGTGTGGGTGTGTGTGTGTGTGTGTGCGTGGGTGTGGGTTTCTGTTAGGGCGCGTGTGCTTGCGGGAGTGTATTTGTGTTGGCTTGCAAATATTAGTCATGCCAGAACACACACACAGATACCCACACACAAACACTCTCTCATTCGCATTTTCATTTCGGATTGCACATAAAACCGCCAATTTAAAAATGAAAACTGCCGGCCAGGCTGTCATGTGATGTGCAGGCAGGCGGGCGGGCAGGCAGGAAGGGAATTGTGTGCAGAAAGAGGGTGTTATGTGGGGTAGCGGTGGCCTGCGGGGGGTTGAGCCATAGGCATGCCAGTCTGGCGCATAATTCTCCTTTCCGCCCGTTCTTGTTGTTGTTATTGTAACCGCTCAATTTCTGTGCCGCCTTCCGAGCACATGGCGCGCACCTTTTGCCGAGCTAAAAGTGAAATTTAGCCGCTACAATTACCGTGCAATTTTTGGGCCAAATTTTCTTTCGCTTCGCTTTGGTGCGCGGTGCTCGTTGCGGGTGCGGGTGTGGGTGCAATTTGCCACACTTTCTGAAGGCGGAGGTGGGGAGGGGTAACTTTTAAATTGTTCTACCCATGAATAAGTGCTGAGGTGTGGCACAGCCCCCGCATAAAGGGGAGGGGGTGAATGCCTCAGCTCGATTGTCTTCTCTGTCTCGGCCCGTCGCCATCTGTCTACGGTCAACTGCAACCTTGCCATGCTGCCACGCTGCCACGCTGCCTCACTGCCCGGCACCAAGCCTCACCACACCGCCACGTATCTCTATCTCTCTTTCTCTCTCCCCCCTCTGGCTAGAGAGTCTCTAATTTATGCACCCTTCTCGCAGACCCTGGCAGAAACCTGCTGCGTTGCATGTGGTCCCCGGAGCTCCCTTTATACATTTCTTCGTTCTTTTTTTAGTGCTACACGAGTTTTATTTCTGCTGTGCGGCTGGGAAGCTTTTATTTCTTCTGGTTTTTCCAATTGAGGTGAAGCGGAAATGAGCTGCCGGAAATGCCTGAGCTTCACACACACACACACATACATACATACATACACAAATAGAGAAAGAGAGAGCGACATAGATCCACGGCATAGTTGCGGATTAAGGTAGCAAGGTGCTCTGTCCTGCAATTGGAAACAATTTAGGCCACGCGTCGTCAAAGCTACACGCATTTCCACCCCGAAGAAGGGAAGGGAGAGCCAAGACGAAGCTGATGGAAGCTGAAGGAAGCTGAAGGAAGCTGAAGGAAGCTGTGTGACTTAAAGCCTGTCTTAAAGCCATTTTATGTACAACTCCTGGTGCCATGTGTGTCGCACGCACTTGGGGCATCGCTGACGTGGCGCCGTGACTGGTCGAGGTGCCAAGTTATGCGCATATGGAACGCCAAAAGGCGCCCAGAGCCCCCTGCCCCACATGTGCGTGTCGCAAAGCGTTAGCATACTTTTCCAGGTGTAGGCAGCCTTCCTACAACTCCAGCTCCTACTCAGCCTTGGTATTCCGTTCTGTTCGGTTTGGTTATAAAGAAAAGTTAAAGTTGCCTTTTGTCACGAAATAGATACGATACTACTACTTCAGTTGGCCTCAGGGCGTGTTTTCCTCAAAGAGGAAGCAAACGTGTTGAAAATTAAGAAAATATCAGGCAGTAGACACACGAACCCAAACCACAGGCCGCTGCCAATCAACGTCGTGGCCAGTTGCTGTGCTCCTGCCACAGAATGCTGCTGACAGGGCAAAGAAAGAACGAGAGAGAGAGAGAGCGAGTGTGGTAGAATGGAAGTTGTAGGGGGAGCGGGCAGCGGGCAGCAGGCAATGTTGACACAAAAGGTGTATCCTTAAAATAAGCATATTATTATGTGCTTTGTGTTATGAAAGAGACAAAAACACCGAAGGAATACCCACCGAGAGTCATGGGGCAGGGAGAGAATGGCCCAGATCTAATGAGTAAATGAAGAAGCAAACGGAAGAGGACACCTTCCAGAGGACAAGGGACAGAGCAAGGCAGGGCAAACAAGTCAAATGATTTATGTTTATATATCCAGAGCGAAGGACACGACACCCAAACGCAAAAGAAAGGAAATAAAAACTTAAATAATATCAGGGATAAGAGAGGGCTAAGAGCCAGAACACCTTGCGTGCCTCATGGCCTCTTGTTTGTCTTTTATGATGATTATTTTTCAACATTTTTACGATTTATATGACGGCAGTCTGCGGACACGAACGGAGGGAGCTATGTGCCACTGCGGCTCTGTGGCACAGCGCACAGAATGCAATTATAGTGCACGCACGGACACCGAACACAATAAAATGGCCATAAAGAGGAATCAACCTCTATATATTAAAGCAAGTCAACTGTGTCGACTGTCGGATGCAGACAGAGCAGAGTGCGGAGCGACAGAGCGACAGAACGACTCTCTGTCTTCCTAATTAGATGAGAGCTCTCCTACTAGCTACTCTCTGGCCCCCTTGGTGTCTTCGTCCCCTTGTTCTCTCCGGTTATGTGGGTAATTAAACTTACAACTTAGTGGTGCTATTATACCCCCACTCAGTATTTGTATTTGTGTTGCCAGCCTTTTGTGGAAGACCCTCTTCAAGGGGCACCCCAGAGCTACCTGCCACCTTCTTCACTCCTTTGAAGCGACGACGAGTATCCTTGCCATCATTATGCCAAACGGGTTTCACGCAAACTTTCGGCGCAAGGTGCCCTGGATTTATGGCAGTTACCCATTGCTGCTCTGCCTCCCTGCCTGCCCCACCTGGCCCCAAAACTTGCGGTCCTGTAGAACATAATTCTTGCCGCATAATTGCAGCATTAACAGGGTTAATGGCGCCACTGTCTTGCCATGTTTTTATGAAAATGTTGCTTATTATGATGAGCAAATGTGTTATAAACAATAACATGAAGTGCTCTACGGCCGGGTACAGGCGGTACAGGCGGTACAGGTGGATCCAGGATACAGGATACATGTGGCAGAGTATACGATATACGGTAGCTGCAACTGCAGCTGCAGCATAAAGTCTCACTTCATGTCGGGGAAAGTTTCAATGCGATTGCAGTCGTTCAACTAATTAAAAATTTTCACGTGTATTTTTAACGTTGTGAATATACCAACGTAGTTTACGAAGCCGAATATCGGGATGTACAGTGGGTTTCACAACTGCCAGGCGATAGCTCAGTGGACAGCAATGCATCATTTCATAGAAAAAGTCAGTGAAAGCTTTAATATATGTTAATTATGTGGCAAACTCATGAAACTTTCTTTTTTGGGATTCTCGCCAGCTAGAATTTCCCAAAGTTCAAACTTCTATCCGTTTCCATACTCACGAAGCGCACTGCACATATATGTATGTATATCAAAGGTTTGAGAAACAAAAAAGAAAAAAGAAAAAAGAAAAGAGTCTAGTTCCATTCAGTTTTTCCACATAATTAACATGCAGACAGGCGCACACACGGATACGGGCACGTATCGGAGGGGGTGTCGCACCCGTGCTCGTACCCCTTACCCGTAGCCACCTTTGCCCTCGGCAACACCCTGCACCCTTCAGCCAGGGGTTAGGCAAACAGTGTTGCAGTTATTAAACTAAGATGGGAAATAGTTCACTCAGGTCCTGCACCATCCACCACCCAGCAACCACCCTGTTGGGTGGCGTATTCAGGGCACACTCGGGGGGCCAGCAAAGGAGTCTCAATATGGACACATAATGGCCAATAAAATGCATGCAATTTCCTAGACTCGAACAACTTTTGACGCTGCATTAACATTTAAATGAGTTTATCTGTGAGTGCGGATCAGGAGAGTGGCTTTTGCGACGGGCGGGGCGGAGAATACTAATATTTATGTTATGTCCCGCAAGAGCACTAAAAAGCCATCTGGCCATGGCCCAGGGCACTCGTCCTCTGCTCGTGCGGCCGGAACAAAGAGACAACCCCAATGATTCAGACTGATTTATGTGTTTTTGAACTTTCTCCGGTTTTTCTTTTTTGCGTAATTTAATTAATGATACAGGCACGCACCGAACAGGTGAAGGGGTGGCAGCGGCAGTAAGTCCTAAGGGGCGGGGCGGGGCGGGGCTTGGCCAAGTCAGAACACTCACTTCATATCACTTTGGCGGCATACTACCTGGGCCGAAGATTAATTAGCAGTTGCAACGCACTCGAGGCACTGGGGGAAACTCGACTTGTTTAGGAGCTGAAAACAAATTGCGGCCAATTGCGCAGTCAGCAAAGGTAGGTCGGGTAGGGGGAAGGACGGTGGTAGGAAAAGGTGGCAAAATGTGGCAAGGGGGAGTGGCATTGGGGAAATCAAAGTAAAGTGCCGCCACTTTGCTTGTTCACCCCCCAGAACACTCCTTCTCTGGCCGGTTTAGGCACTGTTCAAATGTATGCTATGCATACGTGGCCCCAGCTCCAATGTCAGGTGACCCTAAGGGAAAACACGGATGGCAGGGAAAGCAGGGAAAGTGCTCCAAGGGATATAGAGCTGCATTTGAAGCTGAGAGCACAGTCACGGCCAGAGGCAGAGCTAGAGATAGTGGCTCTTACCTCCTATGGCTCCGTGACACATAGCCCCGGGGATAAGCTGGAACGGAAAATGTAGTGCGCTCTTAAAAATTCAAATCATCTAAAAAATATGCAAAAGATTTTCCCAGTGCCACCACTGCACATTCGCAGAGATACGAGTACATGGGGAAATCCACCCTCGACTCACGTTTAGCTTTCATAAATTCTCGCCATAAATATTTATGCTTGCGCTTCGAAATATGTAAAATTGGTAATTGGAAAATTGTTATCATGCGGTGGTAAAATCTCTCTAACCCACATGCACGGACACACAGGGAAAGGAGGTGTGGCAATGGCCCGTAGGGTAAATCGAATGTAATTTCAGGTGCATCGTGTGGTGACCCCGACGCGTGTTGGATATTGAATTCCAATTATGCAATGTAATTAAAAATGGTTCAAAGCACAGATCGCTAGATGAATTTTATGTAAATTTCCTGAATAATACGTCTATGCCTCCCTCCTTCTCTCTCTCTCTCTCTCTCTCTCTTTCTTTTCATACTTTCGCCTAAGGCTTTTCCAGCAAATACATGTGTCGTAACATTCAAATGGAAATGTAATACTTGAAAATGCATTTCAAGCGCTTTCCCTCCATGGGTGGTGGAAAGGAAACGGAGAATTCGGGCGTATTTTTCTGCATATTAAACAAGCCAAAAGGTTCAAATGCTCCTGTTAGACATGCTCCTGTGGCCTGTGCTCCTTTCCAGAGAGAGAGAGCTCCTTGCGATGGCTGTCTGGCTGTCTGGCTGTCAGACCACGTCGACTTCATCGTCTGCTTGACGTCTCATTTTTTCTTCGTTTCTCCTTGGCTTTTCAGTGGGATCAGCCTCCTCCTTCTGTTGCTGCTGCTGCTGCTCCGGCACGTTTTTTCGGCTATTTCTGCTGTTGGTGCTGCTGCTTCTGCTGCTGCTGACGCATGACGTAGGTGTCTAGACTTGCTAATGTTTCCTCTTGCTGCAGTTGCAACAAGCATTGCATCCTTTTCCACTGGCTCTTTCCGATGAAGTCGTAAAATTTCCGCCCGCTGAATTATGTTCATGTTGCCCCAATTGAGTGAGCCCCAGCTTCCTCTATGAAGAGACTCTCTCGTCTGACTCGGGCCAGTTCTGGGATTAGGGCTAGTCCCAGCCAGATCCTCTCTGGGAGCCCAGTGAGCCCTGTGAGCCCTCTTTAAAAATTGTTGCTCGTCGAGTGCTTAAAGTTAGTCCATGGCTTCCGCCTCCCCCCTCGCCTTGGACAGCCACTGACATACTTCTCTTGTAAACCAACTTGTAATATATTCCCACGCCATTTCGTGTCGGGAGTCGGTAGTGTGCACACAGAGGACGAGTGTGTGTGTGTGTGTGTGTGACCACATTTACAGTAAGCAGAGAATTGCACGTTTGTGTTTTTAGATTACGGCATTGTCTAGCTTTCCTGTCGGTGTATCTGTGTTTGTGTCTCTCCTTTCCTCTCTATCTTTCTCTGTGTCGCTCTTTCCCTTTATATCTGTGTCGCTGTGTCTCCCTGTATCTGTATCTGTGTCTGTATCTGTATCTGTGTGTGTGTTTGGCTGAGTGAACCTACATGGGACTCAAGTGGCAGTGGCAGCCATGTCTATGGCTTTATTTTTACTATACATTTCTGTGTCGTCGTCGCTGCCTCCTTCTAGCTCCTTCTCCATGTTGATACCCTTTCGGAAAGGGACATATGACTTTAACAGTTACCTCGCTACCATGCAAGCGGGGAAACTGCAAGGGTATGTAGATCTTCGGTCTCCGAAAGAAAGCCTCCCTTCTCTTTGGCTCTTTTTTGCCCCTACTTTTTATGGAACTGCCATCATAAAATGGCATAAAGGAGAACACTGAAAAGGAGAGAGAGAGAGAGAGAGAGAGAGAAATGGAGACAGTGGTACAGACAAAATGAAACCAAAAGCGCAGCCGAGTAAAATGAAGTCTAAAACTAAATCCCACATAAGGTACGAACGTGCTCAACACAAATGCCAGGTGCTTACATACACAAACACACTGTGTGAGGGACAATGGACGTGGCATCCTGTTTACCGTTTACCTTATTGGATTTTTACTGTGAGGCAGCAGCAGCAGTGACAGCGACAGCGACAGTGGAAGCGCCAGCGGTAGCGGCAGCGGCAGCTATTTGTACTGCCCCATGAACACGAACCGGAGCAACAGAATACACAGCGCTGCGCACTGAGCAAACTTGCCCCAAAGCCGAAGCCAAATTTAAGCCCCTCCGCCAGTAGCACACTTTGCATATGTCGAAGGAGACATCGCCATCGACATCGCCATCTCCATCTCTGCAGCTGGCTCCTGCATCTCCATCTGCCGGGCAGGCAGGCGCATTCAAGCGGAAGCTGTTAAATATCGAACACATATTTATATGCAGGTACAAGGGTAAAAGGAGCCATTGCCAGTGCCAGTGCCAGGACATTGGTAAATGGCTGGAGATTTGTGCGACAGTGCGACTGCTGCAGGAGCAGAGATAAGCTTGATGCATGGCTGCTGGGCCTGCGACCCGACTTGGCTCCGGGTAACTCTTCCCCAAAGCTAATGCAAATCCAAATACGTCTAGGGAATAGGGAATCTTTAAGGTATATTTAAGAGAAGAATCGAAGAATGAGTAAAGGAATTGCGAAAGTTTTCTCTATTTCGGCTGTAATAATTATCTAATGTGAATGAACTGGCACTGAAAACCACAGACTTGTATCCTTTTTTGATTACACTGCCTTGAAGACACTCACATGCCATAGTTACCTGCAACAATAAGAGTCTAGCAAGTGCTTCCTTCACCTGTCTGGCTCCCACATCAAGGCGCTTTAGTGACCCTTCTTCTGCGGGCTGTCCTGGCATTTGTCTTAATAAAATTCCACTGCCCTGTCAGTTGAGTGTACAGAAAAGCAGTTTCCCTTTGCTGTGGCTGGTGGAAAGCCAATCATTGTTAAATTAACGCCATAAAAAATTACGCACTCTCTCTCGCACGCTTGTCTGTCGACTCCGAGGACTCCCGGACTCCCACTCCGGAGCGGAGTGGCAAGTCAAGCAGCTGAACCGCAACTGAGACGAGAATCAAATAAAAATTAAGTGCTGACTCAGTTCGTCTGGAAAAAAGAAAGAACGAAATGAAACGTAACGTAAGGGAATCAGGGCCCAGAGGAAAAAACACTGTGCGGCATGCAAAGTGGAGATAAGAAAAATTTCTCCACAAACAACAGCAGAATGTGGGGGAGAGGAAGGGACTCTGGATGGGGATGGGGAGGTTTTCAGTGGGCGTTGCGCGGCATTTACATGGCCGCAAACACACACAAGACACAACACAATGGAGGACGCAGCAAAACAAAACTGTTGACTGTGCGAACCGTGTAGATACGAGTAGTAGAGGATTCCATATGGAGGTAGGGGAGTGCCAAGGAAAAGTTGGTCCAAAAACTGTGACCATATGGAGAACCAGAGACAGGTGTGTGTGTGTGTGTGTGTGTGTGGGTTTGATGGAGAAACAGAGCAGCTCGCTCTTGGCCTGGCTAAGACAAATGATGTAAAATCCATTTGGCTCCACGAAAAAGAGGGAATATTTTTCATTTACCTGCCGAGGATACAGCTGCCACATTCCTCAGCCCCTGCTGCCCCCTGTCTCCACTGTAGTTGCCATTGGAAGTTAAGTATACGTAAGGTAAACGCAAATTTAATGCTTGAAAAAATCGCCTAAATGGATATAAGTGCTGCTTGCTGTCTGGCCTTCATTTTTTTTTTCCTCTGACCTGGCTCTGGTCCTCTGCTCTGTGGCCTGTTTTATCTCTCTCAGCAGATAAATGAAAATCTTCAAAAAGATGAAGTAGCGGTCGGCAGCAGAGCAGCGGCTTTTCCTGAGTGGAAAGCAGCAACAGAAGCCGTAACAGAAGCAGAGGCCAGGCTGAGTAGACTTTTGTGTTTATTGAGGCTACTTATCGACTGTACACAGCCAAGTGAGCTTTGGCCTCTGGCCACGACCTCTCCTTCTGGCCACCTCTCTGCTTCCAATTTGGCCCATTTAAGGCTTAGCCTTTCCCAGCTTGATAACAGAGCCAGGAGGAGAGAAAGAAAGAAAGCGAGACTGTGCGAAGCCATGCAAATATGAAACCAAGATCAACAATTACCAAACCAAGCCTCAAAGGCACCCAAAACCCAAACAGAACTTCACTGGGGAGAGGGAACTTCACTGTTTAGCTCCTCTTTTATTTGGTTTATCTGGGCTATAATTTATACGCTGACGCATCATATAATCTAGTGAAAAAAAACCCTTAACCTTTGCCGCTGGCATTTAAATTTAGAGCCCCATTGTGGGGCGTAAATCGATGTTGGTGTGGGGAAAAGCTGCCGCCCTTCAGCTGGGAAAATTTACGATTTAGCCACGTTCAACAAGCCGCATACATTTTTATGGCCAATTAAATTCTATAAGCCAAGCTAACCGTAACGAACGAGAGCGCTCCGAGATCTGTCTTGGCTCCAGCGCCACTTAAAGATTTTCCACTTCTCGCCGAACGAGAAGAAAACGGAGTATTGATTGGTGGGGCAGCCAAATGTGGTCAATGCTATGGGTGGTGGGGCTGGGGTTTTCTTGTATTAAAGTGTGAAGTAATGAATATTAAAATGGAATTTCCAGGCGCTGCAAGGCCACGAGGACACACAAGGACACACGCGGCAGAGGGACGCACATTGACAGAGAGCAAATATTTTGACAGCTGTCAGTTGAAGAAAATGATTTCACATTTTTGCCTTGCCTTTTTTTATGCACCATCTCCTGCCCCATCTTTGGGTTGGAGATGTCTCCACATCGACAACATCAACATCGTGGCAAGTTTCTCTGTGTGTGTGGTGGTTCAGCTCGGGCTGGAAAATCGGGATGTAGGGAGAGGAGGAGCAGGCACATGCCAATGCCAAACCGAACTGATAGACAGGCAAGCAGACCATGGCCAGGGGCAGACGCAGAGGCACAGGCAGAGGCAGAGGGAGACAACGTGCGACTGCCGCCTGACTGCTCTTTTAACACCAATTGCTTTTTAATGCATGCACGTCCTTTCCCTCCCTCTTTGTGTGTGTGTGTGTGTATTTGTGTGTTTGTGGAGCGTTTAAACATGAAAGAAAGATATATAGTCGGATCTACTACCCGAAGATACCCTGTACTTGGAAACGAATCAAAAATAGATGAAAGTGTCTGTGAATTTTGACTGTAATATTGTCCCCAACAATATACCCTCAAACACCCCAACTGCAGGGTATACCGAAAGCAAAGCGAGAGAAGAGAGGGAAAAGAAAGAAATTGATTGACATTTTTGGTGAGCAGCAGACATTTCGTCCTATTTTATATGCAAATCAGCAGGATACACACACAGATACACACGCGCATACACAAACACACCCGCCGAGCGAGAGCAGGCGGGCGGCATGTCAATGTCCCCCGTTGACAGGACAATAATAACGTTAAAATGTCGAGCATTTACCGCTTCCTCCATCCTGAGAGACACCAGATACATGAGTATCTGAATGTGTGCTGGTGTGAGTATCTGTGTGGGAGTTTTATCTAATTACACCAGAGGCTTCGCCTTGCAATCTTCGCCTCGACAGGCGGGAAAATCTGGATACGACCAGGTGGGTGGCAGAGCGCTGTCGTACTTCAGTACGTACTGACTTCTCTGAATGAATTCGCACATGTCCTTGGGCACGGGATAGACGTTTGCTAGACCTGTGGAGGCCCAAAAGGAAATCAGTCGTGAGAAACGATCAAACCGAAAGCCAAGTTCTACCGTGTTCAAACAGATACTGGCACACGGCCATTCCCACGTTCAAGGCCAATGAATGGGCTTCCTTGATGGCGGGATACAGGCTGCCGGCGGCCAGCAGCTCCTCGGGTGTGCTTTTGGCCAGCGTGTCGGCCACCACGGCGTATATTTCGTCCGGCAGATAGCGGGCCCGCGCGCAAATTGCTCCCAACGCTATTCCCGGAAACACCAGACAGTTGTTGGCCTGCGAGGGTGTGGCGCGCTTACCATTGAACACCACGGGCGGAAATGGCGATCCCGAACAGAACAAGACTCGACCCTAGGGAAAAGCATACATATGTAGAGCAAAAAGGAAAAGAGGAAGGATCTTCGGCTCCCGTATTATCACCTCTGTGAAATTGTAGGCCTGCTCGGCTGTACACTCGGTCCTGCTGGTGGGATTCGAGAGGGCAAAGATGGCGGGACGCTCCTGATGCTTGGCCATTGATCGGAGCACCTGCTCGTTGAAGAGTCCGCCAACGCCAGTGGCCCCCAGGAGAATCGAGGGCTTCAATTGCTCCACCGCTGTGGCGAGGTCCTTGATCGAATCCATGGGCTTGGCGAATTTCTGGGCCTGCGCTTCGATCTTTTCCGATGCGCACGTCACGAGGCCGTTCTGATCGAACAGATAGATTTTGCTGAGAGCCTCCTCTTCGGAGAGACCTCTGCTCTTCAGGGCCGTGAGCAGCATATTGGCGATGCCAAGAGCGGCACTCCCTGCACCGGTAAACATGAAGACCATGTCCTGCAGCTTCCGTTTGGTTACGCGCTCCACGTTGAGCATGCCGGCCAGTCCCGTGCAGCCTGTGCCCTGCACATCGTCGTTGAAGCAGCAGTAGGAGTACTGATACTTCTTCAGGAACCTGATCGCATTGGGCGTGGCGAAGTCCTCGTGATGGATGAAGGTGTCCGCGCCGAAGGTGTCCACCGCAGCCTCCATGAACTCATTAACGAACTCCTCGTACTCGGCGCCGCGTATGCGCTTTATCCGCGCTCCCACATAGAGCGGATCGCCGAGCAGCTCCTCGTTGTCGGTGCCCACGTCCAGGCAGACGGGCAACAGCTGGTCCGGCGGCACCCCGCCCAAGGCGGTGTACAGGGCTATCTTGCCAATGGATATGCCCATGGCGTTGGCCCCCATGTCGCCGAGGCCCAAGACGCGACCCCCATCCGTGACGCATATGGCCCGGACATGCTTCTCCTTCCAGTTTGAGAGCACATCCCTGATGTGGTCCCGGTCGAAGTAGGTGATGTACAGGCCATCGGGATACTTGAAGTGAAGCCCGAATGAGGCGACGATGTCGCCCACCGTCGGCGTATATATGACGGGCAGCACCATTTCCGTTTGTTCCCTGAGGAAGCGGTAGTACAGTCGCTGGTGCCGGTGCGCCAGCGAGTTGATGTACGTGAACTTGCTGATGTTGTCCTTGCGCGCATCGAAGTTGATCCCTACGGCGTACAGCTGCTCCTTCATGTTGCGGTGCGAGCACGGCCACAGCCCATGGACGCCGAATAGCTGTCGCTCCTCGATGGTGAAACTCAGGCCCTGCTCGATGGGCGATGGGCATCAGATTCTGGAGGCCTTCTTTCCACTTTCCCTTTCGTTCACTCACCTTGTTCCATTTTCCGTCCGTTACGGAGCGCCAATCCGGTCGCACAAGATGACTTCTAGCGTCGTTGTGCACCTGTACCTGCGACTGCAGCTGCAACTGCCACATTCTCCCGAGCGGTGGGACGAGTGAGACTAGCCGAGGCAAAGGACGCAGCTTGGGAAAAGTCATTAGATGCAGTCGAAAATGTATATCCTTGAATTTGAACAGAGAATTTGGAATTTTGAAGAATAACCCATTCCTATCTCCAAAAAAGAAAGCCTGCTTGTACACAGTATCGGATGTATTAGAAGGAAATCTTGACATCTTTCGGTGGTATATGGTAGCCCTTGGTGAACGGAACTGTGGGCAGATCCGGGTACTCCCATGGCTCCACCAACGATTTTCCATTGGAGATATCGTACAGATTGGCGACTATATATTCGCACACATTCTCTGGCACTGGATAGACTTGGGCCAGATCTGAGGGATGGTATGTGTATGATGGGAAGTCGAACCTGTTAACATAGATCGCATCCGTATCCTACCATTGTCGAACATGTACTGAGCCACTGCCACGGCCACTGTGAGGGCCACATCCTTGGCCTCCGTCGCCTTCGGGTAGATTGTGCCCCTCTCCATTGCCTCCTCCTCGGGATACTGCGCCAAAGTGTGGGCAGCCACCAGAAAGATCTCGTCGGGTATGATCTTGGCGTAGGCGACCATCGCCGCCAGTCCAATGCCGGGAAAGGCGAAGCAGTTGTTGGCCTGCCCGGGCGTGAGGCGTTTACCGTTGATCGTCACAGGCGGAAACGGTGACCCCGCCGAGAAAATGGCGCGACCCTACAGAGAAGCGAGTGCATTTAAGAGCCCTGAATAGAGTCAAATCTACTGGGAACTCACCTCTGTGAAGGTGTAGGCCTGCTCGGCCGTGCACTCCGCCTTGCTAGTGGGATTCGAGAAGGCAAAGATGGCGGGACGCTCGTTATTGGCGCCCATGAAGCGCAGGATTTTCTCCGAGAACAGTCCCGTCATGCTGGTGGCGCCTATCAGGATAGATGGCTTCACCTTCTCCACAACCTCGTCCAAAGCCTTGATTTGGGGCATGTCCTTCATATATGGTTTAATGGGCGGCGCCACATCCGTTCTGCTCTTCACAATCAGACCATTCTGATCGAATACGTAAATGTTCTTTTTGACTCGCTCCCCGTCCAGTTTCCGGGACTCCAGTTCCTTCATCAGAAGCCCCGCCACGCCCATCGAGGCACTGCCTGCACCGGCGAAGACGATAACATGGTCCTCTAGCTTCTTCTTGGTGACCCGCTCGACAGCCAGGAGGCCGGCCAGTCCCACGGCGGCCGTGCCCTGAATGTCGTCGTTGAAGCAGCAATACTTGTGCTGGTATCGCTCTATCAGCTTGAAGGCGTTGGGCGTGGCAAAGTCCTCGAAGTGGATGAGGGTTCTGCGACCCCAGATCTCGATGACAGCCTGCATGAACTCGTCCACGAACTCGTCGTACTCCTTGCCCCTCATCCGCTTATCCCGCGTCCCAATGTACATGGGATCGGCGAGCAGCTCCTCGTTGTTGGTCCCCACGTCCAGGCAGACGGGCAGCAGATGGTGCGGCGGCACGCTGCTGAGGGCCGTATAGAGCTCCAGCTTTCCGACGGTGATGCCCATTCCATTGGCTCCGAGGTCTCCCAGGCCCAGGATGCGTTCGCCGTCCGTCACGCACACAGCCTTGATGTCCGACTCTGGCCAATTTCTCAGCACCTCAGCCACATGGCCACGATCGTTCTTGGTCACATACATGCCCATGGGGCCCCGGAATATCATCCCGAATATAGTGCAGGCCACGCCCACGGTGGGCGTGTAGATCACGGGCAGCACGTCCGCGAGGTGCTCTGTCAGGAAGCGAAAGTACAGGCGCTCGTGCCGCTTTCGCAGGCATCTCAGGTACCGGTACCGTGCGATGTTCGTTGCCCGCGCATGGAAATTGGCCGCAACGGCGATCACCTGCTCCTGCATGGTGCGGAAGGCGGCCGGAAACAGGCCGTGAACCTGCAGGCGCTGGCGCTCCTCAATGGTGAAGTTCAGACCCTGTCAACAACCGAACTAAGGATGGGTTGAATTGAAACGAGAGGGGGTGGCCGTACCTTGTTATGCTTGGGGCTTAGAACATTCTGAATGAGCGGCCGGACGATATCATGATGGCGTCGACTGTTGTTGGCAGTATTCTGCTTCTGCGATGCATGTAGCCGCTGCTGTACGGCAAAGTAGAATTTGGAGAAAGCCATAGCTAACGAAACCGAAAAATAATCGAAGAGAAATAAACCCAAAAGTCTTGGCCAACTTTTGCTGTGGGAGAGTCTCTTTCTCTATCTCTCTCTCTCTCTCTCTCTCTCTGTGTACCAATCGCAGAGCTCATTTGCATAAGGTTAAAGGCAGAAAAACTTGACTGTGACATTGCCACAGTCTGTGTATATCATTCATTAGGTATTCTTATGGAAATCACTTTTCTTACTGCTATTGTTGCCAGGAGGCCATTAAGGGTCGTAGGGTGGTAGGTCGTCAATGACCAATGACCGGGACAAAAGGCAAGTGGAGAAGTCAACACAAATGACTCTTAGCGATGCCATCAAAGGATTTGCTCGGGCTTTGCTTCAAATAAAAAAAGAAAAAAGTTGTCCTGTCCTGTCCGGTGCGGTCTTCGGTTCGTCCTTTCCTTTTGTGCACGGGGGTGTAAGGGTATTTCTGTGTGTTGTTTTACTAATTGTGCCAAATTAGTTGACAACTTAATGTCGTAAAAATTTCAGCTAAATGCCTCAATCTTTTGTTAATGACATTGACAGCGGTGCAACTTTTTGCGTCTCACCAACTGGAACTGGGATTGACTCCACTCCACTCCAGTCCACTCCACGGTCGGGGCTGTCCTTCTGTCTCTGTCTCTGACTCTCACTCTGCCTTTGGGCTGTGTTTCTGGGTCCTGTGTCTCTGGATCCTGGGCCTCAGCACGTGACATATCTGGGTGGAAGCTGGCTACGTGACACTGTCAGTGTCAAATGTGCAAGGACAGGGACAGGGGACAGAGCACAGGGCACAGGGCGCAGGGAACATCGAACAGGACCCTGGGCCAAGGCTTTTGTGTTGTGTGCTTACTTTTTGGCATTGACTCTCCCCCACTCTTCCATAAATTAAGTTTGTGTGTGTGCTAAATTATAATAGTTTAATTAGTTGCTGCTAAACTGCTGCTGACAGTTTCATTAAGCTTTAATTAACTTCGGGCTCGCTCACTCTCTCTCCCTCACTCGCAATTTCTTTAAATCAATGAACCGAACACAGTGCGTATACTTAATGACCCTCTCTCTCTCTTTTACTCTTTGCAGATCACGTCAAGGACTTTAGCTGCGGACCACTGCACTACAGAACCTTCTATATGGATGAGCGCAACAATGCCCTCTATGTGGGCGCCATGTAAGTGGACAAATTCCGCGCAGAAAATAGGGGAAAGCCCCCCCCTAGAATAATTAGAAAGTTCCGGTGATGGGATGTGGGGTGATGATAAGGGAGATGGCTGTCTACTTGGTAGCCTCAACGCATTTAGGGGTGCATATTTCATTCATATTTTTGCCGGCGAGCAGGGACCCACGCGGCCACACTGTCGGCATACATAATTATGAATTAATGCCCTAACGGGTGGAAGGAGCAAAGCATGAAGCAAAGTAGGGGGGGGGGGGGGCAGTGTCTGCAATTTGACAACGGGGCTGCCTCCTCGTCTGCTCATTTGTCTGTGGTAAGTTGAGCAGTGCCGCATTTTAACGGTTGCGGTTGCCAAGGGTTATGGAAAGGGGCTGGAGCTGGCAAACAAAGTAACCGAAATTACCACTTGACTCGAATGCCGCTTACCCCAGGACCAGGAGCAGGACCAGGAGCAGCCACAGCTGGCAGCACTCGTCGTCGGTGGCGGTGGCATCATCAGCGATTGTTAACCGGGCTCCTACGGCTCACACCCCATTCTCCATTACCCATTTCCCATGCCACGTTGCCCCCTAGCTGACCATGGAAATGAAGATTAATGGTTTTTGAGTTGTCGGGGGAAAGCGCTACCCAAAAACTCTGCCACCAACTACATAAAACACGCTCTTCGCTCTACGCTCCACCCCTTTTCCGTCCGTGTGTTCCTTTTGTTTTTCCCTGGGCGCCGCAAAAGTTTCCAGTGGCCGGAAAGTGGCGATGCCGCAGCCATTTCCATTTCCACAACCACTGCCGCTGTCGCTGCCATTGCCTCTTCCTCTGCCGCTCAAAGTTGAGCTGAGCTCTTCTGGAATATGGACACGCAATATTGCGACATTCGACATATCAATCAATCAAGGCACAGTGGCTGCAATAAGTACGCTGGCAGGGCTTGACAGGCCGCACAGCAGGTGCATCTACCAGCTTCTGGTTTGACAATTTTTCAAAATAAAAAGACGGTGACATCCGCAACCTCTGCCCCAACGCAGACAGGTGGCAACTGGTGGGGCATTAACCTATCGCCTGGTCGGATGGGGCAACGAGTCGGGGATTAGGTCGTGTGTCGTGTGTCGAGTGTCGAGTGTGTCGTGTGCTGCGACAAAGTTTGCCTCCTTAATCATTTACCTGACTAATCATTTGTAACTTTTTTCTGTTGTCTTTTGCAGGGATCGGATCTTTCGGCTGAATCTGCGCAACATAAGCCAATCGATATGCGAGGTAAGAGTCCTTCCCTCCTCCATCCTTCCTTCGCAAAGTGTCTCGGGGAAAGCATTTTCAGTTCTCATCAGTGACAGCACACAATTGCACTTTAATGATTCCATCTTCAACTGTCAATATCCGCCTCTGTCCATTCAAGCGTTTTTACGTCGAGTTGAGTTTTTTCCCGTTTGCCTTGGCTGCAATCTTGGGCCATGGCATCTACTCCTCCGGAGACATCTCCTGACCAGGAGCCAGGAGCCAGCAGCAAATGCTTTTAGCAGCAATTATTTGTGCTGACTTCTGAGCGGGTCGCCGAAGGAATTCCATTCCATTTCAAGTCGAGGCCCCCAGCCAGCACTTAGCCGCACGATTGCCCGCCCCCACCAAGGCACTGACACTCTCTCGCCGGCGATGGCCAAGACAAGTGCAAGTGGAAAGTGGGAAAGTGCATCCATCCAGCAGGCACCGGATATTGTGTCTATATGTCAAGCATAAAAATTGTCAGTCAATGGCTTTTTCCTTCTTCTCTTTCTCTGCATTTCTCTCCCGCTCTCTCTCTCTCCTTCTCGCTGCCATTGATTTGTGGCTTTCACTTTGGCAAAGAATTCTGCTGAAATGGTTTCAAAATTTATTGAATCATTCAGTGGGAAGGGAGACTCATTGTCGATTCAGATGTGCTGTCGCAAAAAAAATCGAATTAAATAAACAAATGCTCAACGTGAGATACGTACAAAGCTAGACAAACACAGATACAGTACACTGAGAGAAAGGGGAGTTTACCTTCCCAGAAACAATCTGAATTTTCATTTAAGGGCACTTTTAATAAAAGAATCTTCGGAATACTTATAGCCTTGGAAAGCCTTGATTTTTGCTTGGTTCAAATTAAAATAGTGTAAATAAATTTCTAAGCGTTTTCCCCAGTGCATAACCAAGGGAAATGTTTGTGCCACCAAAAGAAAAACACAGTGGTGCGTGCTACAGCCGCAACATGACATTCCAGCACGCTTTCAATAAACTTGGGAGACAGAAATTTCACCATGCTTCAATTTGTTTTACAGCGCGATGTCCTCATCCTGGAACCCACCGGCTCCGACATTCTCAACTGCGTGTCCAAGGGGAAGCGGGAGGTGAGTCTGAATACCATTTATAAGCCCTTGTACACATATATCAAACGATATTGTAGCTTTAACCTCTGACCAAAGCATGTGCAAAATTGTGTATGAATTGAAATTGTGACCTGTACTCATGCCACGGCCTTTGCCATTTCCATTTCCATTCCTATTTGCATCTTTGATTTTTGATTTCCCTTAAAACTTTGATTTTCCAACATTTAAACGTACTACATATACAAATACACTAAACGAAAATCTATTAAATGGCAACCGGACAAGAAGGTGGAGTGCCGTAATCACATACGCGTCATCCAGCCAATGAACTTCAATGGACACCGACTCTATGTGTGCGGCACGAATGCCCACAATCCCAAGGATTACGTTATAAATGTAAGTATACGAAAGGAGGGTTATCCTGCAGGGGAAAGGGTTCTGGGCCTGCCTGACTAATTGTGAATGTCAGTCAAGTTTGAAGGCAGTCGTCGTTTGCCGAAAATTAAAGTCAACTAATGCGCTTTTTTCTTCTCTCCATCCGCACCCCACACCCCACACCGAACACGAACCCCAACCCGAACCCTTACCCTTACCCGAACCCGTATCCCGAATCGCAACCCTTAGGCAAACTTAACACATTTACCCAGATCCCAGTACGTGCCCGGCGTTGGCCTGGGCATTGGCAAGTGTCCCTACGATCCCGCTGACAACTCAACCGCCGTCTATGTGGAGAACGGAAATCCCTTTGGTTTGCCCGCGCTGGTAAGTTCAGGGCCCCCAAAACGGAAGTGAAACGAAGGGAGGAAAGGGAAAAGAAAAAGAAAAGAAACCGAAAAGGGAGCCAGAGGAAGGGAGAAATAAAAAGAAAAATGTCAATTGTAATAAAATTACAAAAGTAAAGTAAAGTCGGGGGTATACGAGGGAGACACAGCCCAGGGACCACGAAAGTAAGTCGACGGAAAAGTTGTGTGTTTGAGGCAGAGCAAAGGAGATTTTAAAGACTGAGAGGCAGGAACAGTAGCAGCGGCAGCAGCAGAAGCAGCAGCAGAAGCAGCGGCAGCAGCAGAAGCAGCGGCAGCAATAAAGCAGCTGAAATTAAATTAGAGCGAGCAATAGAAGAGGGAGGCACGTGCGTACACTTTATGCGTAATTGTGTGCGTGCGTGCCCTGAACCGGCTTACTGGGCGTATGCGTGATGCTGAGGCCTTAACCAAGACATTATCATCCATATCCTTATACTCCCCTATCTCCCTATCATCCGACATTCAGTATGCCGGCACCAATGCAGAATTCACCAAGGCCGATTCGGTTATATTCCGCTCGGATCTCTACAATCTGACCAACGGCCGCAAGGAGGCAAACTTCAAGCGAACAGTGAAATATGACTCCAAGCTATTGGACAGTAAGTTAAGCAGAAAGATCCTTTCAAACGGATAAAATACTAACGAAGAAACCCATCCATCCATCTCCATTTGCAGAGCCCAACTTTGTGGGGTCCTTTGAGATAGGCGAGTTCGTGTACTTCTTCTTCCGCGAACATGCCGTGGAGTACATCAACTGCGGCAAGGAGGTCTACTCCCGTGTGGCACGCGTCTGCAAGAACGATCGCGGCGGCAAGTACATGATCAGCCAGAACTGGGCCACGTATCTGAAGGCCCGCATGAACTGCAGCATATCCAGCGAGTTCCCCTTCTACTTCAACGAGATCCAGTCCGTCTACAAGATGCCCAGCGACGATAGCAAGTTCTATGCCACCTTTACCACGAATACGAACGGTCTGATTGGTTCCGCTGTCTGCAGCTATGACATCAGGGACATCAATGCGGCCTTTGAAGGTGAGTCCAGGGATGCTCTACCACGCGTACAGCGAATATATGTGTGTGCCTTTCTGATTTATTGCATTGGCCATAATTCTTATGTGGGGCTTTTTTTCTTGGAACAACTGCGGATGGAATTACGCGCACAGGTGGAGTTCTGGTCCTGGTCCTGTTTCTGGTTCTGGTTCTGGCTCTGGTCCCTTGTCCTTTGCGCTGGAATTTGAGCGTTAAATGGCGCGCATTGAATTGATGGGAGCGCTACTCGTACCTTTCCTCCAGAGTTCTCCTACCCTCTGCCCTTGTGGGCTATGAAAACATTGTCGGTCCCAGGTCATCAGATCCATCTTGAATTTCTTTCCTTCACGCTTGTCGGTTGAAGTACATTCTCATATGTATACCCTTTAGGTGCTGTATAAAAGCGTCCATTATATTCATGCAAGAAAAAAGCCATTCACTCCATCGAAATTACGTATACGATATCCTTTTTCTGGGAATGCAGATAGTTCGCTTCCATTTAATTCCATTTGTATCTGATAGCGGGTATCTTGTAGTCGGTGTATCGACATCTCCTGCATGGTTTTAAAAAGTTCATTAACACCATAAAGTTGTGTGGTGCCTCAGAATGTGAGTGAGTGTGTGTGTGTGTGTATGGAGCTGTGCCAAGACTGACAGGCAGACATTCGGGCAGACAGCGGCAGACACAGAATGCCACAGGGCAAGTGGAGTAAAAAATCTGGCATACACTTAAAATTCATTACGGAAAGTTTGCGGGCATGTTGCACAGACACAGTTACCACACACACACACACACACACACACACACAGAGATACAGATAGACAGGCAGGGCGATGAGTGGGGAAGAAAAAAAATGTGGAAAAGCCACAGCAATTAATTATGGAAAGAAACGATTATGCAGCGGCCACACTTGAAGCCACATTGAAGGCCAGGATATGATGGTTAAAATGTATTTTATTTTTTGTTTTTCTTGCTGTTCTGGGTGTGGAGAGTGCCACAAATCAGCTCTTGCCACAAAAACACTCGCACTGACACACATAAATTAAGTGTAGCAAACTGATGCATTCCTCTCTTTCTCTCTCTGCCTCTGTTTCGTTCGCGTTTTCGCTTTTTCCATCCACTCAGGAAAATTCAAGGAGCAGGCAAGCTCAAACAGCGCCTGGCTGCCCGTGCTCAACCAGAAAGTGCCGGAGCCACGTCCGGGCACATGCCACAACGACACCGCCACACTGCCGGACTCCGTGTTGAATTTCATACGTAAACATCCGCTAATGGACAAGGCGGTCGATCATGAATTTGGCAATCCGGTCTTCTTCAAGCGAGACATAATACTCACCAAGCTGGTGGTGGACAAGTAAGTGAAAATTATATTCATTAGCGCTTCCAGTTGTCGTCGGCTGCAAGTGTCCTTGGCAAGCAGCCACAGCCACTGCCACAGCCACAGCCACACTGTAGATTGTATCCCTGTTGACATTTGTTCCCTCTCTGAGTTCCTTTTACTTGGATGCAGGGACAGAGACATAGACAGAGACTGTGTAGAAGTCCTGGCAGCGAGAAATGTTTTGACTTGGCCGGAACTGGCGAACAATGTGCCGCAGGATATGTTTTTAGTTAAGCTCTTGCCACCGATGTGGGTCCCTGCTCCTTTTCCCTCTGTTCTAACGCCTCTCCCTTCTTGGTTTTCTCTTTGTATTGTATCGCCGCCCTAGGATACGCATCGACAAGCTGAACCAGGAGTTCCTGGTGTACTTTGTGGCCACAAGCTCGGGGCAGATCTACAAGATAGTCCAGTTCATGCACTACGGCCAGCGCCACTCCAATCTGATTGACATTTTCGAGGCCTCGCCGCACAACGAGCCCATCCGCGAGCTGATCCTCAGCCAGAAGACGGGCTCCCTCTACCTGGCCACCGATCACCAGGTGAAGCAGATAGACATTGCCATGTGCGCCCGCCGCTACGACAGCTGCTTCCGCTGTGTGGCCGATCCGTATTGCGGCTGGGACCAGGAGGTGAATGCCTGCCGTCCCTACCAGCTCGGACTCCTGCAGGATGTGGCCAACGAGACGTCGGGCATCTGCGATACGAGTGTGCTCCGCAAGCGCGTCACCTCCTCTTACGGCCAGACACTGCATCTCTCGTGCTTCGTCAAGATGCCAGAGGTGCTGAGGAAGAAGCAGACGCGATGGTATCACCACTCCACGGAGAAGGGACGGTAAGTGTCTATATCTATCTCTCAAATCTATCTCTTTGAATCTCTAGAAAAATTGAAAGCAAATAACGAAATGGGGGGAAAAGTGTGGGAGAAACTTCGCTTCATCTCACTTAGCCCTGGCTGCTGCCAGTGCTGCCAGTGCTGCCAATGCTGCGGTAAATTGACACTTTAAAATGCTCTCCAAGTCTGCTTTTTGGCGTTTACGCTTATTTGACTGGGGATGCTCCGTCTACGAGTGCTGCAGCCAACGCCGTGCTCCCTCTCCTGCTCCTTGTGGGGCTTCAAGTAATGGAAAAACTTTCAACTTTCTTCTGCCACAGCGACAAAAGTCGCTGTCTGGCACACACACACAGTTTATATTGATTTTTATTGTGCGTTTCAATGCGTTCCCGAGGTTGGAAAATGAAAAGTCTCCCGCTAACCATCTCCCTCTAACCATCTCTTCCTCACTCTATCTTTATCTTTATCTTTATTTCTCTGTCTGGCAGCTATGAGGTACGCTACACGCCCACCAAATACATTGAAACGAACGAGGGCGGCCTGGTCCTGCTGGCGGTTAATGAGGGCGACGGCGGCCGCTATGATAGCTACTTGGATGGCACCCTGCTCTGCAGCTACGGGGTAACCGTGGACGCGCACAGGTGAGTCGCAGGCTCCAGGCGAGGCGTCGCAATTAGGAGTTTGGCCAAGTTTTCCACCAACCGAGGCCGGAACTGTCAATAACGTATTTTCCTCCCCTTTTCTCTCTCTCTCTCCCTCTGTCTCTTTCTCTATCTCTCCACCCACAGATGCTCGCCTCCATCGCAGAAGCAGGACTACCAGAAGATCTACTCGCATTGGTGCAACGAATTCGAGAAATACAAATCGGCCATGAAACAATGGCAGGCCAAACAGGAGGTGGGTGTAACATAATTTCTTGGGAAATCCAAAATTATACGAGTATTCTGGTAATTGCCGCGTGGGCAGGGGCCGGGGGCGGGGCCCGCACCATCTGCCGTTAATTGTTTTAATTAATTTTTCAGCGACAGGTGCGGGGCGGCCTGGGGGCTCCTTCTTGAGCTTTAATTATTTTCTAATTTGCTGGCAAATATTATGCGCAGAGAGACCTAATTCCGTTCTTTCCCATTCCCTCACTCCTTCGTTATAGCAATGCGGCCTCAAGGACAAGGCCGGATCCGTCGGCAGCAATGGCAAACATGTCAACGATGTGTTCAGCAATGATGCCCTGGTCTGACCCAGAAGTAAGTACACGACTACCCCAGATAACCAGGAACCACCTCACCAACCAGCACCTCTCAAACCACCATTATATCATCATCATTCACAGTAGCACACAGTAGTCGAAAAACAAATGAAAATAGTTTGGAATTTTAGTTTCAAAATCTTTCTTTTCACTGAAATATGTTTTTATTGTTTTTTTTTTTGGAAAAATGTACTGCAAAATTCTACCTTGGTTACCGAATGTATTATTCCAAAATAGAAAACCATTTGCTGACAAGAGTAAAACATTTTCCTTTTTCTCAACTGGTTTATTTCCCAAAAATTACAAACTATTTTCTTTCAAGTGTAACACCCTAACAAAAAATGTCCTTTGTCCTTTGTCCATTACCCCCTGGACTGCTGCCGATGCTCCTGCTCCACAGAGTACTTATATAGCTCTGAGTTCTTGTCGTCGTCGTCGTCGGAGGGAGGCGTGCCGCCCGCCCACCACAAACTGTACATTTTCATGTTCCTGCTTGCCATATTTGCTCGTTTCTAAAGTTTCTAGTTAAAATGTAAATGTAAGTTGAGTGGAGATGTAAGACAACCCACAATTGGAACCCATCAAGGGGCGATGCCGCCCCACCCGTTCCCAAATGCCCCAACACCACGTGTATATATATTTGCCCGATTTAATTTCTGGTTCTATTGGCGTATGTGTGTTGTTTCAGGAGGAGAGCAGATGAAGCAAAACCAAACACAGTAAGCAGAAGGAGAGCAGATGATGATGATGATGATGAAGATGCCAGGATGGGGAAAATCATGTGACAAGAGCCGAGCAGAAACCAACTACAAAGACTGAAATTTTTAAGCTTTTAGCATCGACAATATTTCGGATAATTTCAATGAGTTTTCCTTTACAACACTTTTCGTTACGTTTGCATTTCCGTTTCCGTTCGTTTTGAGATGTTGTCAGCGTCAAAACATTGATTGATTTCGACATTAACTAACTGATATACAAAGATGGAGTAAACGATAAAAGTTACTAGCAAAAGGATCCTGCCATAAATCAAATGGAAATTACGGTTTTACAGACACACACACACACACAAACACAGAATACACTCTCCCACACAGAGAATCTCTATATCTATTTCGAGCTAAGGTTAAGGATACAAACCACCTAAAGTGAGAATCTGACAATTACATATATGTATAAATAGCTCACTTGATGATGATCACTTTTAGCATTGATTTCCATTTAGTTATGTTTTCGGGAACTCGTCGCTTGGCCATTTTGGGTTTTTGGGGTTGGGAAGATCTTAAACGAATTTGTATATTACTTAGCAATATTTGTTTAACTAAACATAGACTAAGATATACCTATACATTCTATATATCCATACACTATATACATATACGTATGTATGTACATATGTATGTACATATATGAATAGCTGCCCAATGTTTAGGTCATAGACAAGTACGGAACCAACTTATACTATAGCCAAAACAGGACATGAATAGAATCCATGACGCACACAGAAACGTAAAGGTAAAGGATTAACGATAGAGGATAGAGGATAATGATGAATGTTGTATATAGTAGAACTGCTTTAGTCGATAAGATAACTAACCAGGCATTGATTTGACGTTTCTACGATTTGATTTTGATTTTGAACGATTCGCTATTTGGCATTAACTCGCTCTTGTATAGATTGTGCGTTGGCCTAATGTTTACGATAAGCAATAAATATAGCTATACATATATTAGCATCTAGATAACATCTAGTAATTACATAAATACATACATAGATATCGTACATAGGGTAATTGCATTGAGACCAACATGCTCATGAGATTACTTAACCCCTAGCTGTAATTAAGTTGGTGTGGCAAATACGTAAATACGTTCTACAGTAACTACAAAGTAACTCAGACACACGACACGAATGCATTTAGTAGGACGCATTATGTATTTATGGCTAAGAGGCAAGCAGAAGGTAGCGGGATGGTCGCGGGGATATCCCTGATATAGAGAAAATACTTTCAAACTGCCACTAAGAAAAACAGCATAAACCTTGGAAAAACTAAACGCTTCACAGAACAGTCAACCAAACCCGAAAAGGTAGGCGTATTTGCAGAAATAAAGGAAAACAAAATGAAAGGATAACTAATCCATTATCATCCACACACGAACACACTCACACAAACAATATTTTTCTAAAGATTTTCTCAGCAAAATTTTTAATGTTTCCCAACCGAAAAATAGAACAAATATAACCAAAATTTTATCGTTGCATACTTACTAAAATAAAATACTAAAAGAAAAACAACAAATGAACTATGTATGGTAAATATTTAAAAGCTACTAACGCTCTGAGCTTCTAACTTTAATGAATCAAATGTTTTTTTGTTGCCTTCGGTAGTTTTTTTGTTCGAGGACTTATTGTAAATAATTTGAAGATTATGTGAAATGTTTTGTATGACAATCACATGACATGATGTTGAGTAAAACAGATATTGAAAACAAGAGGAAAAACTGACAAAAAACAGAATTAAATCGCCATGGTGGCAATTCAGGATGGAAATTAATATTAATTGAGTACTTAATACACAATTTATTGTAAAAATAGTATTAATTAATAATAAAATATTCACAGTTTATATACACATACAAACAAACAGACACACACACACACACACACAGACACACACAAGCCAACAAATACATGCATACATAAATAGATAAACAAACCACTTTTACAAAGTATTCATACAATAAACAAGAATTTGCGCTTAAATTACATAAATTCGAATGTGGTTCAATTCGAAATACATATTTGAAAAAGGAAAACGCAAATTGATGAGTCATGAGCTATAAATAATATTCCCGGAAAACAAAAATCAAATGGAAAACAGAATAATTCAATGAAATAAAACAAAAACAAAAACAAATTAGCTGTAAACACATAAAAAGAAAATGCAGTAAATAAATGTGATAAGATTCTTTATTAAGCAAAAACAAAAGTTTGAGTTTGTTTATTTTATGGCGGGTGTGGCTAATTGTTGGGGACGCGACTGTACGCAGTGAAATCGAAGTCGAATTTAATGCTGTTGTTGCAGTTTCTGGCAAGCTATATTATACAGAAGGTGGGGAAATCTAAATAAGTGCCATCTGTTTGCTGGTATGTACATGCGATTTATGGTATATTTATGGTATGAATTTCATAAATGAGCGGGAATGAGACAGCTACACGGAGAGTGAAACTGCCTTACCTTGTATCAAATATACTTTGGTTGCGGGAGCGGATGTTATTGTGCCTAAAACAGAGACCAAGAGAGCGCGAGAGCGACAGCAATTTCAAGATAAGGAGAGGTTGCTTCAGCGGGTCGACGCTTCGCTACCCTTGAAATCGAAACATCAATAAATAAGCTGAAATTTTAATCATTGTGTGCGACGGTTAAGTGTGTGCGATAGCTGCTTAGTCCTATATTATCACTCCCATAAATATGTAAACATGGACAGTAATCATTGCCGTAGCGGGCTTGACATACTTTCCCCGCACCCTATATACTCCCGGCGCGCCGTAAGAGTAATTTATGTAGCAGTAAACAGCAATCTCAGCAGCATGTGAGAGCGAAAGTGTCGCCGCCCAAACAAAATCAGGCGGAGTAGAAACAGTTGTTCGAAGAGCAGATCAGAAGCAGACCGAAGAGATTAGTGTCAAAATTGCGTTGAATAATTGAAGCTGAGCTGCGAAATATGCTCCATTTGCTGCTTCTCGGGCTAGCGCTGGTCTCGGCCAACTGCCACCATCCCCATCGGAACCACAGACATGTCAGATATTCACCGGAGCTGATAAATGAACTGCGGGACTTTACCAAGCTAATACCAAGTTCCACCATCGATGAACTGGTGGCAGAGCACTTGATCACCGACTCGGGCTTTCGCAAGGCGGTCAAATTTCTGCGCAGTGCGGACTTCAAGCGATTGCAGCAGCGCGCGGAGGCCCTGCCAGAGGTCGTGGAGCTAATCAACTTTGTGCACCTCAACGACACTGCTGGCAGGTGGACAACCCGCTTTTGGCCCAACCGTATCCGGCGTCGTAGTGTGTACAATGTCCAGGGCTTTCGACTGGACACCAGCGAGGAGGTGATTCTAGTGCTTATGCAGGAGCCGTCATCTGTGGGGGAATCTCAGAGCACATCAGTGGATTCCTTTATCAGCTTTGTCCGGGACTTACTGACGCATCTGCCTCGTGACCGCTTTGTGGCGCTCATCGGTGAGAAGCGCCAGCGCAGTCCCATATTCGCCAAGTTCTACGACGCCCTGCGGAGTCCAGAGTTCAAAACAATGGTGGATGCAGCTATGGTAAGGGGGTAGAGGGTGCATGGTTCATACATACATCTACATATGTATATTTGCATTTCAGAGCTCAAAGAACGTGGCGAGTGTGATCCGGGAGCTGTCCGACCATGATATCGATGCACAGAGCCTGAAAACAATTGGCTACGAAGTTATCTCCTGGGGACCAGCCTAGTGGGGCGGGGGTGGCTTCTATTTTTCCACAGATATGTACACACCTCCCAATAAAAGCAGATGCAATGTATTTTCGAACAAAAGCCCACGTATGTACATACCTATGGTTATTTGAAAGATGAAAAGGACAAGCTCTGATGGAGGCTACTCGTCCAATTCAAAGCAAATGAAAAATTCGTGTTACATTTCATGGAAACTCTCCATTCCTACATGTGTAGGTTGCCTCCAGTGTCGATGAGCGATCGATGGTCGGAATGCCTAGCCGAAACTAGGCAAATAATTCAATATGACAGACAAAAACCCGACACAATGCCGTATGCATTTCATTTGCCATATTTGATAAATGAAATGAAATATCATGTTCTCCCGCACAAATGCAACACACACGCACACACACACACACACACACCTGTCACTGCCAAACACAATCAAACACTCATGCAATTTAATTTGTCTGCATTTTTGTTGTGGCTTTGTTTTATAGCATTTCATGGTGGTTGCTTCAATTATTGTACCCAGTACAAGTGGGGCACAAAGGGTAGCTACAAGAGGCAGAAACAAGCTCTTCATATTATGGATTTCATCGATATATGTAGCTAAATAAATTCCAAAAATCGTAATATTCGTTCAGTTTAGAAAGCTGCAAAGTACGGGGTATTTCATTGTGCTAATGCGTACCCTGTTCTTACTCATTTTGTATATTTCCACCACATTCCACGGTCGTGCATGTGTGTTGGGGATAGTTTCAACTACATACATATAGAGCCCACTGGAGACTTTTCCAGCTACCACTCGCCCTGCACACACACCCCCTGACACACAGCATGAGTTGACACATGAAAATTGCATGCAATTAATTGCCCGCTGGCTGCCACTGCCATTGCCACTGCCACAAGGCTCTGGGCATTTGTACGGTTCGAACCGAAATCAATATGCAGAACCAGAGACCAGATCCAGATCCTGATCCCCGCCCGAGTCTGGCCAAACAACTGTGATTAGATATGATATGCCATGCAATTTGGCCACAACTCTCCGACTCTCTCTTTCTGTCGCTCTTTAATAACATTGTAGGAATACTGTCGTTTAAGGCTTAAGGTTGAAGGCTTCAGCCATACTCGATCTATATTTTCTGATTGAAGTATTTTTGGGACTCGGTTGTGGCAATCACACTCTCCTCCATGCAGTAAATTGGGCTGACCACTGTCCGATAGTTGGAGTCGTACGCTTGGCTCTTGATGTACTCGGTGGGATTGTCCGGCTGTGGGAAGAGAGTGGCCAGACCCTTCCGAAAGGCATAGTTGAAGACGGCTTCGGCGATGCGCTGATTGATGCACTGGATCTTCCGCATCGGTGGAAAGACGTTGCGCTGGGCCAGGTCGTCGGGCCAGACGAGGCTGGCCAAGCGTTCGGCGGCCACAAGGAACGTCTCATCCGGCACAGTGCACATCCCCGATAGCAGGATGCCCTGCGAAATGCCAGGCTGCAGATAAATGCTGTTACTGCAGCCCGGCTGGTACCATTTGTTGGCATATTTCACGCGCGGAATCGACGAGCCCGAGATGAAGACGCAGCGACCCTTGGTGTAGGTAAAGGCATCCTCTGCGGAACACTCGGCATTGCCGATGGGCCGCGACATGGAAAAGATGATGGGCTGCTCGGCGCTCCGCTCCATGGCGCGAAGTACCTCCTTGGTGAAGACATTTGGCTGGGAACCGGCGCCGACCAGGACATTGGGTCGAATCTGGTCGATGGCCTCCACAAGATCTTCGGTCGGGTCACCAAAATTGACAAACTCGTGCAGCATCTTTGGTATATGCGGTCCTGGTCGATCGGCCACAACCAGTCCCTTGTCATCGAAGAACCAAATCCGTTTATGGGCTTCGTAATCGATCATGCCTTCCTGCTTCAAGAAGACGAGACAGAGGTGAGCCATGCCAATGTTCATGGCACTGATGCCGTAGAAGAGGAACGTGTTGCTAGTGAATGGCATTCTCTTCAGACGATTAGCCACAATCACGGCGGACACACCGCAGGCCCCCTGGCACTGGAATTCGATGTCCACCAAGCACATTAGCTTTCTGTACTTCTCCAGCTGGTAGGTGGCATTGTGGGCATCGAAGTTCTTGCACAAGATAGTGGTCCGAGTGCCGAACTGCTGTAGCACGGCCAGGGCGAATTCGTCGAAGAGGGCGTGGAATTTGGAGCAGGGTGCACGATGCTCTCGCAGGCCCATGTAGAGGGGATCCTGGAGCAGATCCTCGTTGTCGGTGCCCGCGTCCAGTACCAGGGGCAGGCAGAAGTCCGGATGGATGCCCCCCAAGATGACGTTCTGATGTAGCTTTGACATTAGATTGGCCATTGAATTGATGCCATAGTCACCGAGGCTGAGGACGGAGGCACCGTTGGTGACCAGGACATAACGAACGGTGCGACGAGGCCAGTTCCTGAGCACCTGACCCACGTGGCCCCGATCCTTGATTGTTATATACATGCCCTGGGGGTGGTGGTAAAACAGACTGAAGTTCTTGATCAGAAAGTCCGACTCTGAGCTCTCCAGCACTGGCATATAGGTGTCCCAGTCGGTCTGCAGCAGGCGGTAGAAGAGACGCCGATTGGTGCACTCAAGATTGTGCAGATACATGTACTGCTGTGTGCGGGTGGTCATCTGATCGAGGACCATCTTGCAGGCGGCCACCTGCTCGTCCATGGTGCGCACCGCCACCGGCAGCAAGCCGTTGATGGAGAGCACTCGCCGCTCGTAGTCGGTGAAGGCCAGCGATTTGTTTTTGATATGCATACTCAGGAAGGCGTGGCCAGTGAGAAAGCCGGTCGGCAGCCTCGGGTCCATGCGCCAAAAGTTGTCCAGCTCGCGGGGAATCCGCGCGATTTTCTGCTTCCTGGCATCGCCAGAGACGCAATTCAGCTCGTCCTTCTCCTTCTGTGTGGGGCCTTTCAATCTCCTCGGGGTAGTCATTTCTCAGAGTCTCGAACTGTGTTTTTGTTTGTGTGAGTTTCAATATGGGTGTGTCCCCAGGCGTCGCCCTCTCGGATATCACTTAACCCGGGAACTCAACTCATATTTACAGGGATCATCTGAAGTAACTCTGACGGCCCCACCGAATGGCACACGCATCTTGTTCTCATTTGCATAGCAACCCGAGACGGGCATCCATCCCTGCCCATCCCATCCCTCCCAGCCCCCAATCCTAGACCGCATTCCCTCTCATCCGTGCCCGGTCTATTGCTGGAATTATGCAAATTGTGCTGCGCACTTTGCGGCGACCTCAAAATGCCGAGTGACATCCAAAAATGTCGCCACTTCCGCTTGGGATCCGCATCCCCCCCAACCACACCCCTGTCCGAATTTTGATGCAAAATATCAACAATGGCAGACATCAAAAGCCCCCGAAGACCATGCGGAAGACATGGCGCTACCTTTTATGCTAAATACGCGGCAGACAACAGCCACAAGTGCACTTGGCCAGGCGGAATCTTAAGTGAAATGGCAACTGAGTAATATTTGGGCGGACGGCTGGAGCGCCGCCAAAACGGAAACGGAATATGGCCAAGAACGAGGACCCATGGAGCCGTCTGAGCATTAAAAAACAAAAGGGACGCGAAGGGCTCTGGCCATAAGCGGCTTAATTTCCTGGATCTGTGTGCAGGGAGGGCAGGGCCCCAGATGCTGCCACCATCTCTGGCCACTCCCTTAAGTCTTACGAGTTTCGATAAGGGGGATACGAAAATTTAAATACAGACAAAAATTCCATAACTAATTTGAAAAGGAAATGCACAAAACACTTCCAGACTCCCCGAGAGAATCAGAGTGATAGAGACAGAGACAGAGGCAGAGAGGGATTGGGAGAACCTTTCGAAATCCAATTATCAGCCGAAGACACCGTGGGAATGGATGGATGGCTGAATGTTTGGGTGGCCTCAATGGTTAGGGGTGGGGGTTGCTCTCAGATTGTCAGAGTGTTGAGTGATACTCGTGTGTGGTGTCGAGAGCGGGGGGAGGGATGCTTGAATGCATCACAGGTTCATAATGAAATCAATTTTCAATCAATCGCTCGCATAGCAAAGTAGAAGCAGCCCCACAGAGGTCCTGCCACTGCAGCCGGCCTCTGTCCTCTCGTATCTTTTGTGTCGGAGTTGGGTGCATGGCCCAGGGGAGACTTTTCAGTTGTTTTGTTTCAGCTTCAGCTTCAGTTTCGTTTCGTTTCGTTTTGCTTTGGTTTTGCTCCTTGGGTTGCCCCTGACAGTCGGACATTTGCACTTTTTTCACATTTGCAGTTTTCTCCCTCTCTCTCGCTCCCCTTTTTGTGTTGCCTCTGCCGGCCACGGATGTGCTACAAATTGAATTTCTGCCGCGGGGCACATTAAGCGATCGAGCCCAGCCTCAGAAACAATTTCACCCTCCCACTCCCGCTCCCACTCGCAGTCCCAGTCCCTGGCCTACGGCTTTTGGCATTTGAACATAAAAATTTATGCGATTCAGGGAGGGAGCAGCAGCAGCAGGAGCAGGAGCAGGAGTAGGAGCCTGGTCCTGAAACTGATCAAAATAGAATGGTGTATGCATGCAGGTGTGTGTCCACCTCCAATCCCCACCTGGTCAGTGGTGTGGGGGGGGGTACATGCACAAAGAATGTTTATGCGTCGTTTATACAGAACAATTTGAATATTTTATGGACAAAATTCGATTTCTCTCCCCCCTCTGTCACTCTCTCTCTCTCTGTTGGCTCTGCCGCTGCCAATGCTCCAGCACGTGCACTAAAAAAGTTTTGCATATGGAAATTGATTTCCTTTTGGCCACATCTACATCCACATACATGTAGTCCCTCCATCCCGCTCTCTACCATAAATACTTGTGTGTCCGTGTCCAGTTTTTGGTCATTCACACGCACGTTTAGGCAATGCCAGAGCTTTGGTCATTTCGATGCTCGATGCTCGATGCCCGATGCCCGACTATTTCGACAGTTGTCAGGCGGCAAACGAGCAAAAAGAACAAAAGTCATTTGCACCTTACTTTGGGGACAAACAAAAGTTTGAGTTTTCCTCTTCTATGTTGGGTTTTTTCCGTTTGAAAAATGTTGAAACGAAGCAATTTATATGCAGCACGTGAGGCTCTGGCTCTTACTACTTACAACCAGTCATATTACGCATACGCTACGTGGTGCCACTACCTTATTATCAGAGCGGGCGATGGAGTGAAAGATGGTTGTTGGGGGAGCACATTGTGCTGAAAATGTCATGTCAACTATGTAACGGGACATTTGTTCAGAATTGGAAATAGCCACCTAGCCCATGGGCTAGGCCAGAAGCGAATATTCTAGAAGAAATGGAGCTACGACTTGGGACACTTACATCCAAAGTTCACAAAAAAGAGAGATCCAGCCGCGTTGCTTCCATTATAATTTGATTTACAAGTACATAGTGGGTATTCCTATCGTTTCAACGTGAAAATGTGCAGTTTCTAGTTTGGCAAACCTTCTGGCTTAGAGCGTGCCACAAATCAAATCAAATAAACTCCGGCTCCACATGGATTTTGTTGCATTTGCGAGCTAAAATATTCGAAAACCTAATACGGCGAGGCCTCAAAAGAGCGGTCAAGCCACATGGGACATTGTTGCAGTTTATCAAATATGCAATATACGTACATACATATTTCTCTTTTTATATATTGTTTGCGGCATCTTTTTTTATTGATATTCGATATAAAAAATGCATGTGCATTTCGGGGGCTGGTGGCTGCCCGGTACGGCACGGCACGGCACACAGTGCTCTTGGGCATTTAATGAAATTGTCACACTATATATCACACGTTTTTTTTCTCGGCATTAACTATTTGGATAATTTATGGCCTGAATGGGAGGTGCGCTGGGAAGGGGCGGCTTGGCTTGGGACATAATATGGGAAATTGAAATGTTCTGCCGCGCGTCTCAAATAAATGTCACATGACTGTCGTTCAGGTCTTATTTTCGCTGCCCCGAGGCTGGCGCAAACAGCTCAAAGTGAAAAGTCTTAAATAAAAAATTTATAAGCTTAATAAAAGCGATGCAGCACACGAAAGGAGGGGTGGAGTATGTGGTGGGGGATTGTGTGGCACGATTCTGTCGATTCCATGTTGTTCGCTCTGCAGAGAGAGAGAAAGGGAGAGAGCGAGGGAGCGAGTGAGCGAGTGAGGGAGCAAACACGACAAACTTTCAAATCGGGAGCTACGTGCGTCAAAGCCAAAAAGCCCCAACTTTATATCGCGCGCTGTTGGTCCTCTCATCCCTCTCATGTGTTCCCTTTCCCCCCTCTCCCCCCTCTCTTTCCATCGCTTTTACTTTGGCAAACTTCAAAAGACTTTTAGCTTATTTTTTAAGTCGCTTTTCTTTGCTGTTGCTGCTGCTGCTGCTTTTTCTTCTATTTCTATTTTATTTTATTTTATTTCATTTTATTTTTCTTTTGGCCAAGTTTTTCCTGGTCTCATTGCTGTCGTCGTTGTCGTTGTCGTTGCCTATTTAACCAGAATTTCGAATTGGCAAATGGCAAAGAAAATGTTGTATTTATTTAGTTTAATGCGGAAATCCCCCATCGGACCCCCTACGGACTGGGGGGTGGGGGCGATAACTTATCACATACTCCCCATGAGTATCCCACAAAATGAATGCGTGGGCGGGTGGTGAATTATGTAATTAACTTGTTGCACGCTTTCGCATTTGGCCAAAACGAAAATACTAGAACTAGAAAAAACAAAACAAAAAAAAAACTATTTGCAATCTGGGCAAAACTAATCGCATGTATCCGGCAAATAATTCCGCCGCAAACGGACCCCGGACCCGTATTAGTGGCAAATTAAAGCGGCCATAAACACGGAATCAGCGCATGCAATAAGCCCTCTCCATCTCTCTCTCTCTCTCTCTCTCTCTTTGGCTAGCACCCGCTGGAGTCCAAGTAAAGTCCACATAAAAATTGTTAACGGAAGCGAAAATTAATTAAGCCACAAGCCAAGGCCAAAGCACGCACTGGCACGCCATTGGGGGTGGGAGTTTTAGGTGGCCAAGAGGTTCTGGGTCCATCTGAGGCTGTGCTCCCGTTTCGAAAATATTGAACGCCAGCGAGTCCGTAACGCGCTTTTAGACGTGCTCAAATATTTGCCAAACGTGTCAAAAGCGATGGAACATTCCCCCTCCTAACATAACCCCTCCAGAAACCTCCTCCAGCCTCCCTTGAGTCGCAGACCACACCCCTAAGGCTCCACAATTGATTGAAGGTTGCGCTGGAACATAATGTTGTTATACCCTTGCAGAAGGTAAAATGGTTTGTGACAGAGAGAAGCTCTGCTGCAAGTAATTTGATATTCTTGATCATCATTCTAAAGATTCCACTCGATGTATCTTCTAGTGTATCTAGTGCTTCGGTTTTAGATTTCTGGTTGCTTTTGGCTGTTTCTGTTATGGTTTATGGTGACATCCTTCGTTGGGGGTAGGAGGTAGGACCGAAACTGATTGACGGCTGACGTGGACAAGTCAATGTGGGATAGGCCAATATATCGATTGATCTTTAAATAAGCCAAACAAAATAAGGTAAAAACAAGACAAAAGAGAACTGCAACTGGGAAATCGGCGGGAAGTGGGTGAGGAGAGGCAGGGGACATAAGTGCGAAACAGATTACAAGTCCAAGAGCGGGCAGACGGGCAGGGGGGAAACCAGGGATTCTCCTAGCACAATCTGGCAAAGAAGCTGCGGGGACTGGGCCTTAGACAAGTTAATTTATGGCAGTCACTGAACCATCCACCAGATAGTGGGGCAGGCAACGTCTGCTGATGCCACAACTCAAACTGTTCTCTGTCCCTGTTCTGGAATCCGATTTTCTTCTCCCCTTCGGTGTGTGTGTGTGTGTGTGTGTGTCTGCTATGCACGGTACACGGAATGTGAATGGGCATATTGGATTGTAATTGATGTATGTGAAAGGGTGAAGCAAGGAAGCATATCCATATCCTATAAATTATAGCAAAAGGCAATCTACATCGCAGATCAACACCGAAAAATATGTGAAAAATATCATACTAAAAGGTTGTTTTCTTGTACCAAAAATCCCAAAATTACTCCTCCATTTAACTACATTTTCCTATTCCCGCAAATGGTTTTTTCTGAAAGTTTTCTCCAATCATCAGGAGTGTAGAAAGTAATAAAGAACCAAAACTATCTGAATGCTTGAGTATTTTGTAGTCGCAATACTTTCTCCCCGAAATCTTTCTTGCTTTCTTTCTTGTGCTTTTTTTCCCTTTGTTTTTCTGCCGCAGCGGCTGTTTGTGCGAAAAACTTTTGCTAATTTGCGGTAATGTTAATGCTGAACTTTGCACAAAATTAGTCAAGTTCTTGGCTCTTGGCACTTGGCGCAGGGGGCAGCTGCGGGGCGACGGGGCGACGGTGCTACGGATTAAGCGCAATGTTACGCCAAAAGTGTTAAGTTGGAAATAAATGTTGACACTTGCGGTAAAGCGGAGGCTCTTATGCCGCAACATAAACAAAAGGCTCTGGCACAGGCAAATCACTTTAAAACAACGTGCCACACACACACTCGGCCCCGGCCTCGGCCTGCCAGGGCCGGGGCCAGGAGGAACGGGCAGGGACGCGTTCAGGCAGCATGAAATTAACCGCCACGCAGAGTCCTTTTGCTTCCCCCCTTCCAAAGCCATGTCTGGGCCATGTCACAGGTGCGTACCGCTTTCTACTTTCGCTATACTTTGGCCATACTTTGGACCCCGGCACACGACCGGCACGGCAGCCGGACTGCAGTTAATTAAGTGGCAGGCAGGAAGGCAACTCGGTGGCAACCACATCGCAGCGCAGCGCAGCGCACTTGCTGCGCCACCTTTATGGCAGCTGCTGCTGGTATGCGTATGCCCCAAGTGCCGGCCAAAGTATTTCGGTGTGTGGTGTGGCAAGAAATTAATTTATAAGTTTCGGTCCGCGACCAGAGGATTACTTGCCGCCGCCTGACCTCCGCCCCCCCCCCCCCCCCCCACACCAATAGCTGCCGTTTTGGCAGCTTTTGTTTACTGCCAACGGTAGAAGTTTGCGGCTCAAAAGTTCGCCCGTTCCGGAGGGGCGAGGGGTCTCCAAAAATTTATCAAGTGTCATACGTTATGATAGGTGGCAAGCCACTGGCCCGGGGCTCGGTTCTGGCCAAAGTTTTAATCAATTTATGGCTTAGTTAAATAATTTATGTAAAAAATTGCCACAACCACGAGGAAAAGTTCTGCAGAGACTGACGGACAGATAGACAGACATCTGAATAGACCCCTTCTGACGTTGACAACGATACAATTATTGGTTTTGTAGGCAGAGGCAATTTACATTCCCATTCCCATTCCCAAAGAGTGAGTGTGTGTGTGGGGCTGTAATAAATCAAACCAAGTGAATAAATCATATCTGAGCAGGCTCACAAATACTATATATTGTATCTGCGTATATTCGTATAGGGGCATGCAGCATGGGGCAGGGCGAGAGTGTCACAGTTGACACATGCGAAAGTGAATGCCGCGCGGCGAACGACGACAACGACATGGAATAATGACATGAAAATTGACAATTTTATTCCTACTTAACTTGCTGAATGAGCAAATGAATATATCACAGCCCACATCTACACTCTGTATATGTCCGTATACATATATATGTATATACGTGTGTATGTAGGAGTGGAGGAGGAGACCTGAATGAGCGACTGACTGAATGAATGACACATACTCTTACTCGTACCCGTATTCGTATTCGTATTCGCACAGTGAGTAACCGACTGACATTCCAACAGCTGTCAAAGTGTGAATATCCGAGAGACATCACACACATCGCGCAGGGGGAAAATTAGGGGGCAAGGGAGAGTGGAGTTTTCCCTGATTTGCATATGAGGAAATAGATTCTCTCCCTCGAACAGGAAACACACTCATTCAAATAATTTACGATGCTCTGAGGCCTGAGGCCATGTTTTATGGCCTAATCGAATCGTATTGGCGCTGACCAAAGCCAAAAGATAAGCCATAATCCATATATGGCCATATAAATCAATATTGTGTGCACTCGAAACATTATCGAGTGGCTCCCAGCCTGACCATACACTCCCACACCAGAGACGCCTCTGCTATGTGTTGGTGATTCAATTAAATAAACGCTCGGACAAAGCGCTCAGCAATTGCTCCGAGAGTCTCCAAAGTCTACACAGAAGCAGCCACACACCGAGGGGGCACACAGAAGAGACCAATCCAGCATCCAGAATTCCCCAGTTCGTTGAGTGGATCACACATCGAAATGAGAGTGCAACGGATACCAATGCTGCTCCAGTGCCCACATCTTCTGCTGATGGCCCTCTGTGCCTTCAGCATCTGCCATTCGATGGGCCACAGCGATGAGATTGTGATGGTGGAGGACATCATCAAGGTGGAGGAGGACAACAGCAGCACCATTGCCCTGATCACCCTGAGGGAATCCGCCAGCGATGAGGCAGAGGACAAGGACGAAAGCGGCCAATCAAATATTTCCGATGATCTGATATTTCTCTCCAACAAAAACAAAAGCCAGAGCCAGCCCTTAGAAGATTTGTCCACCTCCGAAGAGCAGTCTGCAGAGGAGCAGGTGCCAGAGGAGAGCCCCGCCTCCCAGCCCATCGACTTGAGTGCCTTCGTGGCTCTGATCCCAGCCCGAGAAGTGCAGTCGATAGCCAGCCACTATTACCACCACGATGCGGAGGTACAACGAGCCTATGCCTTCCTCTCCACGAGCTTCGTCGCCATTAAGCACCAGATGTTGCAGCTGCCAGAGGTCCTGGCCTTCACCCGTTACCTGAATGCCAGCGGCCTGGATGTGCTCAAGATAATTGATTCGCTGGCGAAGGCCAGCAAGCCCTCGTCTCTGGATGTGCCCACCAATTCAGCGGCTGGCAATGGTGCGTATGCGTAATGTATTTTGGGGTTTTTTTTCTGTAACTCATAGATTTCCTCTAACGACTTCAGCCAGCGATTGGGGGAGCACCACTACTAGAGAACCACTCAATGGCCTTCACGGGCTGGTGGACAGCATCCTGGACATTTTGCCGCAGGACCAACTGCTGGCCACCTTCTTCGACAAGACCGAGAGCGACAAGCAGTTCGCAGCCCTCGTTGACAGCATCGGCACTCCCAAGTTTGCCAAAATCCTCAGCAATCTCCAGGTGAGCATCCATCTCCAGGTAACCTCTGACCTCCCCCCGCATCCCACACCTTCAGGTAATTGTATTTCGTTCGGGGACACGCTTTGTTTGCTTTGAGCTGCCGTTTCTCTATCGTTCTTTCGTTTTTTGGTTTTTGGGTTTGTGTGTGGAAAATTGTTTAAAGAATTCCATTTGAAACGAAGGTCGACCGTGTGGCTGGCTTCTTAATAATTTCCCAACGCGACGTGAGCGAAATTTACAATTGGCTTTATTGGGTTTTCCGAAGGAAAACACAGGAAAAGAAAGGTGCAGGTTAAAAGCGGGCAACTTTTGTATGCGATTCGGTATACAAATCAACTTCCGTTGACGCGGATGCCGCATGCCACATGCCACATGCCTCATGCCTCATGCTGGGCGGCCTTCCTTTCTGGCCACGAATTTTCAAGTGCCAAGGCGTTCCCCATTTTCCATGGTCTTGTTATTTTATACATTTTTTGTTGGGCGCTCTTCTAATTGGCAATTGAGCTGCGGTACGTGCTGCACATATTTATGAAATCAAATCGACAGCCACAAGGCAATTTATATTTATTTTCTGCGTGTGAGAGCATTTCCCCAGCATCCAGAATTCGGCATCCAACATCCATATATTTATCAGGCAATTCAATGGAGAGCGTGTTTCCGATAATTGATTTCGCTACACTGATTCTCAAGCCATCATCCAGTCCAGATGCTGTGGATGATTAGTTCTTGGGAGGTAGGGAAAAGATTCGAAGCTCGAATATCATATCAGTAATCAATTTTAATATTGAAGATCCATTTCGATCATTTTTCTATGTATCTATTGATTACATGATGAAAATTCAACACTTTTTAAGCTCGTATTTCATTTCCGAGTTTATCCTTTAATGCAATGAATATCTTTATCACAGCATCACATTGAAATGCATTAATTACCTCTCTGAATGACTCTTCCAGAACTCTGTGCCACTGCGTAATCTAATCTTCGTAATGCACTCCAACGGCATCTATGTGGAACGGATTGTCGAGTCGCTCAAATCGTACTTTTTCCTCGCCAGCTTCTAGCTCCCCTGTGAAATAAATGAAACCGAACCCAAGGAGCAACCCAGCCCCATCCTACTTTAAAGATTCTCTCTTGGCTTTTCTTCTGGTTTGGGGCAAATCGATTGGTGGTGCCACGAATTATTTAGCAGGTGCAGCCGCCTTGCGAGACGATTGACATCTCCACAAAAAACGGAAACTTGAGCATATTAATAACATTTCCTCCGGCCCCGGCTCCCCTGGCCTCACCTCCCGCCTCCGCCTCAACAAAAAAAGAGGGTTAAATGACGTCAAAAGTTTATCTACGAAAAAAGTTGCCTCTTCCATTTGCTGCGGCTGTTGGCTCTGATTTATGCCTCACCATGAAAGGCATAGACTGGGGCACACACCCAAGCAGAAGCAGAGGCAGAGGCACAGAGGCTAAGTGCGGCGCGGCGCGGTGCGGCACCAACGCAACAGTTGCAACTCTCTTAATGTCGGCGTTTATTTGAATAAACTCAAACTTTGATTTCACAGGCAGCGAGCACCAGCAGCGGCAGCAGCAGCAGCAGCAGCAAAAAAGTTGCCAACTTTTTCGGTTAACTGATTTCCACACAGACCTATTCGCAGCAGCAGCAGCACACCTGCAACCATGCCCCAGAAGCAGAGGCAGAGGCAGAACCATTTCCATTCCCGTAACCCGAAACAAGAGAGGGAAAAAACAAAAAAATTATTTTATTCTCGCGCCCCCCAGGAGACTCATAATTTAGCGCGAGTATATCAATAAATTACGCATGCCACAGGGGGTGTTGCAGGCTGTTTTGGGGTGTGTGTGCAGGTGGCAAGCGGATGGAAAAGCAGAAAGATTGGTTGCGGGGAATGGGGTTGATAAAGGGAGATAAAAGTATTGAAAAAGTATCCAATTAACTGCCTAGGAGTGATGCAACTTTGACCATTCCATGGAGGCTGCTCCTTCCATGTAACACTGATGGTTCCTTCCACATCCTTGGAACCTTGGACCTGGGTTAAGTTATCGTCATCCCTCCGGGCTACATCCGGTGGCATAAGTTGAACGTCAGGCATCAGACAGCAGGCATCAGACAGCAGGCATCAGACATCAGACATCAGACAGGAGTCGACATCAGGCTCCATTAATCAATTACAGAAGAGAGCCAAGCAACGTTAGCACCCCACTTGGCCACCATGCCACAGTCTCTGTGAAAATCAATCTCATGCAACCAATCCGACAGCAGGCTTACCTTTGCGACAAGCTTCATTGGATTGTCAGCATCCCAGATTGATTATAAGGACACATAGAACAGCTCTTGCCACGGATCAAAATCTACATCAGATACTTGCGAAATGTCGCGCAAAATATTCGAGAAGGGATCTAAGGGTCGCAGAGACTCCGGCGCCCTGTGGTTCCTGTTTGAGGAGCTACTAGAGAGAGGAGTGCGCTCTTGGGTCATGTTGCAGCTTCGTCTATATACACACGGTAGCTGATGTGCCGCGTCTAGAGGGCTACCAGGTCTCATGCCATGTTACACAGTCCTCGTCGAGCAAGGCGATATAGCCACCCCGAGGAATATCGGCATGGAGAAGAGCTTCTGTACCGCCCACCCATATCTTTGAGGTAGCAAGAGAAAAGAAAATATCGCACTGAAGGAAAACATTCCCGGGACCGTGCGTTGGGGTTTCTTGGCCTGCAAGCCGTAAATGTTGTATGCCCTGATCCATGGGGAAACCCTTCCCTATCCCCTATCCCATGCTGCTGGCCAGGTTTTGGTTAGAGGCCGCATCATCAACGATCTTTTATGGTAGAAAGTTGTGCATCTTCTTGCTATGAATATATCGTACCCTTTCCAGTGTTTCGTTTTTATGATGATCTTTTAGTAAATAGCAGTCTTTCCTGTATCTCTCACTCTCTCTCACTCTCTCTCTCTCTTGGGGTAGGGGGTGTGGCTTTCGGACGCCCATAAATAACAACAATTTAGCATTCACAAGTGACGCAGTAAAAATTTATACGCTCTCGCACATTTTCAATTTTCTACAATTTTTCTAGCAATTGTGTGAAATTCCTTGCGGCCATTGGGCAGCAGTGGCAGAGGCAGCTAGTGCCAGACGTTGCATGTGGCAAGGACACAGACAGATTTCTGTCCCTTTCTCTCTCTCTGTCTCTCTCTCTCGCGGTGTGTGTGTGTGTGTGTGTGCGCTCTGAGAGCATTACGTGCCGCCGGACACTTTTAGGGCCACACAATTTAGAGACTTGGCTGGTCTAGATTTTCCATTCTTTTCCATACCCTCTAGATGAGGATTGTTGGACAGGCTGGGTTGGGCAGAGAGAACGAGAGGGAAACTAGAGATTCGGTGTCTTTTTTCTTTTTCATTTTGTCATGTTGTCTCTTTCTTTTTGCATTGTGTTCATTCTATCGCTCTTTCTCTTTGTATAGCACTATCAGACACTCTCTCCAGGACTTCTTTCCTTCTGCTTCCGCTTTTTAACTGAGAAAAAAATCGAAGTAGAGGGTATATTTTGGATCGATACGCTGTTTGACGCTTTTTATATGCTGTGGGGGAAACTGAACTCTTTCCGAGTCTGTCCTTGGCATCGTTTTTTACATATGCTTTCGTCTCGTTGCTGCTACAAGTTATGCATGGAATTTCCAGCTGCTGCTGCACTCCTACTCCTGCTCCTGCTCCTGCTCCTGGACTTCTCCTGCTGCTCCTGGACTTCGCTTGGCTCGTGGCTCACTGGTCACCACATCGCTGGCATTTTGAGGCGTTGCTTGTGCGAGACATTTTTGCAAGCCATATTTCATTGAATTTACATGCCAAGTTTTCCGTCTGCCTCACTCGCGTGCAATTACCTCTCTCTTTCGCTCTCTCGCCCTCTCGCTCTCCCTCTATAAACTCTACTTTGCTCTCTATTTGAGCTGATTTACACAGCCCACTTGGAGCCCCCGATTCCCACTGTAATCGAGCCGCCCGATCACCATGAAATTCCCTCAGAAGAACGTTGCTCAAATTGTTTATTCAGTGAGGACTCCAAGGGGCATATCCTTCATGTCGGACGACTTTTTGCCGCCATATTCCTCGATCATGTCCTTAATGGACAGGGTACAGCAGTAGATGAGGATGACCAGGCCAATGATGATCAGCAGGATGTTCTTAACTAGCTTCCACCGCAGCTTGCCGTAGGTGTAGGGTTCGTGGTAGTTGAGGCACATATCGATGCAGGCGGGAAATACCAGATTGAGCAGCGAGATGGTGAGGGCCCCGACGAAGGCCAGCAGGGGACCCAGATTGGGGAAGGCCACCGCATTGACGGTGCTCAGGAGAACGAAGAGCACCCGGCAAACGTACTCGACAAAGTGCGGATTCTGCAGCCGGTCGCCGCGGTTCAAGTAGTGGTTGATCAAGATGTCGATGGTGACATAGCCGGACAGGGGGTACGACAGGAACAAGGCCAGGCTGATGAACGCCTTGGAGATCTGCGAGATTCTGTAGGGGGTTACTGAAGTCGAGGGGATCTCGAACTGCAGGCTCCAGCTTTACTCACACTTCTTCGGTGGGCAGATCGAGGGTTATACTGCCGTGGACCTCCGGTCCATATTTCCAGTAGCCCATCACGGAGAATATCACGTAGGAGATGACGACCACAACGGCGCCCATATTCAGGACGCCGAACAAACCGATGTACTTATCTGGCTCGGCCATCTTCGACTCAATGGCCAGCATCTGATTAGGATTAGAAATAGGATTAGGGTTGGCTGGAGGACAGAGCCCAGGACAGGACAGGAGGCAATCGCTTACCACTCCCACCGAGCTGATAGAGAACAGGGTGATGCCGAAGAAGAGGGGATACTTGGAGGGCTCGTTGAACATTATCCGATCAGATAGGGGTGGCAAGTCCTGGAACAGGTAGTAAAAGATTAAAAAGAAGCCCAGATACATCACGATATTGGCCACCATATTGAAGGGCACCAGGTATTTCAGGTGTCGAACGAGGAAGAGAGGTATCGAACACAGCCCCACGACCGCTATGTAGATTTTGAGGTTAATGTCCGAGCTATAAAAGTCGATCAGCTGCTTCACGTTTACGGAAACGAACACGATATAGACCACACAAACGCCGTAGTGGGAGAGGCTCAGCACCCCGTCCACCAGGTAGCCAGAAGCCTTGGCGCAGTACTTGCACCAGTTGGGACCCTCGCTGAAGGAGAACACCATGGTATCCGCGAAGGTGCAGTAGCCCTGCTGCTGCCGTCGCGCGGACTCCACCATGCACTGGATCTACAAGTCATAATAATACAATTGGAATGGAATCGAGGAAGCTTCGAGGAAGTTCACCCACAAGCAGAGTGATGCCATGAATCAGCATTATAGTCGTGAGGACCAGCAAGATGGCGCCGCACATCCATCCCGTATAGGCGAAGGCAAGGGGCAGGGCCAGGATTCCTGTTCCTATGACGCACTTAAGCAGCGACACAAACGCCCCTACATTTCTGTGTTTTTTTTTTTTTTTTGGGGGCAGAAGGTGAGATGAGTGTTTTTCATGGACTGAATATCTTACGAGAGCGGGGCCTCAACATTACGATTCTCATAGGGATTGTAACTGGGGGATGTATATATATAGGGAAAGTTGGAAAATTAGAAAATCACACACGTACTTATCCGCCATAGCTTCAATTTGAAGGCAAACAAAAAGTGTTTGCTCTTGTCGAAAAATAAATGTTGTATATTGTTTGAATGCAAAGTAAAAATGTTATGCTCCTCTCGAAAAATAAATGTTGTACACTGATATACTTCTTATGTCTGTACTGAAAGTTTACTGTTGGAATACTAAGTTCAGGGAAAAGTCAACTCAGGCGACACCCCCGATCGGCCAACTATATGCTCCTGAAACTTCCAGAAGTTCTCACAAAATTGATAGGGAAATGTTGCCCTTTGGGAAACACCTGCCCATAAATGATGCCTAAGCCCTGGGAAAATTCCCTACAAAAAAATGAGAAAGATTTACACTCCTATTCCCCGGGAGACCCCACTCACACTCAACCCCCAGACCCCAGCAGACATTAATAAACGCACACATCAAAAGTTGCCATTTCCCAAAATAAAATTCAATTTAGTGGCAGCAACAATGAAGACACAATACCAACCCCATGGAAAAACGTCAAACTTTAGAGGCACAAACATTGGATACTCTTTTGCTGATCCACTGTGCCTCTGTGGCAGATATTTTCATGGAAAATGCCCAGCATCCTCTGTTAAGTCGTCAGGCTCTCTTTATGAAGGGTACATACAACCAAAAAAAAGGCCACCCATCCAATGGCAATGGCAACCCTCCCCTGGCTCCCTGGAAAAGTGTTTTTGGGCCGTAGACCTAAGCCAGGATGCACATAAGCATGAGGAGCACTCGAACTCGTACTCGTACTTGTATTCGTTTTCTCGCACCCACTCGTATCGGGTGGGTGGGGTGTTGGCAAAGAGTGTGGGTAAACAGAGGTCAGAGCGGGGGTGTGGGAGAGCGGATGGTAAAGGTTCACCCACTTACGAAGTTGCACTCGAAACTGAAATCAAAATAAATGTCAACACTGCTGTCACACACAAAGCCAAACCAATCTCTCTCTCTCTCTCTCTCTCTCTCTCTCTCTCTCTCTCTCTCTCTCTCTCTCTCACTCTTTCTGTGTGTATTTTCTATTTTCTAGCCAGAGGGTGGCTCTCTATACTCTCTATCCACTCTATACTCTTTATTCGCCTCTAACCTCTGCTTGAGGGTCGAAGTTCTTGACTTCCTTAATGACAAACTGCGGTGACGGTGCACAGGGCACAAGGCTGCTACTCCTCCTACTCCTGCTGTTGCTGCTGTTGCTGATGATGATGATGCTGTTGATGATGTCGATCACAATATGGGGGGGATAGGCTCAGACTCAGACTCCACTCCTCTCGTGCCTTGTCCCATGTTGATGATGCAAGTCCACAGCTTTGCCTTGGTGGTTGCGCCATCCTGGGGAAAGCCAAAGGAAATCCCCCCCACTCCACCACTTCCACCCAGCCCCTCGACATTGTTCGTTTTGTTAATCTAGAAAAATTGATAAGGTGTGAAATTCTTGATTTTATTTTCTGCGTTGTGCGCACCAAAATAAAATGTTTTTCTTTCTTTCTCAATTCTTTATACTCCATTTTTTGCTTTGGCTTTTTGTTGATGTTGGTGTTTGTTGATGTTCGTGCAAGGGTATTATGATTCTGAACAGTTGTTTGACACTCAGAAACGCAAGTATGCCATACGCCAGTTTCCATTTTTTCCAGATTGAGTCCTTCGACGCCATTCTTTTAGCAGAAAGCAGTAGATAAATCGAATTTTTCTAGATCAGAATGCAAACCACATATTTTTTCTAGGAAAATTTTATATAATATTTTTATAAATTTTTTATAATATATAAACAATTTTATCAATATTCTACGAACAAATTTATTTTTCAGGGTATCTAATGTTTCGACTTTCAAAACAAATCTTTTTATTTTTCCTGTTTTCTTTGTCGAATTTTTCTAGATTTTCCTCCCGTCTTGTCCTTGGCTTGGGGTTTTAGGCGGCCTTTGATGTTCTTTGATGAGGTGTTTGTTTAGTTTTCCTTCGCTTCACTTTCACTTAGCTTTTCTTTTCTTTCAGTTTTTTTTTTTTGAAGTTTCACAGCAAACGAAACGAAATTTGGATATGATTCACGCAACCCAAAAGGCAAGCCCGAACGCTGTCTATCAGGCGCTTTTCCATTTACATTTTAAACGAAACTTAATCCAGTTTGCGGGGAACAACACCGGCAACACCTCATCCTGCCCCATCGGCTCATGGGGCAGCCGTCTGCGTGGCATCTTTGTCAGTGGCTTTGAAATTTAAATCAACAAGGAAATTGACTTTGCAGCGATAACGTCAGAGGAACGTCCAGAACCCCCACAACGCATTCGCAGCTACGAAAAGAGCAATCGTTTTTTCCATGTGGCAAGAGGAGGTTTTCGCCCTGGTGGCAGTGGCAGTGGCTGTGGCAGTCGCATGCGCCCAGTCTTAATTATTGACCCGTCAATTGCACAAAGCGAAACAGCAGCAGAAACAGAAGCAGAAACCGAATTCGGATCAGAAATGGCTGAAGCGTTGGCGAGGCATAAATTGATTTGTTTCCAGAGGCAAAAACAGAAACAGAAAAGAGATGATAGAAGCTGCCTGCAATTCCATTTAAAGTGCAACATGCCACACACTTGAAGTTTGAAGCACTGCTGCCGCTCCCCTGCTCCCCTGCTGAATCATCAATTTCTGATTCTCTATTCAACTCGATTCCATTCCATTCCATTCAATTCAAGTGGGGTGTGCAACCTTTGCTTTGGGGGATTGTTTAATTATTGGAAATACTCGTCGGTGGAAATTGGTTGCCATGGCGCCGCTACATCTACATCTTCATTTGACTCTCCATCCCATCTCCACGCTCCGTTTTGTGTGCAGCCAAATAATCAGTGCATTAGGCGAGCATTCGTCGTGAGGGTCGAATGCAAACGTCAAATGATGTGCAGGCCCTCAGACCAGTGCCTGGTGCCTGGTGGCTGCTGCCTGCTGCCTGCTGCCAAGTGTGCCCATATCCATTGCTTAGTGACCACAAGAAGGAGATGTCTGTGGCACACACGCACATGCATACTCGCAGCATTGCTGTTGACGAACGGATCAAAGTACGCATTTGATGCGCTCAAGTAGCCGCGTGGTAGATAATGGCACACACACCCCCGCACACACAAAGGGGCAGTGGGTGGAAAGTGGTCGTGCTCCTAATCATTTCCACTGCTGTACATCCAGTAGGTTCTAATCATATCAACCAGTCTGTCCACTGTCCCCTCCCTGCCCACTGCCTCTCTGTATCACGCCGCCACTCATCCGTTCCCTAATCTGCCTTGGAGGAGGCACCACCAAGGCACCTTCACCCCCTACTTTGAGGCGTCTCAAGAGGCATTTGTTCCCCTGATTGCGCATACGCAGTGTGGTCCACGGCTTAAGCTTATTTGGAACGCACTTACCCGCACTCCCCCTCGCAGCACACTTGCCCTTCCCTGAAATTGATTTAAAATCCTTTTGATGGCAGCATAATTCAATGTTGTGGACGGGATAGAGGTTGACATTTTCACAAATTTCATCTTTCGCTCGCCTCAAAATCTAGTTAGCGTGGAAAAGTTTTCCATCCGCGCTGCAAGTGCGCGTTAATGTTGGCAGTTAACTTAATTTCGTCGCATTTACCCGCACATTAAGACGCACAGCAAAGAGCAACAGGAGACGAGGCGGAGAGACACTGAGCGGCACCGAGCTTTGTGCCACTTCAAAACCGAGGCAAGATAAACAATGCCACACGCGAGACAAATAACTGATGGTGCACCAAAGACAAATACAGATTCGTGGCCGAGGGTGGTGCAGGTCTGCGCTCCACGAAGTATGCAATGCACCAAGCTCATCAGCGTTGCAACGTAATTTGTGGCACGAAACGCGGAGGAGACAGAAAAATAGTCGAAGGAAGTAGTGGGAGTCGGGGGAGTCGGAGGAGCCGCTAAGTGAGTGAGTGATGTATGCAACAGACGAAGCAGCTTGAAGGAAAAATGTTAAATAACGATGACAACCCTGGCGGGCACACACAGAAAGAGGGAGACGCAAAATGGTGGCCTTTTGTGGCGGTGTTGCCTTGTGGGTGGTGTTCCCGTTCCTGTTTTCCCCCCGTCCGCGTTATTTGCATATTTACTCGTAAGTATACGTATTCTGGATGCGTGCTGTTTATTTATGATTGCATTCAGCACCCCTTCCAGACCCGCGCGCGCCCCCTCCCTTTCTGATGGCATCATCTGGTTGCAGCTGAAGCCTGCGGTGGCAGGGACTGGGTCTGGGCCTGGGCCTGGGACTGGTGCTGGTGAGGGGGTGCCGCCGTTGCACTTAGAAGAGATTAAATATAAATCAATAGAAAAATTTGCATATTGAATGCGCGACTCAGACTATGGACATTCCTGGAGAGCCTTTGTTTTTCCTTGGCTGAGGGGGAGGCATCAACTTTAAAATAATATCTATCTAGCATCTACTTCATCATTTAATGTGAATATATTCGAATATATTCCCTGCGTAAGCTAGGAGCACTCTCCAGGTATTTCTCACAGTGTAGCTTAGCTCAGCGAAATCCTCGCTTTGTACCACATGGTTTTGGGGCAATTGGAAATTCATTTTCGCCGCTATGATGCTCTCATCGCAGGATGTCAAAACAAACAATATAATCCATAAATTCCGCCCTCCTCCTCCGCCACCACTTGGTAGTGGCTCCCAAAAACCCACACTCTCACTTGTGTGGGCATATTTTTAATGCGTTTATGCTAATCAAGCGGATTGGGATGCGGCTTGGGCCTTGTTAAATGATGCCAAGGCTGGACGTGTCGGGAGAATTGGAATCCGTCTAAAGAGGATAACAGGCCAAGCCGCCGGGGAGGGGAGGGGAAAGTCCCTGCTGTCAACACACACATTTTACTGATTGCCATGTGCGCTCATCGCTGTCCTTGTCGTTGTCGTTGGCGTTGCCGTTGACGTTGTCTTCTGTTTTCCAACAAATTTGCATAAATTGCGTTCAAGTCAAATGCGAGTCCCCGGGATTTGTGTGAGGAGAGGGTCAGGCGGGGACGAAAAGGGACTGAATGCCTTTGATGGATAAGAAGGAACAAAAACTACACATCATTGTACTGCTGCCGCTGCCGCTGCTGCTGCTGCTGGGCCTAGGAGGACCCTTGTTCCAGGGACCCGTGCTCCTTCTGGCAATTGCTGGGCCTCAGGTAATTACGTGGCAGGCCTCCCCTCAAGTGGCAGGCAGCCACAATGCTGGCCAAAATTATGCATCGACATTGAAATTGAATGACTTTGCTGAATTTGACATGAAGTTTAAATTACTTTGCCACACTCCCACACACCCACACACACACGCAGACAGAATCGCACACAAAGCGTGAGGCAAGTGAAGTGATGTGGCAGCAAGGTACATACGAAGTGCTCGTATAATCATGTGGCAACTCCAGCCGCAGCTGCCACAACTGCCGCATCTGCCATCCTGCCACCCGTGCGTCAATGGTCAACAAATTTTTGGCAATCAACGCTTCGTGGGAGTGGCATGTTGGGCCATTTTTGCCACTGCAAATTTTCAATTATGCAAAATGTCGGTTTCTTTTGTTGCTCCTCTGCTGGGCCGTCCGCCTCGGCCCTCTGCTGAATTAGACTCGAAAATTCTCAATTCAATTGGCCCTGATAATGACAACTTCATGCATTATGCGTTTACATCGGGGCCGAAGGGCAGCGGGCGCCCCTGGGCCCTCGGCCATGGCCACAGTTTGAACGACAGCGACAGCCGCTGAGCCACTGAGGCATTCAAAAACTTGACAATCTCGTTCACCCCGCAACCGCTGCTCCTGCCCGGCCCGACCCGGCCCGGCCCCGTTTCCTCCCACAAATATGCGATTGCCTTGTACTGGTGCAAATGAATGGACCCCAGGACCCGGGACGCGGGACCCGGCACCAGACCCAGATATCCACATACCCCAGCCACATGGAAGAGCCGAACGAGCCGAAACGCGCCAGTGTGTGCTTTTTTTCCCCGTGAAGGTTTGCCTAAGGGACGGCGGACGTTGATGCTGCTATGTGGTGCAAATTTTCACAAAAATGTACCCAACATTTCGTTGTACATGGAGAGGCGGCTGCTGGCTGCTGGCTCTGGCTCCTGCTGGTGCCGGTGCCGGTGCCGGTGCGGTGCGGTGTCCTGTGTCTGCGTCTGTGTCTGTTTCTGTGGCATGTGTGCAGGCGTTGCTGCTGACGGCTCGATGGTCCCGCCCTCGCCCTCGCCCTCCTTTATGGACCAACTGCAAGAAGGATTTCGCTTGGCCTCCAAACCACTTTCCAGCCCAATTTCCACTTTCCACACTCCACACTCCACTCTCCACATGCAACGGCTGACTTATGCATTCATCCATCCAGTCAGCCGCCAGGATGCCCCTGCCTGGGTTGCCCGTGTGTGTGTGTGTGTGTGTGTGTGTGTGGTTCACTTTTAATAAATTCATAAATATTTATGTATGCAAAATTCGGGGCCAAAACTCGGCAGTACTACTCCGGTACCCGGTACCCGGTACCCGGTGCTCTTCTGGCTGTGGTACTCTGGTCGTCGTGGTTCTGGTCGTGGGGACCACTCCACCTAGCAATCTATTCAATTTGCGGCATGGGACAAGATCGAAGGGGACCACAACCGAAACGAACCGAACTGAGCGAGCATCGAGAGACAGAAAATGGCGATGGATTGATGCGGCATGTCACAAAAACCGCAACAGCAGGTGGAATGATGCTGGGTGGGGCGGCAGCCCCGAAAGAGGCCTGCAACAGCAGAGGTAGATACGGCAGGATATGGCAGGAGATGGCATGGCGTGGTGCAGCAGGACTATGCTGAGACATGAGCAATTTCCATATTTTGCGAATGGAGCAAGTGAACAGTGCATGTAAAATGCTGAAATGCTTTTGGCCAGAGATTAACAGAATGTAGCCATGGTTCAGCCGAGACTCTATGCCCACTCAGACTCTCCGCACACCCCCGACTTGGGCAGGGGGGCTACGGATCAATTTTTGGCCAGTGTGCAGCAACATGTTAATAATATCTTGAGAGCTCTGCCGTCCAGGCGAGTCCCCCCCGGAAAAAGAATGGAAAATTGTCAGCTCTTCTTTAACTGCAGCCGATGTGACATGACGACGAGAAGGGGAGGAGGGGAGGAGATGGGGCAGCGTTGTGGCAATGAGGACGAGAGTGGGGCGGGTATAAATCACAGCATGCGGCACGGCACTCTCACAGAGCGGGGCACTCCTATTTTAATCTCGTTTTTGAATACTCGTTAACTTGCCTTTTGTTATTTTTTGTCTGTGTATTTTTTTATTTTCACGCGTATTTGCATACAAATGCGACAGCCATGGAACGAGAGGAAACTCGGCAACCCTGACAGCATCGTTTGCTCTCACTCTCACCCGCTCTCTCCCCACTTAACAGCTCGCCCGCTCACCCACTCACCCACTGATTTAAAATCAATTTATTTTTCTTCTATTATCCTTATGTAAATCATTTTACGACCGTCAGGCGCGTAGAGTGAAGAAAGTTTCCACGAAAATAAATCAACTTGATGCGTAGCCTATAGAAAAATCTGGGAGGCAGAGCAAAAAGAAGAATCGAGCGAATGAATTTGGAATTATTTACAAATTCGCAAACAAATTTGCACATGACAAGCGTGGAAGCGGCATAAGTAGGCGGAGGGTGCCCCCCTCCACCCTCCACGGTGGCTTTAATAGGACTTGATTCGAAATTCTATGATTAACTTGCGGAATTTCTGGGAAACTCAAATTAATGGAGGCCTTGGGTGATAATCAATTGTCTAGTGTCGGGTGTTAGCTAATGGATGGTGTGATTTCTGTGGAGTATAACCCAAGTGGAAGCTCTTAGGGCGGAATATAAACTGAATGACCCATTAGTGAAAGTCCCAAGCGAGTATTAACTGGCAAAAACAATTAATAACTAAATTCCGAGACTATTTATACTAACTGATAGATTTCTTCCGAGATTGGGAAATATATTTTATATTTGAATGTTATCTGAACCATTTTTCTCTGATTTTAGTGCTAGTTAGCTATTGCTTGGTAAGTGCAGGTAGTGCCTAGCGTCTGGTTTGAGATTAAATAGTTTTACTGCTGTGGTGTTGATTTGCAAAATTATAAAAAAAAACAATTCCCATTCCACTTCAAACACAAAAGATAAAAAGACAAAAAAAGTTCGGAAATTATGCCATTGTTCTGCTGTTTCACTGACACAACATGACACGATCTGCCATTCGCTAACCCTATCCTGTGCGTATCCCTTCGTAAACCTGTGTTAATGATATTTAAATGAGCCCTAAGTGGGCAAAGGAGCAGCGAAACTCATTAATATTTATGCGCAGAAATTATTGCAGTCGTGTAGTCGGGTCAATGTGTGACAAATGTGCAATCAAATATTTATTTGAAACAGACAAAAACTATATAGAGAAGAAATCACAACTGCAGCACAAATTTTTAGTATGCATAACTGCATTTAATAGCCACTGAATATTTATGGAAATAAAATAATAACCCAACCGAAATTAAAGAGGTGAAAGCTATAAAAAAAAGCAAACAACAACAAAGGCAGAGCAGAGCAGAGCCGAGCAGAGCAACAGCCACTCAATTGCATAACGAATCGTGATGAAATTTACATGGCAATGCTACATTCGCAGAATGCAATAACTGAAATAATAAATAGAAAAACAGCCTGCGAAAATATCCAATTGCATAAATAACTAATTAAATTTAAATTTGCAATTTAATGAGCGCCATTTGTGGACGTGAGAGAATTGCAAATTGCATTTCATACACACATTATGCCTAACGGTATACATAGTACATACATAGCTATAGGGCACGGTAGGAACCATCCCTATATGAGGAGCCTTGTCTGATCTGTGTGACATTTATTTTAGCACGAGGGAAACTTTCCTTTCAAGCAAGTTTTTCCTTGGGAGCAAAGTTTTCGTCCTGTAATTAAAAATGTTAGCTTTGTTTTTTTTTCTTTTGCAAGATCGAGAGCTAATTAAAAAGTTTTGACCAAAAGTAAAATCTGTATCTGCGAGAGGGGAGAGAGCGGTATTTAAAACTTATAAGAAGCTTTCTGAGAGCCCTTCAAGAGGTCCTAGCTGCCTGGTGACATGAAATTTCCGAGTTACAGCAGAATAAACAAATAAGCTGGGAATAGAAATTGAAAATTATTGTTGAATACCTTCCACAGAGAGAGGGAGAGAGAGATGGACGGGGGACGACGACAGGGGAATGCGAGTAAATATCATAAAAACTGCAATTTTCATGAACAAATACAAAACTCTCGGAAAATGGGGCGGAGGAAGGAGTTGTGGGCGTAGTATCTCAGCCAGAGACAAAAATTAAATAAAAATAGCTGTAAGCCATGCGTCAACCCACTACTATACTTCTCTCATACTGGCTTCTCGGTCTAGATCCTGGTTCTGGTCCTCGTCAAAGCAATAGCTAACCCTCCTTGTGTCATTCAGAGGGTTGATGACAAGCCAAACGACGAGACAGGAATCTGCACTGCATCGCTTCCAAATGAAATAAATCAAAATAGACAAACAAACAAGCAAACAAAGGGGGAAGCAAATAAATAAACAAACAAACAAATAGACGCAACTTTCTAGAGGAAAGCGACTGAAGAAGCAGCAACAATGAACTGAATGAAGCGGGGTGGAGTGGATGTCCTGAATCGTCCTGTTCTAAATCCGTTTCCATGCAACTATCGCTTGCTACTTAGCTGGGGAATACTGTGTCCTTCACAGAAACGTAAAATCTAATTACATCAACCATTCGAATGTTCTCCGAATGAAAACTCACTTGGAAAAACGAATTGTCCTATCATTCGCGAGAGGTTTGATCCCAAGCTGAACAATCCAAGTCCAGCCTAAAAGTATGCCACAATTCATAATGATTCCAGCCCGAAAAGATAAAAGTATGTACAATGTACATACATCCATTTATATTCATGTATGTATGTATGAAATATTTATACATACACATATTAAAAGCACGATATGGATATCTGCGGCTCAATTCAAACTGAAGTCATTTCATTCTAAAATTTTGCCTTAAGCGGTTGTACATCTTAAATAATTTACGAAATGTCAACGTGCGCGCCTCTCCTCGTGGCTGTGTTGATTGTTTCGCATCTGCAGGAATCTTTGGCAAGTGACTCGGTGAGTGGGAATTCTCGGTTAATTCCGGAATAGTCAAAAGGAGCTTCCTTCCAGCCAGAGGACGCCACACTGTTGACACAGACCTCTGAAAACCAGTGCGGTGCATATTGCTTTGGCGCCTTGAAGCCTATTCTGGACCACATCGCTGCCAATCAGCAGCGATGGAATGCCTGCGACGCCACCAAGCTGGAGTGCTCGGACAGACTGGACAGGATAGAGAGCCAGGTGACAGTCCTCCAGGAGATGTTATCCACAATCGAAGCAGTGAAGGAGGGCCCCGAGGGAAAGACAGTAAAGATACCGGATAACTTCGAGCAGATCGGGTCGAGGTTCTTCTACATCGAGAAGCATCACAGGGTCAATTGGTTTTCCGGCACGAGTATATGCCGTCAGATGGGTGGCAATCTGGCGAGTCCGAGAAGCGAGGAGGAGATGAATGCCATTAAGGAAAAGCTAACGCGAGGTCGAAACTATTGGCTAGGAATCTCTGACTTGGCCAATGAGGGTCTGTTTCAGTCGCAGGCCACGGGAAAGATGGCCGCTTTTCTGAAGTGGAGTTCTGGTGAACCGAATAATCATCAAAACTCAGAACATTGTGTAGAGGTGCGATCCGATAGGGACTTCTTGATGAATGACGGCGGATGTACATTTATAAATTATTTCATTTGCGAGGCAGACGATGAACCATAATTAATATCAAACCTAAAACTTAGTTCCCCCTTATCTGCATTCCAACAGCATCCGGAAAGCTGATAACTAAATAAATCATATTCAGCGGCTGCAGCGTTTCTCCAGCTTTTTCTTATGAAATAACAGGGGAAGTAAGTGAAATATTACATTGGGGAAACTATTTTAAACGCGACAAAGTTGCTATATGTTGTTATTTATAAAATATGTTGTATATTAATTGTGAACTCGAATCATCAACAATTTTCAACAAATTCAAATATAGATATCAATTAATTCGATCTTTGGTCAATCACATTTTATATTTCTTCAATTTTCCAGGAAAAAACTCAGTCAATGACAATGTAGGTGCAACAGCGTAAGATTCTGCTTGAAAGGAGCCTACAATACATCTACTCGTATGTGTAATATTCGTTCTGCCAAAATAACTATGGAAAAGGTATCAAGGACATAGTAGTGGGCTCTACATCGGGGCGGAGATATGTACGAGTATAAAGATAAGATTCAATCCCTTCGCACGCTTTTATGGGCCGAGAAATATGAAAAGTTGAGCTCTTTTATGGCTTGCAGCATTATCATAATGAAGGAAGGACACAACAAAGAAGCGGCGCCATTGACACTTAAAATTTAATGTGTGGCATTATGCTGAGCACCTGATGGGGAAGTGCCAGCCCCTCAGTCTGTTTTTCTCGCTCTCTGACCCCCACATGACCCGTTCTGCAGCACATAAGCATATTAATAACGCCTTTGTGCCACAACAAAGAGAGCACAGCCAGCTTTGGGTGGGAGAGCAGGGCTGGAGAGCAGGGCTGGAGAGCAGGGAGGGAGAACAGGGGTTTCGGGACAGGCAGACATGGCGCCGTCGTGGTTTAATTTAATTAAACAACATCAATCCGTTGCAAGGGTATGCGGACGACCACCTTTGGCCCCTCTAATAATCGCAGGGTGTGGAGTGTGTGAAGCGGTATCTCTCCCTCTCTCTCTTGCTCTCCCCCACTTAATGCCAGGGATTTACAACTTTTCCGTAATAATTTTCAATTAAAAAACGCACTTCAACCCTACACACACACACACACACACACACAGCCAGCAGCCAGCAGCCGGCAGAGGCACAGTGTGACAGTGGCAGCCTGCACATCCACAACCACTTTTGTTACTCATTTTTCGGGGGTCGGTCGCCGTCGCCGTCGCCTGTGACGTGGCACTTGACAAACAAGATTTTGCATGTCGCACACACACGCACATACACACACACATACACTCACTCGAAAACACACGCACGCTTGGGCATGGTGTTCCTGTCATATTAACGGTACTCTGCACACAGACACACACGTGCCTAAAAGGCTTCAGAGTCCTCGACTGTACCTCGCACGAATGCCTTCTGTCATCGCTACACCCCTCTCTCCACTCTCCCCACTCTCTCTCCACTCTCTCCCCACTCTCCCCACTCTCGACGGCTGCAAATATTTGATTAGCTAGAAAAAAGTTAGCAACCTTTTCCCAGTGTTTTTTTTTTTGTGACGGCGGGAGCAGAGTTCCCCTTTTCCTGACAGATCCCTCTTGTCAGAGTTGCCACTTTTTGGCAGCAGACAGAGTTGATGAAGAAGCTCCGCTTGGATCCCCCGATGAATGTTTACTCAGATATCCAGACACTCGAATGCCAGTTCCCGGAAAATGATTTTCCCCATCAAAAGTTCTGTGTGTTCTTAAGCCGACTTGAACAGTTGCCGCACGCCATATGGAATGTGGAAGGAACTTCAGAAGAGCAGAGCTCCTGTTGTAGGCTGTGCCACTCACAGATCTTTTCAGGAAAATCATTTCTGAAAGTATTCTTAGCCCAAGTTTTCAAGCGTTAAAACCACAGCACTTTCTCCTCTCTTTACTCCCTACAATTTCATGCAGAATAGAGCTAGGAGGAAGGTAGGTACAGTGAAAGCTCTTTGGTGTGCACATTAATTAGTGTAATTTCTGCTACAGGCTCAGGCCAGGGTCATGTTTCTATCAAATGAAAGTGCAAAGGAGCTCACGAGCGATAACCTTCAGTCCAGCATCCACTGTAGCATGTTGCACGGCTGCAAATGCCGCAACTGCCGCACCAGCCGCAGCACTTTTCATTTTCCCATTTTTTAGCTACAAAGTTGCTGCTGACGCAGACGCTGACGCTGACGTTGACGCCACAGCAGCAAATGCGTGTAACTTTTTAATCAAATTATGTGCAAATTTTCTTTGGCAGTAATTTTTAGTAAAATTTCGCACAGAATTACTGGGGAGACAGTAATGGGTGGAGCCACCACACAGAGCCGCAGAGCCAGGAAGAGAGGAGGCAGAGAGACCCCGTCTTTTTAATGTTCTCGCTCCTCATTTTCTAGCGACCAGTCGGTCGGCTTATGCCACATGGCCCCCACCCACTGAACCACCCGAAATCAGTCTGCGACTTGGCACCCGCATAATTTTTAATTGAATTTTAAAGTTTTTCGCCAAAGCCATAGTCGAAATATTGTTGTTTTTCCGCAAAAAGTTTCATTTGGGCTGGGAATTTAATTAGAAATATATTTTGAAAGCCGCTCTAAGAGTGAAAATTATGCATATTCTATCGGAAAACATAAGAAAACACTTTTTAAAACAAGAAAATAATCTCGAAATCAAGTGGAGACCTTCTAAAAACAAGAAAATACTCTCGAAATCAAGAGAAAACCTTCTGAAAACGACAAAATACTCTCTAGATCAAGAGGAAAACTTTCTCAACCAAAAAAATACTGTCAAAGCCAAGAGGAATCCTAGGAACGCATAAATAAAAAGATCAGGAAGAAACTCATGATGATTTTTATATTCAGATTAGACTCTTAGGAATAAAAGCTTGTATACTGGATATTTCAGATCATTTTTGGGCCAAATTCGATGTATCAGTTTTCTCTCAGCGTACCCATGATATGGTCCATATTCCAATAGAACAAAGTGGCAGTCAGGCAGTCAGGCAGTCAGATGGCCATAGATCTGTGTAGTTTTCGGGGTGTTGCCACATTAGTAGCCAAGTTTAATTCATTTCGTCGCGCACACAGCAGGCGGCGGATGCGATAGCGAATGCGGATGAGTTTTGCATTTGGTAGCACACGTACGGTCTGCCCCGAAGCCCTTTCTACTCCGTAGATTTTGGTCGTTTTTTGTAATTTGTAGCAGACACATTAATCAAAAAATTGCTACTCTCCATGAGGCGTGCCTCAAACCCATTCCTCCCCTCCTCCCCTCCTCCCTTCCGCTCTTCCAGGTCGCAGTCTGTCACACATGCCAAATGCCATTGTTCTTTCCTCTCTTTCGGCTTGGACACTGGCCTGGACGCTGTCCCTCGGTCCTCGACTCTGTTATTAAGTGGTGGAGGTAATTGAAATGTCAGCGGAAGTGTTGCCGGCCGCAGCACACAGCCCAGCCTGCGGTGCCAGGAGCGGACGCCACATCAGGAGACGGACACATCAGACGGTCGTCGGTACGAGTCATTCGAAATCATTGCCGAGCCAGTGACACAGGATATAGGAGACCGTAACGAGCATTAACGACCCCCTATGTAGCGGTTAATTATGTTCCAATTGCTGTACCTGCGGTCGTACATGACCACATTTCATATAGCCACCAATCCGCCAATTCGCGAATCGCGAACCGCGAACCAAGAATCGATTTTCAGCGCATACTTTTGGAAACTTTAGCCAAGCTGCATCCAACTATTTCTGGACTGGCTATGAAGCAATGAGGACCATTTCCCTTTCCTTTCCTTTCTCTTTCCTTTGCAACTTTCGTTTCTAATTGGTTTCCAGCTTTTGCCCACATCCAAAGTTTTTCCGAATTCGACTGCATTTTCCATGCAATTTCAATTTGATAATTTCGTTGGCAGTTAGCTTCCTTGAGTAACGATGAAGGAATTATAGAATCACACGCCTCACCCACCCATCCTATCCCCCCTACCCATATCCACAGCTGTTGTATATATGGCACACATACATATGTACATACATATATGTATATCTAAGGGAATGGCTGGGCTGTGTGTGTGTGGGCATTGCGGAACTTTTGTCCAAAGGACAGGCGACAGGTTTTTGTGCCGTTTTTCCAGCTTACCTTCAAGATTTCCTCAAACTTTTTTCGCTGCCAGAACTTTTTCATTACGTTTTGACTTGTACAATTTTCTATCTGCTCTGCTGCTGTTCTTGTTGTTTTTCGCTTAATTTTCGTTGGTTTTTCTTTTGCTTCTTTTGCTCAAATGTTTTTTTTTTTTGTTTTTTCGGCTGCAATTGCTGGCTCTGCCGGACGGACTTGTGCTGCTGCTGTGTTGTTGTTTATGAGCTAATTATATAAGCTCGTTATTAGGCGAATTACTTGTTTCTTCATTTGCAGCAGCAACAGAAGGAGGAGCAAGGAGCCCCATCTACAGCTCCACGGCAAATAAGAAAACTTTTTTAATTATAACCTCATTTAGATTTGACGTTGTTCTGGCTGCTGTCGCTCGCTCTTGGCCCAGCTTTCTGCCACTTTCTGTTGTCTTCACAATCTAATCAGTGGGCATATTTAATTTGATCTGATTTCGCTACAGCCCCGAATATCGGAAACGGAACACGACCTCAGGCGGAAGTGCAGGGATTCGTGGGTCCCTCAAAGGGTCCCTGCATCTTAATCGTTTACCAGTGGATCACACACACAGCGGATGGATATACTACATACCTCTCCATCTGCTGCTGTCGAGGAAATTGTTGTCAATGCTGCAGTGCTGCTCCTATCCGCCATGCATCCTCTCTACTCAGCACAAAAATGTATATTTCTTATTCCAATGAAGCGGAAAAATACGTTTTCCTCTCTTCGAATACGCCGTAAGTATGCTGAATTTTGTTTATGCTGCATTTGCATTTGCATTTGCATTTGCATACGTCTTTGAGAGGAGTTCCTTCGAATCGAAAAAGTGAGACTGCGACTGAGACTCAGACTGAGACTCAGACGAAAGGCAAATACTCGCAAAAAGAAGGCTGAGAAATGCTTCTTTAGTTGTTGACTGCAATTTCCCTGGCATGCCATAGGGTTTTCCTTACTTTTCTTTTAGCTTTTGCTCTGCATCTGTCTGTCTGTCTGTCTGTCGGTCTGTCTGTGGGTGTGTGTGTATGTGTGCATGGAAAATATTTGATTTACGTCAAATTGACACGCATGAGTTAATCAAAAAATGATTTGTTATTGCTTACAAATGCATCCGCAATTTCCATACTCCCAATTCCGGAACGGAAGCTGAATTAAGGATATATTTCAACCAGATGCTGACGGGAAAGGAGCAGGGTCCTCATTATTGGGAAAACGCGAGCGAAATGGGCAGAAAAACAACTTGTAATCCAAAGTTTATACATACGTTATACTATTACTTAGTTAATCGAATACCAATCAATCGAAACTAAAGAGAAATTCTCACTGATGCAAAATATTTATTTAGATATTTTGCTAAAAATATCACTCGAAAAATACACTAATTAATTTTAAAAACTAATTTTACTTCGTTGTTTTCATTTGTTCCAAAATGTTATGAAAAATAATGAAACATTTTGAAAAGTACATCCTGCAGCTACTATAACAGATAAAGAGAAAGAGAGAGCCAGAGAAAGAGAAAGAGAGTGAGCCAGAGAAGGTGTTGTAAAGTCAGAAAGAAAAAGAGATGGTTGCACTCGAGATGTATGTACATCATTTGTACATCTTGAAAGGCACTGCCACTGCCCAACGAGGCGCCTTGAGGCGTCTACTCGACTAAACAAGATAAATGGGAAATGTGAAAATAAAGCATCACCTTCGGCCCCACTCTACCCAAACACCGCCCCCGAATAGACCACAGACAGGGCCAAGGCTCCACCAGAGAGGGATATATGTATTCGGTATTTATATTTCATCCAGCAGCTTCCGCCCAACTCCTGCTGCGGAAAGTGGAAGATAACATTTTAATAGGGCCTCGGCCTCAGTCTACTCTCCGCCGGTCATCGCCCAAAGGAGGTGTGTAGGGTCCTTCTCCTGCCCCAGCTCCTGCTCCTGCTGCTGTTCCTCGGAGGTCTGTCTGTCCATTAGGTTAATGTGCACTTCAAACGAAATTAAGATGAATTGATTAAAATTACAAGAGTGCAGAGCCAGAGCGGGAGGGAGAGAGAGTGTTTGCTTTGGCTTTGGCTTTGGCTACGCTGGAAGTTCCAGTTCGAGGTTCGAGGTTCGAGTTTAGTTTCGAGTTGAGTTTTGTGGCAAAGTTCAGGGAGCAAGATTAAGTGCTTTCATTTGCCTCCGCTTGAAAAATGATGCAGTAGCAGCAGCAGCGGCAGCCCTGCAGAAGGAAATTGGGAGGCAAACTTGGCAGGTACTCGAATGAAATAATGAATGGGGATCTGCATTTATTAATGTTTGGAAAACGTTTGCCAAATTAATTGCCATTTAATTTGTTATGCTAACTATCGTTCGGTTGTACGTATGTACAGTGGGTGCACATGGTAATCGCCACTCGCACACTCGAGGCGGCAGAAGACTAATTGGCTTGTGCAGCTTTAATTAAATTGTAAATTTTTGGCCAGAGCGACAGCCCTGGGAGGAAGCAACGAAAATTGCAATTAAGATAATTATCTGGGAAAAGCAAAAGTGCAAATCCTTTTTTCGCTTCGGAGTTTCGGGGGGTGGGGATTATGCAACTGCAACTGCAGCATGGCACCGTTTTTCGCTGCACACTTAATTTGCATAAATTTCAAATGAATCCAATGGAATGGCGAAAAAAAAAGCGCAGCTAAACAATTGCCACTGATGAAGCAGCAGCAGCAGCAGGAGCACCAGGATCCGGTGTGGAGGATGTTGAAACTGCAGCTTCGGGCGTTTACTTTGTCTGTGCCACATGCCCCTGCCCTTCCCTCTCTCACTCTCTCTCACTCTGTTTCCCGTCTATGTACATTTTTGCAGGTGCCACAATCACCCGAAAGACATCGCAGGATAATCGAAGCACAGGACACAGAGAGAACAGGACGACAAATCGAGAGAAAGAGCAGAGCATTTTGTGTTATTCTTACGGATTTTCTACTTTGTTGGCAATGTAAGCACCGCACCCTCTTCTCCCCCCGTTCCCCCCGTGGAAACACTCACTGCCTTTTCCGCTTTTCATTTGCTCTGTGCAAAGTTTACGCTTTTGTTTGATTCGTGTCACACAGCTGACCAGCGACGGACGACGACTCTGGACCTCCTCCCCCACGGGCAGCAGTCACAGTCCCCGTCCCCGTCCCCCTGCCTCTGTCTGCCTCAGCGTTCCACTTCGTTGGAGTTACTTTCCCTTGGAATTATGCAAAAGACAGAGCGAACAAGAGAGAAAGAGCAACTTTTGATGCCCTCACAGATCAATTGATTCTATGAAAGAAACTCCATGATATATATGTATGTATGGCACTTTGATTTGGTTCAACATCCAGTTGATTTTCCATGGGAACCGAAGAAGCTGAAACCTCGATCATCCCTTCCCTTCTCGCAAATATTCGATAAAGAGAGAAAGGGTATCCAGGGTGCAAGGAAAATGAAGGAAATACAAGGCAAATAAGGCGAGGAAATTGTCAAATGAGATTCAATGTTATGCTCAAGTGGCTTTCCACCGTCTTCGCTATGCCATGAAGGGAAATGGGGAGTGAAGTGAATTTTAATAATAAATTTTCCGTGTTGCCACCGAAAGTTGCAGTTGCAGTTGCAGTTGCATTCGGCATTGAAGTTGCAATTGGAGTTACAGCTCACATGCAATTTTCCAGAATTTACTGCCGCGTGAAACTTTTGTAATTTGGTTGCAAAAACTAGAAGAAGCGGCTTGCCGTTCGCGTGTCCAGGCAAACGGCACAAATGAAGCTACAATTACGTCTACAAATACGGGTAGAAGACCCTGTCTCTCTCTTTCACTCTTTCGCTCTCTCTCTCTCTGTCTTTGCACAAGAGGGGAAGTAATTTGCAATTAAATTACAACGAAATGGGCAATAGAAAAGGGAATTAATTGTCCAAGAAATGCAATTATGCGAATGCAAAATGAATGAGCAGCAAATGAACGAACGAATGAATGAATGAATGAATGAATGGATGAATAGAGCGTCACTGTACTTGACACGATTCCGTTCCCAGCAGCAGCTAAACTTTGGTTGCAGCTTAATGAAATTGCATATTACCCACGAACGAAAGTTGTCAAAATGATAACTTTTCCGTACGCAAGCCCCAGCTGCGGGGGAGGGGAAGGGGAAGGGATTTGCCGAACTTTAATCTGGGCTGGCGAATGCCTGGATCCCAGTGGAACCCCAATAAATTACGAATGCTCCTTTTTATTGAACTTAATTTCCTTTTCTCAAAACCACATTTTTCGGCTCAGGACACGGGCAAGGGCCCAAAGTAAGCCGCTGCAAAGGAGAGGGGACAGAGAGGACGGAGAGGAGAGAGAGATATATGGCCGCAGTCAAAGATTACATTTAGTGCACATCCAAACACAAAATACGAACACAAATAGAAGCCACAGCAGAGGTCACGAAAATAGGAGTGACTAGTTCCCATAAGAACATACAAAAAACATCGTAATGGATGGTAGTGCCTGGCAAGAACAATTTTCATTGCAATTTGTATTAGTTTCTACTTGCGGCAGCAGGACTGCCTCTCTCTGCCTGGACCCTGGCGCATCACTAGTATCTTGACCACAATCGTGTCTCCTCCGAACAGGCAATATGGTTTCGCTCTGATTTTTGCCTGCACCTCGAGAATCGAGCGGCACAGAAAACGTTGAGTGCCGCAAGCAAGCCGCAAGGCAGTCCAAAAGCAAAAGCCTTGCAGCTTGGCGCATACATACATACATATGTATGTACTTGTGCTTTGGGGGAGGCAGCTGTGCTGCTGGCAGTCGTATAGAAGGGTCAACATTTTTGGGGGGCAGCGCAGAGGCTTGGGCTTTGAGCATGCACGCAGCAAATGCGTTTGCATTACAGTCAGATGTTTGCGGCTTGCCTCGCTGCAAATACACTCACACACACACACACCCACACACACGCAGAGAAATGTTTGCGCCTTTATGGCAGCCCAAAGTTTGACCACATTTTACAAACAAAAATATTACAACAATGGCAGCCACACACTCCTGCTGCTTGGACCCGTTCGGGCCAAGAGTCTGCCTGTGGTCATAGGACCACAAGTTTCCTTCACTTGTTCTCTCTCTCTCTCTCTCTCTCTCTTTTTTGGCCAGAAAGGGATGCAATTAATTTTGCCAAAGGACAACTTCATCTGACAGCAATAATCTATTGCAAATACCAGAAACGTACGAAAAGACGAATGAACGGAACGGAACGGCCGGGTGGACGGTGGACGGTGGACGCCGGACGGGTGGCATTCCCAAGAATTGCATAAATTGTTGGTCATCCTAATAAGTGAAGCTCCCCGCACCACCACTCCAGCAGGAGGGTGGGTGGGGCCGTAAAAAAGGGATTTGAAAGCGGAAATTGGTAAGGGATTAAATGGCCTAAACAGTTGCGCGGCATTAAGCGCAGCGGCCCCCGCCGTCCTGGCTTTGGCTCGGGGTTCTCCAGGGTTCGATGTCGTCCGGCGAAAACTTTTCACTTTGCATGAACATAAAATACATACCAAATAAAAGCAACAATAACAGTAATGCTGCAACAACAAAAAATGAGAAAACTTTTTAATTTATATTTAAACTTTTGCCAAAGTGTTGAAAAAGGAGGGCGTTATCTACTGCTCCTCGGTGCTCGGTCCTCGGTCCTCGGTCCACTGTCCTCTGCCCTCCAGTCTCCTGCCTTCTGCCTTGTGCCTCTTGTTGCTGCAGCTGCCAAGAATGCCAAATAGTTGTAAAAACACCAATGTGCTTTGCTATGCAAAATTCTCTACATGTACATACATATATATCTATAGACATATCTATGTACGACTGAGTGCTGTGTAAAATGATTCTAACAAGCATTTAAAGCTTGAACGGTTTGTAGTTGAGGTCACACTCTGTGTAGGGATTACCTTTAATTAGTTGCATGCTACTTGATATTCACACAAAGGAGACGACACAAGTGGCTGTGGCAAAGAAACACTTAGAGGCATTTATATTGAGTTTTGCTTATTTAATGGCAATATTAATGAATTATTGTGAGAGGGCTGGGCGGAGAGGGGGCAGCAAATGTCCGTACAAATGCGTATACGTATTTTGAGAGGGGGAATATACGGAATATGGCTAATTAAATATTGATTGTTGAATTAAATCAAAGGTCATCATTGAAAGATTTCGTTATAAAATTGAAGCATAAATATACATGGGTAAAAAAGTGTAATATCAATAATATATTGATTATAATGACACAAGAATGATTATAATCGAAGCTAATGTGGGAAAATTAAGCTGAAGATTTTCTTTAACTGGAGAGCAGCACTTTGGCATTCTGTTCCACATATATCTAGAAAGGCACATACTTTAAAGAGGTTTATTTGTTCCTTGGGGCTGCTCCCTTTTGGAATCTCATAGACACAAGTGCAGCTCGCATTCGTTTATCAATATTTATAGCATTTAATGTGCAATTTGCACATTACACATTTCTTAATGAAATTACAGGAAAAATTCTGTATGAATCGATGCTATTTTCGCAGCGGGCAGCAGGGCAGTGCCGTGCCGCATTCCGCATGCCACATATCGGTATCGCTGGGCATGTAATTTCCGCTTAATTTGCTACCATTACCACAAAAACGCATTAAATGCGAATACCAAAGACAGAGACAGAAAAGGATAAAGAGAGCCGAGAGAGAGAGAGAGAGAGAGATAGCCTTTAAATGTGCTGCAATTATTTGCGATACAATTTTAATCGAGTGTTGAAATATTTGCGGCCACTTTTCCGCTTCATGAAATATTCAATTCAAGTCGAAACACATTCATCTACATGATTGTTTGGTTTTCAATCTGAATAATCTCTCAAGAGACATTCTGTTCTCTTCCACTGCGATCAGGCATCACCCAGGATTCTGTTCCCTTTAATGTCCTATTTGCATTGGGATTACCTGCATCTTCCTACGCTTTTTCCACTGCCTCTCAGTTCCATTTCTCTGAGATGTGGCTGTGTGTCGGTGCATTAATAAATTGACTTTTCCGGACACCGCCATCCCGATAAAGTGAATCGCGAGTTCTTATAACTTTTTAAATTTAGATAAATGTTGTTGTGCCAAGACACAGTCCGTAAATGGATTAGAAAAGTGTTCTTCCCTGACTGGTGATCACGATCCACAGCTCTCGTTTCCATCTGTCGAATGCGCACTGTGATGAATCCGGGTGCATGAATTTGCATCAGCTTTTCGACTGAGGCCTAAGCAAATACCACACTGCAACGTAGTGCGTGCCTGTCGATTTCATTGCATATGGCCCCTTTGGGCCATCAAATTTGACACAAACATAGGACACCAGGACGGGTGGGTGCGGCGGAAGGGCCTCGGATACACATTGGGGCACAGTCGGACCCAATGACGGAGCGTTGCATACGCCTTGCTCATTTGCAGTCGTTATTAAATTGCGTTTTTCGGAGAAGAGAAGAGCAGAGGAGAGACCAGCACAGAAGCAGCCCAGTGGACACCCACAAGAGGGAGAGAGAGAGAGAGAGAGAGAGAGGGAGAGAGGGGTGCTGCATGGAGCATTGGCATTTTAATGAACTGATGCATTTTGGGGCAGCAACAGCTGCTGCAGCTGCTGCTGCATCATGCGATGCCCCTTTGTGCATTTATTTGTTTGCATTGGCACTGATTGTATTTGCATTTGTGTGCGTGTGCGTGTGCGTTTGGGACTGAGCCTACGAATGTGTGGGTGTGTACGGGTGTAAGAGTGCGCATATCTGTGGGTGTGGGTGTGGGTGTGTGTGTGTGTGCCAATGGCAAATGTTCGATTTGGTGTAATGAAATTTTCTAATCAAAGCGTTTTGTTTATTTGCATTTGGTCATGGCCGCCCACTGCTTCCGCTTCCGCTTCCGCTCTGTTTTGTTTGGCTTGTTGACTGGTGACCGCCACACTGCTTCTGTCGAATATTTGTTTGCATTGGGTCAAAGGTTGTCACTTGTGCAAATACTAATTAGTTGTAATTAGGTTTTACATATGCACAGCAGCCGCAAACAATTATTGTGAAAGTGAGTAATGAGGCTCACGGCACTGGCGCGGCTTTAAATCCCCTGAGGTGCACAGCACTGCTTGACGGAAGAAAATTTAGTGATTGGAGTTCGACTTCAGTCTGCTTTAGAACTGCTTTCCTTTTTGTACATTTAACTCCTTGGATGAACGTTTCCTTTTCCTTTCTGCTGCACTGCTTTATTTCGCTTTCCCTGCTATGACTTATGCTATGACTATGCACTGCTTTTCCCACCATTCAATCTACACGAATCCCACTGCTTGCCTCTGTAGACTGCTTTCCACTGCTTTGATCTTCTCTGGTCGACGGCTGCTCGTTAAAGTGTGGCTCTCTCTGTCTTCTCTCTCTTCTTCAATTAAATTGCGCTTTGTGCCGTCCAATCTGCATATTTTGGTTAAGGCCGAAATGGAAACAATAAGCCATAATTTATATATAATTAACTCTATTCCCCGTTTGGCGCCTCACACACACCCACACCCACACGCACACACAAAGTCTTTGAAAACTCATTTGAATATGAATTTTATATTCAAATTCAAATTTTCGCAGCTTCGCTTCGTATCGCCTAGCATGGCATCGCTCTTCCTGCGGCGCTCCTCGTACTCTTCAGCCCCCGCCGCCCTCCGCGGACCGGGTTCAATGAGGTGTTAAACCATAATTTGCACAAACGCTTCGCCGAGCCAATTCCCCATCTCAGCCCCAAACGCCAAGCCCCGAACCCGCACCCGAACCCCAACCCAAAACGCCACCCAATCCCCCCATAGACGCCACCGCACATTTGCATTTTGCGGGCTTTAATTTTTACTTTATTTTTTATTCCCAGTTCTGTTCTTCATTTATTTTTTGGTTCATTTTAAATATCTGCGAGCTGCCATTGTTCTTTGGCCACAATTACGCAATGAAGCCGAACTGGTTTGTTGTGGAAGGAGGGGCAAGGCGGGAAAAGCGGCAACGGAGATGGCCGGGGGAGTAGCTGATGCATGCCCTGCCATCTCACTTAATCGCCATGAAATTTGTGGGCCATAAAATGGACACTGGCCGAGCGGGCGAGCGTAATAGCCAAATTTTATTAGCTTCAATTTAACAATTTGTGGCAGTGGCTAAGGCCACTCTCCCACTCGCGCTTTATTAATATTTAAACAAGGCAGACATTAGACTTATGACCAGGGTCCAAGGAGCAAGGACCAAGGACCTGGCCTCTATTTCACCTGCTGTCGCGGATGTTGCCGAGAGGATGCTGATTCTGATGCTGAGCTGATGCTGATGAGGATGCGGATGATGCTGCAGCCAACAACGCGCCGAACAAAGGAGCGAAACCATTTTAATTTTTCACTTGGATGAGTGCAAAATTAAGACATTAAGCGAATGCGTTCAACCCCACCCACCACCCAACGCCCACCATTCATAATGAAGCTGGAGACGCGCCACAGACACAGCTGTGTCTGTGCCACGGCAGGGCATCCTCTCTGTCTGCGCCTGGACCCGCGATGGGGCACAACTGATTTTAATAACAGTCATCCGCTGCCGCTGTGCATAACGATGCGTGTCGTTCGGGATGGGGCACGACTCAGCCACGTTATGACTTTGATTCATCCGAGGCGAGAGCGAGAGCGAGGACGACAGACAGATGACAGTCGGCCCCGCCACTCCGCTGGCCAGGATGAATACCTCCCTAAGAATTTGCATACAAATGGGCGTTGGTCTTTGACGCGCAAGTTCACTGGCAATTTGCTTTTAAAACGTATTCTAATTGCCACCAAATGGAGCATCTTCAGGTGGATGTGGAACTGCGGGAGCTGAAACCTCAGGATGCTCCCCTGTCCCTGCCCACAGCTGGAAATCCAGCGTCAACCCTTACCCACTTGGGCGAAAGCGGGTTAAGCGGACTTCCAAACTAAAGCATTTCCATCCACTTGATCCGTGGATCCCTGGATCCATGGAGCCTTGGCAGCATACCCGCTTGTTTTCAGCGTCAGTAATAAAACTTTATTGAATTGTATTGATTTTAAAATTATTACCATTCAGGCGGAAGTAATGCAATGTATCTGTGCATATGTATATGTATGCGTGTGTGCTTAAGTGTGTGTGCGTGTGTGTGTGTGTGCGAGAGCGCTCAAGTGTGTTCTAGAAACGGCTGTTGGAATTTAACAAACAACAACATTTTCATTATTGTGTGCAGAAATAAAAGAGAAACTGAGCACAACAAAGGGAGCATATCCAAAGTGGGTGAAGAGAGGGGAGGGGCTTACCCTTATTGTATGATTTTTCCAAAGGGGTGCCCATCCGCCGCAGTACGAGTGAGCCTCTGCCTTGTCGCTGTCTCAAGTGCTTAACTTTCCATTTCGTTGCGAGCGCTGCAAAGTAGGCAACGTTTTCTTTGACGGAGGATTCCCCTCTGTGTGTGCATCTGCGTGAGTGTGGCTTTTAATGAAAATCCAAACGTTTATTGTAATTTTTCCTCTGCTTTTCCTGCTGCTGCTGCTGCTGTTGTTGTGCATTATTTGAGTCTGGTGTGTGCGGCACGTGCACAAATGCAGCTAATCGAGTGTGAAAATTGCTCTGGGCTGCCCCAGGAATTTTCCCGTTCTCGTTCTCTCTCTCTCACTCTTTCTCTTTAAAAGGTTGCGCGCAGCACAATGTTAAAGCATACTTTTCGGGCAGAGGCACATGCAAATATCTGAGGGCCACAGAAAATTGTGACAAAAGTGCATCATCAGAGACCATCACCACATCACCACACCACACATTCTACATGAGGCTGGTGGCTGGTGGCTGGGAGGGGGAAACAAGTTCCGTTGGAGAGCCACAAGGATCAGCTTCTGATGCCAGCGAGAGAGCCTGCCAATTCATTTCTATTCATGTTATGCAATTCAATTGTGCAACTTTGGCCCCTGTCCCTGTCCCTGCCCCTGCCCCTGTGTCCGTGTCCGTGTCTCCGTCCGGCTGTTAAGCTTTCCTTTGCCTTCCGCTGCGCTGGTTGCTTCTGCTCCTGTTCCTGTTCCTGAAGCTGAAGCTGCTCTCACCGCAGTGTCCTTTCCCGCTTATGCATATGCACACCGGACCCGGTCCGGTTTCCTGATGGCTCCTGCTGCTTTTTTTGCACCTGCTGGCTGCTGGCTACTGGCTGCTGGCTGCTGGCTGCTACAGATGCCTGATGCTTCCAGCAATGGCTCTTCCATGGCTCTGTGGTTTAGCTACTGATGCTCTCAGTCCTGCAGCTGCCCTGTGGCCAAATTTCTGGGGTGCTCTCTTGCCACTGGCTTCCAAGGATAGAAGCCACAGCCACCTCCTTTCGGTAGCTATTCGTACCATTTCCCTCGGCCAACCCTCGCCCCCTTGTAGGGGCACCCCAGAATCCAGCACTTGCGGTTGAGTTGATCTAACCGCCTGTCCGGGCAAGCCATAATTATGCAATTTCTTGTCAACATGCTCTGGACGGGAAATGCACAAAGTGCTACACCCCCTTCTTCATATCGTTTACTCCTATATGTGTGTGTGTGTGTGTGTGTGTGCGTGTGTCTGGGACTAAAACAAAGACTAGAATGTTTCAGCTTCTTGAAATTGTCAGACATTTATAGGCAATTATGCCTCTCTTTCTCTCTCTGTGTGCCCACTTTTTGTGGGTGGCTAAATGGTCAAAGGCCTAGGCCATGACATAAATTATTCATGGCTGCATTTTGGCCCCCAATCAGATGGCTAATTTGCCATGCGTTAGACCAAAACAAGATGATGCCTCAAGGAGTCTTCTGTGTTTCGGGCTAAACATTGTAAGACATTCCCACTTTTTATGCACAGACACTCTAGGACCATCTAGGACATCAAGAGGCCATGTTAAGTCAGTGAGGACTAAGGAAGTATGTGTGGGAGAGTGTCTTATCCACTTCCTGCTGGAGATGTTTATGATGCCAATAGCACTGATTATCAACTCCACAGCCAGATGAAGATTCAGACTCATCTGAAGAGCTGAAGGGCTGAGGAGCTTAAGGGGGAGGAACAGCAGCAGCCAGAAGTGGCATCCAAGAAAACGAAAAGTTATTGCAATGCGTTCTCGTTGCCTCCGATGAAAGTTCTCATGACAATGATAGCGGCAAAGGACAACGCACAGCTCTGCTCCCTAGCAAGGGTAATGCCATTGGCCACAGATTATGATTGAGTTTGTTGCACACACATCAGAGAGAGAGAGAGCGAGAGAGAGAGAGAGAGAGAGTGTGTGTGTGTGCGTCTGTAGAATGGCGTCATTTGTTTCCCCCTGCAATCTCATGGCAGCGACATGCAAAATTATGGCTTCGAAATGGAGGAGGAGAGCGGCAGCGTGTGGCAGGTTCCTCTGTTGTCGTCAAGCCATAACGCGCATCATTATTAGGCGAAAATTATTATGGCACCCCCTGCTGGAATACCCCCTATGCCACGCCCCTCCCCGCCCGCTCAACTTTTGATGGGATAACGACTTTCGGTGCGGTGGCAGGGAGGCAGATACTGGTGCAAATGCAAATCTCATCCGTTGGATTTATGACACGCATAATTTTTATAGTGTTTGAACTGCCATCCCTCCCCTGCTATCCCCTCCCATCCTCCCCTTACACCGCTCTCTAAATTTTCAGTACATGCCCTCGCATTTTGCTGCCACTGATGAGGGGTTGGATCCTTAAGATTTCGTACATTTGCAAATGCTGCATTTGCTCAATGCGGCTTAATGGCGTCATAAACAGGGAGATGCCTCAGGCAGATACATAACTGTATTTGCATCTTCGGAAAGGAGGCTCCAAGATGGGATGATGGGCTGATGGGCTGAGGTGGCTTAGGCGGCGGTGGGTGGAGATGGGCTGTGCTCTGACACGATGTGCTCTAATGGGAAACCAAATACATGTATTTATGCCTGTCCCTGCGGCTACCTGATTGCACTAGCGAGTGCGCTCCTGTTGCACCTGCATTTGCAATTAAGCTGCTTATTGGGGCCTCCCTCTCTCTCTCTTCCCCTCCCTCTCCATCTGTCTCAGATACATGGATAGTGGTATTTCTGCATATTCCTAAAAGCAAGCCGCAGGCCAACCAAACGACACAACACCAAATTGTGCATTTTGGTCTTGGGGGAATGACGGAGAACGGAGAACAGGTGGCGGGGAAAGGCGTTCAAAAGGTAATTATATTCGATAAAACACCAATGCCCACACTTCCGGTCTCCTGCGGAGCCAGCACTCGAAAAGGTGACAGCTCCGTCTCCGGAGTGACGCAGCAGCAGCAGCAGCCATCGATTCAAGGGGCAGGCATTTTCATGGCCAGCTAATAAGTTAACAGCGGCATAATGGCCTGTTTCCTGCATGAATTGCCAATTATAGTGGCACCAAGCAGCGCCCACAGCCCTCGCCACAAGAAGCAACAAAAAAAAGAAGTGCACTGTCAGCCGGGGAATGGAAATGGGACTGGGGCCTCGACCTGCTCTTGGGACAGGACTCTGTGTATGGTTGGCGTGCCGCTGTGATTGATGATGATCGGGATACGGGATACGGGAGTGAGCGAATGAGCGAATGAATGCGTGCGAGTGTGTGTATCTGTGTCTGTGTCTGCGTCTGCGGCCCGGATACAGTGTGTGTGCTTTGGGCCAGCAAATAGAACAATTGCCATATCAATGATGTCCAGTCAATAGCAGGACTTGTTTAAAGAAACACAAGCTATAAATTTAGCGGGTATTTTCGTTTGAATATACTATATAGCGGGCCAAAATCCATGTTAGAAAGAAAGAAAGCATTAGTTTAGATAAGAGACTTAAATCTATACTCAAATGAAGTTCAGACAGGATTCAATTTGATTAATTATTGAAATAACTATTGTTGGATTAAACTTGACATCTAAGAGGAGGTTAAAACTATTTCCTACAAAATGTCCATTCAATTTTAATAAATGAATAACAAATTGTTGACTGGAAACTAATTGACCCAAATTTCACTCTACAGTGCGCATTGAAGCGACGCCAATATGCCCATGGCAGTACATGGAAATGCTCTCATACGACTATGAAAAGTTGCCCTAAATAACAGATCGAATTGAATTAGTTACAGCCTAAAAGCGGATAAGTGCGCGCAATTACTGTAGCACCCTCTCCCTGTCCCTGGCCTCTCTCTGGCAGGACATCCATCCAGGAGGAAACGACACAACACTCCGCCCGCAGGCAAATCCAGTAAAATCCATTTAACAGCCTCCGCCCTCCCCTCCCCACTGGCCGCAGTGTTAATGATTATCGCTTATCTGTTTCTGTTTCTGTTTCTGTTGCTGCCACGGACGCGGCGCTTCTGTTGCTGGTTTTGTGTGCCACACAGCCGAACCGCCCACTACACGTTGGTGTTATTTATTAATTACAAGGTTTTAAATTAATTACGCAGCTTAAAATATTAACAACGCTCACAGCTCTGCCCTCCATCGGCAGACATCAGCAGGCAGAGTAAAGTGGGAGTGGGAGAGGGAGAGCACTTTCTCCTGGGGAGAAACTTATTTGCAGCGGATTGATTTGGAAGACTGAATGCCAAGGCAAATGAGTTTCGTTTACGGGTTGTTTCGGGGGCTAGACGTTAATCAATACGGCCAAGGAAACTCCAAGAACCGAAACATTAGACACACTTTGCCTATCAATGTATCTATGTATCTCTAAGTACTGCTAACGTAGAAGCAAACAACTTTTCCACATACAGATTTTTACTAGAACCAACACAATATTGTGTTACTGCTGTTCCGAGTTTCCCGACTCCAGGAAATGGGTTCAAGAATATATTTAGAGCAGCAAAAATCAGCCAATAATCGCCATACCATCTGGAAGAGTATACAGATCTTCCCTTTTAGCACTTTCTCTCTGCTCTTCTCTTCTCTTTTCTCTCTCCACTTCTGTTTGTCATACACCTGTCACCGTTTAAAACCGTCAAATTTGCTGTGTGATTTGCGAGTAAATAATAAACATGTTTAGCGAATAAATTCATCAGAACTAGCGCGCGGCAAGGGTCGACAGCTCTAACGAGGAGCCAACACATACTCGCATACCCCCCGTGCCCGCCACCTGGAAAATGTAAATAAATGGGGAAACGACGACAGCACACGCAGGGGGGGTGTGGTGTGCCGGTGTGCCGGTGTGGGCGCCATAACAAACAGAACTAACGAAGAGTTGACTCTTGCCGTCACCTAAACTGCTGCGATTCTCCCAATATTTTTCTTCTGTTTTGTTTTGCGGGAATAAATATTACTTTTGATTGTGTTTCGTTTGAAGTTCCACAGAACAGACTCTATCTCTAGTAGTTGATGAGTACTCTTGATGGAGGAATTAAATGATAATCCAAGAACTATCTTCCAAGAGGTATTCGTTGATTAGCTTTATATTATAATGAATCAATGGATATTTGAGTGTATTTCATGCATCGATCTACTTTGTTCCCTGGGGTTTTCCTGTACTCATTGCCCCCCTGTTCTATCCTTAACAGCTACTTTCACCGTAGTTTTTCTTCGTATTTTTTTGCTGATGATAATTTTGCTCTTGTTGATTTCATGGGTCACCTTTTCCCTGGTCTCTGGTCTCTGGCTTTCCCTCCGTCCGTTTTGCAGCTCTTTTTTGCTGTTTGTTGGTGTATGGTCGGTGGCCTACAGATTGAGCGCTTAATTTGTTAAGCTGGAAAAGTAGAAACACAAACAAATCAGAATATCTCTGACCAAAAGTCAAGGTGTGTTTGCTCTTGCCACCCACCTCCACGCCCTCACAAATGTTTCAGCACACACATGTAGACACACATACTCATACTCCTGGATGTGTGTGTGTGTGTTTTGGGGTTTCGAGGGTTTTGCGGGTGCCCAAGTGGTTCTGCTTCTGTCTATCAGAGGCACAGCTTCAATCAAACACCGGTGTGGCGGGGTTAGGGGGGAGGGAACGGAGGCAGGGTGGTAGCAATGAAATTTGTGTGGCTGACATCGGAGCACGTTGTTTGTTCGTTACGTTTTTATCCATTTTGAATCCTTTTTTGGCCCTGTCCGAGCATCCGACGATCCAACGGCCAACCTACCACCTGCTCGGCCATCCTCTTGGCACTTGGCCTTTTCCCTGCCTTTTAGTTGCTCTATTTTTGGCTTTTGATGTGCAGGAAGCTCATCATCAAAGGACCTCGTGATAATTGTGCATGTATAGGTATGCCCTTCCCCCTCCTCTCTCTCTCTCTCTCTCTCTCTGTGGCTGTGTGTGTGGGTGTGGGTATGTGTGTCTTTTTTTTGCTCCCATTTTTGCCACCTGCATGTCGCATTTTTTCATGTTATTCCTTTTTTCCCTTTTGCTGTTTGCACTTGACTTTTTCTGTGTGTGTGGGTGTGTGTGTGTGGGTGTCTTTCATTGCCTTTTGGCAGTGACTGTGTGTTTGTGTGTGTGTGTGTTTCGGTGTCTTCTTTCCACCATCCGAATGTTGTTCTGCTGTTTACAGTTGACAAATATTGACCCGCATTGATTGTCGTTTTTCCGCTTGTAAATTACTGCCTGGATAACCAGTGTTCCCGATGAGAGGATCAGAGACTGGATTTCCTCAAAGTTTTCACTTTCTCCAGAGCCCAAATGGAATGGGGGGCAGGAAAGGGGGCTGGGGCAAGTAATTGCCTGATTGGCTGCTATTCCACGATAGCTTTTCCACCGAATCATCTTGCCTGCTCGGACATTTCGCCAAAGGGTCAGGGATTGAAGGAAGCAAACCCCTGGGTTGAAGGCGACTGTTCCTGGACTCCATCGCTTCGTTTCACAGCAGTCTGGACAGTCCTGACTGGCAGTCGCAAATGGTGCCACAATATTTAGCCATTTTTATGTACGACTACAATTTCTCTTGATTTTATATTTTGGCGTCATCGTTAAAATGGCTTTTATTATTTCCGTTTGGCAGTGTTATTAATGTTCTTGTTCTGCTTTTGACTTTACTTCCGATCCACACACACACACACACACACACACAGAACGCACACACACACACGCAGCTGCAGATACACATACTCGTGCATGTGGCAACAATTTATATTTTTCAATTAAGCAGCAAAAATTGTACGCTTTGTTTCGCCCAACTGTAATAAATTTCAACTACCCTTAGTTCTGCGCCACCCCCCACACACCCCCTCCCCCCACTCGCTTCCTGTTTGACTTCATTTGGCCGCGTATGGGGGTGGGGAGGTATTTCGGTTCTGGCCATTCTGCTGCTGCTGCCACTCGCTGCATATTCCATCGCGTTATGGCTCAATTTCGATGCACATGCGTGTAATTGATAGCCAGCCTCCAGGCTAATTGATAATTTTCGAGGGCGCAGGATACGACTCGCAGGTTGATTCAGCATTCAGCTGTAGCCCGATTAGATATAGGATTTACCAGTCAGATGGAAAGACACCTTTATTATAAATTAAACCCCAAAATGCACACTTAATGATCAATCTATGTGTATCCCCATGAATCCCCATTTCCTATGCCCACAGATCCATCTATTGAGTGTACACAAACCTTCACCCTTCTTCAGATTGTATCCCAACCCCATTGCCAGCGCTCCACCCTCTCTCCCTCTCCCTCTCTCCTTCTCTTGTTGGACGCCGACAAAGTGCTCGTTTAGCACAACGTTCCGTTCCGCTCTCCCGTTTGGCACAATCATCAAACGGTTTAGCTGTAAAACTAATTGCATTACATCAATTTTTCTGTTAAAAGTCAATAACCAATCAACAAACCCCGGCCCCACCGAGACACACAAGCACACACACACACACATACGCAGACCCCAAAGCCGGGCAGCAGGATACGACCCTTGGATGGATACGACCCGACAGAATGAAGCGCGGGTCAAAGTTTGAAAACGTGCAGTTAAATGCACACAGACACGCACACCGACAAGCACACACACACACACACAGACGCACACATTATACGAGTACTCGTACATACATGAGGGAGAGGGAAAGAGAGGTCGTCTGGTGGTCACTTTAATGGCAGCGGGAGGCACTGGCTGTGGCGCTGCAGCGACGAAATAATGACAGGAGTAATCACATTAGCCCCCCCAAACAAAATACTTTTGCCCCAAACAGGGCTGCCATTGCTGGCAAAATGATTCGATTAACAATCGAACCGATTTCCAGATTATGGCTTCGCTTTTAGCTCTATTCTCTCCATTAATAAAGGCAAAGAGCATCGTTTCGGGGCAATGATTAATAAGATGGCAATTAAAAACTTAAGAGCTTCGTCTGCCAGTGGAATGCCAGCCCTGGAAATTCCTGCAACCTGCCCACAAAAAACACAAAAAAAACTCTGCCCCAATGACGTGTTCATGCAGCACTCATCCCACACACACACACACACACACACAAGCAGAACTTCTGATGGTGGAGGTGGCGCCAACTGCTGACGGGGCACGCAGAGATAGACAGAAAGGGGGAGAGAGAGAGATACAGATTGACCAGAGACCTATAGACGACGCACGTTAAATCGTTAATTGATTACGGGACAACATTGATTGTTGTTGTTGTTGTTGTTGTTGATTTTTCCCCTCCATTTTTTGTTGTGTTTCCCCATACCCCACTCTCTCTCTCTCTCTCTCTCAGGAATGGGAAATGATGTGGAAGCCATTCCTCCCTGGACCGCCCATTCACCTCGGTGCGAGTACTCCTTCCAGTGGGGCAGCAGCGCACTAATGAGTATGAGAAGCAAGTACGGATTACAAGGCATCTCGGAATGATACGAGGATATGGCCTGCAGCAGCAGCAGCAGCAGCAGCAGTACTCTCTGGAAGCACAACTGGCATTTTAAAACTAATTGTTAAGCAAGCAGTCATCCCGCCTGGCGAACTGGCGAGCCGATCCATCTATCCATCCATCTATGGCGATAGAGAAGCATCCATGTCACGTACGCACAAACCGCAAATACAGACAATCTGGTCGAAATATAACCAGCAGAAGGATGGGGAGGAGAGGGCGGCCAAAGGAGTGAAGCAAACAGCCAAAGGCAGCCGCAGGAGCAGAGGCATCAGCGGCAGCAGCAGCAGCAACTTGGAAATAGAGAGGAGCTCTAGGGTTCTGGGTTCTGTAACTGATATTGCAGTTAAGGCGGTAACGAGTCTGCAACCGAGTAGAACCGAAAAAAGGACAAAAGAAGTAACATATAATGGACATTCCAACTGGAACATACCCAGTATTTGGGAACTATCTCTTTGAATGGTAGAAAGGATCGAATATAGAAGGGAGTACGGGAGAGCTCTGAGTTGCTATGAGTTTGATTTCCTTCGAGCCATCATCATTGCACCAAATTTTGTACATAAGATTGTACATACCCTTGTCCTTCTTTAAGCATGCAGGGTATCAAAAGGAATAGATGGACGACTACTGCTGCCACTCAAAATTCTGGCCACCCCCACAAAAAAAAGGCCAAAGGGCTCGGTGCTGGCCCAAGCATGAAAACAAAATACGTAGAAGGTAGGAAGGAGTACCCGAACATGCTACCGTCTCCTGACAAGCATTTTAAGCAGCAATTATTTACTTTTACTTGATGCCAAATGACAACAACAGCAGCAGCAGGAGCAGCAGGAGCAGCAGATGGAAAACGGGTAGCAGCAGCAGCAGTTGGCAGAAAAGCTGGAAAAGCTGGAAAAGCATGGAGTTGAAATAACAAGAGCATCTGTTGTGCATGGTGCACAGCCAGCAGCCAGCATAGAATTCAATTTAACTATTTTGCAAAATTCATTACAGAATTCATTCGTAGCATAAACTGCCAGCAGTATGAATTCTCCATAACCTCCATGCCAGTAAGCGAGCAGAAGGAGGAGCAGAAGGAGGAGGAGCAGGAGCAGGAGTAGGAGAAGGAGCAGGAGAAATCTAAAATCTGAAATCTAAAGAAAAGGACCGAAACACGAAACCTGAGCAACATTGTCTAAGTTACTAATTGATGAACTCTGTTGCACTGCCACTGCCACACTCTGTGTGCGTGTGTGTGTGTGTGTGTGTTTCATGGATGTAGAACACGTGTACGACACAACTTTCGTGGACCCAAAAACTAAAACCAGGCGAAGCAGAAAGCCGAAAGCCAAAAGGAAGCTAGAAAGCGAGGCAGGAGCCGCCACCACGTTGCGCTTGTTATTTTAATTTCCGCCTAAAAGTATGCAACAAATTGAAAGGATTACACAAAACTTTATGCCACACGCTGCAGTAGCAGCAGCAGCAGCAGCAGAGGCAGAGTCAGCAGGAGCCCCAGTCAGCGGCAAGACAAATGCGACAATTTAAGCGCGCGGCAGCGGCAGCAACAAAAACATGCCATAAAATTAATGTCAAGCAAAATGGAGAAACAGCAGCACCCGAAAACAGCGACAACAAGCCGTTGCATGCCACCAGCTGAGGCAACGTTCCCATTCGCCGCCTCTGCATCGGCAGCATCAGCGTCAGCGTCAGCCAAAAAATTGCACCAAATGATGGGGGTGGGGCACGGATCGGTTTGGCTTGACTTGGCCTGGCTTGGCTTGCCTCTTCCTCGCATATACTCGTATATGTGTACTCGCATGTGTGTGGATGTGGGCGTTGCAAGTGCAACAACTTTTGTTGCATATTCAGCAACAGTGACAGCAATTTGCTTCTTTCCAAAATAAACTTGGCAACGCTTATATGGCCGCATTTTGTGGCAAATAAACTGGCGGCAAGCGCAACTGCCAGCCATAAAAACTATGTCGATGTCGACAAATTATGCTGCGGAGCTCCATTCATGTTGCATGCTGCATGCTGCACGCTGCATGTTGCCGCCTCCATGGCTGACATTTAACACGGAGACAGAGTGACTTTTCAGGCGCCAGAGACAGATACAGAGAGAGAGATGGAGAGTCCTCACCCTTCTTCCATTCAATGGGATTCAGTCAGATCCGAATCAATGAGGATTTGCTGCATTCACCCATTCCCATTCCATTCCCACCCCCTTCCTTCCCATCAGGCATCGAGTGCACCATTCCATGCTGCACTAATGAGTGCATATTGTGCGTATGTGTGCCAGCATTTTCCAAAGAGGAATTTGCCCTCTTGTGCTGATTTTCCACATTGTAGTGACAGCAGTTCTGTGCAGTGCCGCACTATAGGTAAAACAGGAGCCAAGGGAAAGCTTAGATACATTTGGACAGTCGATTGGGAAATCGAAGTCCCATCGAAAGTGCGGAGGCGGATCCATCCCAGAACATCTCTGGCTAAACATTTGCGCGAGCACCGGTCAAAGGTTATAGCCCATCCACAATTCCAGTGAAAAACACTCAAAATTAAGAGGAAAAACTATAATTTAAATACATTTCGATTGCATCTAGGCATTCTGGGGCCCCCAATTGATTAGTTCAAATAATATTTGCAGTATCTCATCGACATTGATGTTCTTTGCGCTCAATCTTTTCAGTGGGGCTTGCAGGTCTTTTGAGTTCTGGAATAGAAATAATTCAGTCCATTAATTCTCTTCGGAGAAAACACCTTTCTCAAATCATACCCTTGCTCCATCCACCAGAATCTTGAACTGCTTGTCCCTCAGGGCCTTGTAGAATTTGGCAAAGTCCCCGCCCTGCCTCACCTTCTGGGACATCAGCGCGTAGACCTTGGCCCGTGGTAGAGTTTGAACCGCTTCGCGTAGGAATGTGGTGAGATCACGATGCAGCATCATCTCCACCGGTACAGTGCGCGACAGCTGGAAGGCCCGCAGTCGCTGGGGCAGATTGTCCACAAAGCTGGTCACATCGTAGCCCGATCCGTACTCGTTGAGGTAGTCAATGAGGGCTGCCACTTCGGGGGCTGCACGCACCTCCTGCCAGGTCTTCAGGAATTCATCGCTGCGCACGAATGCCACTGCCTGGCGGAATCTCGGATCGAAGATATAGTATCTGGCGGCTATGTAACCGATGCGTCGCCGCGGCGCAATGGCCACGAAATCGCGCAGATCTCCACTTAAATCTGCAAAGGTTGGGCCGCAACTGAAGACCACACCAAGCAAGATGATAGCTATCGGAGCGTAGCCAAAGAAAGCCATTGTCGGGGGCTTGAAGATCGACTTTGAAGCCGTCTCTGGCCGGTTGACACTTTTATATGGTGCCGTGTGTCCCAAAGATGGGACAATATTTGGCTTTGGCTGCGGGAGGGAAGCTGGGCAGGTGCTAATTGATTGTCGGCTGATCGAAAACTATTACTTTTGCTTTCACCATTTGGTTGGGGCGATTGGGAACAGTCTAGCAGTCTGCCTGTTACTGTTCCCAGTCTTCCACAAGCCATAGGAATGCTCGCACTCGAGCATAAATCAAGTGATAAATTCTTTTGTCTGGCCCCACAAGCTGACTGTAATTGCTCCCCAAATGTACAATAAAAATAATGATTGATTCCATCTCCAGCTCTCAGAGAGTCCCCTCCCACTCAAGTCCACGCTCTGGATGCTCTGTTGTCTGGCCCAAAAATTAGAATCCAATTGCGTGATTTATGGAGTCTGAAGTAATTTACGAGTCGCCAGAGAATGCGTGACCCTCTGCTCTCCCACCCAAGGAGAGATGCACTTTCAAGCCCACAAAACATTCAACTAACATTTGATTAAAGCCCCAATGTAATGAAATTCTGAAATGAAATAGATAAAAAAATCATTGAGGAGAGCAAAGGAACCTCCATACATACCTCCATAAAGAACGCTGCGATAATTGCTCTGGTATTGGTGGTCGCTTGGCTTTTCCTTGCCAGGATTACGCCATCGAATTAATCTATAACCCTCCATATTATAGTGCGAAGGACTCTGATCAAAGATCCACCGATAAGCCTGCCTGGCAGACTTTGGCTATGCAGCAGGAGATCGCGCATGCCCTGCATGTGGAGGCGACTCTGCGGGCCTGTTGGTGGCAGGAGCAAGCGATGATTCTCTTAGGATTGTCAGCTATGCATCTTCACGACTGTTCTCAACTATGTTCCATAGAGACACACATAGGGGGGAAACGCAGCTGCCAAAAAATCTTCATTTAATCCTCATTCCGACTCCATTTCTGTTTTCTATTTCTTTACGTTTATGTTTACACATCCTCTGGAAAGAGTCAGAAAAGGACGGTAATATATTTGCCCATACAATCGGCCATATTCCGTCGGCAAGATCTTTCACTCCTTCCACACGAATCGAGCCTTCGAGGACCAAGACGGAAATGAAAACGAAAGCGTTACGTGTGTGGGTGGACCCAAAGATAGGGCGCCTCCCACACACACACAGTCATTCGGTCCAGGAGTTGCCGCACGGCGGCCCGGCCACATATGATGCTGAATTGCTGCGGTTGCCCAGGACATTCGCAGGACCAGTTTCAGGGCCATTGGTAGCCGTGCGTAATAAGCTGCAAATACCATTTTTTGCCTACCTTTCTGGCCCTTTGTCCGCCCGTACGGACGGGCAATGTCGTTTGAAGTTTGTTTATGATTTTCGGATGTTGAACGCACACCAATAGCGGGGCTACCAGAAGGAAAATAGTAAGGAAAAGTCTGACCGAAGTAATGTATACCCTAGACGAGCGATAGTGGCTTCGATATGGATATTCTAATCGATTCTAAAGGCTGGATTGTGTATAAGAATAACCATTAATGAGTGCTCTCTATAGCTTAGAAAGAGACAAGCTTCTGGTCGAAAAGAGCAACCC